>JAGFMF010011568.1:15955007-15978352 GCA_019455555.1 Galemys pyrenaicus | reverse complement strand
GAAAAACTAGACTCATTCATAGGAACATGGATGGATCTGGAAGGGATTATGCTCAGTGAAGTAAGTCAGAAGGCAAAAGAAAAATACCAGATGGTTCCTCCCTTAGGAGGAACATAAGGAAACCAAATAAGGATCAAGGAAAGGAATAAGAACAATAATAATAATAACAATAACAGCAATAAAGACACAGAAACCAGAAATGAGGAGACAAGGACAGACTGGGGACACTTGGTGGGGAGGGGAGGAGGATGGTTGAGGGAAGATGGGAGCACGAGGGACTGAGGTGATCATGCACTGGTGATATGGTGATGGGGAATACATGGGGATTACAATTGATGGCAAGTATATGTAAATTTTTAAAAAATTTTATATTAATAAAAAAAATTTTTAAAAACACAAATATAATCTACATTAACAGAAGTAAAAAATAAAATAACATATATAAATAATACATATTATATATTATAAAACTTACAATATAGTATAATACCCCACCTGTGTAATATGTAGCATAGCTATCAGCTACCATTTACTTTATAAATCATCTTATTTAATCCTTTTAGTCGCTCTATATGATAGCTATTAGCCTCCATATTTTATATGTGAGGAAATTGAAATTCAAAGAGTTTAAATAACTTCTTTGAAGACCGTTAAATAATAATGGGGAAGCTTAACTTGGACCCATATAGAGTTGTCTACTCTCAATATGCCTTATTTCCAGTAGATAATAAAATCATTCTCAGGAGATATTTATCCATAGACCTTTTGCATTTCTGCACAAATGGTAAGCAGAGCCACTGATTAGCTTTAGTTCTAGACTGTCTTTACAAGAACACTTATATAGAGTGAATGGCTATGAAAGGTAGAGTATCTCACTCCAGAGAAGAAAACAAACTTAATTTCTATCTAAAAAAGATATTATCTCCCCTTCAGGTAAAGTCTGGACAGGTATGCTTACAACTCATTACAGGAGATTGGAATTTCTAAAGCTCTGGGTTACACAGGTGTAACCCAAATATCCTGCATGAACATTGACCCCATGGGATCTAGGTGACCAGGTAAAACACTGAAAACAGCAAGCTCTTGCTGCTTGCTGTTCCAAGAAGAAAGTCCTTTGTCTCTCATTCAGGAATCACATGTCTCCTACTAGCTCACAAGTAAGGTAAAATCTCAGAACTTCACAATTCTTTTTTTTTTTTAAAGATTTATTTATTTATTTATGCATACAAGCACTGGGGTACAGGCCAGAGGTGTGTGTGGGGGGGGCGGTGAGAGGATTCACCACAGACAGAGAGGGGAGCAGAACAGGCAGATCAACAGAAGTACACTGCTGAGGGGAGCAGCGGGCACAGCAGGAGAGGTCTGCCGCGCCATGTGGGTCCCCTCCCTGGCCGGCAGCAGGGATTGAACTCGTGCTACAGTGGCTGAGGTTTGCTTCACAGTGCGTTGCTTAACCCACTGCGCCACCAGGGAGGCCCAGAACTTCACAATTCTTAACAACTACAAGTTCAATGGAAAGATGAAATGTCACAGTAGGCTGGGTTGCTCCTTGGTGTCTACTCCACTGGAACTCCAAGTTATTAGTTCATCCTATTTTCAGCTAATATTGGTCACCTTGAGTTCCAGCCCTATAATGTGTGAATAAATGCGTCCAAAGGTTAGTTTAAAGTAATACTAGACAATTTTATTCTCATTGATAAAAGAGGATTTTCCCTAGAGTGCTAGCAAGAAAGTCTTCTCTCTGAATGCGTGAAATCTGGGTTCTGCTAGTTCTTCCCATCTGGCCAGCCCTCCTCACCCTTTCAGAGAGGTCAAAGATTAATTTGTTCACCCAGACCAGTCTCATTCATCCTTCCTTCTCTCGTAATAAATTCTCAGCTCTGCTTTGACAATACGTATCTGTTCTTGACTGTTCATTGTCTGAACGAGGATTTAAATTCTGATCTATCCATTCATAGGTCACACAAGTCCTTAGATAAAAATTATATAAAAGGTAGAGAATTTTATTCACTAAAACTGTTCCATGAGAATGATCTGTAAGATAAGCTATTGGAGGAAATAAGACTACACCTCCCAAATATGCAACCTTCATCCATGAAGTAGAAATCAGAAATTCTATCACCTTCTCTAATAGGGAGATAGTAATGAAGGAGAAGGAGAATGAAGGCAACTATGACTTTGATGGAAAGGAAACCACACAGATAAGAGCTTGGGGGAGATTTTTAGTGATTTTCATGGGTATGAAGTTGGAGGAGAGAGAATGAATTCTAGAAAGTATTTCTGAGACACTGTGAAACATATTTGTGTAAAATCCCTTTGAGAACATTAGCAATGATCTATATTAAACTTCAAAGCTTCTAGAGTCCTTTTTGTGTTCTTGTTTAATGTGACTCTGTTCAGAGGCTGGTCCCACAGGACCCCACTTGTATCTTGCACTAAGTTAAGGACTTAAAGCAATTTGTCATTCCTTCCTAGGAATGCATTACTTTGAGTCATGGTTTTTGGGTTACTTTACTTTTTCTACACTTTTCCTCTAAATAGTAAGGAGAATGGGCATCAAAGAACTAGGACAAGAATTTTTTTTTTTTTACTATAATAGGGGGAAGATACAAGTACATAAAAGAAGAAGAAAGTAACATGAAAATAGGAGAAAGGGTATTCAAAACAATCTTATAAGGTAAATATGTTAGTCTCACGTCACAGATGAACTGAAGCAGAGTTTAGGGGTCTTATTCAAGTGTGTAAAAGTAGATTAGCTACTGTAACACCTAAAAATTTCTGTCTGCCCAAGCTATGAAAATTTCATGTGATATGAAAGCAGTTTGGCCATGGGTCAGGATGCAAGAAGTCATTGGCTAGAATTCAATCATGTGACTACATAAATGTAAGGAAGAATGGGAAATTCAGTCTGGCACTGTCCAGGAAAAAGGCAGGATGACAACTGAGCAATCCTAACAGTCTCTGCCATCAGTCAACTGATTTGTGAGGCCCAGGACAGCCCTCGGGTCTAGGTCTACAACATCAGTGCCTCTAATAATGTCACATCATTTCCTTTCTAAAGCACTTACTCTTTTTATCAGGACATATTTGTATGAAAAGCTCATCCTCTTCTCTCCTCACACTTCTTTAGTGCCCTTTGTATATACATCCCCCTACACACATATATAAAAACTAAACTTCAGAGCTTTTTCTTCATACAATGAACCTTTTTTGAATTTTACTTCCCAGCCACCTTTCTTATACTAATATTTAGCAATGATTAAAGGGAAAATAGGATAAAAATTAAATTTACATCCTTCTTATCTCCCTATAATAGAAAAGCGGTAACATGGTGGAGATCAGGGTGGGGAGGAGAAAGAGGCTCAGCTAGAACAAGTCTCATCCTTAGAAGAAAACAGGAGTCAGAGAAGAGGAAAATTAAGAAGCTGATCTTCAGAAGTTTTTTGAGAAACATTACACACAAAGATTTTCCCTGAAATGCTGTGTGATGCGCAACACTTCACATCAAGTATTATACTAAAGTTCCCATTTTTATATGCAAATGCTTCTCTTTTTCTACATCTGAACGCCACATGTGATTTTTAATCAGCCAGCACAAACAGACTGACAGACAACATCCCTCAGGAAACACTTGATATGCCATGAGGTTTCAACACTTTCCCCTACCCCCACTCTGGAGCAAGCCTGTAATTATGCGTTTGTATAAATACATATGTGTGGCATATTTGTTCACATGCTGCCGGGCAGAGCAAACAGTTCTGCGTTCTTTCCTAGCTATCAACTCATGAAGTGACTACATGTCCCCTGCATGGCATTCTCACGCACAGTGTACAGGCCAAGGTGCTCACAAAATACCAGAGAAGCTAGAGCCTACCTTGTGAGGATCTAAAACCATGAACCTTTCCTGGCCATCTGTCCCCACTCCCCAGGAGAGTTGGGGGCACTTCCTTCTCCATGCTCCCTGCACCTTATTCCTATGGTTATGCGTATAAAGTTTAAAGTTTTAGATGCTCATTACATTGTGAATGCCTGTTTGCATCTGTTCTTCAGTCTATGGGCAACTCATCCATTTTAGAATCTAGCAGTCAGTCTATGGTAGCCCATACAATAATTCTGCAAAAATTCCTTGATGAATGAATGAATGAAAATAAACACAACCTTGAACAGCAGTTTGCCTTAACAATTCAAAGGTCTAAAATTTTTCATATTGTGACCATTCAGTTTTCTCTAAACTTTAAGCATTTGATAAACTTAAGTAATTGCTGAAGTACTTTTTGTTTTAGTCATAATTCAAAATGTAAATGTAACTCTTTAATTTGAAAACTGACTTTTCTTAGTGCATATGATATTCCGCACAATCAATGTTCCTCTCTACTGCATGTATTAAATTTGATCTTGGCAAGAACCCTACAAAGTAGGTTCTATTTGCACCCCCATTTTATAGATAAGGAAACTGAGATACAAAAATAATTATGTGAAATGTCAGTCAAGACCCACTCAAGGAAACTGACTCCACTTGAGTCCTTTTAAAAAAAAAATAATTTATGCATACAAGAGCTGGGGTGTAGGGCAGAGGAGCAGGGGGTGAGAAGATTCACCAGAGACAGAGTGGGGAGCAGAACGGGAAGAGCTACTGAAATACACTGCTGAGGGGAGCAGCAGGCAAGACAGGAGAAATCTGCTGTGCCATTTCGGTCACCCCCCTGGCCAAGGATTGAATTTGTGCTGCAGTGGCTGCTGATGCTTCATAGTGTTGTGCTTAATCCTTTGTGCCACCAGAGGTGTTTTCCACTTGAGTTCTTAACCATTATGCTAAACTCATTCACTTAACAGAAATTTATGGATATCTAATGATGTGCTCAATTAAAATAAATTCATTTCAAATAGCACTAATGTTCTAAAGAAAATGGTCTGATAGAGTAAGAGAGAGGAACACAAGCTGGCAGGGACAAGGGAAGTTCTCTCTGAGAAGTGACTTTTGAGTTGAGTCTTGTTTAATGAGATGCAACCAGCTAGTCAAAACTGAAAGAATGTGTTCCCGGATAAAGATACTAGAGAGTGAAAAGGTCATGAACAGGGAGAGCCTAGTCATTTGAGAGACAGGCCAGTAAGGTTGGAGTATAGTGGAAGAGGAGGGTAGTGCTGGATGAAGTCAGAGTGTGTGGCAGAAGCCAAATCCTTGGAGTTATTATTAGGTCATCATGCAATGGAAAACCTCCTAGAGGTTTTCCATCCTTCTGGTATTTTGTGTGGAATGAACTGTGCTGGAGAGATTAGAATGGAAGAGACTAGTGGGAAGACTGTTGCAATAGTTCAGATAAATTCAGTTAGGACAAGATGGTGAGTGTTGCAATGATAGAGGAAGCATAGGTGATACGTAGATGTGGTAGAGTATACTTGAGAAGGTATTTTTATAACAATGTGCACATTAGACTTCCTAAGTGGACACAGTCATAAGAAAAGTGCTATGTAGGGAAATCAGCTTTGATCTTAGTCCACATTGAGCCTTCTGACCAGACATCAGGGACCCAGAGTATAGGAATAACCCTTTTTGATCAGCAGGCATCTCCAATGCAATGTTCTGACTTGGAGTTGTGCCGTATGGAGTCTTTTCAATGAGAGATCATCATTCAAAATTCATTACAATGATGTCCAGGGGCTGTCAAGGCTGTTTACCTCCCCTGCCATCAGGGAATCTGTGTATTCACATAACACTGAAGGGCATTCACTCATGCAGAGTGGATGGGAATTTGATAGGTAGGTAGATATGTCCCCAAGCAGAGGAAACAGGTGGAACCAAAGCTAAGGCCAGAAAATATAGGAAAAATTCAGAGCGAGTGCAGAGAAAGATGCTGCTGCAAAGAGTAAATTGGGGTGCATTTATGGAATATGCTCAATCTGTGTAATTTATACCAATGATTAAATAATGAACCAGCAATGGGTTTTGGAAAAGGGAGAAAGAGAATCACAAGATTTCAGCATTGAAAAAACTAAGCAATGAGCAATTCCACCTGCCTAATGTTGTACACTCTCATGTCTCCATTATAAAGAAATAGTCACAGGGTCTTTGGCATTACCTATGCGTAAGCCTATAAATTTCATTATAGTAGTACTCATGATGCATGGAAGTCTTTTGCTCGGGGTAAATCGTCAGATGGTTTTAATGTTTATTTGCGCCATTTTCTCTCAAGAAACCAGAGATAACTAAAATCAGTCACTTATCTCAAGTTATTCATAGCATTGATCTCAAACTTGCCTGGGTAAAACATACATAAAACCAAATGTAAATATCTATCACACAAACTAGATTCTCCCACCACCTCCACAAGTTTTTATGTGGGAATGCTCCTCTAACCAAATCTACAGGGTCTTCTTGAGCACCTTATGGCACAGAACAGCAGTCTAAACTTTGAAGTGAACATATCCAGAAACAAATAACCTTCTGAACGGAACACTCACAAGTTATTTGAGTTTTCTGAACATTGAATAACTTTTAATAAATATTTTGATTAAAATTATGGTTTACTCTACTCTTGTGTTCTGCTAAATTGCCATAGTTGCCATACTCCATAGTTGTCCTTATCCATAGAGTCATGGATAGCCTAGCACTACCCTGTTCGTAATCTAGCTAGTGGCAACAAGAAATGGAAATCCAAAAAGAGCACTCATCACTTATGTCAACAATTAATTGACCAAAAATTAACCACATGAACACACATGGCAGCAAGAATTCTGGGGTGATAGTAATTAAAGAGAGAAGGGAAGAATGAATATTGAAGGATATAGTAACCTCTGCACAATGAAAATTTGTAATATGATTCTAGAATGTTCTACTATTGTGTTACCTATGCTCTAAGTAACATACTAAGAAATGTTCTCACTCAAATTTGGCTCTGAAATTTTAGGCTATAGGTAATTATCTTCTGGGTTTTTTAAGCCCCAATCCTAGTAAATCTAGACAGTTGCATTTTTGAAGGACAGGTGAGTCTCATGAAAATCACAATTTGGGATCAGCAGTCATTAATATAAGCTGTAGAATTGGGGGCAGTTAATAAGTTTATATATAAATTGGATCTTAACTTTATATCAACTTTATTAACAGGAAATAGTGAGCTGAATTAAAGTATCTTAGGTCTCATATCACTGATAGGATTATATCAATCCATCTATCTCACCTCACCTCCAGAATTCCCTGAATACGAAGAGATTGATACCTTGAAAATTTGACGTCTTTACCTCATGATACTATAATAAAGAAGTAAATAATAAACTATCATTTCATATGATTTTATGACTGCTTTTATGGGTATTGTTTCATTTTGTCTTCTCAGTAAGCAAAAGTTTCAGGTAAAGTAGTTGATAAATCAAATTGCCTTGATCACGGAACCTAAAGTCAGGTCTTAGTCCTCTCTATCCCAGTTTCTTTTCCCTACGTTGTAAGGCATCTCTTTTTTTCTGACCTAAAATTGAGATCAAAATAGAAACAGCTCAAAATAGGGCATAAATGGGAGTAGACAAACACATTATAAACAAACACATGAGGTTCCAATATCAATGAACCCAGAGAATATTATGCTATGTGAAAGAAGCCAGACACAAAAGGCTTCATACTGTATGATTCCATTTATATGAAATGTCCAGAAAAGGCAAATCTATGGAGACAGAAATAGATTAATGGTTGCCTAAGGCTAAAGACAGAGATTAACTGGAAATGGTGTGAGGGATCTTACAGGGAAGATGAACTAAATTATGGTAATGGCTGCACAATTAAGTTCATTTACAAATAGTCATTAAATTGTACACTGAAAATGCATAGATTTTTATGGAATGTAAATTGTAACAACTTGTTTCTAAAAAACACAAAGTGTTAATATTAGAAGCATAGATTGAATGCTTGGCTCTGCCACTTATAACTTGAATCAGGTTGAGAATATAATAAAGCGTCCCTAAGACTGGATTCTTAACTCTAAAATGGGAATAAAAACAGTCTCTATCTTGTACAAAATCTAACTTAATACATCAAAAGAGGCAAAAAAAAAAGTGGGACTTTGTCAACATTAGGATTAGAAGTTTAAAAATCTCACACATTATAATAAGTTATAATTATCTCAACTAATTTTGCCTAGGAAAATTTATCAGTAAGAGGTACTCAAATTACACTTAAAAGTGTTATTAACCATACATAAGGGTCTATGGTACAATTATGACTTCGAGTTTGGTCTACACTTTTATCTATATATCTATTAATACATATATATGAATTTGTACATTATATGTATAGCTATAGCTTCCATACTTGTTCCATATTAGATATACATATAAATACATTTCATTTTCTTCAATATATTATCCATCTGTGTGCACATGTATGTTTATCCCAGAGACCATGATGGTTTGAGTGGGACTTTCAAGTGGGAAATGAAATGTGTGATGTTGCTTGAGACCTTCCAGTCCTTAAATTCTGCAAAACAAGAGTAAGTTTGGAGTTCCTCTGTCCACTGTACCCTCAAATTCACAAGTACCACCAAATGCTCCCTTTCACTTTATACCTGAAATCTAGAAACCACTCCCCTGTGAAAATATACACTTGAAGAATTGACTTCTGTTTGGCATTAGGAGCAAGCCATCACCCTCAAGTACCGGCACATGTGGTCAAAGGTCACACCCTCACAGTTCACCTCAGACCATTATTGCAGCAACAAAACCAGATGACAGCTCTGATTACTAAACACTATTTCCATTAGCCCAACACAAATATGCAATTCTTCTGTCCAGCACAATTCTTCTCCTGGAATTGCTTTCTGACAAAAGAGGATTTAAATTATTTTAATATGTTTATTTTATCATCTTCTCCCTTCCTCGTGATTCTTGAACATTTAGCTTCAACACAAACGTTCTTCTGATACAAACCTTTTAATGTCAACTTGTCAAAAACTAATTACATTTTCTTTTAGGTAGAAATCACATGATAGCTGATTTTTTTTAATCATTATTTAAGTCAGCATTATTTTTCTACCTAGCCTGCCAGGAAATCTGCTATTTGTGAGCTCAAGCTTCTTAAGGTCCAGGATGCACTTGTAAAGAATGCAGAGCTCTAGTGAGACAGGGTTAAAATTCTCTCCTGTGCTGCTGAGATTTGCTGTGCTAGACACTGCATCCAAGCAGATTGGCACACCAGTTTCCTGGTATAATTTAATAATGTTAAATAACACTCCTAAACTTGTGTCAGGAAATAAGCTACGTGGAAAATGTCACCTTTGTGGGGGGGGGGGGAACAGTGTGGTTATGACATACAATTTGCATCAACATCTTCTGAGATAATCAAAGGAAGATAACAGAATACACTAGCCAATAAATGAGTCCACAAGGAAGAAAAAAGAAGAGCTTCTGTATTTCCATGGTTCCATCTTTCCTTGGCACGTCCATGCCAGACTTTTTCTGAGTCCACTGAATAAGCATTTGTCATAAGCTTTACTGTACCATGAAGTTATGATTAATATTACAGCTCAAGTACAGCGGGTTGAAAGACCACATTCATTTTCAAAGTCACGTCGCATTGATTAGAATTCACTGCAGGTTATTCAAATAACGATCCTCTCTTTCCCCAGGAGAATCTCTGTCTGATTTTTCTTTATCCTCATTAAAGATCCCAGGTGCAGACAAAGCTTTACGTACTTCTAATTTGCATTATCCTTGGGAAAGAGGTAATTCACATGCCTTCAGTATATAGCACTTGTTTTTGTAGTTTGCTCTTTCCTATCATCTATTTAAATAAATCAAGAAATTTAGCCTTTATAAACCCTCAGACAATAGGGAATGCCAAATTTTATTATCCTTAGTAATGAGTCCATGGGTCTCAAACCCTACATGATGATTCAGAGGCATTTTTGTTCAGTTCTTGATTATACTTGACTTAAAAAGACAATGAATGTTGTTTTTCTTTCCTGAAAAAAAAAAAAATTGTTCAGCACAGAGGATTTTTTTTTGTGTTTGTTTGTTTTGTTTTTTGTTTTGTTTTTACCAGAACTGAAAAGCAAGGGTTTGTCAAATAGCAATTATGGTAACTTAGAAAATTCCTGTCAGAACTTGATATGTTCTTTGGCTAATTAGATAAATTTCTATGCAAGGATTGATCAATTATTGCCTCTGTTGAGATAATTTATTAGCTACTTTTTCCAATTCAGCATTTTCATAGAATCACATATGGATTTCATTGGCATAAGGTGTGGGCCTCAAAATTACGACAAAGATTTCTGCCTTGGACTATTTTTACCTTTAGATTTTGTGTAATGAATTTAGCCTGAAGCAGACTGACAGCATTGTTGACATTTCATTGACTTGCCATTTCTCAAGAGAGGAGAAATTTTAGCTAATTAAATAGTGTTAGAGTGTCTCAGAAACTACAAAGGCAACACAAAACCACACAACAGTCATCTATTTGTTAAGATCACTGGAATATTTTGAGATCTTTAGAAAATTGAAGTCTGTATAACAAAACTTTTTAAGTGATTCAGAGACTCAAAATGATTAGACTGACATAGTTGGAAGGTAGAAGAACAACAACTGCAAAAGAATTTTCATAAATATGATCATTATTCAGTGCGTGCATTAGGAATGGGTAAGATTGCTTCCCTGGATGGTACAGCCACTTACTGGTCCTCCAACGTGTGTGTTTGTGTGTGTGTTTCACATTAAAAGGCTATTTATAGAATAAAATGGTAACTTCTAAACCAGTGAATCAACATTAACCATATACTGAGGTATTAATGAAAGCTGATGTGGAAGCTTCTCGCTCATATTTCAGGGATAACATGCTTTCCTGTGATGTGTGAACCTGTTCTTGATAAATCTTTTCATACATAACAAATATGTAAAAAAATTAAATATTTTATTGCATTTGTATTCATTTGTTTCTGCTAGAAGTATATGTATTTAGACTCAGAATCTCACTGACTCTGAGAAAATGAAATTGAGTGTGTAACTGGAAAAAAGATAAACTCTTTTAATTGAATGAAGGATATTTAACATGGAGTAAAATTTTGATGAAAAACAACTAAAGAGTCTATTCAGGTATGTCTTTTAGTTGGAGTAGACAGAGTGACACTGTCGATTCAATATAAATATAAGTAAATGGAAAAACCCAAAAACAAGACAATAACATGTTTACTTAGAGAAATATGCTAAATCATTCTAAGATGACACTATAGCTGTTGACATTCTGAAGCTATGTTGAAAATGTGATGTGTGAACCCATTCTGGAATAAATAAAATTTTAAAAAGGGCATATTTCGTGATGAAATAGACACCTACTGTATGCATGTATGTGTGTGTGGTATTTGCATATGCACACACATGCACATTGGAAGGGTGTGTGTGTGTGTGCCTCCAATCTGAATATCTTAGAGAAAGCATAGAGAACCCATTGAGATTTATTTCCCCTTTAAGCCTCAGGGAACCTTTGAGATTTCATTGACATTAATTAAGCCCACCCCAGGATCATGGGCTTGGTGGGCTTGGTGAACTTCTGTTTTAAAAAGCAAGCTTGCTTGCCAGAGGAGTTTTTTTCCATGCTCTCATTTTATTGTGGTTTCCAGCAGGGGATCTTGTTTCAAGGGATATGATCAAAGTAAAGGACATTTCTTCTGGGACATATTTTACATAGATTAAATCTCATTATGCAGCTTACTCTTTAGTCTATATTCTTTTTATAAGCTTCTATTGTATGAACGAATTTAACATAGAAAAGTGTGAATTTATTAAATCACATATACTAAGCTTCAACGAAGGTAAGGTCCAGTAGCGTCAAACACTTTCAGTTTTTTCTTATCAACAGTGAATTTCAGTGCGCAGAATTTAAGTGTAATCTTAAATGAGGTTGCTATATATAACCATGTACTGAAGATTTCCATAGCTTTTGCATAATTTCATTTTTGGATATTAAGTGATTTCTCTAAGGAATATGTTACTATCTTTTACTTTTCCTTTCCTGTTTTGAAACTATGTTCCCACCTTTTTCATATTAAAGACATTCAAGTTATTTTGGTTAGACTAAGATATGCCATACTAATGATCATTGAAAGTTATGTTCTCTCACTAAACATAAGAACTTGGAAATTTGAAACTTTCCAGTAAATCTCAGAGAGGAGAATAGATATTGATTCAATCATGGTTCTATTCCAAGCTAGCACCAAAATTTACAATTCTAAAAACTGATTATCTAATAGCAAACTCCTTTGTACTTATCCTCATTGCTTAATTTACCACCATCAAAATCTAAGACAATAATATTGAGTACCAATTCCACTTTCCCAGAACCTCAAAATCAGATGGAAAAGTCACAAAAGGCAATGTAAAATCCAGTAGCCCCTTCCTGCAACCTTGATAAATAGACCAAATGAAAATTTAACTTTTCAATTATTTTCTGTGAAAGCTATGTTTCTATAGTGAAGAATATAAGTTTAAAAGCATATCATATAAGTGAAAAGGATGCTGCATTTTCAATAATTTTGTCATTAATTCCCAAAGTAAATTACATATTTTAAGATCTAATCTCAAATTTGTTTTTCTGATTTCGTCAGCCGTGCCATTAAAAAGGCAAGGCTAATATGAGGAATTGATTTTTTTTTTTAAGCTGGACCAAAGGATATGATGACATACAGTCAAGTTTCAGGTTAAATTGTCCTGCTCATTCTAGTTATTTTCTTTACCGTTTGGTCCCTAAAGGTACAATTTCCTTCACTTGAGTAAAAGTCCTTTCCCATTTAGTTCTCGAGCTCTCTATTGTGCATTTAAGAAATAACTAATTTGCGGCACTATTTGTAGTTGTTTTGTAATATCTGAGGGTGTCCACTTGCATCGCCTCTATATGTTTGATGCTTTACTTTGATGTCCAAGAGTCATCTTAACAAGTTAAGATAGTGGTCAATTAAATGGTTATCTGAGTATAAAACGTTTTCCCTGGTCAATGAAAGTCAAATTCCCTGTGTAAGTGGTTAACCTATCGTTAGAACTTGAAACATCATTAAACTAGAGGATCCTTTATGATTAGAGGTAAGACTCAGGGGCAGGTTAAGCCATAACAAAAACAATGAATTCACATCAAACAAGCTTTGCGCGAAGTGCAGTTTTCGTTTTCTGATCATATTATGTAAAACATATTTCTTACTGCTTTTGAAAATTAACCTATTAGTATAACTATTCAAAAAGTGTTTTCAATGCAATATGTCTGCATGAACACATTCTCTGTTCTTGGTGGATTTCTGACACTAAGTGTTCCAGTGAGTCTGTCCTTAGAAACTTTTTCCTCCCTCTTTGCAGCTTACTGTCTTTATGGTGACCTCAGTAATCTTCAAAATCCTCCTTTAGTTCACTTCGAAATAAATATTTCTCCAGGCAACTTCCACATAGCTTAGTAATATACTCATCATCTACCCTAAATAAAAAAAATTTTAAATCCATACTATTTATTGCATTTTGATTCTCTATGACTAAAGTAATTTCGACAGAATTTCCACTATTTAGATTTTATAGCTGTTAGCATGCATGCAGACGATATACATTTTTCTCTTGGTATAAATTAATTTTAGATAAGTTTAAATAAAATTAATATAATTATCAAATGTGTCAAAATGTAGAGAAGAAAATGCATGTTTAAAGTGTGCTTCTTATCTATTTCATTATGAAATGGTCTTTTTTTATTCCATTCTATTTTCATTGAACTATTTTCCCCTCCCTAGGTAGTTAAATTGTAACTATTTCAAAGTTTGTATCTTATTATCCCTTGGGCATTAATCAAGGGAATGGTGAAAGTAAAGATAATCTAAGCAAAAAGAAAAACAAAATTAATGTTATGTGAATGTGAAGAATGCCACATTCCTAGTTAACTTGTCAAAAGGCAAAATGTATAACACCATCCTCAACTCTCAGTATAGAATAAGTTCTACCCACTGACAAGTTCTCCTTTCTATATCAGTAAGAGTTACATACCTCAGTGCTGGGTCCATGTGTGTTATCAGAGAATAAATGCTCTAATCAAGTGCTCCCTTTATACTGCATCACACAATGAGATCTTCTGTCAGCAATTCCTACAACCTAGAGAGAACACAACTGCCATGCCCTGCCCTGGTTATTAGCCTAGCAGTTTCCATTATCATTCCAGTCATTCCTCCATAAAAACACTACTGAAAATGCAATTACACATGGGCATCTTGAACGATTCTATAAAAATGTATGTATTTGTAAGTCCCAGATCTAGTAGCACAATGGTTAATTGGATGGCAATGTCACATATATGAATGTGTGTGAGTGTGTGTGTACACACTCACACACATAAATTCTAATACATAAGGTCATTTGTAACATTATTGCAAGAAATATACTTCTTTTCATGCCTCAAGACTTAAGGCTATCCGACTGTAGTGATACCTGATGAAGAGAAGCCCAGTGTTATGATAAATAAAATAACTATTTATTATTATTTCAAAGTGCAGCAGTTCTTGGGGGAGGTTTTGTTTTAAAGATTGCCTTTTCAAGGTCATTAAGAAAGAAGAGTCCAGGTCATGCAGTATTAGGTTTAACCACAGCAATGACTGGGCAGCACTGAGCAACCCTCTCTGCCTCTGATGGAAGAAGTAAAAGGAAACCATTACCAGACACACTGTAAGACTTTCCCAACTGTAAAACTACATCTTCTTAATATGCACAGTCATTATTTTTGGCTATAAAGAATTAAGGAATCTATCAAGGATTTTTAGTCAGGTATCTTCATGGCTTTAATAATCTGAACCATTTTCTTACCACTTGGTTTGTAAAGACTTTTTCCTCACTATTTTGTTTATGAAACTTTCTGCTTCACTTCAAAGAAGACCTCTTGAAACATTATTCCAATCTGTAGTAGGAGCAGTAATAATCGTAGTCAGAATGATTATTTGAGGACTTATCCTATGTCTTCATTGTTGGAAGTGTTTTCCATATATTAACTCAAAACAACACCAAGATGTATATGTTGTGAGTAGTCCCATTTCAAGGATAAACAAAGTGAGATATGAGGACCTAATTTTTTATCTCTTATAGATATGCCAAATTGAGGGGCCTCCCTGGTGGCATAAGGAATTAAGGTGCAGCACTATGAAGCTATCCCCAGCCACTGCAGCATGAGTTTGAATTCGATCCCCAGTCAGAGAGCTGACCCACGTGGTGCAGCAAACCTCTCCTTTCTTGTCCACTGTTCCCCCTCAGCAGTGTGTTTCAGTATATCTGCCTGTTCCTCTCCCCACTCTGTCTCTGGTGAATCCTCTCACTACCACCCCCAGACCTCTGGCCTGAGCCCCAGTTCTTCTATGCCTAAATAATTTCTTTTTAAAAAAAAATATTAAAAAATAAAATAAACAGGTAACAATTAGCAAAATGTTATGTAATCGTTTTTACTTACTGTTTCAATTTTGCCACAATGAAGGTAAACAAATATTTAGCAATATTGCAGCACTGAAATTTAGAAACTCTCTTTGTGTGCTGTATGCATTCCTTGACAATATGAACGTGCTGTGTGCAGATCCAAACATGAAGTTGTGAGCCAAACACGATGTAAGCCCAGCCCTCATTGTGAAGACCACAATCATAGGGAGGAGGTCTCACTAATTATTGGAGGGAAATTGTTAGAACATTACTATATTGCCTATTGCCCTGCCCTCTTCTGAAAAGGTATATTTCATTATAGTGGTAGAAAATCCTTTGTAGCAAATATCACAAGGAAAAGTCATATTGGTTTTCAAGTGTGCATAACTCGGGAGAGTGAATGAAGCAGTGAACTGGAACAAAAGTAAAGGATCGGTGACATTTAAGCTCATTTTCACCTCTCTCAGAAGTCACTACATCTCAACACACAGATGCAACTAGACAGGTGTTTTCACACTTGACCATTGGTGATTTGGGGGACAGTGGTATATTTAAAGGAATCTGAAGCTCAGAGTAGTTAAGCAAGTTGTCCAGAGTTCCCCAGCTAGTAACTCAGAAAATTAGTATTCTAATCCAAATTTTGTCATAGGTTAAGAGTATATTTTTTCTTTTTCATGGATTTTTCTCATCGCAGGGTCTTCTTTCCGCTTGGTTTCCATATGATGCCTGGAAGAAAATTTTCAACCATATATTTTAAATACTAAAAATATTATCCAAGTTATTGGTACAAATATTTTAAAATACAAATTTAAAAAATTCATGTTACATTAAAAAAAAAGAAAGGAAAATTTCTATTGGTAGATATCTTTCCAATCTACTCTTCCTTCAATATACATTGGATGTGCAGATATATAGTTTATTTTTGTTTTGTTTGAAAGCACTTTAAACTGCTCTACAATAAGCATTAGTCACTTTTTATAAAGAAAAATACTCTGAACAATAATTCTAGATTTTGGGGGACTATCTTCAAAATTATTGAAGAAATTATGTAACAACTATTTAAGCACTAAGTACATTACCCAGAGTTTGGTCAGTTGTGAGTATGTATTTGTGACTCTGTGTGATGTATTTTATGCAATCAATAATGTAGCCTAAATGTCTTCCCAGGTTACTAGATATTGTGTAGTGTTTTGTTTCATTGAATAATTATATAATCATAATGGTGTAATTTTGTAAGTTGAATATTCATAACTTATTAGCTAAGTCCTCATTTTATACATGTAGGATGCTTCTAATTTTTTAATCCCAGAAATGACAACAAAGGGTCTACATAACCAATTTATATGGTTAAATCTTTGCACACATTCAAAATTATTTCCTAAACTAAATTCCCAAAAGTAGAATTTCAGAATGAAAGGTTATGTAAGACTCTCCAAAGTTAAAAACACATATACTCAAACCCCCTTTGGGGAAAAAAAGTATCACTGTACATTTCACTAGTGGGATAGGCATATGCATTCTTCATTCTCCCTCAACAATCTTACATATGACTCTTTCCACCTGACAATGTGAGGCAAAAAAGAGCTAGTTGTTTTAACCAGTATTCACCAATTAATAAAGAAGTTGAAATATTTTTGTAATTATGAGTCATTTGTATGTGTCTATTGTTAATTCTTTGTGTATAGAATGAGCTGTCCTTAAAACTCTTTGCAAAATTATTTTCAATATAAAATCACGTGTTATACATTCTATATTGAATCAGTAGTCAAACTTAAATTAGTTAGCAATTCTACTCAGTATAAAAGTAATGGCTTGAAGACAGAGTTGTAAGAAGGGCATAGAAAGTAGAACGTAACTCCTTCAGAAACGAGCTTACCACCAGCGTGACACCTGCTTCTCCACTGGGTCTAACGCTGAGAGCAGACAAATTCCATCATTCACATGATCATTCTGGTGGAGACTGCTTGGACACAGTCAACTCCAAATTGGTTATCTAAGTAGAGGGCATTGCCTGTTTCAATTGACAGGCAAAACTACTTTTTCTCAGGAAAGGTTAAATTTATAGTTCATACCAAACAAGTTTCTGGATTATGAGTCTGAATCCCAAGATGATAACACATCTAAGATTTCATTGGACACCCAAAACTATGAAACTGAAGTTTGCAACAATTCAGAGTAAAGTAAATCTCAACTTAGACTTTAGCAGAACTGAGTCCAGATGCTTTGCAAAAAAGACATATGTAATTTCATCATAAGATGTGTAATAAGGTTTTTGGATAAAACATGCACTTCATAAACTTCATAAATACATTAAATTGTATCTTATATTCTTATATTGCACAAATAGGCTAACGTGTTTAGAACTGTTTGATACTTTTTAGCTCTTATACTTTAACAAATAGGAGTGTCATTTACTTCTTGAAATCAAAACACACCCACAGTAACTCCCCACACTGTCTTTGATGAAGAATCTGTCCTTCTAGTTCATTTAACATGAAATAACAGATTTGTGTTGATGGTGCTTTTGTTCTTGGTAGTGAGAGAACTTGTTACAGAAAAATTAGCTACTCACCCTCAAGCAATCACTAACATTCCAGTTCCTGAATAGAAAAGGGGAGAAGAGAGCAGATGGAAGCAAACAAAAATTGTATTAATAATACATAACAAAGTGCTGCTACAAATGATATTTCAATAGAGGCAAACAATAGGAAAACTGCAGTTTTCATTGGATCTTAATGTATTTATCCGTCTCTAATGCTTCCATCTTCAAGCAGTTCTCTTTTATTGACACGGCAACACAAATTGCAGAAGTAAATTGAATCACAGACTCAGAATGTAAAAATCAATGAGAAATAATTTTGTAGCACTAAAGTGAATAGTGTAATGCTAGGTATTCATTTAATTAACCATGAGCCTTTCCACATAATGCACAATCATTGCCAGCTTTTCAGCTCATAGTTGTTCCAGGAATAATGGGTTTGGGATTCATCTTTAGAAAACCTGCATTAATATTTGAAAGCGTTTAAATCCATTAGTGGGTCATCTGAACACTGCAGGTCACTTTTACATTGCTAATTGAAACAATAGTAATGGGTTATAATCTACTGTCTAATAATGCCTGGAGTGTTTTACCGCTTTTATATCTGCAGATTCCAGGAAATATGTAAATTTGTTGCTGAACTGTTATAAAAATATGGAAATTTAAGCTGCAGACATCAAAGTATTTTTTTCTAAAAAAAAACACGGCGTTAATAAACTGAAGAGTTACACTACATTCTGGTGTCAGGATAAATTCCTTACTCCAGACCTTCCTCTGTTCTCTCTTCTCCGCTCTGGGCACAGCATCTGGCACTCACATTTTCCACGTTGCCATTAGGAGAAAGTGAATATCATTAAACCAGTGAGTAAACAATCATGTCATTGTTTCCATATGCAAGCTATACATTGACTCAGCCTGCTGGGTCCTGGCTGCTTTTTTATTTGCCCTACATGAATTTATGCAAACATTTTATTTTTCATGGGAATTTTCAATACATATCAACATTTTCTTGGATGGGGCAGGACATGTGGCAGCAACTCTAGCATATGAAATGAGAATATGAGTTCAGTATGAAAACATACATGTGTGTAAGTACATACATACATATAAAAGGAAATATGTGAGAAAGTAGCTTTCTGAATCCTCCTTGTAAATTGAATGTCATACAAATTGATATTTAACCAGCATTTTCTCTTTTAATTAAACATGCATTGCATGCACTTACCTGTATCTCCCAATGCTTAATTACAGTCTGATTGTGCAGAAAATCCAGGAAGATGCATCTCATTATAATAAGGAAAATGCTTTGGCATAGGCAGAGACTGTGTATGCATGCATACTCATTTTATATAAATGAAATATCTTTTTAGATGCACTTTATACCAAAACTCAAGGGAAAATAAGAACTTGAATCCATCATTCACTCCCTACCATTATCCACATGACCACATTAGTAAATTCGGAGGAGAGGAGATGACTCAAAGAAGCACTGGGGTGGGGTGGGGGGGCTGTGTTTGATGCTCTATCAAGAGAATCAACATTTTCATTTCTGACTCTTGTCATCTTTGCAAATATATTTACATCCAAGGAAGCTACTATAAGTTAGTATCCAAAATCTGATTTCATCCAGAGAGCACTGGTGAGAGAACTTCAATTGCGGTAATATGAATTGCCTGCACAGGCAAGCAGAGCCCAGTATTAATTTTTGTGGATGTAGAGTTCAAATTAAACATTTGAATGACTTTAATGAGGGTTGTGGATAAGAAAGGGGCCAAACGTTCCTTGGTTCCTGAAATGAACAGAACAGTTTGGCATGTGCATCAAGAAACTACAGAAAGGAAATGACCTTGCAAAGTCCTCTCTTAAATATTCCCGCCATGTTTCCTGTCTTTTGCCATGCACTATTAAGTCCCCTTTGAAGTCGGTATGTATCACTCTCTTTGAATTGGCAGTACAGGACATGAAGAAAGATGAAACAATGACCCCAGAAAGCAAGTTGTTTCTTTATCAAAGAAGGACAAGTATCATTAGCCTGTAGTGCAATAAACAGCATCCTCAATGATGTTTTCACATTCTAGCCACTAAGAGAATTGAGAAAGGCTCAGAACTTGATGCTTCACAATGAGAACCCTGTTGTGATTAAATGGCATGATAATTTGGGCTTTGTGTACTCAGTTATAGTTTTTATGAGTTTTATTGTGCCTACAACAGGCACAGGTACTTAAGGGTTAAGAGAAAATCCCACAGTAATATCACCTATCTAGTCAACCGAGAAATCCTATGAGAAGGTCAGAGTCCCTATCCAAGCCCTGGCAGCTTCTACAGCTTTACCCTTCTTGTCTAGCTGTGTCGTGATAATACTGGTGATGTGGAAGCCCAAGAAACCAAATCCTTGCCTTTTTTGTTCCGAGAAAACTTGGTAAAGTTTTAGCTGTAGCTATAAGAACTTACATAACTGAAATTATACACATGAACCCCATCACTTACCACTTACTATTCTCTATCTGACTGTAATAACAGTTCTGCTTTAATTTTTTGGACTTTGCAATTCTATTGGCTTTCGGAGTTTGAAGCCTGGGTACTGGTCATGCATACAAATTTGCCCCAATTTGTCACCAAGAGTCTGCTACTTTCTTTTCCTTTTGGAGGTTAGTCATCTTTCATTCTATTTTAACTAAACTATCTGTGTCCATTTTGAGATGTAAAGGAAACACTTTAATGTAAGAGCACTTCCAGTTCTAGGTTGCCAATCACTTCCTTTTAGTGCATTGAAAGAACATTCATTTGGGAAACCCGATTCCTTCCCATAACTTAAGACATCCATTAATGGTGCTCCATTCATTAGTTCACTGGCCATTCGCAAAGGAAACTCCTGACCTTGCTGTCATGAGTCAAGAGACAAATCTCTCCATTTTAGTGTGTGTTCTTTGCCTTCAATGACTTGGCTAAACCCCTTTTTCCCGAGTTAATCTGTTACGCAATATGTTTTTCTGTCCAGAAGTGGTGTGCCGTTGATTCTGTGTGATATGACAAGACCAGCACTTTGACTAAAATATGGCATCTCTTCCAGTCATTCTATTGGTGTTTACTACCTCATTTATCCATTTATAATCAGTTTGCTTAATTTGATAGTTCATTTCTTCACTCATTTATTCATTCAATAGATAATATTTATTACTTTGTACTTAAAAAAGGATTTTGGAACAGACTGCATTCTGGTGCATATTTATTCTGTATTAAAATAATTCAAATCTTAGTTTTAAAATATTTGGGTGAAGACATATATTTACTCATAGTACATCAAGATCTCAAATTAATTAATTAAAATGTGAGCTACTTATATCAACAAGTTGATCTCATTTTCTCTAGTTTTCAAATTTTTTAAATGTTATGACAATTTTAATGGTCCTTTTATGATCTAGCATTCATTTTGTCACACATAAACCCTGAAAGCATTTTGATGTTTATAGCAATAAGTACAGGACTTTTATCAAAATTTGTCTGAAGAATAGTTCTGTAACCCACCAGGGAAGTTTCTGCCTTTTTCTGCTGTTTGTGACTTTGGGAGGGGTAAAGAGGTGTGGCCCTTTTCACTTAACATTTATCTTGAGTCACTCTTAAATAGCAGTGAAATTGTAAATGTAATATTTTCCTTCCTAATGACCCTGTTTTGTGGAAGAACATAATTATCCCTTCTCAAGAAATGGGAAAATGGAAATACAATACACATTAGTGATTGTCAGTATGATTATTACTTGAGTATTATAAATAATAACAGCTAATATTCAATACTCATATGCAATATTCCAAACACTATTCCAGGTGTTCAAATGAGCCATATTTTTCATTAATTCTAAGCAATTCCAAGCAATAGCAAGCATTTTCTTTCACGTCTCTGAAGTTGGGGTATATCTGATCGTCTCTAGAAGTCATCGTTTACTTAGCAGAGATTATGATGTCTCTATAATAAGTCATATTCTGTAAGATACAGAATTAAGTCGTTCAGATGTCACAACTTTGATTTTAGTACTATATTTTATCTATTTCATAAGTTCAGTTGAGATATTAATTAAATTAAATAACATGCTCAATGTTAGCAGTTATTGGGTAATAGAAGTAGGATTTGAAGCCAGGCAAAGTGAGCACAGGGCCTGTGCCCTTAACTTCAATCCTTTCTACTTCTGTCAAGATGACATTTTCCTGGCTGAGTCTTTTATTTTCCTGTTTACATGGTGTTCCATATGTTTTGTCACCCAGATTTTTAAGATATGTCCCTGTATCTCTCTTGCTCTATTCCAGGTTAAACTGAAAGTTAGTGGGTCCTTCAAAATCTCTGACTTCCGTATCTGAAATGGAAAACACTGCATGCACTCTTATTAGCATGTTTATTAAGACCTGCTCTCAAATCTTGAAAGAGTTCAGCATCAGTGTTGATTGAGTAACATGATACAATCTATTGTCATTATATATTGATTTTACAAATTGGCCCCTTGATGTGAGCTTGAATCACAGAATTGAGAGACGGTTGGGATAAAGAGAGACACAGTTGTGGAAATTGCTGAAGTCATGAGCTTTATCTCTCTGGAACATTTAATAAATTATTCAACCTCAAAACCCACATTCCTCTTTCTAGATTTAAATCAGAGAAGATATATTAGATGTGGTAACTTCATGGGTGGATAAAGAGAGATGAAAATAAAACTTGCTTCCAACAGAGAAACAAAGCAATAAGCATGCTTATTTTAATATTAAGTCCCATGTTTGCCTCACTATCAAAAAATCAAAATATCCATGTAAATAAAATTAATGGCAGTAGTTTTACTAATGCAACCTAACATTCAATATCATTACCTCACTACACAAAACATCATGACAAGTTTATCACAGTTATTTAGGACACTAACATAAAAGTCTCAAGTATATAGTATGACTTTGTCCAATAAGGCAACTAAAGTTAGTGAGTTGAGGTAAATGGCCTCACTAATTTGACTCATTATATAGAGACCACTTGAAATATATACACTAAGAAAGTGTCTCTGAATAGAAAGAGACACACGCTCCATAATGAAGAGGAGACCTGCCATATGTCATTTTTTAAAATATGAGATAAAGTGCATCATATTTGTACATGGCTGTATTTAAACATGATATGGATATATACCAAAAAAACATTTCAAGATAAAATGTTACCATATACCTGAATATAGTTGGGAAACATAGCACAAACAGGTTAGATCCTCTTTGAACTAATGAATTTCCTAAAGAATAATTTTTACTAAACTTAGAACACATTTCTTTTTTTTTTATTTATTTATTTTTTTTATTAGTTATATTTGACATCATTTGTAGTTCCCAGGGGGTACCCACCACCATTTCACCCGTGCACCATCACCTCAGTCCCTTGTGCACCCTC
>JAGFMF010011568.1:15920171-15950474 GCA_019455555.1 Galemys pyrenaicus | reverse complement strand
AGTTTGTTTCTATGAGTTTATTCTACTTCAAATAATACTTTCACCTTCCATCTATGTTATTGCAAATGTAGGATTTCTTCATTTTTGTGACTGAATAATATTCCATTGCTTTATCCATTCATTCATGAGTGGACACTTAGGTTCTCACCATGTCTAGGCTATTACAAATGATGATGTAATGAACACATGAATGCAGACATCTTTTCAAATTAGTATTTTTGTTTCCTTTGACATGTTCCCAGAAGTAGAATTGCTGGATCATAGGGTAATTCTGTTTGTAATTGTCTGAGGATCTGCCAAACTGTCTTCCATAGTGGCTCTATAAAGTCTCCATCCCACCAGTAGTACACAGGGTTCCATTATTTCTACATCCTTGCCAGCATTTGTTATTTTTTGTCATTTTGATGATGGCCATTTTAACAGCTGTGAGGTGATATCTATTGTTGTTTTAATTTTCATTTACCTAATATCTAGTGATGGTGAACAAGTATTGATTCACCCATAGGTCTTATGTACATCTTTCTCAGAGAAATATCTGTTCATTTTTCAGTTGCATTTTTTGTTGTTGTTGTTTTTAATTATTATTGAGTCATGTAAGTTCTTTATACATTTTGGATATTATCATATTTATGGCTGCAATTTTTTTTCTATTCTATCAGTTGTCTTTTTACTTTGTTGATACTTTCTTTGTGTTGTGCAGAAGCTTTTAAGTTTGATGTAGTCCCATTTGTTTATTTTTGGTTTCGTTGCCTATGCTCTAGGTGCTATGTCCAATAACATCATCACTAAGATCCATACTAAGTAGCTTTGTCCCTGTGTTTTCTTCTAGTAGTTTTATGTTTACAGGCCACACATTTAAATCTTTAATCCAGTTCAAGTTAATTTTTGTAAGTGGCCCAGTTTCAGTATTTTGCATGTGAAATCCAATCATTCCAGTGCCATTTATTAAAAAGACTAGCTCTTCTCCATTGAATACACTTGATTCCTTTGTCAAATATTACTTGACTCTATCTTGAAAAGCATTTGTTTGATGAAAGGTGTACGAGGAGCCTGTAGAATCAAGCAGGCCAGTGGAGAGAGTCTGTTTGGTGTGGCATATCCCTCAGAGAAATCAGCTTGTTTATAGTCACTCAAAGTATATTTAATCTATACTGTGTGGCAATGACTAGGATTCATGTGCTTGGGGGAGAAGCAGACAGATTGAATAAGTAACCCCAGCAACAAAAAAAAGTGTACAATTAAACCTATAAATAGAACTATACATAAGGTAATAAAAACTTAGTTTTTTTGAGCATGAATTTTACTTCAGGCACTGTGCTCAGAAATTTATCTCTCTTATCTCATGTAGGCTACACAGTTCTTTCCAGCTTCTAAATAAAGAAACTGAAGCTTGGAAAGGTGCAAATCTATGTTTGCAACTGCTTTGCTAGATTGCTCAACTATGGTTAATACATTTATTTTGTTTTCTGAAGATGGAATGTTCAGTTGACAAAAGACAAGACATGTCTGAATGGATGATAAAATACATGAGAAACTCTGAGAGTGAAGAAGGATTAGAAATGCAGTCTAAGGAATTTGTCAGAGGGGTCATAGGCTGCAGTGGGGTTTGGCGGCAGTTGAGATCAGAAAGATGAACAAAAGTTTGGATGCATTATTATCTATGCGTTTGGGCTTCACACTGTAGATGGTAGGACACAATGGTTAACAGGTTTTAGATCTGAGCTTTAGAAAAATTAATTTAACAGCTCTGTGGATGATAGAAGAAAAACAATCAGGATGGCAAAGAGACCAATCAAGAAGTTAATGTGATATTCCAATAAGACAAGATTAGTTAAGAAATAAAGCGAGGAGAGATGAGAAGAAGCAGCATCAAGAGATGCTGTGGCGAGGGATATTCTGATCCTGGATAACAATGTGACACCAGAGTGAGGGAGAAAATGATTTGGGTCTGGCAGTGCCTGGTGGTGCCAATCTCTGAGACAGTGTCTATATAATAATCTTCCCCCCCACCACTACCCAGTGCTTCTTGAGGAGAAGCACAAGAAAATTCACAAAGTACCACTAATAGACCTAGAAAGATAGTGTAATATTCCAAGTAAGAAAATCCCACAGAATTGTGTCCCAAAACTTAATTCTAGTTTTCACAATGGGTGAAAAAGAGAGGCAGAAACTTCAGCTATCCAAAACTATCCAGTAAGATTGGTAGAAAAGTGAAGACCTAAACCACTGAGAACCACGAAGGAACAGTTAAAATGTTCCCCAAAGTCCTCACATCACCTATATTTTAAGAATTTTCGAATTAGGTGTATAATTAAATTTCACTAGCGTTTCACTGGGGGTCCTTATTTGGGTGGGAGGTAAAAGGCCATCCCCTGGCAATGCTGACCGTGGGATATGAATGCACCCTCTTCCTAGGGGCCTGGTCATCAGGGAGCATCAGCTGTTCTTCAAGGTCTTCAGGTCACGATGGTGCTGTAAGGGAATGGCCATGCATCTCCCTAAGGAATTATTTTCAAAGGTTCCTGGCAAATATATTTCTCCTTTTTTCCAGAAAGGAAAAATCTGTCAGTTCTCAGACCCCCATATTTTAGTGTCCCACTTCAGTAGATCAGAATGTGACCAAACACCTGGTGGAGGGGGGCTGGTAGGAGAGAGGGTGAGAGGGTGGGGTGTCTGTGTGTGTCTGTGTGTGTGTGTTCAACTTTCCATTGCTAGAAGAATTACCTTAACAGATTGTGTCTGTCAAATTCTGACAAACTGTGGGGTGAGAAATAGAGTCCACATAGATTTCAGAGGCTTGGTCTGAACCACTGCCCTTTGAAACACAAAGAAAAATGATAGTTAAAGCAAGCAGGCCCACACCAAATGCCCAGTCCTATGACCTCTTGGGAACTGTATCCCAAAGAGCACTTCCCTCCCTCCCTTCCCATCCCCTTTGGTAACAGTTCTAAACAAGGATCAACTTCAGCTGTGCAACATGCTGGCCAAATTTTCAGAAACCCTGGAACCAATTTATTCCATCTGGAAATTAGTTTCAGCTTTTATTGCTGCAGAATTTAGTCCAAACCAGACCCAATTTCCAAAAGGAGGTCCCTGCTCCTTTACTGTCAGAATTTTCTTTTCAAAGCAAACTCACTTAAAAAAGATTTAAAATGATAATCAGCATCAAAGATCTGTGCCTTTTGTACACCAACTACATTTTTCCCACATAGTGTTTCTCCCAGGTTACTTCTATTCAAGGACATGAAAAAAATCCTACCATCAGTTACTATAAAAGGGAGAATTTAAACTGTTCCCTTACAAATGTAATTTTAGCCAGCTCTCTGTTATGCCAGGTAGTGACTCAGTTGCTTTCCCAAAACAGCAGCTACATGGGCTGCTTAATCTTTTTGCAAAAATAAATAAATAAATAAATAAAAGCAAAAATATAGAACAAGATTCTAACAATAAAGTTGAAATAAAATATGGTCCCCCAAATTTATTTTCACAAATATATTAAAAGCATGCAACACTGAACCTTTCAAATAGCCTTCTACATAAGATTTCTTTGTTTCAGTCCATCTGCTACTGATTAAACATTTTATATATCCATTGTGATTAATTATGCTATTTATAAACTTGAAAATGATTTGTTTAGAAAGGTATGGTCTAGTGTAAGTCTTTCATTTCTGAGAATGACAGTCCTTCAAAAAGTAGAACAGCACTGTGCACTCAGGAAATGCACCATCTGCTTTCTTGTGCTCTTATAACAAATTATAAACCTATAGCCAAATAGAATTGAGAGAAAACAGAGGATAAATAATGCTAATGGCATTCATTTGAGATGTTCAAAAATGTATCAAGTTTTAATTAAACCACCTACTCTCTCAATCCCCAAAGAAAACCTCCACTACCTTTTTGCTATCTACATTGGAGGTGAGAGTTAAATTGTCAAATGGCTAGACATTTTCAGTCAACCAGGTTTAGAAAGCATCCTTAAGTTATTCTAATCTAGGTTGAATTTTTCAGGTGGGAAAACGGACCAAAATGGCGCATGGGAGAGCTCAGCTTAGTCTTAATCCCATCAAGAGTCCTGGATTAGGGTTATAGTCAATATAATTGAGGAAAAACTGCTCTGGAAAACGTGCAGTAGACCATTTGCCAACATGAGTATTTGTTGGTGCCAACAGACAGCAAGTACCTAGTGCCAGCAATTTCCCACCATTTGAAACTTAGCTATTGTTTCATTTTTGCATGACCAAACAGGCATCTGAAACCACAGAATAAAGCCATTTTTCTTCTGCCTAGCCAAACCGCTTTTAGTGAAATTTTGTAAACCAAAACAAAATTGCTCTCATACTAAAATAAATGTTTGCCAAATATCAGGCCATGATTTTTTTTAACAACCATGATTCATACCCAGAGAGAACTCCGTAGCAAGTAATCCCCCTGAAGGTAGCTAGGAACCACACCTCCCATTCTTCCTGTCCCCTCTTTCCTAGCTGGCACCTCTCATTAGCACACCAAGGACCAGAGGGCTCTGTGCTCTGCATACCTTTGGCTTGCTCTATTTGTCTCTGATCCTCTTTCCTCTCCTGTTTTCTCCATTCCAACTGAAAGCTATTCTATGACTTCTGGCATCTCTATTAAGTAGTGAGCCACATGGAAATGATTAACTTTTGAACTGCAAAACTGAAAACACTCTTGTGCACACTGTGGAAATGAGACATGTCATGTAGCAAACGGGTTCCTCTGATAGAGTCTGCAGCAAGAAAAAAAGAAATCATTGGTTGAGATTTCGGTTTTGTTGTTATCATTGTAGATCAAAAGGATGTGATCATCCTGATAGCTCTGCCCCCTCCCCCTTGGTAAACAGCCTCTGAGTGAGTTCATTAAATATTTAAACAGCCCTGGTATCTATTAATGTTATCAGACACATGAAATATGTCTGATGGATTTATTCTGCCGTTAAGGAGCCATACCCCAGTGTCCCTCCTGGGACAGTGCTCCAGCTGTTTAAACTATAATTCCATCACTAGGAGAAATGGTGAAAGCACTGACCTCTTTGAAACGGACTCATTGCTACTCAGCCTGTAAATTGCAAATGAAACCTTTCTGTAATAATGTTAAAATATGCATGCATAGGAATTAAAGCACTTGGGGTCACCAACAAAGCCCGGTGCGTTTTCTGTAACCTCTAAACAGCTGGTTGAAAGAATCCAATAAATCAATGCCTGAAGAAGATTAGTTATTAGAGGTCTATGAGTCTTTTTGGGTTCAATAGCTCTACCATCAGGTATGGGGCAATCTTAATCAATTCTCTGAAGCTTTATAAGTTGTTGTTTTTTTAATTCCATTACTGTTTATTTGATCCTGTTTCTCAAAGAAGATAAATTATGTGGCTATGTGGTCCATAAAAATCAATCTGATATGAAATTATGCATGAGCTTCTTTAAACTGAACTAATTTGTTGTCCTATTTTTACCTACTTCAAGCTTTTGGAAAAAATGCCCATGACAAATAAGATAAAGTATATCTCGTCAAGTCTTTCAGGTGGAGAAAAGAGGTGATTTAGTTTACTGATAGGTTATCCATGTCATTGCAAGTGTATTTGCTTAAAATCAGTTTAACTTCTATGAAAGCCCTTAAAGGATTTATAAGAAATACTGAAAAAGTCATGTGCTGACATCTCTGGAAATGGAAGGCTTAGAGGTGAATTCAAAGACCTGGACTTGCTGTCTGAAGAAACTTGTTCTTTTTGAAGCCATCAAATGGGTGGCAGACCCAGAACTTGAAAATCGAGCCAGTTCCTTAGTATTGCTAAATAGTGGATATGTACAACCTCAGTTACTAATTGATAACAAGCAGACCAAACTGATATTTAAAAAAAATCTGGCAAGTATAGTGAATAAATGACAAAGCTAAATTTAAAAATCTCAAAGATACGAAAAGCAGAGTAGTGACCTAAATCTAACAATAACTCCATTTGATTCTTTCAGGAAAAATTAAGTAAAAATATAAAGTTGAGAAAATGCAAATTAGATAAACTACAAAAGAAGTTTCTCGATAAAGACTTGTGATCAGTAAATTCGCCCAGCCTTTGTATAGTGTGTATGTGAAGAAGGTCAGTACTAAAATGTATGTGTGAGAAGGAAATTGGTGGTATCAGATGTGTGCTTTGCTTTGTGATGGAGAGACTTCAAGCTTATTGTGAGTCAACTCTATAAAGACTAACCCATAAAGGTTAATGTTAACTTATCCTTTATTGGCTTATATTGAAGTTAACCCAAAATTGATAATCATCAGGCCAATATAATGCATCAGTCACATTACTCATGGAATATCATTAGAACACTACCCTGAGATATGACAGGGATGATCTAGTACATCCTACGAGCAAAGCAGATGGTAAAGAAGCTAAAATGACCTCAAATGAGCAGTGACTGCCCACACATAGTAAGTGCTCAGTATATAAACGGAAAGGAAGTGGAACAGGTATGGAGATGTGGCATCAGAATTAGATCTGAACTATAGGGTACTAATTATATAGCCTAACTGAGGCGAGTTGGTGAATGATATAAAGGAATAAATCTCACCTGAACAACTGAAGAGCTTTCTAACAAATTTAACTATGTGAAGATTATATAGGCTGCCTCAAGATATGATGTGTTCCCTAATATTGGAAGTGCAGGTCATAAAATGACTTGACTTGTTGAAAGATTCATGCATAGGAAGAGAGGTTGAGAATGATCTGCAAATCCTCAGATTGAGTAAATCTATAATTTTTTAGCCCCCCCAAAGAAGGATTAAGAAAAAGAATATTCCAGAGTGTGTAAATGGCAAGTCTCTATAAGAGAAATTTTTATGAAGATGCTTTGAAAACTTTTCTAAAGTAGTAATGCCCTCTTCTTCCATAGTTAAAAAAATTTATATGGTGAAGGAAAATTCAGTGAACGCAAATCAATGTCCCCATTAGAAGAACACCACTTTAAGCAACTAAAATGCCCTTTGAATTTCACTGAAACTTTGGAAAAAGATATATTTAGTGGTTATTAACCCAGTACTTATCTTTCCACTGAACAAAATGTCTCTTTTCCTGAAGAATCCCCTGCAGAGAATTCCCAGACTGGGATAGGGCAGCCGCCTTGCAATTGGCATCCAAACCACAGGGCATAGCCAATAATGATTTGCAGTTAAAGTAGCTGCAAGAGAAAGATGGTAGTCATTTAAAATAATTTCTGCTGCTGGAATTTTGTCCTTTTCACTTTTAATCACTTAAGGGTCAATTCACCTAGAATTCTGGGTTTAACCCCTTTAAATAATTTTTTTCAAAAGGATCAAGGGTATAGAATGTGTAGGCACAAAGTAATATGAGTGCTTCTTCATGGGACATAAGCTTTAGGGAACTAAAGATAGGTTAATTCCATGCCTGATTCATTCCATGGACCATTTAACGAGAGCCTCTGGAATTGTTCAGCCAATAATGAACTCACAGGATCTAAAGGTAATCACTGCTGCAATTATTAAAATTTACACCAGAATTCTATTACCCTTTCTACAGATAAGTGTCTTGTATTAAGTGGTCTAGAAGGGATGCGTGTACTAGTTCAATAACACCAGAAATCTCTCTTATTTGTTCTTTTTTATTTTTATTCTTTTCCTATAAGCATGAAATCATGCTTACAGTTAATTCTAAGGAAATATGTAATATTATTTCATTATTTGTATAATATTCTATATATTATACATTATATATAATATGTATATTTTATATATAAGTATATTTCATTACATGTATAATATTTTTATAAAGAATTTACAACTTAAATCACTTTTCTCATGTATATTAGCTCACTTAATTCCTGCAATCTGATCTCTTATCATTATTAATAATTTTAAAAGCTAACCTATTGATCTTATACCTGCTAGCACTATTCTAAGCACTTTTCATGCATTCTCTCATTTAATACTCAAAACAATTCCCATGAGATCCATATAATTATTATCCCCATTTTACAAATGAAAAACAAAGCTTGGGGGTAAGTTAGGATCTCTCTCAAGACTACATAGCTAGGACATGATGGAGCCAGCATTTGAAGGCTAGCGGGTGGAGGGGACCCCAGCAGCACATGCTCTTAACTACCACCTGACAGTCTCCCTCACTGTACATTCCAGTGCATGTTAATGCTTAGGTTGACACAAGTTAATGGAAGGTTTTGAAAAGAAGTATGTCCATACTTGTCTTTGTTTTGGGTAAAGACAATCTCTTGGAGTTTTGTTTGTTGTTTTTTTTTTTTAACAAGACACATAGTCTGAATACAAAATTTCCCTTGGGCTATCACAAAGACTTCAATAGCATTTATGATTATTATAAAGGCAAACAGTGTGAAGCATTCAGTGGGTCAGTGAGTTTGGTAGTGTTGCTATAAGAAGACAAGAAGAAAATCAATCTCTGTTTTAGTTCAATACAGACAAGAATTCAGATAACAACTGTGAGCAAGCCACAAATAAAATTTCGATAATCTTATGTGGTTATCTTAATAATAAATCAGAAGACAAAGACTTCTCAAACAAATATCAACAATGTAATTATAACTCCAGAATCATGTTTAATGTGAAATACAGCCTTTCCTACTACATAAATATATGAATGCATATTTATATGTGAAGATACATACATACAATACAAACACACACACACATATCACCTTGAGCATTCATGTGAACAATTAAGAATCCTTTAAAATGTTGGTTATCTGTCCCCAGAACAGTAAGCTGCATGTACCGCCATTGGCAAAACTTAATTCTTCCTTTTTTGCTATTCCAGATTGAAAGTAAAGTGTGTCCAAAAGTTATGCTCTAGAAACATTTCCAAATAATTCCTAGTAAATTATAAAAGAGAACTTGCTGGACAGTTTCCAATCCCATTGTTCATATGTTGTGGGAAAATCCAGGAGGAACTAAATCCCCTTAGTATTTGTTATTCATTTAAAAAATGACATGTTATCACTGTAGACTCCATAAGTGGGTGTACTCAAGATTGGGAGAAGTCAAGCACATTTGATTCCACCGATTGCTTCAAATTATTTTTCAAACATTTTGGGTTTGAGAAAACTCAAAACACATTTTCCCAGTTCTATTTTCCTTTCAAACCCATGTGTTTGGTAAGAGAAATTTAATCCATATGTTTTTGATTCATTTTGAGTTAACTCATCAAATTGTTGATTTTTAAGATCTATTTGATGTCTAAAAGCTTTTTGATGGTTGCAATTTTTTCCTCTGAAATAGTATTTTGTTTTTTCATGTGTAAACACACGTGGGTCTCAGAGATTCATGCTCCATGTACCAAGGATTTGAGTGGGTGCTAACTCATTCAAACCCATTTCAGTCATCCAGGGGGGAATTATGACATGGATAATAGCTCAGAGTGCTTAGATCCATTTTCATTTATGTGACTTTTTTTTCAAACCCAGCCTTAGTCATGCTAGGGATACATTTTATAAAATCTAAAAATATCTTAAATTATATTTGACTTCATTGAAGCGGGAGTTAAGAAAATCAACATTACTTTTGTTGAAAAATCATCAGTGGAGGGCGTGTCATATTAAAGGTGAAAGATCATTGTCACTATATTTTATAGTGACATATATTCTAATATAAAAATTCTATTACTCATCAAAGGTGCCCACAAATGAGATATAACTGTAACTTGTTTGGAGGAAGTTTGGCTAAGTCTTTCTTGTTTTTTTTTTGTTATACAACTTAAAACAAAGGAAGTCAGCAGTTCTAGAGTTTAGAATAAATGTAGGGAAAATTCCGTATCTTACTTTGCCCTTTTTTTCTTGAAATTGAAGTAGAAGGAAGTAAATAATAAATGTTGGTCTGTCCACAAGATTAAAATATCCTGCCAAAGGCAATCTGTCTCATCATCAAATGCCATTGCTTTTAACACCCCCACTGAAAGACAGGCTATCAGATGAGGCCTCTATGAGTTACTTCTCATGAACAGAGAGAGGGTGGAGGAAAGATAATTTCACAAAATCTTGTGAAATTCTAGACTTCCCTGAAGCCTAAAGCACTGTGCACATAAAAGCTAGCATCTACCTTCTCATGGTCAGGGAAAATATGTTCTTTTTTTGCTATGAAACATCACAGAGAACTGATTTTCGTGCACAAATATCTGTCTCATGTACAAATCTGCAAAGCAAGCATCTACAAGTAGTCCAACAACTGCTCTTATTTTAATTGGTGGATGTTTGCATTACAGATCCTTTTACTATGAATGATATATCCTCACACTGGAACCCCTAAAAGTTCCTCAAACATGTAGAACTTAGCCTCAAATGTGAGAGGTAGAGACACACTGACACTTTCCTCCTACTGCTTCCTGAGGAATCAGGGGGTGATAAACTTGAAGAGGTTTGTGTCCCAGCTCAGAAGTAGATGATGCCCATTCCTCTGCATGAGAAAACTCTGACAAAAAAAAGAATCATGACAAAATCTTTTCCTCTTAGGTGAGAAAAATAATAACAAAAAACAATAGTCGTTTCCCAAACCTCTCTTTCAAACAGGAATTACAACTTCCAATGGATATTCACTTTCTCTCATTGGGACCTTTGTCATCATAATATCTGTTAAAAAAAGAAATAGAATGTTTCATTCTAAGAAGAAAAAGCTTAATGCAGACCTATTGGTATTAAATTCACTTACTATAATAATCTTGCAGAATCAATGCAGAGTAAATTTATGGCATAGTAATCTCTAGGATTAGAGATTAATAAACATACACAAGGATTTTAATACTGAATGAAAACAGTAAAGATCTTTGACAAGTTGGTATTGATATTTTTTCAAGTGAGAATAAATTTCAACTAGGTAGAGTAGGAATTACATAACTCTGAAGTAACTATATTTGCTGCATTTATAAAAACTAAAATTTTCACAGCAACCTTCCTTATATTTTGATGTAATGGATGTCACTTTGGAATAATCTTTCCCTCTAGGGAATAGGTACAAGACACCTCTAGCTCCAAAGTTCATAACTCCATCCCATATTAGGATCATCTAAAGAACTTTTTAAAAATTCCAATGCCCAAGCCCTACTCTAAAACATATATATATATATATATCAGAATTTCTAGTGCTGGGATCAATATTTTTTTTCCAAATCTTCACAATTATATTTTTTAAAGATTTATTTATTTATGTACACAAGAGCTGGGGTATAGACTAGAGGTGTGGGGGGTGAGAGGATTCACCAGAGACAGAGTGGGGAGCAGAACAGGCAGACTGATTGAAATGCACTGCTGAGCGGAGCAGTGGGTGAGACAGGAGAGGTCTGCTGAGCATGGTGGCGCCCCTCCTTGGCTGGCAGCAGGGATCGAACTCGTGCTTCAGTGGCTGCGTTTTGCTTCATAGTGTGTTGCTTAACCCACTGCGCCACTGTGTCACAGCCAGACTTAAAAATTTTCTCTCTTGACAACTTCTAGTCACCTTGATCCAAAGAGTGAGAAGTTGGATAGTGGTGATGAGAATCAAAAGAAGACAACCACAGGACGATACCAACAACAAAACCTAGAAATCTGTCTATAGAAGTAATATTCAGAGGAGGAGGGGAAACAGAAAGCAAAACAGAGAAGGGCCCACAAGCTATCATGGAGGACTATGCGTGCTGTGGTGGCATACATCTGAAGGGGTATGATCCTACCTCTGAATCACAAACAGTGCCATAAACCAATGTTTGCTCAATAATTATTTTTTTTAAAAGGAGGCTTACCAGAGTAGCTAGAGATGCTTATATGCGAACAATGATGCCCATACACACACATACACATTATAAAAAAGCTGTAAAATCCAATAAATGCAACTTGAAAATTGAGTTTTCTATTTGCAATTTTTGAAGCACACTTCAGGGAGAAAATTAATGACCTGTCAAGACCTTTTCATTAATAGTGTGACTGATACTATGAGACAAAATAATATTTATACTTCTCTTTAATAACAAATCTTGTATTTACCACCTTTCTATAACTTGTAATTTTAACTCTTTGTTATATCTGAAATAATGGTTCATATAGGTCTTAGTGCCATGGGTAAAATTTTCTCATTTTGAAAGGAAATCCTTAAGTTTGTTTTTTTAAAAATATTTTATTATTTATTTATGCATACAAGAACAGGGGTACAAGCCAGAGGTGCAGGAGGTGAGAAGATTCACCAGAGACAGAGTGGGGAGCAGAACAGGCAGATTGTCTGAAATACCCTGCTGAGGGGAGCAGCGGGCGAGGCAGGAGAGATCTGCCTGTGCCATGTGGGTTCCCTCCCTAGCCGGGGATTGAACTAGCATTGCTGTGCAGTGAATGCTTCACAGTGTGGTGCTCAACCCGATGCGCCACCAGGGATGCCCAGAGATCCTTAAGTTTTAATATTATTCTTTCTCTCAGGTTGCAGTTAGAAAGAGGCACCAATAATTGGTATTCAAAACAACAAATTCATGAAGAGACTGTTGTTATCCTTTATTTGATTTCCATCAAGGCATTTTAAATGCTGATTGTCTAAGGAGTAATGAAAATGACTGTCAATGACATCACCGGTCACTGCCCCATGGTTTAGATTCCTGTATTTCCCAACTAAAAATTCTGGTTACACATTTTTGCATAAATATTTCCCATGACAGTTTAATAAAAGCACACAAGAAAACTTTTAAAAATCACCTTTCCTGTCTGTAAGGTGATAAGTGTGTTAAAAAAGTACATAATCTTTTTCCAAAGACTCGGGTCTAAAATATCTGGTTATTAAAATCATATGGATATGATAATTACTGAAATAAAATGACTCTCCAGGAATAATAATTAAATTAATTGCTTCAAAAAATGTCAAAGATCTACAATTTCTAAGAGGAATATGCCTGTGTAGGGTGCTTACAGTGTGTCACACAAGTCATGTGTCATGTTCCTGGCTTTGATTCAGTGCCGTGAAGGCTGAGTAGAGGGTCCTCCTTCTCATTTAAGATTACCAATGACCTCCCTTTTCAAAAAAATAGGTGGATACCTGTTAGTCCATATCATATGTTATACGTTCAAAACATCGTAATTAGAGACCACACTCATTTTTGAAAGTTCTCCTTTGTTTACCATGAAATCTGTTGGTCCTGTTATATCTCAGGTGTTAGCTTCTTTGTATTTCCTTTCCAACCTACCTGGTAAATGAAGTTTTCCCTCATGCTTCTGTCTTTGATATTCTTCTGTCTGTGTAACTCTTAATATACATGTTATTTGGCCTCTTTTGTTGCTTCCATTTTCACCTATTGGCTAGTGTCTCCTAACTTTCTAATTTTAACCTTCATTTTGCTCGGAAACCTCCAGACATCAAAATGCACATTTCTACATGGTGATTTCAAGGCCACCTTAAAGTGTTATCTCCTCTCACACATCCCCAATATGCTGTTCCTTTTCTGTTTCCCAGTAAATGGTGTCAACCTATTCACCCCATTACACCCAACCCAAGCCTTAAATCTGAGTCCTTTTAAAATTTTATGACCCTGAAGTCCACAGCCAATCACTGATCTATACTGGTGGATTCAACATGTAAACCAGTCTAGAATCCATCCCCATCTCTTTATGCTCACACCTACAATCTTATTTCCAGTCTTCATCATCTTTTTCTTGGATATCGCTCAATATTCTTCTAACTGCTTTAAAACCAAAATGGGACACCATCTCACATCTGTGAAAATGGCCCCCCTTGAAAAGATCAGAAACAACAAGTGCTGGCAAAGATGTGGTGGCCATGGAATCTGCTGCTGGTGAGAACAGAAACTGGTCCAACTCTTATGGAAAGCAGTAGGAAGGCATCTCAAAATATTAAAAATTGACTGTCATTGGACCCAATAATTCTACTCCTAGGCATCCACCAAAAAACTTCACAAACACTAATCAAAAAGAAACCTGCACGCCCATGTTTATGGCAGTACAATTTACTGTAGGCCCATTATAGAAACACACTGAAGCGCAACAAAAATAATTCTTAGACTCTGTGAGAAACTATATTGTTTACCAGAGGTAATGGGAGTTGGGAGGAGGCTAAAGGGGAAGAAAAAAGATAGAGCATCAGCACTGGATTTCTGGTGGAGGGTGAGTGAAGCAAATGCACATGTAGATGTGTGAAAATGCCCCCTCCAAGTTACATAGACATGTACACAACCGAAAATAATTTAATAATTAAAAAATTTTACATGTGCAGCTTTTGTGTGAATATAAGCTATCAAATCCTTTGGGTAAATGCCAAGGATTGTGGCAGCTGGATTATGTGGAAAGAGTATAGTCAGTTCTAGAAGAAACAATCCAACTGTCTTCCAGAGCGGCAGAATAAGCACATTTTGCATTTCTGCCATCAATGACTGAGCTCCTGTTGCTCCACATCCTCACCAGCATTTGGTGTCAGTGTTCTTGATGGCTTTTATCCAAAGCAATGATTCCTATATGATTATGATATGACTCACAAGATGAGTTTAAGTGAATGTAAATTTTGAATTTGGAAAATTATATACTGAAATATTTCCTTAAAATGAAAATGTCAACTTTCTGGAACATACAAAGTGACCCTTAAGTTTGATTCTTCTTCATTTTTCTGGAGTAAATCTTATGGATCCAATCTTCTTCACCTGAAAGCATAAACTTTAAATTATTGTGAGAATCAAAATCACTGAGAATTCCTCAGCCACCCTTTTTCCCTACTCCCTTGGGTTATGGTTTGGTAGTGAGTGGTGGGCCTTTAAATCTGTATTTTTAAGTATGTTCATTTCAAAGAGTTCTAATGCAAGTACAGGATCCACACTTTAGTAATTATCCAGGGAACATCATATGCTAGCCATAAATTACAGATACAACAACCTGCTATAAAAACCTTTCAATAGTTTATCCTCTGTGAACATAAATCCCTGGAGCCATCATATCCTTGGTCATCATTCACTCTCATTCATGTCTAGTCCTCTTGGTAAAGTAAGATAGTGAAATAATGGGGCTCTTAGAGTATCTCCAACAGAGAAAGGCTCAGGTTAATTTCTCTGATCCACCACTATTTACAGAAAAGTAAATTGTTTTAAAGCAATGGTCTTGGCTTATGCCCAAATATGAATTGGTGATTTTTGGAAAGTTTATATACTTTATAATATTACATAATTCTGTGTGTAGACTTAATATGAAATTAATTACCTTGGGTGAATTGCTTCAGTCATTTTCAATATACAATCTATTCTGTTCACAGAGCCACAGGAAACATCCTCACCTGGTGTCCCAAACCACTGAGACCAGAAGGGGGGTGCATTAAGTAGTGATGGTGCCATAACCTTTCCCTTGCAGAGCAATTATGCATCAGCATTTGTTAACCCCTGACTGTTTCCAAACTGAATAATTAGAAGCCAGTGCTCCTTCATTTCTTGCCCTTCATGAGAAATATGAAACTCCTTTTTCTTAACTAAGATATGTAAGGTTACTCCTTTGTGTATTTGTGCCTACTATGCCCAGCCTGCTCTACAAAGTCAGGCTCAAATATGAGCCTCTGATTTTCAGCAGGAGTGGCGATGTCCTATATTCCGCACGCCCAAGTTCACTAGATATGAGCTAGATATGACTTGCAAGATCCCTTCTGTTATTTCCATTTAGATTCTGATAGGATTTTCAACTCTTAACTTCCATAAAGGCTCACCACACAAGCTTTCTTTTTATGCACACACCATTAATAGAAAAAGGGATTTGATGGAGAAGAAAAAAAATAACTTGAGCACCTGCTTCATTACAGCACATCAAATTTACTTTTTTCGTGTGTCTTTTTTCTCTTCCGTCACTGTTCATTTTTGTACAATATTTGATTTCTATAATAATTGGTTTCTCCCCTCAGATCTAGTCCCCATAGTTCTTCAGCCACCACAGAACCCATGAACCATCACCAAAGTCTTTGTGTTGCACCCACCCCTGTTTTGATCTCTCTCCCTCCCTCACTCGCTATATGTCTCAGATATATATGGTCAGCTTGTTAGGTTAGTCTTTTTCTTGACCTTTGGTTTGGTTTCTATATTCTGCATGTAAGTGAAACCATCCTTTCTAATTTATTTAGGTTAACATAACCCCTTCCAGCTCCCCCATGTTGCTGTAAATTGCAAGTGATCACATCTAATTTTCTCAGGGTGTCATTTTAAAGGATTCTGTTGTCTCTCTTCTTTAGATATTAGATTATAATAGAATTGATAATAATCATAGAATTGTGTCTTTAATTTCTGAATAGGATATTCAAAAGTAATCCCCATACCCCCCATACTGAAACATTTCATCTTTCAACTCTTCTGACCTACTAATCATGGATCCTTTGCCATACTTAAGCGTGACTGACCTCAGGGTCTTTGCATAACTGACTTCAGTGTCTAGGAAATATGTGTAACTTTCTTCACAGTCAGTCGTCCCACAATCTTCAAGTCTCTTTTAAATGTTTATTGCAACAAAAGAGCTTCTCTTCCTATCCAGCTTAAAATAACTCCCCCTATTGATGACTATACAAGTTTTTGTTCCTTCATGATTATAACAGTAGCTAACATGTATTCTTCCTATAGTCCAGACCATGTTCTAAGTCTTTTGCAAGCAACAGCATATTTTTTATTTTAACCATATGCATATACATATTATATTATCCCTATACTAAAAATGAAAATATTGTATTATGGAATGATTTAATACTTATCCAGAGTGAAACATTAAGTTTTTTCAGAACTAGGATTTGAACTCAGGAAATACGAAGTCTGATTCCAGAGCTCATGCTCTTCAAATAATACTGTAATTGGTAATTATCTATCTGAATATGTATTTATTAACTCTTTTATCGTCTGTCTCTCCATCTCATGTATAAGCACCATGAGGTGAGGGGCCTTATCGACTCTGTTCCATTAATGTACAGATAGTACTTAGCCCACTGTTGAGCAGATAAGAGGCACTTAAGGAAGAAGAAAGGACAGAGCGAGAAAAAGAAGGAGAGAAAGGAAGTGAAAACAAATCAATACTTACTGACCTGACACATGACCAAAGAGAGGATATAACTTCAGTGATGCTCACACCAGCTGAAATATATCCTGGCTATGGGCACATCCCATTGTAATAACAAACATAACTTCCAGTGCCCAATTACTGTGGACTAACAGCCAGCAATATGTTCAAGGCAGAAAGGAGACTTGGATCAAAGTTTCTTGTGCAAAGAAAACACAGTGAACTAACTGAGAAAACAATACAAGGCATACCATAAATTGCTGCAGTGTGGGTGGGCAATATTAAGAGCGGGACCTTTAACCAACCCTTGTCAGGCAAATCAATGTCAAATCCATTGGTTTGATTTCAGAGTGACAGAATGACAAATAGTAACCTAACTCCCTAGAGGCTGAGCTTTACCAGGGCATGAACAACCTCTTCTCTTTTAATTGAATGGAGTTTCAAGGGAGTCCAATGAGGGAAAGAGGAGGAATGGCAGATGAGTAAAAGAGGGTCCACGGGTGGAAGAGGAGCAGGGTTGTGAATGACTAGCAGCCCGCAGTGCGCTCTCTAAGTGCTGTCTGGGCGATGATGCTTTCAGAGAGCACAGCTCTGGCTCCTGTTTCCTGAGCAGACATTTGGGTTACACTTCTCTGCGTCTGATTTGTAACTACACCTGTACACTCTTAGAAATGCTAATGGACAAATATAAATTTAGGTACAAAGGAAAATCTAATAAGAAGAGCATATGAATGAGTAAGAAATGTCTAATTTTTTGCAGTCATTAGGACTAGGAGAACATGCTTATAGTAATTAGGTAAGATTGATTTCGAGGCCGAACACCACCCACAATTTGTGTAGTCTGGGGGTCAGGCGGGCAGCTGCAGAAACCGCTCGGCTAATTATGAGAATTCACTGTTCGTTAATAGAATCTCTCTCCACAAACAGCAGCTGTGTGTTTGCTCACGCAAATTATTAATTCTGGCCTCGCCTCAGCTGCAAGTTTCTGCTGTGCAGAAAGGAATCCTTGGATGGAAGTGTCAGTTATCACCCAAGCGATACCAAGAAAGGAAGGAAAATATGAAATGAAAGAAAATATCTTCTAATCACAGGTGTAGAAAGATTTTGCATCTACCTCCCTTTTCTGCCTTTCACTCCCAAACAATTGAATGCCAATTTTGGAACTCATTAATCTGTAGGCAACCTAGCGAGATCTAATTTATACCTGTCAGGAGCAATGGGCAGCAGCTAATAGGAAAGTAATTGCAATATAAGTCTGCTTCCCCACTTGATAGTATGCAAGGCTTTAATGACAGCCCTTCTCCATTGGAATACCAGACTGGCCAACAGATACATTCTCTCTTTTGCAGTCACACTGGGAACAAAAGAGATGTCTTCTTGGGTTTTATTATATAGTGCAAATAAAGTGATAACGGCAGAGTGGATGGAACACGGATGCACACCTATTTATTCGCTGGAAGAAATAAAAGCAATATTCCTGCAATACAAACTGTGATCTAATACCGCACATTTTTGTTTTTTTTAAGAAAGTATCTGGCTGTAATCTAATACCTACATAAAATAGTGTCTCCAGTTTCAAATGGAATTGAATATCTGTATTCAATAATAAGATAGTCTGAAATGTCAGGACACTTAAGCAAGCTTAGGATTTCCCATACTGCATTGGAATGCTTAGAAAGAAAGTCTGGTATTTACTACATAAAAAGGGGGAAGTATCTATTTATTTCAAACTGTTTTTCTTCCTTCTGGGATCACCTTTAGTGGGATTTTTCCATGAACAAATTAGGAACATCAGAGGTTGCCTAAGGTTACAGAATGTTTTGCAAAACTATTTTTCGAGCATGACCTCTTATTTCTTCAACCATTGTCCTAACTGGATAATTTCTAGGTGGTCCCTACATACAAGATGAGACCTGAAAAAAGCATGACTTCTGAAACATGAAGCCACATTTCAAATTCCCTGTCTTACAGGTGTTCCTCTGTAAGTTCAAGCAAATTCAGTAACCACTCTAAAACATGCTTGCTTCACATATAAACCTTCACATGGTTGGGACAGAATCAAATAAAAGGACATGTGGGAAAGCACTTTAAAAGGAGACATGCAAACACTAGTTACTTATTTTGTGACAACCAAAAGTGCTTGTAGAGAAAGCATACATTAAAATGCAAATTTCTGGAAGGAAGGAAGAAAGAAAATGACTTACTATTGTACGCCACACATCTGATGCTGTCATCCTTGTTTCCAAACCAAATTCAACCAGTCTTTTGAGATGTTTGATTTGAGCTTAAAATCCATCCAAGACATTGTAGGAAAGGCAGAGTAAATAAAGCATAATCCCTGCCTTCAAGTGGCTTATCAGAGAAACAAAGATAGTCCATTCTGATACTGTTTATTTATTCAATAAACATTAAAGACCTCACACTGTGACAGGCACCATTGTACACAACAGCTAAGAAGACAGCATGTGTCTAGACTATCCTGAGGGTGGGTGAGGTTGAGAGGGACAGTCAGAAAGTTCCTAACACATCCTAATCCCCTTGTGCTTAAATTAGTCATGACCTTTGAAAAGTCACTTCACTTCTCAGAACGTTAGTTTCTTTATTTGTAAGAAGAAAGATTTTAGAAGATCACCTTAAAGATCTTTTCCAAGGTTTACAGCTCTATGGCTCTGTGTTGTTTTTTAATTTAAGAGATGAATATTTGAAATCACTATTAAACTTAACCCTTGCCTTTCAGGGAATAATGATGTAGATAACATTAAACAAAAAGTTTTGAAGGAAAAAATTATTAAAATGTAGGACAGTGAATTGTTAATAAAAGGTACTAATATAACCTATTCATTATGCCTTCATGGTGGAAAATGAGAAAATATGTACCATGTTCATAATCAAAAGAGATAATTCAGATCAAGCATTGATTTGAACAAATCACTTATACATTCTGAGTCACATTATTCTAAACTGTATACTTTTTTAAAAAAATGAAGCCCAATTGTGTACTATCCATTTTATAAACTTTTTATGAATGGCAAATTAAATATATATGAATGATTTAAAATACTTTACAAATATAAATAATTTGCTTTAATTACTATAATCTTGAATTGTTAAATTTGCCTGACCATACTAAGAATTTCTACAATCTCCATAAGAATGCAAATGTCTACTTCATTGTAGTCTGTAAGATTGAACATTACTTGGGATCTAGAGAGAACGGGGCCATGTGTCTGATCATATCATTCACTTATTAAATATGTGAGTATTAGATGAGTTGCCTAATCTTCCAACCGTTCTTTTTCGTCATCATCACTTCCTGAAAATCTGTGAGATGGTTATGAAGAACGTATGGTGTCAAGCCCATTGAGTAGAAGATGTAATATTGTGGGACTTCCTGCTGTGATGTGACTTAGGCTACAGCAGTGTCAGCTTGCTGCCTAAAACACTGACTTTCTTTGCTTTACCTTTTATGCTCCCTAATTCCAGAGATTTGTGATAGACAATCACATTTACGTAAACTAAAAGAGGAAAACATTGCACTTCCTTCTCTTAGATAGCTGCCTCCAAGGCAGGAAACATACATTTACACAACCAGACTTAAATAGGGAAAATATTAAAATTAGCTCTGTGATGTGATGGGAAAGCTATGTAAAGACCTCCTGTCTTCAAAATTCTCTCCAGTCTTGTTCTTAATGTCTCACCTCAGCCACCTCATCAATGAGCAAGCATCTCCTTACTTTCAGAGAATTCAAACTAGGACATCAGTCACTACACAACATTCAGACCTAAATATGACATCTTTGTTCTTACTCTAAAATAGTACAGCTTAGAACTGTTCCAGAAATCTACTGTTGCATAGCAGATCATGACAAACCCTAGACACTTAAAACTAGAGCGAGATTTTCTGATGTCTATCTAAATAAGAGGGACAAATATTCTCACTTAGTTTTAACTTATTTAAGTGTAATGTCCATTAAAAATACAACTGGAATTAAGGATATGAGAAAGGCAAATAAATAAATATCAGACTCTTTAAACTGGCAAGATATTTTCTATTAACAGTCAAGTCTTTTTTTAAGCTCATGAGTCTGCAATGTGGGACCAGATCAGCAAGGAAAGTCCATCCCTGTTCTATTAATCATTAGTGGGGGCAGCTTGGCTGAGACTAGAGAATTCACATCCAAGATGGTTCTTTGATATGTTGGTAAGATAATGTTGGTTGTTGTCTGACTTCACAGGCTAGTGTCTCAGCTGCAAGATCTAGAGTCCCAAGGTACAGAGAGTGGAAGCTGCCAGTTTCCTAAAACCTGAGCATTGTATCACTTTTCCTGTATGCTGTTCCTGTTGAATAAGCAATCGTATTTTGAGGCCAAATTTCAGGCAAGGGTACAGGTTCCACATCTCAATGAGAAAATGTTCAAAGAATTAGGGAAGAAGCAGTTTAAAAATTGCCCTGTCGGGGTCTCCCTGGTGGCACAGCGGGTTGAGCGCCGCACAGTGATGCATCAGCAGCACAGCAGTTGCGAGTTCGATCCCCGGCCAGGGAGTGACCCACATAGCAGACCTCTCCTGCCTCACTGGCTGCTCCCCTCTGCAGTGTATTTCGGTCAATCTGCCTGTTCTGCTCCCCACTCTGTCTCTGGTGACTCCTCTCACCTCCCTTGACTCTGGCCTGTACCCCAGCTCTTGTGTGCATAAATAAATAAATCTTTAAAAAAAAGAAATTGCCCTGGTGAATGTCCTAATCATGGTTCACTGTAGGAAATGGAGCCCAATGTAGATATTTTAGGAGACAGCATTGAATGTAAGCAGATGTTTATGAAGTTATAGGAAGGGCAAATGAGCAAAATGCTATGCTGGTCTGCAAATGACTTAGAGTGATTCCCCAGGGCAGTTTTGTCTTGGAGTCTGCTTCTAGGACTCTGCTGAACCCAGGATGCCAAAGGAGGTCTCTTGTACCCAGAAAAGGTGGAGAGTGGAGACCTACTTCTCAAGCAGGAAGTCAGAACAAGGCAATGAATCTATTGCCCTGCCTTTCAACAACACCCGTGAAGCTAGAGAATGGACCATTGAGAAAGGAGGCCTCAAGTGTCCTCTCTCATTTAGTCAGCTGCCAATAACCTAGCAGTGGTTTTCAAACTGCAGCATGACCCCAAATCATATGGAAACCAGATTGCTGAACTCAACTCAACAATTCCTGATTGAGTAGGTTGGGAGTGGGGTCAGAATTTGCCTTTCTATTATGTTCCCAAGTGTTACTGCTGCTACTGCTGCTTCTGCTGCTGAGACAGGGACCCCAATTGGCAAACCATTGTCCAATGGCGCACCACTGGTAGCAGAAGATGATTTCCCCCTGAAGTCCACCTTCCAAATCTACAATGAAAATAATGAGCAGAAACTGACTTGCAACTAAAACCATGGTTGTTAGGCAGCCTAAGAAATGTGATTTAAACTTCCAACTAAGGGAGCTAATCCAGATACTTAGCACTAAAGCTATCACATAAAGCAATGCATATCATTACAAGTTGATTTCCAGAAGTTGAGAATGGGTTAATATTCCCCATAACCTGACTGTGCATATTTATCACAATTTTTGTAAATATTAAATTCCTCATTGTGAACATTAAGCATCAATATTTTCTATGTGTGTACACATGACGGTTAAGTTTACAGTGAAGTTTTTCACACCCTGGCATCCAAAAACTCATAATATACACATACATTTTGTATGTGGAAAGTTTTCCTGGAACTAAAGGGAAATTTTAAGTCACTCTATATTCAGCTAAATTGTTATTTTCTCAGGGTAAGAAACATGATTTCATTATTTGATTCTCTTTCCAAATAATAAGATTTTGACACATGCCAGTGTCTATCAGTTTGTTTTCACTTGCCTCCCTTCCCTGAGAAGCTTTGGTGCCCATGACAATGGCCATCGTATCCTCTGTCCCTATTTCAAACAGAAAATTGGAGATGGGGAAATTTGTATTCAAGATTAGTTTGAAGAAGGTGCAGATGATTTTTATTCTGTTTGCAGAGTTAGTCTTCATTTGATTAAATAACATGTTTGCACTGAAGAGAAGAAGAGAGAGAAGGTCTAAGGAGGAGAGCGCACAAGTAGACGATGAGTTGGAACATCTGCTGCGCCGAGCGTCCCATGGGTGGTGCTGGGTTGCGTGATGATTATTTCACAGGTGCAACAACCTCATTATTCAGGTACATCAGGAAGTGCTAAGATGATTCCCAGCAGAGATGGATAAGTGGAACGTAAACAATATCTCAGCTGGATACACTGAAGACATAGGGTGTTTCTATGCTTGAGACTGACCGGTAGCTTCAGGCTTATTGTAAAAGATTTTTCATCACTTATTTCTCTAGCAGACATCTTTGCTATTTATTATTATTTTCATGGGCAAAACTGAGTGTCTTACTTAAGAGTATGTGACTTCATTACTTAAACAGCTATGCCACAGCATAAATTTCCAACTAAACTAATCCATAATTCAATCCCGATTTCAGCATCCATAGCTCCTGTGCTACTAGGCAATAATCAATATTTTTAAGTGGCTACATAAATTAGGGCACCAATAAGAGCCTTTCTGAAAAAAAAAATATGCTATGGTCACCTCCTGAATAATAATTACTAAATCACTGTCAGCAAAAAGATCTCATGGTGGCTCCGCCTTGGCTGAAAAAAATTCTCCAAAGAGATAGATCAAGTCATTGTAATATTTCTCATATCAATTTTTATGATAAGGAATTTAAAAATACAAACTTTTGCAATGAATCAAAAGCTATGGAAAGGGGGAGTTTAAGAAAGCTGAATGGGGAATTTTTGAAATCTAGTTAAAATGTAAGTAAATTAAGGAGATTTGTGAGAGTAGCGGTATCTTCTACAGGATTTAAAGGCAGGCTGGGGTCCTCTTTCTTATGGACATTGTAGCATCAGTTCATGTTTGATGCATTAGGACATCAGTCACTAAAGCATTGCTGAAGCATTCATTGTCGGCACCACGAACGTGACCCTCCGTGAGCCCTGTCTGCTGTGTTTCCTTGTCTGTAGTCTCCAAATTTGCTAAGAGGAACATGTGGTTTTTTATTCAGGAAAAAGTTAATAAAAATAAAACAGCTTACTCTGTATGCCTTTACAATGATTCTCTGTTATTGTATTACAATTAACCAATGTTTTGAATAGCTTGTGTTTGAATAAGATCAATTTTTATCCTGGAAAGACATCAAAGGCTCAGATGGGTGACATTAATACAAGGACAGAGAGAACACGATAGAAACAGAAAATGAAAACATAGACTAATGGAGGCAGAAAGTTCTTCCTGCAGCCTTGATTAACACAGCAAATGAGAAACAGCAGGGTTTACATACTATCAGTTTTAATCCACATTCTTTAATTTACTTTCATCTAGGTGTAGAAGAAAATGAGTTTTGGGTAGGTGTGTTAATGGACTAACACTGAAGTTTCTTTTCAGTGTCACAGGTTTATATTTTTTTAAAGTCACAGAGTTTTGTCTAAGCATCAATATTGACATGTTATAAGTAGAAACTATCATAGTCAAGCAAAGTTATTCTTATGATTTTTAGGGATAAGAAGAACAATGCCATTGATTTTAGGTACAGCTCTTGATTGCTCTTGAAAGTAATGATTCGTGAAGTGATAAAGCACTAAACTGTGAGAATCCAAGCTGGGCTTCAAAAGGCAAACAGAGATAAAGTTGTGTGGGAATTCGAGGCAATCGTGTCTGCAATATATCACCCATTCATTCGTGTGTCCTGTCCACTCACCCCATACATATTTATTGAATGTCTACTTTGTGCCAAGATTTGCTGCCATGTAGCTAAAGGGTGTGTGTGTGGTGGGGGGTGGAATCAGGAAAGAAGGGAGGACGAGAAAACATAATCATGTGGTTAAAAAAAAAAAAAGGTCAAGTTAACTTCAGAAAGTACTATAATAATCTATAGAATCAGAATGTGGGGACATGATAGGTCTTGAAAAATAGGTAAAATGTAGACACTAGTCACTCAAAAAAGAAGTTAAGAATTAGAAATATATGCTGTAAGAGCAAAGAGCTTAGAAAGAAGGGGATCAGCAGGATATTTTATTATTTGCATTAGTGTGGGTCTAGAAAAGGAATGGGGGGAAATCTGATAAGGAAGTCTCAATTCAATCACCTGGGAATTAGATATGGGAACTGAATGAAAGGAATGACCCAAAGATGACCTCCCAATTTTAGAACTGGGCAATGAAGACGAATAACAGATTTATCCTGGAAAAAAAAAAATAGAGAAGTTGGTTTTACCCACAAAGATGTAAATTTGGTCTGGGATATTGTAGCGTTTGAGGTCCCTGCAACTACAAAGGACATTCTGCAGCCAGAAGATGTCCAACAGACAGTGGAAGACGCAGGACTAAGGAAAGATTGGGGACTTGGATATGACTAAAACCCCAAAGCAGTTGATAATTGAATAAAGCCCAATATTAATAATACCGAATGTGCTTTTCTATTATTAATTTGTATATTTATTTCTTTCACTGGAATGTGAATCTTTTAAAGCTATGAAATAATGTTTTCTACCTCTCCATTATTCCCAGTGCCCAAGACAGCACCTGAACACTGGCATATCTACAGATGCATAAGTAAATAAGCAAAGTATGTCGTTGTCCCCAGAACCCTGTGACGTTGGCAGAGCTGGTATGACTACTCTGCTTGTGTTGCTTGTTTATAGCTCGTGACCAGTCTTCTGACCAGAAGCCATACTAGACTGTTGTGAAATATTCTAATGCTCCCCTAGGAGACAGGTGTTATTTTTCCTACTTTACCAAGTAGGAAACTAGTGTTGGAAAAGTGTGGGAATTCTTGTAATACACGTCAGAAGAGCTACAAAATGGGTTTCATATCTTCTGGCTGCTACACTACCAGTTTTTTGGGTTTTTTTTTTTTCAACCCATGTTTTCACCAAGATGGCAAACAGGCTAGCAGATTTATTGAGGCTGTAAGTTACTGAAAATCTTTTATTTTTTTTAACAACGCTGGATCTTTCTTGTTTAACCACACAAATACACTGTAATTTTATTCAGCCTTGTTAATTTTAATATCCTAGTAAAGTTGGAAATCCCAGGATTGTCTTAAATTTCATAAGGCGTCAGAATATTCTGTAATACTTCATTTTATTAAAATGACTGAGCAAGATAAAATATATTCCTCCAACTGAATTGATTATAATACACAATGCCTTCCATGTTCTATGCATTTCACTTAATAGTTCTCCCTGTTACGGGTGGCTTAGGGGTTTTATCAAGGTTCTTGTGGTTGTGAACATAATTTTTTAGACATCCAGTCACTCACATCATCTTTGGTCTTATTTCTGAACAAATTTTAGATTTTTTTTTCATTTTCTGTATATTCTAAGACTTTCCTTTAATCCTTAACCTAAATCTTTTTACTCAATTTTTTTCTGCCAGGATTTGTGTTCTTTTAAGGACTGTTTTTGCTGTATTTTCTGACAGTTTGATTTTTCCCTTTTATTTCTATTGTTTTACAGAATTATTATCATTGCTCTCCAATCAAACTGAAAATCTCAGTATCTATAATGCATTTTATTTAAAAAGTGATTCCCTTCTATTTCATTTCTTTTTATCTCATATTTATTAACTGGGACTTCTCATCAATTGCTCTATAACATTTTGAACCAAAAATTTTCAGTTTTGGAGGGCTGTCCTATATATTATAGGATGTTTAATAACACCTTTGTCCTCTACCCACTTGATGCCAATGGCATACTCCAACACATTCATTAATTGTGACAATCAAGAATGTCTTCAGCCATTTCTAATATTCCCTTGGAGGGCAGGATTGCTGGTTGATTTCTACTGATACAAAGTGTGATGGGGGTAGTTTATTTGTGACAATTTGGCAGGCATGTAAGAAGGACCACAGAATCTTGGGTTGAGTCTTGACTCCTTAATTTATTAGCCCATAACTTTGAACATATAATTTCTATCAGCCTTTGGAGTTCTTATCTGCAAAATAGTGTTAAAAATTGCCCTCACTAACTCAAAGAAATATCTTGTGGGGCCAATGAAATAATGTATGTGAAATCTCACGGCACACTATGGGATATCAAAATAGTCATTCTTACTCTAATTTTCTTTTTCATTTTGGACGATGAGAGAGGACAGGGAAAAAAGTCTTTAAAATTAGATTGGATCAGACAATGAAGTCTTCTATTTAAGGGGAAAAATTGCCCCAGTTGGCAGGTTAACTAGATTGCCAACCCACTCCTTCCTTTTCTAATTTCCTAGACTATGAAGAAAACACTCAAAGAGCTTTGTTTCCTTTGGAAAATTTCAAACCCACAAAGTTCTCTTGGGCTTTCTAATCCCTCTTGTCCAATGCAATTATTATGTCGAGAAACAGGAAGAGTTATGTTTATGATGGCTCAAAGTTGAAATGCCATCCTTTAGGCACTGATATTATTTTTATACAGTGCAAAAGGTTGACAGTAATTATTATGTGCTACCCAGGGCCCTTTACTTCTAAAACATTTCATATATAAACATTTTAACACCCCAGTTTTATGACATTAACATAAAATTCAAAGAAAATGTGAAAGTGCATTGCATGAAGAAGATATACTTAACTTCTCTCAAAATAATGAGATTCAAATGCAACATCCTTAGGAAATTTGCTTCTCTCATGGGGCACTCTTGATTACAAAGAAAAAGACAGGTGCCACTTAGTAAGAAAAGAAATCCAATTCCTTGCATTTCATTTATTCTCTGCTCACATTATATTGCAATTCAGCTGCACTTTAGCTAAGTGACCCCCTTAAATAATCTCATTTACACCTACACACATTTTTTTTAACTTGGTCTGGTTTTCTTATACCAACATGTGTTGTTTATACGTGTAAGTTGCTAAGCTTTTCATACAATAGGGATAATTTCAAGACCATAATGATACCCCCTGAAATAAATTATTTAATATATTTTTTGAAAAAAAAAGAAGGAAAGCAACTCTTCTGGGTAATTGATGTGAGGTAAGCTACTGCATCAGTTGTATATTCATTTTTCTCCAATATATGCAATTATCCACTCAGCCTGTACCCATTAATATTATTTTTCTTCCTAAGCTGGAAGTATTTAAAGCCATTAGAAAATAATCCAAAGAATTCTATTTGCTGAATAAATTTTAATTTGCATGGCACCAGGAATTTTTTATTAATGGGAAATAAATTATTGCAATCTTTGGGAAGGAGACAAGTTAATAGCTTTGTGAAAAGCAATGGAGAGAAAATGATCTTGAAAAGGTCAGGTCTCCTGTCACAGTGTCTTTATGCACAATTAAAACAAGTCAAGAAAGTGGCTATATAATCAGGACCATGAATATGCATTATATCCTAATGAGAGTGTGAAGATGTAGCAGGCTTAGTGCTAAAGTCATGGTGGGGTGGTGACATAAAAATGGTAATTTGTGATGTAGTATTTAACTGTGTTTCTCTTTCTTATGGAAAAACTTAACTCTTTGGTCGCTAGTCCATCCTATCTCTGTGTACTTAAGCTTGTTTTATTTTTCATAGAATAGCAACAACAAACAAATAAATAAATAATTTTTTAAATGCTATTAATTCTGTCAGAATAGATAACCAAACATTATTACCTACTATCAATCAGTAGGTAACTGATGGGTGAATTTTTATTTTCCCATCAATTGTTTTGATCTTTAGATAGTACAGTAAGTCTGTATGACTGAAGCATGTGTACAGAAGCATTTCAATTCAGAATAAAAGCCTTTACCAGTTATAAGCTGGGCTGCTCATGTCACTGCTACTTTGCCAAGCATCCTTAATTTTGTCCCCCTAGGATATTGTGTGAATTCCTAACCAATGGCAAAGAACAAATAGCATTGTGCTTTGATGGAATTTTTAAAATTCTGAACAGTTTTTATCTTGAACAGTCTATTACAGGGTATATTGTTTGTAAGAGTGCTCTTTCTGTAGGAAAAGCCTTTAGAAATGACATTAGCAGAAATAAGTGGCTGCATCAAGAAGTTAACTTAAGTTCTTAAGTGGTCAATTACCTCTGGGTAATGGCTGCTTCACTGGGTCATATCGCTGCTGCTCTGTATGCTATTGAGTCCTTTCTGGCTATTCTACATTTTAATTGAAAAGCAGTATGAACATTCTGATTCAGTGGTCATTTAATAGAAGATAATGATCACTGAACAATGATTCTGATTAGCTAATGGCAATTTAAAGGTTTATAGAACCTTTCACAATTCTGCCTGCTTTTTCTGGAATATTAATAGAAGAAATTGAACTAAGACTTCTGTTCTTGGTAGGGAGAAGATAAAATTTGGAAAAAAGCAGGAGTTTCTCTTCCTGCATTTTTTGATAGCAACTGTAAATAGACAACACTGAGTTCTTGAGAATCAGAATGAACATGGGAAGGGCCTTTATCTTTTTAACTCTGCTAGAAGTGAACACCAGTCATCCTATTAACCTGGACCCATTTTTCAAAGAATTGTTTGTGCTTCTGCCTAGTATCTCAATATATAATCTCTAGTCATTTAAATGCTGGACCTTATTTCTAGGATTATGTAAAGCAAATGCTCACAAAGAGTATAAATAGTACAGAATCCTACCTCCATGCTAAGATTTCAGAACAAATCAACCACTCCCCAAATACTCCTTTGATTTGATGCATTTCAATGAGTACAGTCATTCATTTGGCTATGTGAGCATTACAAATAAAAATATGTGGTATAGAATGGTACAAAGAATTAAGAAAGTGGGAGCTACGAATACTGAAAAACAAGTCACCCTTCATTAGGTTCCCAAGTGTCAGTCCTAAATATAGTCTAAACTATATAACATTAGATACTATGTAGTCTTCTTTGTTTATCTCTTTCCTTGTACTATGTGTTAACAATTGAGTATATATTATTAACTATAGGACTGATAGCATTGGAAATTAGGAGACTGGAAACAATATAAGTGTCTACACTGGAACAAGTTTTAAAGTTGAATTTATCCCTAGCAATACAGTGAATGGAGTATAATTTTTTAGTGTGTATGTTGGGAGATAGGGTGATAATTAGGTAACCATTACTGTAATATTGACGAGGTATAATTAAAAATATTTTTTTAGGTATAATATTTGGGTAAAAAACAAAAATTTTTTTTTAAAGATTTTATTTATTTATGCATACAAGCACTGGGGTACAGGCCAGAGGTGTGGGGGGGCGAGAGGATTCACCACAGAGAGCGGGGAGCAGAACAGGCAGATAAC
>JAGFMF010011568.1:15803304-15920121 GCA_019455555.1 Galemys pyrenaicus | reverse complement strand
CCCTGGCCGGCAGCAGGGATCGAACTCGTGCTGCAGTGGTTGTGGTCTGCTTCATAGTGCGTTGCTTAACCCACTGCGCCACCAGGGAGGCCCTAAAAAACAAAAATTTTATCTAGACTTAGTATCATGACCAGGTCAGGAAAACATATTCAATAGCCTGGAGATCTTGAAAGCTCCAGGTTTTGTCTTGGTGTACTTTCTGTATATATAAAATTTACTTATAAGAGAGGCTCCTTAGCTCTAGATGAGTGCTTATTCACATTCAACATGAGCATTTCTATAAGTTGGCTTACCTGAGTCATTTAGAGAGTGTGTGTATATATGTTTGTGTGTGTGTGTGTGTTTATGTATGTGGCTTTTGCGTCACTAATCACTGAGTTTGATTCCTTTTCTTACATTTAGCCAATAAATGGAAACAACCTATGTACCACAAGAAGAGATGAGTAGATAAAGATGTGGTATATATACCATCATAAATGAAAGAGGAGAAATTATAACAGACAAAGCAGAAATTAAAAGAATAATCAGAGATTACTAAGAACAGTTATATGCAAATAAGTTCAATAATCTAGAAGAGATGGACAAATTTCTTGAACTCTACAATCATCCAGGGCTAGATAAAGAAGAAATAGAACACCTAAACAGATCAATTATAAGCATTGAAATTGAAATAGTAATCAAAACCCTCCCTAAAAAAAATCCCAGTACCATATGTCTTACAAATGAATTCTACCAAATATCCTGAAATGAATTAGTGCCTATCCTACACAAACTCTTGCAAAAATGTTGAGTCAGAGGACTACTACCATATATATTTTATGAAGCCAACATTATACTAATGCCAAAACCAAACACACCGACAACACACACAAAAAAACTATAGACCAATCTTTCTAATTAACACTGATGCAAAAATCCTCAATAAAATCCTAGCCAACAGAATCCAACAAGGCATCAAACAGATAATTCACCATGACCAAATAGGACTTATCCCAGGGGCACAAGGATGGTTCAACATCCAAAAATCAATTAATGTAATCCAACACATCAATAAAAAGAAAAATAAAAACCAGATGATCGTATCAATAGATGCCAAGAAAGCATTCGACAAAGTTCAACATCCATTTATGATGAAGGCCCTCAAAATTCTCAGGATAGAAAGAACATACCTTAATATAATAAAAAGCAAATATGACAAATCCATAGAAAATATCATTCTCAATGATGAAAAGCTAAAAGCCTGTCCCTTAAGATCTGGAACAAGACAAGGATGTCCACTCTCACCACTGCTTTTCAATATAATACTGGAAGTCCTAGCCAGAGCAATAAGACAAGAGAAAAACTTACAGGGAATACATATTGGGAAAGAAGTAAAACTATCGCTATTTGCATATGATATCATAATACGATATGATAATATAAATAGAGAGCCCTAAAAACTCCATAGAAAAACTAATGAAAATAATCAACCAGTTTAATAAAGTAGCAGGAAACAAATTCAACACACAAAAATCAGTAGCCTTCTTATATGCAAACATTAATCTGAAGAAGAAGAAATCAAAAAAACCACCCCTTTTAAAATTGAAAAAAAAATCAAATACCTAAGAATAAACCTAACAAAAAGGTGAAGGACCTATACAAAGAAAATTATAAAACACTGTTAAAAGAAATAGAAGAAGACATCAAAGAAATGGAAAGACCTCCTCATGGATTAGAACAATTAACATTAAAAAATGACCATCCGACTGAAAGCAATTTAGATTGTTTTAATAATAGATCTAGATTGCTAAATAGTCTTCAAAGAAATAGAACAAATATTGATAAAATTCATATGGAATAAGAAGAAAAAGCCATGAATAGCCAAAGCTCTCCTGACTAAAAGAATGAGAATGGAGGCATCATAATGCCAGACTTCAAAGTATACTACAAAGCCATAATAATTAAAACTATGTGGTACTAGAACAAAAGCAGACACACAGGCCAATGGAATTAAACAGAAAACCCAGAACTCAACCTGCAGATTTAGGGACAACTGATTATTGAAAAAGGAGCAAAGAATATGCAATGGAACAAGCACCGTTTGTTCAATACATGTTGCTGGGAAAACTAGACTGCTACATGCAAGAGAATGAATACAGATCACTACCTCACATCATACACAAAAACCAACTCAAAATGCATAAAACAACTAACATAAGACCTGAAACTATAAAATATATAGAAAATATAGGCAAAATACTATACATCTGAATAACATCTTTAAAGACGTATTTCCCAAAGCAAAGAAAGTGAAGGAAAAGATAAAAGTTGGGACTACATCAAATTAAAAAGCTTCTGTACAGCAAAAGAGACATTAACAAAAACAAAGTGACACCCCACTGATTGGGAGAAAAAAATTGCTCACAATGCTACTGATAAGGGACTGATCACAAAGAACAAAGAGCTGACACAACTCAACAAAAACAAAGTGAACAATCCATTCAAAAACTGGGCAGAAATACACTTCTCCAAAGAGGAAATGCAAATACCAATGGGTATGTGAAAAAAATGTTCAACATCATTTGTAATCAGGGAAATTCAAGTCAAAACCACATTGAGATACTACCTAACACCAGTGAGAATGGCTCATATTTAAAAAAAAAAGAAAAAAAGAAAAAGAAAGAAACAACAAATGTTTGCAAGGATATAGAGAAAAAGGAATTCTACTACACTGCTGATGGGAATGTAAACTGGTCCAACCACTATGGCAAGATGTGTGGAGGTTTTCTTCAAACTACTAAAAATGGAGTTTCCATATGATCCAGCAATCCAATTCCTAGGAATCAACTTAAAGGATACAAAAGCATTAATTCAAAAGGATACCTGCACCACTATGTTTATTGCAGCACTATTTACAATAGATAAGACATAGAAACTGCCCAAAAATAGATGACTAGATCAAGAAGATGTGTTATATCTACACAGTGGAATATTACTCAGCAATCAAAAAAGATAAACTAATGTCATTTGCAGCAACATGGATGGAGCTGGAAGGGATTATGTTCAATGAAATAAACCAGAAAGAAAAAGAAAAATGTTGGATGGTTTCACTTATAGGAGGAATGTATGGGAACCAAGTAAGTTGTCAGGGAAAAAATAATTATAATAAAAAACAAAATCAACAGGCAACTATAAATCAGAGCTACTCTGTAGAGAAGCATCAGGGAGAGGGATCAAAACAGGGGAGGGAAGAGCACAGGGACTATGGTGATGGTGCATGGTTGAATTGGTGGTGGGAATTAGACAGGAACTACACCTGAGAGGAGAAAGCATACATTATACAAAATGGAAGAATGATGCAAAAATATATATAAAATAGAAAAGGAAAAAAAAAGGAAACATGATAAATTTTTTTAAAAGAATGGTATACCTTATAAATCTTTTATATTTGTTTTGTGATCATGATAGTAATAGGGGAATATTACTTTTCACATAATGAAAATTAGATATTTGTCACATAATGTCTTTATAAAAGTATGTAAGTATAAATGTACAAATTACTTTTTATACTGGAAGATTTATATGCCTCAATATAGAATCTAAACAATAGCAATAATATGATCATTGCTTACATTGGAACATACTCTCTTTAAATTTTCTCAACCCCTATGAATAACAAAACTATATTTAAGCTTATAAATATGTAAGAAAATAAAGCATAATTTTCAAATAAAATGCATTTTAATATTTAAAAAAAATTAAAAATGTAAAATATTTGGTCTCATCTGGACCTTTACAGAAAAAGTTCCTGACCCTTGATATAGAAAATTCATTGAAAGAAATTCAGATAATGTATCCTTTTCTGTATCATCAACACTTAGCTAGTGCCTGAAATAGAGGAGGTACTTAATAAATATTTGTTGAAGAGTTGAGACAATTTCATCACCATCATTGTCCTTCTTGTCACATTGTTTAGTTACATATTAATATGTAATTTTCTGAAATGTTTTAAAATAATCAGAGATGTTTCCAGAAACAAAAAAATAAAGTCACTGAATTGGGATTTTTTTGGGAGATTTTGAAGACTCAAAATTTAGCAATTAAGTTAGACATGATGATCTCCAGAAAGTAAGAAGAAAATAAACAAAACAAGAGTAAGGAAAATACACATGGGTGAATAAAACATCTTCACATTTTGTCATTCTCTATATCTCCCTTCCTCTCATTTCCCTTAGATATTTGTACATAAAAATAAAAACATAACACAACTTGATTTCTACCAGTTTATCATCAAGAGAATAAAAAAGAGGGAGAATTTGAATAGAGGGTCTTATGATGTCATCATTAGCAAAAGACCTATTAAATGATAGTCTAGTATATTTCATAATCAGATTTATGGCTGATTCTTTTTTCCAAAATGCAGAAGTGTCATCTACATTAATAAGATCTTCTCTTTATCAACAAATTATTCTATTTGTTGTTTTGACATCTAAAGAAATGCAGATGCAGGCATAAGAAACTTGTTAGTATTTGCAACCTATTTGGCCATTTGGAACACAAACAATAAAAGCAATGAAAATATAAACATCAACTGTATTTTGCCTTATTTGAATTCACAATTCAAAAGCTCACAATGTCAACATAATTAGATAACATAATTAAAATAATTTTAAAATTAAAATGTGCCTGCCTCTTTGATGATTACAAAGATTATATTTTGGAAAGAGGGCAAGCTAAATTCCTTTAAAGATCATAAATTATAAAATTGAAAGTCAGCTTATGAATAAAACACCAACACAAACTTTGAAGAAATTCATCTACTTCTTAGATACTGATATATGATACAATCTCACCACTTACCCATCAGTATAAAAATTAGTCAACATTATAAGGCAGATCAGCCCACGGTGGTCAAAGGATTGAAATTCTAGGTTTTAAGGATGAAAAGAGGTAAAAATATTCTTTAGAAAAAGAATTCTGTGTCCCCAGCCTACCCCTTTATTTTATATTTCTTTCTTATTCCTCAGTGATGCCTTAGGAGTTAAGGTGTTGCATACTTAGAAAGATGACCAACAAGTCTTTGTTAGATCTGTGTCTCATTGCAAGGTAGCTATTCTACCCTTCTCATAAGGAGGCGGAATCTACGTTCCCCTCCTTCTGAGTGGGGCTGACTTTGTGACTGGGTTAGGTTAATGGAGTGTGGTGTGAGTGATGCTGTGAGTGACTGCCAAGGTTCTGTCTGAAAAGACGTCTGTCACCTTATAGATTCTGCCCTTGCTACCCTGGACCCTGAGACCACCATGCTGTAAAGATCCCAGGGATGCAAGGACAGGTCGAGAGAGTCCTGGCTGTTGCAACTATTCCAGCTGTTCAGCCTGATCCCCCAATTCACTGAAGCCTGATGAGGGAAACTGAGAACAAAGAATTGACTGGTTGCCACAAGTAATTATTGTTGAAATTTTCTATTTTTTTAAGATTTATTTATTTATTTATGCATAAGAGATCTGGAGTACAGACCAGAAGTGTGGGAGGTGAGAGGATTCACCAGAGACAGAATGAACAGAACAGGCAGATTGACTGAAATACACTGCTGAGGGAAGAAGCAGGCGAGGCAGGAGAGGTCTGCTGCACCATGTGGATCCCCTCCTTGGCCAGGGATTGAACTCATGCTGCAGTGTCTGCAGATGCTTCATAGTGTGGTGCTTAACCCTTTGTGCAACCAGGGAGTTCCACTTGTTGAAATTTTAAGCCACTGTGTTTGAGCACTGTGTTTGGTTTATTATGCTGCAACAGATGATTGGTACAGGGTTCAAGAGTATTACAGAGAATATGCAGAAAGATTTCCCACCACTTACTCAAAGACTCTCCATGTCTAATAATGATAAAAGAACTGCAGCACTTATTTTTACTGATTTAGATTCATGTTACTTGTTTTTCCCCAAGTTTAAAAGACTTTTTTTAACTGCATTTAAAAGTTTAAAAGACTTTTTTAACTGCATTTGTTTAAACTTTATTATAATATTGGCATACAACATTGTCTATGATTTAGAGATAAGGTACACACCTCTTCAGTTGTATGATATCATGTCTCACCCACCCCAGAGCACCCAAAGCACCCATAGCCCCCCACCATAAGTGCAAAAATATTATATTTATTGGTGATATGCTATATTTTCTGTTTATTAAAAATATCTATAACCTAAGTCACTCATGCCTTGAGTCTTATCCAGAGAATCATGCTACAATTTAATTTTGATTCCAACAAGTTTGCCCTCATTTAGAAAGCGGTCTTTATTTAGAAAGGAACATATCCCTCGTGTGTTTAAAACCTTTACTAGTTATCTAATTTTAATTTTCATTTCCCAGACTGATTGGGATCTTTTTATGTTTTTAATTCATTCTTATTTCCCCAGAGTCAGTTTAGTCCACCACTTATTCCAAGGTCTCTAATAGAGCGGTCTTAGAATGGAGGTGGGAGATGTTACGGAGAGTGGAAGAAAATAGAGTTGGGGGTTAGAAAGCAGAAGAGAGGAGAGGGAAGTTCCAGGGGCCCATTCTGAAGCCTCTCCTGAGTTCTGATAACCTCCTTTTCTCCAGGATAGCATTCACTTACTTTTTTCTATCAAGACCTGATTCTATTTCTTAGGGCCTGGCCTATTCCTTTCCAAAAAGTTTATCTTACCAAAACTTGCTCGCCTAGTCATCCTCCGTAGAGTGACTCAGCTAGGGAGGTTCAGATCTGAAAAACTGAGTTCCGAATAGACCTAGTCTCAAGTGCAATCATTACTGAGAAACAAGTAAAGAAAATCATGTAAAAATCAGATGACATCTGATTTTTTCCTCTGCTACTTCAGCTTTACAACATGCTCATTTTGTTCCAATATTAAAATCACTAAGGTGAGCATTTTTGCTTTTCTGCCAAGGGATGAGTTTCAATTTTTACTACTCTCCTACTTTTTAATTCACCTCTAGTCACAGTCTCTGCTTGTTTATCAATCAGCTCCCTCCCACCAACCACTGTTCACACTTGATGCCATGCCATACATGACCACCACTCCACTCAGTATCATGTTGGGAGAGAACATTTCACTTTCTACCAGACAAAGCATGAGCCAATCCTCCAGGCCCTGAGAGAAGGCCTTGTCATCTTCGAGTGCTGTCCTTGGGGCGTATACAGCATTCTTGCTTCTACTTGGCCAAAGGTGTCTCGGTACTTCTACTGACCAACAGTCCTCAAGTCCCCAAATAATATAACTGTCACTTGAGAGCCCTTAGTATGTGCAAAGCACAGTTCTAGACATTTTAAGTAATCATTTATGAAATGTTCACATTAGAGTCACTCAGTATGTTCTGTGGCAATATGTTTGGTCGCTATTCTTTATAATATGAAGCTAGTTACACCAATTTTTCTCTACCTTGAGGCTTTATTTAAAATCCTAAATATGTACAAAAACCCAAGAAATACCTTATCCCTCCCATAGAGTTTTAGAAACTCAAAACATATATTAGTGTTGTAAAAGACTTAAGAGAATTTTTTAAAACAATCTTATTTAACACAGTATTTCCTAAATACTTAGTATTTTCTTTTTTAAAACAGACTGATTGATTTATGCATACAAGAACTGGGGTATAGGCCAGAGATGCAGGGGGTGAAAGGATTCACCAGAGACAGAGTGGGGCACAGAACAGGCAGATTGACTGAAATACACTGCTGAGGGGAGCAGCGGGTAAGACAGGAGAGGTCTGCTGTGCCATGTGGGTCCCCACCCCTGGCTGGGGATTGAACTTGTGCTACAGTGGCTGTGGATGGTTCATAGTGTAGTGCTTATACCCTGCACTACCAGGGAGGTCCCAATACTTAATATTTTCTTAAATATTTCCCATTATTTACTAGGGAACCTCTTTCCTGTAGCCAGATAACAGTTCTGCAAAATGCATTTCAGAAATGAAAGCATAAATTTAAACAACACAACAGTGGGATCCAATCAATTTCTAGTTCCCCCTCACCAGCAGCTAAACTGGCAAAAATAAAATGTCTGGTTCCACCTGATTTTGCTAAGTATCCCTTACTTTTCTAAGCTGCTCTGTGACAGAAAGTCACTTTTTCATATGGAGACCCTTACTCTTAGCCATCATATATAACTTGTTAGGAGCTCGTTTTTTCTTTTATTAATATAAAATATTTTTTTTAATTTACATATGCTTGCCATCAATTGTAATCCCCATGTATTCCCCATCACCATCTCACCAGTGCACCATCACCTCAGTCCCTCATGCTCCCATCTTCCCTCATCCCTTCCCCTCCCTCCCCACCAAGTGTCCCCAGTCTGTAGGAGCTCGTTTTAAGGACCTCCATGAGAGACCCTTAAAGATGCACTAATTTTACAGTGCAGAGGTGACTGGGTTCTGTTGGTCAGATGTTATCTCTCTTTTTTCTAACTAGAAATCTGCTTGTTACCTATTGTCTGGGTTCTCCGTGATCTGTTTCCTCTGTCATGTACAGAGTGTAGTCCTTAAATATTCTTTTGGTGGAAGCATAACTTCCTGATACAGATCTGAAAGTGAATCTCTTCTAAGACAAAATTGTTCAGGCATGGATACCTGAACACCTTTTAACACTTGCCTGCACCCACTAATAAAGGTGGGGATTAGAGGTGAAGAATCTCATTACAACATTCCCAGTGAATTCTGTTGCTATTTGAGGTCAGACTTTCCAGAAAACATGCTGCATGTATGAAGTTCTCCATTGTCCAAGAGCAATCCCTTATAGAGAGAGACCAAGTCAACCTCTAAAGACGTTGTGCATAATTGTAGCTGCTAGGAAAAGAACCAAGAGAAGCACTACAAAGTCATTTGACAGATATAGCTCCTGGCATTTTAATCTTACTCTGTGATTTTGGTGGCAGTCAATTTAATGTCATTTTGATCCACTTAGCACAAGGAATGGTGCTGCCCATATTGTTGTAGGCTTAGACATTTGTAGGCAGCAGACATTTCCAAAAGTAATATGAAATCATAAAGGGAAGACTTTTTATTATCCTGCTCCAAATCAAGTAGGGATTCCTTCTAACAGAGTATTGTATAGCAATGGTGTCCAAAAGAACTGTCTACAAAAATGAAAATCACCTTAATCTAAATTCTTTCATGATAACTAGTAGCCAGCTGCAAGCTACTGAGCATTTGAAATGTGACAACATGTAAAAGAAATGAATTTAAATTATACTTAATTTCAACTAAATTAAGTTCATATAGACACTTGTGACTATTGGCTACTATATTGGAAAGTACAGTTCCAAGGCGTTTACAAGTTAGTCAGTGGAAGTATCAAAGCAAAAGAGTCATTGCTTTTGTTTTCCAAATTTTGTAAAACTAAGTGAATAACACATAAATCACAATCTTTAGTTCTCTATCCATGCTTCTGTTTACAATGACATTTATGTGTGAGTTGTCTGTGTGACAGACAGGGCAACTACAGGTTATCACACTAAGTTCCTAGAAGACACCAAGCCTGATACTAGGAGGAAAAACAAAACAGCAGAAATCAAGACAGACAAGGTTGCAAAGGGCAATTTATAACATCTGGAATAAATTGATCGTGGAATAGAAAAGAAAATAAACAATTAAGCAAAAGAGTCCTTAATGTACCAAAGGAGAATGTTAAATAGTGTAAGCCAAAATGATTAAGTGATTGGGGGTTTCTTTCACTGACCACAAAACAAAAAGTTAAATTTTGACCTTGTTTTGTGACGTTTTCCTCTTGTTCCTGTTCTTTACACTCTACTAAGTAGAGGTCACCCTCTCCAGCTTGATTAAATGTTTCTGGGTCTTGGTGGTCCAGAAGTCAGTGCAATAAACAAAAGTGACATCTTCCCAAAGACTCCAAAAACTTGGCTTAAGCCTGGATTGGCTCAGGTTGAACTTTTAGTCATTTGTTTTCTTGTAACTTTAGCATACTGCAAAACAAATTTGAAATGTCAATAAAAAAACATACATATATTGCCAAATACTTAGGAACATTAAAAAGGCCACAGGGGAGAATTTGACAACTAGTGATAAAGTTAAATTTAAAGTGACATAAGTACATACAATTGGCTGAAGTAAGTATAATTTACTTGTCAATATAACAGCCTTTAAAAAGATCACAAATCAGGAGGTTATAAACCATTACGTGAAGGCTGAGTTATAATATTCTTTCTAAATATTAGCAGAGTAAATTGAACTGGATGAGGCAAAGAAATGTGTACAGATGTGAGGGGAAAAAATGGAGAAAAAGTAAAATGTAATACAGTAGGAATAAAGTAAAATATTAGAATGAGATAGCCAGACTCCAGTGGGAAATAGATTATTTCATGTCATCTATCCATAATCTGATTTCCCTAAACACAAAAATAAAAATACGAGAAAAAGTTTTGATATAATAATGTGTTCTCTTTGTAGATATGTGAATTGATTCTTACACGATATGAGAGATAGATTTGAGTCAAAAAACCCACATGGCTTCTCATTTGATATCCTCAACCTGTTATTAAACACTCTTTTATAAAGTCTAGCATTAAAGGGTTGCAAAAAGGCCTACTTTCATTCATTTTGCTCTGAATGACATTTCATAAATTTAAAGTAATCTCGTGTGAAAAAAATTTCTTGTATTTTAGTCTAAATGTTACTTAATTTTACTAAATAACCTAATATACCTTTGACTGTGTCTGTTAAAATGTTTAGGAGAATTGCTTTCCCCATTAAGCTATTTTTCTCTCTCAAAAAAGTTCTGTTGTTATATTGCATTTAGTTTCCCACTTGAACTTTTTCCCAAAAATCTTCCCTTTGCTATCATTTACTTTCTGTTATTTAAGACATTTGGTGGAAGCATTATTCTTGATCACTTCGAGTTTGTTTTGTTCAACTTATTTAAAGTGAAAGTTCCATTCCAACTTCTTACTCAAGAAATACCCAGGATTTTGTTTGTTCTATTTGTTCTGCTCTTATCTTAGTTGACCCCTCCCAGTTGTTTGGTTCCCTAATCCCTGAAGCACTATGAACATATTGCTTGGTCAATTCCCTAAATAAATTCAGGTGTTTTACCCAGTCAGCCCCCACCAAGTCCCCAACCAGTGAGAAGATAAGCCATCCTAATTCTCATCCAACAAAATGGGAGTTAGTTATGCCAGTCCCAGTGACTCTAGCACATGAGTTATTCTGACCTGAAACTCTGTAACCTTTGAGTAATTTGCTCAAGAATTTACAGAGGTTGTGGTGGCACCATGGATTCTGGGCTGCTAATGATCCATATAATTCTGTTGTATATACACATTATAGTCATTTATTGAGTATAATAAAATATTTATTAATCATGGTTTTAAGAATGCAATTGTAGTGTTCATTTGTATAAATAATTTGTGTTATGAGTTGGTTGGGTTTTATGTTCACCTTTTGTAGTCTAGAAGCCCTAAAACAAATCTGATTACAAACTGAGATGTATGAATGAATCATCCTAACTGAACTAGTTGAAAATATCTCAAGTTGTGATAGTTTTTATTTTAGGCCTTTCTCAGAACAGATTCAAATGTTCTGCCCATGCCAATCTGTATCCTCAGGGCTATTTCTCTATAAGAACATCCTTTTTAATGGCTATAACTTATTAGTCTATTAATTGGACACAAAAATGTAAAGAACTCCCATCTCTTAAAAATATAAATCTTATTAAAACAAGGACACAAGAATGATTCCTTTGCATCCTTCCAACTCCTGCCTCCACACATGCTTCAAGAGCTTTGTTCTTGTTCTCTAATTTAAATCCACTTGATATTTAAAATGTAATCAAAGTTCAACCAGAACTTATTTAAGTCCCAAACATCAGAAAAATATATAACTAAAAATGATGTATATTTGACACATAATGAACAAAAAGTCTATTTTTCCAGGTATCAGCAGAAAAAAAGCAAATATGTACTTCATACAAATGTAAATTAAAATCTAGCAATCCTTTCACCAAAGAAAATGTCCGCAGGATATTTCAAATCATGAAGTGTGTGGGTACACTCATTAACCCCCGGGAATTAACCATCTGGCACATGATATACTTACTGGTTTGAAAGAAAAATAGGTCCTCTCAACAAAACACTCTCCATTCAATATATGCAGAACAGTCATTAATAGAATACTCACTGTTGGGTTGAAATACAGGGAAATAAGATCTGGGGCATAGAAACAAGTCATCCTTAAAAAGTATTAGAGTCCCAGTGACATTGACAAAAGACCACACAGCAACCTTTTTTCTAACCAAAGATTCAACAACAAATAAGACAGCTGGATATGAAAAAGGGGTTACACTCATCAACATCTACAAGAGTTTATAGTCCAAATGCATTTCTCTATCTCTATATATATGTGTATACATATATATGCCTATAATAATATCCATGTACCTATGTACCTACAATAACATTCTATAGATTAACACTGCCCCTTTCATCCATAGATCTAGCTTTGAAAATGATATTCAACTGTGTTACCCTAAAATGTACCCGAGCTTATATGATTGAATTTCATTCAATTCTGTGATACTCCACCACCTCTAAAGCAGCACCCAACTCTTTTTTCAGTCCCAGATAAGTGGATGGGTAGTCAAATATTTAGGGCAGAAATATTAGTAAAGGTGAAATACCCTTTATCCTAAAATTTCCACACTGAGATCCAGTACATTGAAACTTTGAGCAGTATACATTATATAATTATATATCACTGTTGATTAAGAATGATAAAAGTTAAGCAATTGCAGTATTGTAAAACCAGTCTTATCACTCCATATTAGCAGAGCAGTAGTATAGGGTTATGACCTCATGTATTCATAAGTATTGCTTGAGCACCTCCTGTATGTTCAAGCTTCTATTTGAGACCCAAAGAGAACACATGAAAAACAAAGATGTTGTCCAGGAATTTAAAGAGTAAAAAGGACAAAGAAACTATTCATATATGAGTCAACTTGGAAATACTTGAAATGCTACATGAAGTTTAAGAGAGTATGTATCATGGTAAAATAAAAAATTCACAGTCAAACAATCAGGAAATGATTTTTTTAACAGATTAATCTTGACATGAGTTTTGAAAGAAGTAGGATTCAGAGCAGTGTCTGCATAGGCCAATTCTTTGGCAAACTAAGACCTGGAGGGTTTGATAAGCCCATATGTTGGTATGATTTTCATACCCACATATTTGATACCCTATTTGATTATAACCAAAAAGAAAACTTTGTAAAGATTATTATAAGGTTCACTGTCCAAATTCTTAAGGAAAGAATGTTTAAGCATTTCATGTTTCCCTCTAAACACTTATAAAGTAAGACACTGTCTAGATACTGAAATCAGGGAGGTCTGAACCTCAGATGGTATGATTAGGACATTTCACAAATCTTGAAAAAAGTCATGATTTTTAACAGTTTTTCTGGTGTCAATGGGCCTTTCTTATTGTTATATTTGTTAGCTTATTCTTTCTCCCTCCCACTCACCTTTCTATGTCATTCTTTAACTCTAGTTTCAAAACACAACAGCAGAACTTTTGGAAAGAGTCAGGAATATGACCAATTGATACATAGTACTGGATAAGCATCAGCCACCACCCACCTTCTTGCCTAAACACCCTGCGTTGTGTATAAAGTTTCAAATATCAGATGCATACATAGAATAATAGCATGTATTGGCTGGTTCCAAAGTGACCATAAAAGATCAGGATGCTGAATATTAGAGGCTGGAATTCTGAAGACTGAGAACCAACCTCATATATTCATTCATTCATTAAACCACCACTTACAACACTGCCTCTTCCTCTTCCATCCCACAGTAGAGGATGTAACAAAAAATAAGATTTTGTACCTAGTAGATAATATTCCTCTTGGCATAAGAGAGATATATTACAATCATGCATCTATCTCACCTATTAAGAAACTTTTTCCAGCATATTTTATCCATCTGTATGTGCCCTGTGTTCCTACCCATAAGCTTTACCTATATTAACTTTAGTACCTTGACCTATAGAAGTAACCAATAAGTATCTGTGAAAAGAGTGAAAAAGCAAAGGATTAAACATGCAGACAACATAAAGATGACCAATAGTCACATGAAAAGATTTTCATCATCTCTTAAATTAGGTAAATGCAACCTAAAGTAGCACTGATATAATCTCACACCTAAGAAAAGTTATAGTCAAAAGAAAAGAAACAAGTGTTAGCAAGGAGGAAGAGAGAAGGGCACATTGTCAGTAGGAATGTAAATTGGCATAGCCACTATGGAAAACAGCATGAAATTTTCCTTTAAAAATAAGAATAGAAATACCAATGATACAGCAATCACATTTCTGATTATTTTACCAAAGGATTCAAAAACACTAATTTAAAAAAATATATGCATCCTGTGTTCATCAAAGCTTTTTTTTTACAATAGACAAAATAAAGCAACAATCTCAGTGCCTATCAATGAATGAAAAAAAAAATACATGACATATCAAGAGTATTTCTGAGAAATAAGAAAATGAAATTTTACCATTTCTGACAAGATGGCTAGACCTAGAAGCTATTATGCTAAGTGAAATAAGTCAAGTGGAGAAAGAAAAATACCATACGATTTTGTTTATATGTAAGATAAAGAAACAAATGAGCAAACAACAAACAAACCTCTTAGGTTATAAGAGCAAATGGTTGTTACCATAAATAATGGGGGAAAGGAGGTGGCTAAATCTGGTAAAGGGGATCAATTGTAATGTGGTGGGTCAAAACTAAACTTTTGGTGGTGATCATAACATAGTATATATACAGATATCAAACTACAAGACTATATGCCCGGAATATATACAACATTATAAATCAATGCTACCTCAGTAAAAATTAGCATAAATTAATAAATGAGTAGAATGTACTTACCTAAGAAGATAAGTCAGGAAGAGATAAAGGAATTCAAGATTTTGATTAGGACAAGACACTTTCTGGTGAGAAAAGCAAGAGGATCCTCAGGGGAAGAGATAGTGAATGGATGAATGAATGAATGAACAAATGATACATTCTTAGTGATACATTTAACAAGATGAGAGTAGAAGCACTTTTTAGGGGAAAAGAAGTACTTCTTTATCAAAACTTATAATTATCAGTAATTATAATAATTATATTGATCTTCAAAGTTGACTTTGAAGAGTTATGGATATAGCTATCTAGTAGAAAGATGCTCTCATCTTTCCAAATTGGTTATCTTCTGGGAATACAGGTATTCCCACCAAATTATTCTGAAAGCCAGTTTGTACTTTTTACATTGTTGATTTTATTCCTAGGTGTAATGTTTTTGGCCTTGTTTTTCAGCACTTCATTAATGGAGAGCTTACTCTCCTGGAATGAGGGCAACAAGACTGTCAACCCCAGGCAGCACTTCCCCCTGTGATTAGGCTACAATGCTGTATTTTGCCTTCATAGCACCATTCTAAATCTATTACTTAGTAATGTGTCTTATTAAACCTTACAAGGCTATAAACTCAATAAAAGAGTAAACATGTCTACTTTGCTCTTGGTTCTCCCAGTTACTAGCAAAGAACTGGAGAGGAAGCAGGGACTCAATAATTAATTGTTCAATGAATGACTTAGCAAATGACTAGACCCCCATAGGAGCTCAGGACAGCTACACAGACAGACCTTTAAAAAGCACAGGAACATCAGCATCACAACTTCTTATAAAAACCTAGACATATTTTGGCAGATCACTGAAACTCCTTCATAACTAGCAACTTATTTTGTCATCCACTTGATCTCAATGACAGCTTCATGATCTCAAATATCAGCTATCACCTTGACTTAGTTATTCTCCTGCCCTGCCTACTCTATCTTATGATTCCACTTCAACCATCTACTTTCTCTCTGAAATGTTCGCATTCAAGTTCCCCTGCTGTCCTTGCTGGCTAGTTTCTACTCAGGATATTTGAAAGACTATTGGCCACTGAATGTCTTTGCGTTATGTGTCTTCCCTGATCACTACCCTGTAGTCAGGAGAGTGGGGTCACCTGTTGTAGCAGATGACCATCAGGTGCAAGGAATTGCTTAGCATGGATTTCCTCATGAAGAATGGGACCATTTCTTTCAGAAGAGGCCTATAGAAATAGCAGGCATCTAAAGACACCTCTCTAGTAAAGCAAGTATTTATAGAATATCTTGGCCAGGGCATTGGGCTGAAAAAATAAGAGAAATGGAAATTTCATGTAAAAAATTTTGCCTTGATCATTTGGAAGGTCTTGGCAAACACATATTTTGGCATTCCTTACCAAGAAAGCTGCCTGAGGGTTACATTTCACTGTTAGAACTAAAAGTAAATATTTTCCTTTTTTCTGCAAGGTAATTTTAATAGGCTTTATTTTTTTTAAGTACTTTTAGGTTCAGAGTAGGTTTGAACAGAAGTTACAGACATTCCTCATATACTTTGGCTCCCACACATGACTAATCTTCCTTATTATCAACATCACCCACCACAATGGTACATTTGTTACAATTAGGGTTCATTTTAGGTCTAGTGCATTCTATGGGTTTTGGACAAGTTTATAATATTATGAATCCACCAACATAGTATCAGACAATAGTTTCACTGCTCTAAAAATTCTTCATGCTCAACCTCTCTACCTTCTCTCCCTCCCTCCCTCAAACACCTGGCAACCACTGATCTTTTTATTGTCTCCTCAGTTTTGCGTTTTTCAGAATGTCATATAGTTGTAATTATACTGCAAGGATACTGCAAAGTGTTTTTCGTTTATTTATCCCTCCCACACCTGTGTATGGGGGGGGTATATGTGTGTGTGTAGCAACAGAATAATAGTATAAATCAGCTTCCACACTTCAGTCTTGTGGAAACAGAAATAGAGAAAGTCATATCATCTTGTTCATTTGGAGCACCATCAAAAGGCTATATTATTAAATAAAGAAGACCTTAAATTGCTAAGCCCATAGTACATCCCTGACACTCACTGCTCTGCCAAAACATAAAAACTGTTTTATAGTATGAATGACGCTGCCTGTGTCCTATGAGTGTAACAGAGCTGGGATCCAGGTTAAAAATAAATCAATTTATTCAAAAGATGACCCATCACAAACAACCACCCAATAACTATGCCCCAGATTTTAAATAATGATGAGAATTGTTATTTCCAAGAGTTGATATCCACTTTAATCAGGGGTGTGAGCTAGATGTGGTACAGTTTTCTGTATCTTTATCCCTTTTAGCAATTAAGATAATCTGGATGTGAGGGCTGGCAGGGACAATCCACCTGAGTCCCTCCAGTGATTGAACTCGTCAAGCAAATGTACAGAGCGGACTAAGCCAAAGGTTTTATAGAAATCTCCTGTAGCTCTGCCAGGGCCAAGAACTTTCTCTTGGGGGAGATTTTTAATTACTTCATCTATTTCTGATGGTAAAGGGGAATCAAGTAATTCCCCAGTCTTCTGCAAATCACCTAGACAACTTGGAAGGAATGAGAACTGACTGTTTATCTGTTCATGATATCGAGTTCTAATTTCTGTATCACTCTTCATCCTATTTCTGAAATAACTTACTAAGGAGCCCTGGGCCTGTATTTGTCTTTTTCTCCTTTGGGCACCGAACTCCCATTATAGTTATGAGTTTATTGTCAGAGCTCAGCAGCCAGCATAGCAATCGCTGGCTCTCACCCTCCCACTGGTGCAGGTACTGCCTAGCTGAGTGATGGATATCTTCACTTTATGGGTTACTAGTGAGCTCAGAGCCACTAGGGTGAAGGAAAAGTTTGCTTATGACTCTTGGCAGAGGTTATCCTCCAAGCCTGGATTCTGTCTTTCTTTCCTAGAGAGGTTGTTTTCTCAATCAACCTTTGCTATGTACATTTTTATTGAAGAGAAGAACCAGAGTCACAAAAATGAAATAAGAGAGCAGACAACAATGTTCAGAAAATGCCTACAAAGGAAATAAACAGGCACCATAAATCTTTTTGGGTAGTAAGTAGATATGAGTAAATCCAATAAATGAAATGTAGCCTCATAAATTTCACAGCAATAGAAACACTTTAAGTTTGCTTAATTCAGGTCGTCCAATGCAACTTATGATAATTTTAGAAACTAGACCAGGTAACACTTTGAACTGACCTACTTTTCATTTGTCTAATACTTCACACAATAAACATTTCATTTTGCCCAAAAGACATTCAGTGACGAATTAGGAAGAGTTTCTTAAGTCACTGTGTTTTAAGATCATTAACTGGATCAAAGTGCAACTAAGTTATAACTGCACAAAACTCTTAAGTTTAATTTTTAATAGATTTCCCTGTAAATAAATTAATGATAAACTTGTGGCCCCGTATTCTAAGAGAATCTATTATCCAAACACAGTACTGTCTATTTCAAAATGTCAGCCACTAAGCAATATTTCATGTCTTTTGTACCATTCTACTTGTCAAACATTATTTTCATTTTTTAAAAAATCATATCACATTCAATTTTAATTTCTTAAAATCATGTTACACCGTATGTTTTCAGTTTCACAAAATCATCTAGACTTTAAAGCCTACACGTATCCCCAATTCTCTATTTGGTAACTTTTTTGTGATCATTATTAGTAAAATTAATTGAATTGTATGATATTTTAAAATAAATTTTAATGAGCATCTTCAGATACTTGGCATTGGGCCTCTAAAATTTGTTCTGTGTTTTCCAAGTTGTTTAGACAGCAACTTGATCAATATGGTAATTTTCTGGAAACTCTCTTCTTATTATAGTTGATTATTTTTAATTAACTCAAATTTAGTTGCTAATCTGTTATAATCCTTAGTGATGCATGGCACAAGCATGTCTTTTCCTAGTAAGCAAGCATTGATAGAGGAATTTCTGGGCCCTGTTCTCCTCTCTAGACCTGGAAAGCACTAATTATTTGTCCCCCTGGGCGCAGAAGGGGAAATTAAAAGCCTTGTAGTGCACTTCTTCATAAACTTGGAATTTTGCCCTCCAGCAAAGACCTTGAAAATGAAAGCGTTGTAGAGGCCTTACTGGCAATGCCAGTTTACAGTTCTGGTCACCGATGATGCGAGATTTTTCCAAATAGACCCTATTTCAAATATTCTGTCCCGTAATCCTTATTTCTTTAATTCTGATTCAGAAAATATGTTCCTTGCCTTCTGACTTATCATCAGAACACACTCTTAAGGAACAATTCCCCACAATCTCAATGCAAAAGATTTGCCAAGTACAGAACAAAAATACCAAGTACATAAATCACCTAACATCCCACAACCAAAAGGTAATCTGTTACACATGAGATCTATTTTTTCAGTTGCTATTCTATATTAAACTATCACATTACACAGATTAATAATTCCTTTAGACTTTATAGTGAGTGAGTATAGTTAGTATACTCACAGACTTAAAAATATTTGTGTTAAATTGATTGAGTATATGGTTCAAATTTCTCATGCCATCCTGGAGCTGTTCTCTCGATTGTACTTCGCACACTGAATCAAGAGGTCAGCCATGCAACTTGCTTAGGCCAGTGAACTACACCCATCTTGAAGCAAACAGAGGAAAAGAAAGAGAAAAAGCATATTTCCACTTTCTCCCCATTTGATCATTGCTACACCCATGAGAATATGCCTGGGTTGGCCTGCTAGAGATGGTGTGTATCCAGACACCACCCCACCTTAGCTAGCCACCAACAGTCCACAGCTGTGGAGTGAGACCTGCCACTGACCAGAAGAACAGCACAGCCTGGCCCAAGTCAATAGAATTTCCAATAGACTTGGAGAGATGGTTATTTTTTTAAGCAAATGGATTTGGGACTAGCTCATTGTGCAGCCCCACTGACACATGGCAGTCACTGACACGACATTCTGTAAGAGACACATGCACACATATGTGGCACATTTATTCTTGACCCCTGTATGAATCCATACGTATAAATCAGAGTGAGCTTCTTAACCCGGAAATCAAGTCATTTTTTTTCCCATGTTAAACACTTCAGAGATTTCTTCATTGTTTTGAAATACAATAAATTCAGTGTGGATTATACTTCCCCAAACTTTATGGGATTTATTCTAACTGGTAGAACTTTAGCCGAAAAAAAAAAAAAAGGTGGGACTTCCAGGCAGAAGTTTCTATAGGATCAGTCGTTCCAAAGGGTACAAATAGGCTTTTTCCCATGATGTCCAGAGCTGGCTCTTTACCATGTGTCACTTGATATACAGAACTAATGCCAGTCAAGGCTAAATGGGCCTCAAGAGAAGCTGTTCCCATAACTTGAAAAATGCAGATTACTAGATTTATTTACTTTTTTTGATTACCTAAATTTAGGAACATTTCTAGAAATAGACTTTCTATAAGAGTATCGTTATCTTAAGACAGGGCAAAGTTCTAGATGCAAAGTTTTGTCATGTAAGTCATTTCCTTTTTGTCAGATGAGAAAAAAAACCCTCCCCTTTTCTGCAATACTCTAAATCTCTATTCCCTAGCACAGGATATCAACCCCCAGTTTGTCCCATTTACTCTAGAATTTTCAACCATTAATTTTCAGCCAGTAAATTCTCCATAGACATATAATTCAATTTTGTCTTATTCCTCCTAATCTGTTTAATGTAAGCAGATATTGATCATGAAACTGGAGAAGAACCCAGAGAGTGGGGAGCAGTTCCTACATACCCCAACATTTCTAAAATATATTTTTATTCCATGAAGCCCTCTCCCAATCAAGGACCAGCAGCTCCAACTGATAAAAGCGTCCTCATTTGATGCCTTTTGAGTAAGGACTAGAGAGATCTGTAACATGAACAGACTAACATAATTATTGTTTTTAAGCAAAGGTTTTACAAATGTTTATTAACACAGCTTAACCTTGACTGTCTGACACTGAATTCTAATTTTTTTTTCAGCCTGGACATCTACACTTCAATGTCCCACACTCAAAGCATAATATAGTTTTCCCCCAAACCTGATCATCCTCTGGTGTTATCCATATTTGTTAATGGTACTATCATCCAATTAGTTGTTTTAGGTTTTAGGCCTTCTATATTGAATCTAAGCAATCATGGAATCCATTCAATCTCATTTGAACTCCCAAATGTCTTCATGGGACCTCCATATACCATTTTAACTGGTGCTACCTTTTTTCATGCCATGGGGTTATTACAAATCCTTTCCAGTTAGTTTCTGGTTCTTCAGTTTGTTACCCTTTCATTTGTCCTTTACACAAAAACAGCATGCTTATGTCTCCTAAAACATAAAACTCATTATATCACTTTCCAACCTAAAATGATTCAATGTTTTCCTTTTTTATTCAAGATTAAGTCCAAAGGTTTAAATGGTATACAGGTTCTTCAAGTCATTGTCTATTTTTCAAGCTTCAATTTGCTCTTAACACTTTCTTTTCTAAAATCCTTGAATGACTATGCCTACGCTTTCCTGTTTGATGCCCGTTCATTTCCTTTTGTTTCTACCTGCAAAGTTCTCTTACAAAGAGAAGGGGTCCTCCACTCCCTATCATAATCTTTATTTGCTAGCTTGTACAAAGTTTTCAACAATGGCTTCAATGAGTACCTCCTCTCTGGCCCCAGGTGGGGTATACCACCTGGTCCCATGACATATTAGGCTCTATTTTTTAACATATTTCCAAACAGTCCCTCAGCAACTATTTGTGAGTTTCTACTAATACATAATATTAAAGAATATAGGAGGGAGGCTTCATCCATTAACAAACACAGTTTTAATTTATTTTAAATATTTATCTGTATATCGGTCTATTCTTCTAACCTATAAGCCCATTAACAGGGTGGACCATTTCTGATTAATCTTCATATTTCAGTAACTATACAGTAGGAATAGTTAAAATACAATATTTTAAAGTTCAATTAAACAGTAGTAAATATTAAAAATGGAATATGAAATCAAGAGTTATAAGGAATGTAGTTCTTTTCTCTTTTTAATTGAAGTAACATTGGTTTACAATGTTGTTTATGACTTACAGGTATAGGATCTCCTCTTTCAAGTGCCATTACCACCAAACCCACCACGCATAATTCCTTGAGGAACACAGTTCCGTAAGTACTATTATTTCATTTTTTTCTTTCTTGTCTCCATTCTCAATCAGCTGTGTCATTGGAATATCTGAAACTAATTAGAGTCTTGGTTGCTTCTGGGAAGAAAACATGATTTTTCTTGAAAAATTACCTACAAATGGAAGAGAAATCCACCAACTCTTGCTTTAATAAGAAAATGTTGTCTATATCCCTATAGACTCTAAATATGTTTTAGTCATTGTTCATGATAGAACTCTCAATGTGAAGCTGAAAACTAAAACTATAAGTCATTTTCATGCTGTAATTAATGGCAGAATTTTCAAGACTAGAAACGTCCATTTGGAGTAGTTATATGCCCATATATCACAATCTATCAGAATAATGTCTTCTGGGTGAAATGACACGCAGTACTTACACTCAAGTAAAAAAAAAAAAAGTATCAAAACAACTGATTCCATAAAGTTGCTAAAACTCTCTCCAAATCACCACTGATTTCAAGATGACATCCCTCCGCAAAACATGAGTGAGGGAGCAGTTGCAATGCTGTTAGCACACTCCAGGTAGAATAGCCTTTATTTTTGGAAGGTGAAATATGTGAAGCTATAGTTATCCAACTTATGCCATCTGTCAGTCAGACAGGAGCAGTATTGCTGGGAGTTAAAGGAAGTCAATGTATTTAACTGGCAAATACTACCACAAATTCTCATTACCACAGAATACAGGATGATATTTATAAATGACATTCTTAAACTTTAAGATTAAAAAAACTACCCCAAATTGATTCTATGAGAGAAAGACTTCTCGCTACTCCTTACCTGTCAGTGTTCCAAGGAACTGATTAGAGGTCAGTCCTATCACTAAAGATCGTGGGACTGATGATATAAAATTCCTTTCAAAACTCTGTCACCAACAAATGCAAAATTTAATTCAAATTATCTTAAAACTTACCTTCTGTCCAGTCAGACTGATAAGAAGGGAAATATATTTGCATCACCAAGTATCTGACTGCAGGCAATTTTAGCTCTTAATATTTTTTAAATGTTTTTTAAACTTACTGCAGAAATAAAGTAAAATAACCATCTAAAATGTACAGTGCTGTTCATGATTAAGACTAACTTGTCTTAAATTGCTTTATTTACATTTAGTAGTAATCAGAAAAGAAAATGAAGGCAAAAAATGAGAGAGAGAGAGAGAGAGAGAGAGAGAGAGAGAGAGAGAGAGAGTGTAGGTTGAAGTTGGAGAGTTTGAGGCAATACCCTGATGGTATCTTGAAGAAAGGCAAATCCCAGAACAGTCAGTCTCTCTTTGAGAGTCTCAGGACAGCCCAAGCAAAGGGAACACAAAATGTATTGGGCACTTAGCCATGCAGGAAGGACTGTTCCCAAGACAACAAGCAGATAACATGTTTAGCAAAGTCACTTTATATTTTAAATTATTACATTATTTTCAACATATTTAGAAAATAAAAATCACTTCCCTCGAATGGACTTTGATCCCCAGAGTTGTTTTGTCAATCCACTAATAACATTTATCTCCCTGGGTTCAAGATCATTTACCTTCTAAGACAGTAGCTGGTAGAAAGAAACACACATATGGAAAGGGGTAGTTTTGTACTTTTGAAATTCATTTCCCCTGTAATTTTTTGATTCTGAATCAGCCTAACGTCCCTGCTCTTGAATTCCAGTCTGGTTCTGTAATTAGTGCCCTTAGAAAACTGGTGAACAAGATGCTAGTGGTGAATTTCCAGTTTGGAGATAAGGGATTGAAATGTATCTACAGGAAGTCCCTGATAGCCATAGGAAAATGCAATGGTTTAAATAATCTGAATTTATTTTTGCTAAATTTCATCGAATAATAAAATTCCATTCTGAAAACCAAAGCATAGAGAAGGTAGACAATTTTACTAGTCTGCATTCCACTTGGCTTTATCTATCTAAACGATTTTTAAACATTTGTAGAAAACATTAAAGATAGTTCATCATTGAAACTCACCAAGTACCCTTCTGATTTTGTTGATCGTTTTCCTAAATAGTGGGCCAATATTTATTTCATCTCATGACAAAAAGTAACAAGAAAGTCTTCGAAAATGTTTCAGAGTAACTGTTGTGTTTCCCTAAGTCTTGTGATGACTTCCCCTTGTTCCTTTGTTTTCAATGATGGTTGTGTGTGAGCAACTTTAGACTGAACAAAACCAGGCATGCCTGTATTAATGCTGACAGCTTCCGGTTCCTAAGTTCAGGGTTCTTTTCCTGCAATGTAACCAATCATGTATGCAAGGATAATCATCTGGGGCTGAGACAACCAACTCAAAAGGAAATACACTCGCTTTTGCTAATGTCATGACTAAAAACCTTTTTTTTCTGATCTGTAGTTTTGTATCTTCTGCCGGTATTCATGAAATTTGTCAACCAAAATTGTCAATTGACACGTAAAATATATACCAAGTCCTTCACATTTCTGCACAACCAGTTATATAGCACATGGAAGAGGGATCTCACTCAATTAGCTGGGTTTAATACAAGTTAGTAATGAATCTATCATGTTACTGGGTTAAAATAGGGGTTGATCAACTTTTTCTTAAAGGGCCAATTAGCAAATACTTTCTGCAGGTCATACATTTTCTGTATCAGCTAATCAAATCTCTTGTTAGAACACAAATGCAGCCACAGACAAAACACAAATGATTAACCTATGTTCTTATGAGACTTTATATATTGATATAGAATTTTGAATTTTATTTATTTAATTTCACAGTGTGAGATATTTTTCTTAAGTTTTTTCCAACCACTTCACAATTTTTTTTTTATTTTATTTTTAAACCATAGTTAGTTCACAGGCTGTATAAAAACAGGTGCCAGACTGGCTTTGGTGTGTGAACCATAGTTTGTCAACCCCTGCCCCATAAAACTTGCCCCCAAGTTTTAACATATTAGTTTAATTTTTGTTCTTTCAGTTTCAATTCATCTGGAAGAACCACAGACAAGCAGATGACCTGGGACAGGAAATATTCTTGTATGCAAAATATAAAAATGTTCTGACTTTACATTTTACGTTTCTAGCCTCAGATTTCTGTGATGCTGACCATGCCTGTTTTATTGTTTAAAGTGCTATATGAATGCTGCTAAAGGGACAATTACTAGTACTTAATATTTAGATTTCCTTTGTGTTGTAATGATTACAATTGCTTTTGCATACATTTTAATCAAATTTTACTTATTGACCTTTGTTCACATAACTAATTTTGGGGAGACAGCTTCTCACCTCGATATGTACAAAGGTTTCAATCACCTTCTACCAACATTCCTGTGCCATCACATAACTCCCCTCTAGCCTCCCTTCTCTCTCCCCTACCCTAAAGTTATTTTTGTTGTGTTTGCCAGGGTTTGGTGTTTTTTTTTTTTTTTTGGTTATTTACTATGTTTGTTTTTATTGAGGTAACATTAGTTTATAACACTGTCTAGATTATATTTCTCATCACTCTCACCACCATATGCCCAGTCACCATCCACCACCAACCAACAGGTCCCTTCTAGCCATACCCTCCCTGATCTTCACCATCTGGTAATCACCTTTCTGTTGTCAAAATCTCAGTGTTTGCTTTTGCTTTTATTTGCTTTGTATTCCACAAGTGAGTGAAATTATATGGTATTTCTCTTTCTTCTTCTGACTTATGTCACTTAGCATACTCACCTCAAGTTTTATACACATGGTTGCAAAAGATGCAATTCCATCTTTTTCAAAATTGAGTGGTATTTCATTGACTATGTGTACTACAATTTCTTTATCCAGTCATTCATCAATGGGCATTTAGGTTGATTCCATGTCTAAGCTATTGTGATATTGCTGCTATCAATACAGGGATGCATAAATATTTTTGTATTAGTGTTTTCAGATACTTTGGATAAATACCTAGAAACAGTATGTGGAATCATGATTTTTTTTTTTAAGAACTCTCCATATCATTTTCTATAGAGGCTGTACCAACAAGAGTTTCTTTTTCTCTATACTGTCACAATTGTTGGTTCTAGTCTTTTGGATAATAGCCATTCCCATAAGGTGAGGTGATTGTGGTTTTGACTAGCATTTCTCTTACAATAAGTGTGGCTTAGCATTTTTTTAATATGCCTGTCAGTCATCTGTATGTCTTATTTAAATAAATGTCCATTTAGGTCTTTTGCCCAATTTTTGATTGGCTTCTTTTGTTGTTGAGCTGTATGAGTTCCTCGTGTATTTTCAAAATTAATCCCTATTGTATGTGCAACGTGCAACTATCTTATCCTAGTTCCTAGATTGTCTGTTCACTTTTATGTTGATTTCTTGCACTGTGGGAAGACTTTTTAGTTTGATCTAGTCTCCTCTGTTTATTTTGGGTTTTGTTTCCATTGTCTTTGGAGTTGCATCCCCAAAACACCTTAATGCCTGATGTCCATGAGTGTGTTGTCTAAGTTTTCTTCTATGTGTTTTACAGTTTCAGGGTCTTATATCCAAATCTTTAATCTATTTTGAATGAATTTTTGTATATATAGTTAAACAATGTATGTAGCTAAACTTGCATATGGATGTTCAAGTTTCCTAACACTATTTGTTGAAGAGCCTTTCTTTTCTCCATTATATGATCACAGCTTCTTTGAAACATCTTAACAATCCAAATGTGTGGGTTTATTTCTGGGTTCTCAATTCTATTCCATTGGTCTGTTTCTGTTTTTATCCGAATACTGTATGATTGTTTTGCACTATAAATTGAAGTCAGGGAGTGTAATGTGTCCATTTTTCTTCTTTTCTCTAAGGATTTTCATAATTCATTAGACCCCCTTTTATCTGTACAAACCTTTTCACAGATAGAAATCAAAACTATAATTAGTTTGTAAGTCCCCACAAAGCTCTGTGCTTCTAAAGAACAGAATAGAGAAATAGAAAACGTCTTGCCATGTTGTATTATGTTAAATTTTATGATTCATTCAAGGTCCAATATCATTTGAATCATTTTGATAAAGAAAGCACTTCAAACAGTGCCTAGCAGATATACAGGCCAAACACATACTATCTTACTGATAATTACTACATGTTGACTAAAATTTTTAATATTATTTCTGGAAGTCTGACTCAAATGTACCTGAACCAAGTCACAATAGACTTTTCCAAATCTTTAATTTATTTATACAAAAAACAACCAGTACAGCATGTACTCAACTGCATATTAACTTAAGTCTTAATTTGGATTCATTCCTCTGTCTAGTTTGCTTTGGTGAAAATGGATAACTCTGCTACTTCTCAAGAAGGAATTTATAAATAATTAGTAAACATGAGTGAGTGATGGAAGCTGCCACAATCTACTTAAATTCACTGGTTGGCCAGAATGAGTGCTCCAAATGATGTCCCTCCCCACTCCCCACCCTATTCACACTCAGTAACACTGGGCAATTCTGTCATCTTACTTTTCTGTTTAAATTATCAAGTTTTCTTTTTCAACCCTGAACACACATTAGAGAATGACCCTGCAGAAAAAGACCCCACAGTTTGACTCTAATCAACACTGGATGAGCTCTCTGAGTGAGTGCAATACTTAATTTGCTGCAAAACAGCCATTGAGTAATACCCAAGTCTCAAGTAAACACAGAGTCTTGCATTCCTCACACACATTCCTCCAATCTATCAGTATTTTCAGTTAGACCTGAAGATTTTTCTCAGGTCTGGAAGAAACTTTTCTTTTGTAAATCAATGTTAGTCTAATAGCATTAGCAATTTGCCAAGAAAAGAGTGATAACCCTATTGTAGCTTAGTTGACAACAAACACTTTGGTAATTTCTCAGGAAAAGTATTTCCTGTTGATCATTAAAAGCCAAATTTTTGAGTCACTTCCCCCTCTGGATTAAATAAATACTATTAGTTTTTCAACTGTGTACAGTAAATATGGATTTCAAGACTTGTTTGTCTGCATTTCTTAAAACATTTATGAGCATTGAACAGATGAATTTGTTTTAAGCATATTTTTTCATTTGAACACTTTTCCCAGTGGTTTTTAATATGGATACTGTTCATCACATATTGAATAAAGCAACTTTTACTTTATTTAATGTCTTGACCCAAATCACATTGTCTCCATAAATATTTTACAGTCTGTGTGCAACAAAAGCGTGATTACCAAAGTCATGTCTGCACTTGTAGGTAATATACCATAAAAAATGGATTATTTTCCTCTTCTCTTGTTTTTGAGAGAGGGAATTGGTGCTTGCATTTGCCCAAGTGGGTTTTTTTTCTCTTTTTCCTTTTTTTCACACTAACTAGCTCCTTGGGGGTAAGATGTTGGAAACATGGGTCTGTGCCAACTTACTATCTCTATAAAATTCACAAAAGAACAAGAAAACCTTGCTCACTTTACTTCTTTCCAGCTGCTTCTCCCTAAAAGAAGAAATTTTGAGACCTCCATTATCCTGATAAATAGAATGAAACTACTCCATGACTGATTGGTAAGAAGCTACACTGCTATTCAAAAGAGCAAAATAAAATAAAATAAAATTCAAATATTTCTTTCTTTGAAGCGCTAGCAATCATCTTGCCTTCTTTTAGCAACTGATTTGTCACACACTTTGAAATTAGAGTATTTCATATTTCATTCAAATACATTGAAAATGTATTTAAAGAGATTTTTTAAAGATAAGATGATTTATAAATTCAATAGGTCACCTTTTACTTTTACAGTATAAAAAGTAAAAATATGCTTAGATGACTCTGTGAAATACAACTCTCCTGGATAATTAAACAGGGTGGGTTTTTGCATTAATGTTTGTGTTCTCCAGTCCCCCATGCCTCCAATGGTATAATCATCTGATTCCTATTCAGCTCTTACCTACTGTCATCTAAGCTAAATAAAATTTTGTCTATTTTTTTAAAGACTTATTTATTTATGCATATAAGAACTGGATGGGGTAAAGGCCAGAGATGTGTGGTGGGGTGAGAGGATTCACCAGAGACAGAGTGGGAAGCAGAATAGGCAGATGGACTGAAATGCACTGCCGAGGGGACCAGCAGGCGAGACAGGAGCAGTCTACTGTGCCATGTGAGTCACCTCCCTGGCCGGGGATCAAACTCAGTGTTTCAGTATATCAAACTGGTGTTACAGTGGCTGTGGATAGCTTCATAGTGCTGTGCCTTATCCCCTTGTGCCACCAGGGTGGCCCAAGTTTGTGTAATTAATAAAGGACTTCCCTGTGTTTCTAGGATTAAAAGGGCCCTTTCACATTTGTCTCAATTACCAATCAACTTAGTTAAAAACAATCCTACCTAAAAGGTTTCCCAAAAAATAGAATAAATACACACTGAGGTGTTTGTGCTTTTCCATTCAGCTCAAAATAAGAGCAATGTCACAGGTGAAAGGTATCCATGAAGTACATCCGAGCAAGTATCTGTGTGAGTATACAAAGAAAGTTTGCCTGTGATACTTTGTAACTGACACAACATGGTCTCTCACTGAAAGGTAACATGAAAATATCTCTGTTGCACCTTACAATCATAATTAGACTGCATAGTGGCTGTCATAATTAGACTGCATAGTGGCTGTCATTTGTGTCTCTCTAGTTCTTCCTCCCCATGACCATCTTTCAGTAGCAGGTCTGCTTCTCTGGCACGTGCATCAGGCAGGTAGGTAAGGTATACATGGGGGTCATGAGTGTTCCAAAGGGTGGGCACCTGTAACCATCCAATTTGGTCATAATTGTCTCCTGGGGGGAGGGGGAGAGTTCACACCGATACTGCCAAAGAAAAATAGTGTTTTTTCTTTTCACATTCAAAATACAGTAAAGATACAAGTTCAAACCTGTCAGCTGACCTTCACAATGACTTGTAAATTGAAACTGACCAATAAGAGAACAAGATGAGAGATGAAGCAAAAGAAACCCTATTGTAAACGACACCCCTGTTCTATTTTCCCACAAAGCCAGTTCTATTCCTGACCTTCCCATAATCTGGACATTCAGAACAATAAATCCCTCCTCTTTGCTTAAGTATTTTGAATAAGGTTTGTCTCTTTTTCAGAAAAGACAATGCTGACCAATCATGGGTTGAGGAATATAATTAATATTCTCTGCTAGATATTAAATTAAGACTGAAAATGACCTTGGCCCAAATCTGTCTTTCATTGGTTTTCCATACTAGGAAAACTCTGAGATTCCAGGTCAAGTATAAATGTCTCGTATAGTAAACAAGCATTAAAAAAAGATTTCTGACTTTTGGTTTTAGGATGTTAGAGAAAACAAATCACTGTCTTTTTTCCCCTCTTAAAAATCTCCAAATAATTAGGTTTGAATTTTGTTTATACAAAGTATTTTTATTTCTGTAAGACTGAAATTCTCTGGAAATGAGAGTGGAAATATAAACACTATCTTAATCAAAATTGAATGTTATCTGTTGATCCAAAATAAAATAAATGAGAAAGGTAAAGACACAGAGGTACAGAAAGACACTTGCAGTTTAGATCTCAGGGAAAGAAAGGGGAACTCAATTCTTCAAGACACTCAATACACCTTGAGGTGAAAATAAAGAAGCAGAAGTACTTATTGGACCAGTGATATACAGCACACAGATTGCAATGTGGAAACTTCTCCCAACCTGCTGACATGAAAAGTAGTAGGCAAATGCCATGCAGAAAGAGGAAGTGTATAGTCAAGCTATCTTTTTCAGGAAGCAGTCTGTACATGAGACACCATGGAAGGGAATGATTCTAAATTGCAAATAGCCCTCGAATTGCATATTTTTGTTAACTAAGACTAAATAAAAGGTGAGAAAGCTACCAATCTCCAACAAAGACACACAGACACACAAGAATCTTCAGCAAGAGCCAAAAACAGTAACCCAGAACAAACAAGAGTCCCTTCCCTTCATGAAGCTCATATAAATGAAAGATTTAGGAACATTTTTATTACTTAAAATGACTAATTATTCAAAACTATCAGGACAGGATCTATATAAAAATTACAAATAAATCATAAATATTAGACAAAGAACACTCAGAATAAGACAAACCAAAACAAAACCAAACAACCTTATTGTGATTGATATTTTTATCTGCTCATGGCAGATAAAAGCCATGAGCTCAGTAGAAGAGTTTAGGAAAGACAGAATAAAGCAATACAGGAAGGCCACAGTGCTACAAAATTTAAGATAAAAGTGAGAGGAGAATTAATTCACATTACAGGCAACACAAAAGAAAATAAACACCATTGATGATATAGGAACATAGAAGTCAGGAATGAGAAAACTGAACAAATGGGAATGGAAATAAACTAGACTTTTTAATTATTAAAGAGAAAGTAATAGAAATGGAAATACAAAAAGGGAAATTCAAAGGTTTAAAAATGAAATATTTCCAAGGGAAAAGTTGAATTTTCCAAGAGCACAAAAAAAACACCAACATTGCAAATGGTCATAACCTAGTTAAATTACTGGGCTTCAAATACGAAGAAAGATACTCTTAAACATCTTGACCAAAAAGATTAAATCATTGATGGGGGAAAATTAAGCCACAGATTCCCCTTCTATCTGCCTCAATTTGTAAATTAGTACTAACATGGATTTTAAGGTTGTAGAAAAAGTGCAACTTGCAGCAACTGATAGTGATTCCCCTGACCTGGGCAAGTCTCTGGGAGCACATGGCCGATGTCTTGGGAGTCAGCAAGGCATTGTAGAAGCAACCCCTTCAGGTTTCTCCATGGCCTTCTTGCCATGTGCAATATTTCTTAAATTAAAAACCTCCCCATTTCTTTCTCCATTTCTATCATCGATAATCTCAGACTGGATTTCCCCTATTCATTACAAGGAATGAGTAAAGCGTGTCTACTCTTCTGTAAAACCATCCCCACGTTCCTACTCCAGATTCTAGTCCCAGCCCCTCTATACCAGGCTTTTGCACCTCTGGATATATTTTTTTCTGCTGCATCATCATTGTTCACTCTCTATTGGTTCATCTGATCATCGTTAGAGCATACTAATTTTTTCCTAACCAGTAATTATTTTCTGCCTCGTTTTCTTTTCAGTATACTTAAGTTAGGGTCTTGTCCCACTGAAAACTCAGTGCCATCAACTCCCTCCATCTTGCTAAACTCATCTGTCTGCACTTGACATTATACCCTTTTGTCAAACAAATATGATTGTAGAATTAGTAGAATTGATACCATATTTTGGATTTATTGTGACTAAAAGGACTTCAGTGGCAACAACCTGAATAATAACCTCTCCAGACACCCAACAGTCTATAAAACATTCTCTACAGAACTTTTCAAAATAATGTAAGACAAACTTAGTCTTGCTTAAACTAGTCCTGTGCTTAAATATATACAGTGCCCTCAATGTCTAACTGGGATAGAAAAGCATGTAAGCTCTTTTGCAGTCTCCACCTTGCTAATTAATCACCTCATTGTTCAGCACCTCACACTGCACCTTAAAAAACTGACTTCATCAGGTTATGTCATGTTCCCACCGTTCTTTTTTTTTTTTTTTTGATCCTTATGTGGTGTGCTCTCTCCCTATCTCTCTCTCTCCCCCCCNGACTTCATCAGGTTATGTCATGTTCCCACCGTTCTTTTTTTTTTTTTTTTGATCCTTATGTGGTGTGCTCTCTCCCTATCTCTCTCTCTCCCCCACCCTTTTTTCTCTCCTCCCCCCCTCCATCCCCTCACCCCTGAGGAGAACTCATTACCTTCTCCTCCATGTGGCTACAAATGGACACTGTCAATATGATTTTCCTTCTCATGTTCTGTTGCAGGTATTTTTAAACATGTGGCTGAACTCCACTAGAGTGTGAAGCTCTTGAAGACAAAGCTTGTCAGCATTGTACTCCCGGCATACAATCCAAGTAGAAATTTGGAGGAGGAAACACAGGAAGAGAGACAGTAAAATCAAGGTTAATAAGTGAATGAATGAATGAATTTTCATCAATAATATTTCTATGGAAAAAATCATTTGTTCCATTTCTAAAAGTCAGAGTACAGATAAGCATTTAAAACACAGTTCTGGGGCCTCCCTGGTGGCGCAGTGGGTTAAGCAAAGATGTACTGTGAAGCAAACCGCAGTTACTGCAGCATGAGTTCCATCCCTGCCCCGGACCTGGGAGGTGTCCCACATGGCACAGCAGACCTCTCCTGCCTCACCTGCTGCTCCCCTCAGTAGTGTGTTTCAGTCAATCTGCCTGTTCTGCTCCCCACTCTTTCTCTGGTGAATCCAGTCTCCGCCGCCCCACCCCCCCATATCTCTGGCCTGTACCCTTGGTCCTTGTATGCATAAATAAATAAATCTTTAAAATAAAAATAAAACACAGTTCCTTAGGAGTAGGTATCAGCAAGAGGGCAGAATAGAAATGCCCCGGTCTCCTCTGCTCCCCACAGAGAAATAACAATTTAACAACGCTATATGGACCAAAATGTCTTTATGAAAGTATTAGCTCAGTCTACTATCAGGAATTCTGTTTCTATTGTTGAAGTTTTTGGTATTTAGTTTCTGTGCTTATGCCAGGTGTTCTTAACCTGTTGCCTATAGACCCTTTAAAAATTCACAGATGGTCTTTAGAGAAACTGTGAATCCCCTTAAATTCTTATGCAAACTTTTGTGCAAATTTACATACGAGCATAATTTTTCTAGAAAGTCCACAGCTTTCAATAAATCGACAGACATAAATTAAAGCAAGAGTGGGGTGACACCACAGTGCAGAAGAGAACATGATTTTAAAAGTATAAAATTCTAAAAATAGGGCTGTGCTCATTCTTTGTAAGTTTATTATCTATGTTGATTATTTATGCTATCAAGGCAAACTTACAGGGGCTAACTTCTATAACAAAACATTTGTAGGGCTGGAAGAATCTAGTAAAGTGAACAACAGGAGCAACACTCACTTCAAAATTGAAAGTGCATGGTGCCCTCACCAGTCCGCCAGCCTAGGACCCCTGCACTGAGCTGTGAAGTCTCCTTTCGTGGAGTCTGGAACTGAGATCCAGCAACAGTCTTCTGTCCTCTTTCCTCCTTTCTTCCTCTCCCTTTATCTCAAGCCATTATTTGAGAAATAATAGTTATTTAGCATGGAGAATCAGCCCCACTTCCCCAATCAATCTCTTTCTCTCTCTCTCTGCCAAGAATGGGGGAGGAATGGCTGGGTTTGGCAGCTGTCAGCCTGTCATTATGGGCTCACTGTCCCATCTGCACTGTTTAGATTGGTGCAGTCACAGGGGGTTTTACCCAAACAGGCTCTCAGGGGAACAGTAACATACCTCTTGATTTGGCTGTGAAGTTATATTTGTGATTATTAATAGACAAGATAAGAGGCTAGTGGTCTATTCATCCACGTTAGAGCTAATTATTCAGTTTGATCTAAGCTGATTAGAATACTGATAGATAACCACACCACATTTATAGCTGTAGCAAGCAGTGGCCAAGAGCCTGACACAGTGCTGCCATTTGGGTTTATCAGATAGGAAAAAAGTCTGGGGGAGGGGATAGAGAGAAGAAGAAGCTGCTTTGGTTGATTAGCAATGTGCTGCATGGGACCATTTATAATGAAGCATATCATTTAAATTTTCCTTTACAAATGAGTCCAATGCGCGTTGCAGGCTGCAGGCTCTGTTAATTGTCACAAACATTGCTTTTTTTTTTTTTTAACATTATTAGCTCTTTGGCAGGCTCTCCATTGTTGACTAAAAACTTGGCATGATCAGGGCTTGCTGAATAATTTAGGTGGTTGGCAGCTGGAGAAGGAGAACACACACATCTAGGCAGACAGACATGCCGCTTGAGCTCTTTATATAATAGGATTGTATACAAAGCAGAGTACGGTCGGCAGTGACTTCTGTGTCTGTTTATAGGTAAACACTGATGTTAGTTTTATAGGAAAACTGGAGGGATACTTCTCACAAAGCGTATGCAGCATATGAGACAGATGCACGGGAGGACTGTTCAGATGACTCGGATCATCTCTGACTCTCGCAGAAAGTGACTGCCGCCGCTTCCAGACACCAGTGCGCGCCGCCTCTGTGGCAGGGTGCTGGAGACACTCACTGTTGGGCATCTGTGCTAATATGGGTAGAGCCACCCAAACTCTGAAAGCCTGCCAGCACCAGTCCCACGAGAACCATGAGTCGCAAAGGCCAGGAACCACATTCGCTTGTATGTGAGGTGGCTGGTGAGTGTTCTCAATTACTGCCGTTAGGGAAGGGACACGGAGGTCACAGGTAAGACAGTAAATATATGGTACCTGCATGCAACCCTTCTGTTTACAAACCAGCCCCACTAATGCACCTCCCATGGCATTAGCACACCTTCAATGTGCTTGTACTAGCGGTTGTCTACTTGTCAGGGGACAAAAACTCAACTCAAACTTTAACTCAACGGGATTAATCAACTGGGGAGTACAAGCACAGCAGAAATGGCTGCATGAAGAGTCAAGTGATGTCCCCGGACACTGTTTTTCCTTCACCACTTGGCTCTTCTTCCCATGTGCTGGCTCCATTCTCAACAAGGCATGTGGTCTCTACAGGCTACCTGGCTCCGCCCAGCCCTCTAGCACGCCCTGTTCAAGGCCAGTAAGAGAGAGTGAGTGAGTGAGTGAGTCTGCACTCGTGAAAGTACTGAGGCTGGTCTTAATGTTCTACAGACCAAACATGCACAGGCTCCATCCGAAAGTAATCACCACTGAGCTGGGACAAGGTTTGGGGTGAGAAAGACATCCAAATAAAACCTGGGAAATAAAGATACTGGGAAACCAAAAAAAAATTAAAATTAAAATATAATGGTACAATGTCCCTAACTTATTTCATTTTGGGTACTAAAAGCATTTTCTGTGTATCTGCCCTATTCAGTGACTGAGGGTCAGTTTCAAACAATTAACTGATTAATGAAATACTTGGGCAGAGATGTAATTATAGTTAGGTCTGTCTAACTATCCAGCGTTTGTGAGGAAGAAAGGACTAGACCCCATAAGTATATAAATGTATATAAAACAAGTATATAAATTCTAGAATGACAGAATCCAAGAAATTAAGAAAATCTAAGCCAAGAAATTGAGGAAAAAATTAAATCTTAAAAATAAATCTTTTTTTTTCTTCTTTTTTGCTTTCTAAAATCATTTTACTCCTGTCTGTAGCCTTCATTCACACTGATTATTTATTCATTCACTTGTCTATACATTCTTCAAATGAGTTTTAAGCAACTAACGGATGTCAAGCAGTATGTCAGATTCTAGTAATATAAGATGAAAGAAACACAATCCAAGTGTTTGAGAAACTAAGTCTAATAAAGTGAGACACCCTCCCCTCTCCATCCACCCCCCTAGTCAATAGATGCCAATGACCCATAACAAGACTTCCAATAAGTTTTGTCTGCAGTTCTTGTTAGAGGTACAATTATCAGGGAACACTTTCTGGAGAAAGCAAAGTCAAATTCAAATCCTAAAGTTCTAGTCATATTAACCCAAGGTTGGGGTATTTACATAGGACTAGGAAAAAAAAGAGGTCTGTGTTTGGGAGATTCCAAGTAAGTTTTCTTGAAGCTTAAAATGCAAGAGTAAATGAAGCTGGAAAAGTAACCAGAGGTAGCATAAAGAACCTAAATGCATCCCTAATATGTTTGGATTTTATGCTGAAACATCACTGTGGAAGCAGAGTGCAGGGAATATAAACTTGATTTTTGATTGGAGGCTGCAAGAACAATCCTATCTAAGATTTAAAAAAAAAATGAAAGAACTAAAATAGTGGCAGTGAGGAGATTTGGAAGGAGATAGAATCAAAAGATTTAAGGAGATAGAATTGACATAAGTTTAATTTATTCTTCTTCCTTCTGTCATTTTCTAACACAAGATATTTTCTTCCCTTAACTTTCTTTCCCATTTATTTCTAAAACCTATCAGTCTCCCTTTAATCAAGTGTGCTTCTTGCACACTTTTAGTTAAATGGAAGAACTATGACTCAGAGAGGACCTGTTAAACCATGGTACTTTTAAAAATACATTAAATCTACTCTCTTAAAGTAATGCAAAAAATCCCACAATTTTTAATATGCCACGGAATGCAGTGTATTTGCTTAACTAATACTGCTGCGTTACACAAATAAAGGAGGACATCCTTAAACCAAGCTCAATGGAGAGAGACAGCAGCCCTTCACTTAGGTTCAGGTTAAAACAGTGAGCAAGAATTACCATGACCTTTCTGGGCTTCTCTATGGAACTTTGTTTTGGCTTTTAGAACTAGCACGTAAACCCAAGGACAAAAATATTATTAAAAAGACAGAGAAAAATCCATATTTACTCCTCTGTATATTCTGAATATTCAGGGTTCTGCAGCAGCAAAACATCAGGCTGAATATAAGGCAAACATTTGAATATCATTTCAACAGTACTACTATCCTTGTGCTTCTAGAAAGAACATCTGATTATTATTAAACTTTATTCTCCTGGAAAAATAATCCTCTCCAATCACATAAACATTCTTGAATTATAGCCAAAGAAATATGTTTCAGTAGTTCTTTACAATGTACATTTCATTATGTATTAATGACTCAAACAAATCAATGTTCTAATAGACCATTAGATGACTTTTTCATGCATGCATCCATCCTTCTAAACATGCAATCAAATGAAATCAGATCCACACCATGGCTACAGATTAAAAAGCATCACAATTTTATCCAGATAAAGTTTTAAGTAAGGTTCAGGAAATATACATGCCAAAATGACAGTGATGAATTCCAAAAACCACACATATTTACTACCGCTATGTTACTCTACTTTGTCATCCCATTGTTATAGTAATTACTGATGACAATTGAGGCTACATGATAAATTAACCAATAGACTTAGAAAACTCTGAACAAAAAGCCAAGTAAAAGCGGAGTATGTGTTCATACCTTTAGTAAATAATTTATGGCATTTGTGTAGATGAAATATTCTACTAGCAAGATGTTGAAAAGGAAGGGAGATGAAAGAATTGGTATCTATTGCTCAAATGATTAAGATTTCACTATATATGTTTGAGGCCCTTTTCTTAATTTGAAAAATTAATGTGAAGATCACATTATGTAGATTTCAAATTGTAGCAAATATTTGAAATGAGACACAAAGTCCTCTAAAAAAAATCTAAAACTTTTTAATATCTCTCATTATAAAGTTAAAAAAGAATTTCACTTGATTATCTCAACAAATGTCTTGCCAGCTTTAAGTAACAGTTTCTCAGTGAAACAGCTATTCCACCACATCACTCTGCTTCCCTCCACCTCTTGACCACTATATTCTCACAGGCCTCCTTTTCAGGGTGGGCACCTTCAGAGCCTCCAAAGTAGCAGATTTCTCCTGACTCCTGGTATTCATCCATTTTCAGATGTCTTTGCTACATTTGTAAGGGTATGGGTCTTTTTATAAAAAAAATTCCCATCTAATGTTCAAACTCTGAGAGGAAAGCTTCCACTAGTTTTATTCATCTCTCCAGCAAGACCTAAGGCATTTAATATTCAAGAAATATTTGGTGAGTAAAGAAACAAAAGAATGGGAATATAAGAAAAAAATTGCACCACCCAAAAAATTAATAAACCCCATGCCTTGTTTATTTCTTACACATAAACATGTATTTCTCCTAATGCAATAATGGCAACTCTTAGCTCTTTCATATCACAATAGCCTCTGGAGCCCAAGTACCTTTTAATAAAGTAGCTCCTCTTTGTTATAAATCATTCATGGAGCAAGAGATTCTTGCAGGATTAGCAGTATGACTCACTTTGATAAATCTCATAAAGACTTTAACAATAGACTTATAAAAAGCTTATGCCACCATAAAGTTCAGAGGCCTATGGCTACTTGTGTGCAGCTTGCTCTAGGATATCAAAGATGGCAAAGAAATTGGAGGTTGATGTTCCAAATAATTCAGTGAGTTAACACCCAGTAATTCCTCTTGAAATGGAACATAGTTCTCTATGACTGTGAACTCCCTAGAACAATACTGATGTAAAATGATGAAGGTCTTGGATAGAAAGGGAATCTTTAAAAGCATAATTACATATTCAATTCCATTTGCATTCCTTACAGAAGATAAATAGATGCCTCCAATAAATAGCCATAGAAAGAGAAGGACAAATAATCATGCTCAGAGTTAAATCATCTCTTGAATGTTTATCATGTGCCAGAAATCTTGCTAAAACTTTCCATACATTATCTCATTTGTTTTTCAAAATAATTCTTTGAGATAAATGCTATTATTCATCTCTGTGAAGTTATTGGTCTTGCTAAAAACTTTATAACAGTATGTGGTAACTCTGTCTCCCAACCCAAACCCATGGCAACAAAGACTGTCTGTGTACCTCTCTCCTCTCTGTGTTCCCCTCAGCTATTTCCAGCAATGCCTTATGTACCTGATAAAGCAAATCTCAACTGTGTGTTTTTTTTTTTTTTTTTCAGGAACTTTAACTGTAATCTTCTTTTAATGAGTCTGGTTATGAAGGCTAATTCTTAAGGAATAACTTCAGTGCATAACACAAACAAGAATTTTAGAGGGTTGATGATAGGTAAACTAACACAAACTTGTTTTCTCATTTCATATATAAAATCTTGAAAATCAGAATATCTCAAGTGCTCTGAAAGCATTTGCTGTTATCCATTTTTCCTGAACTTAATATGGTATCTTAAGCACTAGCAATTTCATTGAGTGTCTACTATGTTCCAAGTACTTAATTAGAAATTTTACATGTCTCATTCCTCATTTTATTTTCAAAATTATTCTTTTAATTATTGCCATTTACTAGATGAGTAAACTTGGATATTAAGAAATTATGTAATAATTTCCTCAAGGCAAAAGAGCAAGTAGGTGGCAGAACTGGTGTTTAAATATAAATTTGCCTTCAGTTACACCAACTGTCTCCCAGGGAAATAGCTGAACATTTCTGCATTAGACAGCAGGGTATTCTATTCTTTCCTTGATTTAATTATTAACTTAAGATTCTTCCTTTCTAACCATAACTGTTCATTACAAACACTGCTGTTGACCCAAACAAGTAGAGAATGTTAAACTGGATCTTTGGGTCTCTGAGAAAGAACAAAATAATATAAAAGGGGAGAGGGGAAACTTCTATTTTAAAAATAAAATTAAATAAGGCGGTGCCTAGGTGCATGCAGGAAAGATGATGCTGTTCTCAGCCACTTGGCTCCAATCAGAAATGCTTTTCAGAGAAAAGCCAGTACTTGAGTAAAACATTTTTCATCTGATCACAGCCAAGCGTTTTATTTTTTCAAGCAAAACCAAGTGCAAATTGTGTTTGTTTTTGAAATTATGATCTCTACTTTACAAGTGAAATTCCACACCCCAAAGTGTGAGTTTATTTTGATAAAACCACATTTCAGATTCCACATGCAACTATAAAATCAGGACATGTGGTGTGGGGTTTTCATAAAAGTCAAAATCTGGTAATTAGCACCAAAACTGTTCTTTGAAATCTGAAAGTATTGGAGATAATAGAAATAAAAGCTCATGGAAATGCCAAGGATTTCTGCTCTTGCTAAACCCTACCCAAATGCCACACAGCACTGAGGTGATACACATTTTGTGTCTATCACACACTGCTGATTAAGGGGGTGGGGGGGCAGGAATGACATGGACATATTTGATTTCTGCAAAGGTTTCTCCTGGCTTTCAAATGTTCAAATTTGAATTTGTGCTGTACCATCTGAGAAAAGAGAATATAGATCTTAGCACATATACTGGCCTTTAGCCAGAAGAACATAGCCTTGCATAAAAGATATAAAGGTAGTTCCATTGCATCTAAATAGGTATCTTGATATAAGAGATAAAGAAATGATCCAAAGAGTAAGTCAGCATGGATTATTAGAAGAGATTGAAATCCCAAAGTCCCTAACCTTCTGACTGGTATTCATTTTTATGCCTATTTGTAGGGGGCGTATGTGTATGTGTGTACATTTTAATTCTGCCAGTTTTAACAGTAGCTAAAAAATAAAATAAAATCTACCTTGGCAAGTTTCCAGCCCACATTGGTGACTGGATGCCTAATTCTGTTGATTTCAATAGCTACATCACCTCCAATTCTCCTGAGCACCTCAAGCCTATATTATTATTTAGTAGAGGAGTAGCAGGATTTAATGTTCAAGAATTGGCAGCAGATTGCACCAGCAATCCTTAAACAGCAGCATACTGTATTTATTTGTATACTGCATTTAATCCAATGTATGTAATTCTATCTCCAAATTCAACATTTGTTGGCCATTAAATAGGGAATGATTCTGTTTAAATCAAAACAGCAGTCAAAACAGGAACAATGCTGCATTATATCAAGCTTGGATGTGAACTAAATAGTTGATACCAATTTTTTGGAAAACAACCAAAGTCTTTTATTTCAAATAATATACCCTATTTTTATAGAAGGTAAGACACACCTTTAGTTAGGTGGGAAAACCATTTTAAATACTCAAGGGAAATTGGCTTCTAGTGAAATAACCCAAAATAATAGGAGGTAGTGTTGCCTCTGAGATTGAATAACAAAATACTGACAGGTTAACCCATATGTGATATGTCAGAAACTTCTTAAAAACACAATCAGCTTTAAGATATTTAACATTTTTAACAAGATTAATGTTTCTATGTGCATGTATGTACATATGTATATATTTTGTATAAGTACATTACTGACAGAATTTTGTTGGATAAAGTAAAAGGGTTTTCAATAACGTTAAATACTCTAGAGTGTTAAAATTCTAAACTACTTTGACTTAAACATATTAATATAAAATTAATCTGTATTTAACCTTTGTGTAGCAAGATAAAAATGTATTTCATTAATTATAGAAGTTCAGATTATTTATTTTAAATGTTCCAAATTATTAGTTCACCCCAAATTGCATCATTTTATCTTCCTGATATTGAGCTTGCACAAAATCACTCATTCAGGAGGCACTGAAAAGTGAAATCATGCTGCCATTGGGGTGATAGGAACAAAATTTGGAGATCAATGATCACCAGTCAAATCCTTGCCCCACACCCCAAAATCCCTTATGCTATCTCCAAGCTTAATGTGGTTCTCACTGGCTGTGTCTACAGAACATAGAGTAAGAAAATAGTCTCTGGTAGAAAACAATAAAATCTGATCTTTAAAACTCTCTGGCAGAACAGAACAACATTGCCATCATTCCACATTTTTTGAAACTTGAGCAAATCATTTCACCCTCTGAGTTCTGAATGGGTAGCTGGGTTCAAGGAGAATTTATTCATCACCTATTATAATAGCTGCTGGAGGTGTAATGATGAACAAGATGTATATGTTCCTATTCTGGAGGAATTGAAGTCTAAAGAGGAGGTGAAATATAAATAGATCACTTTGAGATAATATAAGATTAAGAGACACATATTCATAGGGCTCTACAGGCATTTAAGGTTTCTTATATTAATATTTGCTAGTAATTTTTCTCAAAACATTTTCCTCTATAAACATTCATATTGTGCCCTTACCACAGGAAGGTGGAGGGAATGCTAAAGAGTTGGAGGAAGGACATAGACTAAGAGCTGTGATTTTTGCTTCCAAGCAGGGACAAGGGAAACACTGGGACAGAGAAGCCAAGAAAGCTCATATTCAAATGACTTAATTATCTCGCTCCTGACTGGCGCAACGCTGAAGTGCTCTCTCTGTCCAACCTGACCTCTGAGCAGCCAAAAAAGGCTCTCTCTCTCCTTTCTAATGAATGCAAGTTTTGCACTCAGCTTATGATGAAGTAAGTTTGGCAATCACTAGAGCGGTCAAAGAAATGACAAAGTGTGCTTGACAGTGTTCCAATCAAAATGTAATTGATGTTATTGATGATTTTGCATGTTTAGTAAACCTGTCCTCTGCCAACCATTTCATTTTAAAATCCATAAAACCTAGGGGTTGAAAGGTTAGTGAAATGCAGTTTTTGATATTCTGTAATTTAAAACTGATACATCTGACCCCTTTTCTTTACAAAACTCCAAAATGGTGACGGGCTAACCGACAGTGTATATATACACACACACATTCACTTCTTTGGATTACTCTCAATAGAGATGAACAAACTGATAATGTAAGTGAATTTTTAAGGTAAAATTAATGTTTTAAATAAGAAAATTGGAGGTTTTCCTAAAGATGGATTGAGATATAACCTTTGCAATTTTCAGTTCTCTTTTCTTGCAACGTTTTGGATTCAGTGCTGCAAAATAGGAAAACATATATAATTGTTGAAGAGAAAAAAGTCCTTGCCAAGCAGATGTTGGTAAATTGCCAGTTGAAACAAAGTTGTGATGTTGGTGACAACAAGATTGGTTTCTAGAGGATATTTAGGAAGCAGAGAGTCTGGCTTTGCTATCATTTCCCTCAGGAAGGGCCTGGATGCTGGGCTGCAGCACATTACCAGCAAGTATCATGCTTCCAAACATCTGGATTCCTAGTCTCATCCATTTGAAAATGATTTACTCATCATAGCTTGTTGTTTGTTGAGATTTCAGCCAACAGAGAAAACATTCAACCACCTTTCCACCAGCTCTCCATTTCTCAACTTGCTCTACCACAAACCTTTTAAAAGTTTCAAAGATCCCTCCCTTATATCCTTATTTCTTCTTACACACTAATCCAGCATGTTAATTTCTATTGGCTGTGTTTTAGAGTGTACCCTTATCAAATCAAAGGTAAAAGGAAGTTCTAGCCAATTTGTACAAGGCGATGAATGTTTTACCTCATTGCCCAATGGAGAGCAAAATGTTTCAGGGCCCGAATGAAACAGAAAATTGATTTCTTTTTTGCATTATTTCTTTGGTAAAGAACAATGGTTTACAGCCAGGTTTTAACATCAGAATCACTTGGGACACTTTTCAGAATAGATATGCTCATGCTATAGCCCAAACCTATGAAACAGTTGAGACATAGAAATGGTTACTTTGAAAGAGAACCTCAACTGTGATTAATAAACCTCATTTAGAGTTTTGTTTCATTGGATAGTGGAAGTTGAACACCTGGCACAAATTAGATTCTGACTATATTCAGTGTGTGTGACAAGGAAAGGAGAGGAAGACTGTGAACACGAAAACCATAAAGGAGTTTACAGAGAATTATTAAAACAAATACATGAGTTTAGAAAAATTACTAGATATACATTTAATTTAAAAAAACAATTATATAAATATATATACACATTAGCCACAAATAATTAGAACATAAGGATTTTTTAAATTGTAATTATAAAGCACAAAAAATATCAAATACTAAATTGTCATAAATAAATCTACCAAAATTGGTTGGGGGGATAAAAGTCACAAAGTAGTATTGAAACTATTTAAGGAGATGTAAATGACTGGAGAAAAACATAATATTTAGAGACTAAACTTAATATTGGAAAAAGAACAAATATCCCTAATTTGATAAATATAATACAAATCCAAAACTTCACAATGAGTTTTTATCTTTTTGGAACTTGACAAATTGTTTCCAAAATATGCAGACAATGCAAAGGGCCAGGAAGAGCCAAGATATTCTAGAAAAGAACAAAATGAGGAGAGGACTTTAACATAAGTGTGTGATCTAGGTAAAAGATCTCTCCTTTATTTACAAATGGAACAGAATAAATTTCAAGAAGTAGACATTATATATAATGAAATTTCACTGCAGAGTCATGGATAAAGGATAGTCACTATTGGATTTTTCCCAGTAAATGATACTGAGATAATTTCATATTCACATGAAGAAAATGAAACTGACCATACTTAAAATTTAACTCCAGAAAGATTAAATCTAAATGTGAAAAAGCAAACAAAAGTTTTACAAAAAATGGTATAAATTTTTATGATTTGGGGGCAGGGATTGTTTTTATTAAAAAAAGCCATGGCAAAAAGTATTGATAAGCTTGATATCATTAAAATAAAAAATGTGCTCTCATCTAAGGCATCAATGAGAAAATGGAAAGACAAAATACAAGGCAGAAAATATATACAGCAAATACATTTCACAAACAATTTGCTCCAAAATTGAAATTTATAAATTATTTTAAGAAAAAGGCTGTTGAACAATGGACAAGAGACTGTGATTCATGTGGTTGATCAAAATATATTAGGGTGCCAAACTTCAATAGTAATCATGGAAATGGACCATGAGATACCATGCTAGCTCCCTAGAAAAGTTAAAATTAAAATAATTGATCATAATAGATATTAAAGAAAAAAAACTGAAGCTATAGAAAACTTTATGCAGTAGGTAGAAGTGTCAGTTGTTGCAATTGCTTTGGAAAAGTGTTTGACATTATCTACTGAAGTTGAATAAACATAAGTGTTATGAACCAGCAATTTTTTTCAATAGAAAAAATAATTTTATTATCAAATATTGGATGCTATAAGAAAAACTTATGAAAGTTAAATTAATGTTACCTCATCTTACTTGCCAATTTTCTTTTCTGTTGCATTCATTTTTTTCTCTATTATTGTAAATAAATGTAAAACAAGAGAGAAAGAAGGAAGGTAGATGTTTCAGAGAGAGTTAAGCCAGAATATTTATGAGATAGATTTTTTTTATTCATTGGGTTCTAACTACTTTAACATATATACCTCATTTTTCCTTGAAAAGAAAACAAATCAAACTAGTGTCTATACAGATACACTGGTAAAATAAAAATGTTATTGTTTGGAAGACAAGGCATACTCCAGCAGAAAAATAAAGAAGCACTATAAATGTGTATGAGGGAAGCAGCAGTGGGCTTTTGATGCTGTTGGATCTCCAGTGTTCATTCTTCACCCAGTGTGCTACAGAAAGAGAGGGAACATTCTCTCACACTAGTCATGTATTATTTATTTTTATGCTTTAATTATTTGTGGAAATTCCTGATAGCTTCTTACTCAGCTTGTTCTACTGACAATCAAGATATACATTTAAGAGAAAAGACAAAGTATCATCTAGAAAGAAAAAAAGCAAGTAGGCAGCTGAGTGGTAGTGAATTACTTGACAACAAATTTATTTGTTCACTGGTTTATTCATTCATTCATTCATTCACTGTGAACTAAATCATCAAAACTATTTTCTCACAATTCTGTGGTTGAAAAATCCAAACTCAAAATGCTGGCAAGGTTGGTTCTTCTGAGCACTATGGAGAAAAAGCTGTCTTGCCTCTATTGTAGCTTCTGGGGTTCGTAAGTATTCCTTTGACTTGCACATGGAATACTCCTCTTTTTTGTTTTTTGCACAGTCTATCTTGTATGTGTCTCTCTCTTCAGATGATATTTTTGTTTGTTTTAGGTTAGTGTTGCTTTACAACCTAACCATGATTTAGAGGTATAGGATCACACCCTCCAGGTGTATGTTACCACACCACGACCACCAACGTTCCCATCGTCCTCTACTATAGAACATTGTGCCCCTCCACAGTTTGCTCTCCACTTTCCTTACTGCTCTGATAGCCTCAATTCTACAGTAAGATTTTCAGGGTTTGTTATTGATTTGGTTTTATCTGACCCTTTGTTTTACTTCTCTATATTCCACATATAAGTAAAGCCATCTAGTATTTGTCTTTCTTCTTCTTCTTTTGCTTCACTTAGGAGTTATACATTCCAATTTCATCCATGTTGCCACAAATGGCAAGAGTTTCTCTTTTTTTCTATAGCTGAGTAAGTAGTCCATCATGTGTATAGACTACATTTTCTGACTTCATTCATTTGTGCTTAGATTGTTTCCGTAATTTAGCCATTGTAAATAGTACTGCAGTGAACATAGGAGTGTATATATGCCTTCAAATTAGTGTATTTACATTCCTTGCATAGATGCCTAGGAAAAAAAATTGCTGAATTATATTAAAGATCTATTTCCAATACTTTAAGAATCTTCCCTACTGTTTTCCATTGGGGCTGGACAAGTCTACTTTCCCACCTACAGTGTATGAGGATTCCTTTTTCTTCACATCCTTAGGAATACTCTTTGATAAGGGTCATTCTCACAGGTCTGAGACGGTATCTTGGGGTTTATTTGCATTGCCCTGATAAATGATGATGAACAAGTTTAGAACAAATATGGTTTAAAAAGCAAGCTAGGAATAAAATAGGAAAAAAATTATAATGCTAATGACACAACTTGAACTCTCCCTGTGAGACAGATGATTTGAAAGCATTTTCCACTGGCACAAAAGAAAGATAGCTGAAACTTATTAAATTTGGGGATTTTCCTTACCTCTGATCAAGCTGTCATATCATAACAGCTTTAGGAGACCATTGTACACCCCTGGAAAGACACAGCACTTGGTTTTAATGGTCCTTGCACTTTGGAGCAGGGACATGATGTTGTGATAATAATGATTCAGAAAAGAATCTGACAGTGTGATAATACAGTGAAGTCTATTTGTTCTTTCTCATATTTCCTCAGCCACTAAAAACTATATAGAGCACTAAACACTCTATTAATAATTGGGGGGATATTTAATTTATTTAGTTGAGAGACTAATTTAGTTTTGGAAAAATGAACATTTGAACTAGAACAGTGGCTCCAATATCTTCCTAATTCCTACAACTTTTTGTTGTTGTTATTAAATCAGAAAGGTTTCTGTTTGCTTGCTTGCTTTGGCATTGATTTTAGTGCTGGTTTACTGGAATTCCTTTCAGCTTTGTGGTATGGTTTCCCTATCTGTTTTTATTTGCCTGTTTGCTTTTCAGGCATGATCATTGGTCTTCATTCATCCACACACAAAGACTCCCCCTTTAATCCTGAAGATCCATAGAACTCTGACTCTCCAAGAGATGACATGTTTTGAAGACTCCATCCAAACTTTTATTCATTTATTATTATTTCTAGTGCCTGTGTAATAACTGCTGTTCCTGGAGATCTTCAGTTACTTTCAATCCAGTATTGCTACTCTTTATGCCAAAATAGAAAGGGGTTATTGTTATTCCCACTTAACAGACTTAAAACTGAGGTTCAGTGAAGCTGATCATAACTGCAGAATTCTTAACATGTCTGATGCAAAAACCCATACTATTCAGTTTTACTTATTTGTTCCTCTTTTCATTAAAACATGACCTTAAACAGTAGCTCAATGACAATTACAAAGTCTCTAAATTCATACCAAAGTAGGAACTGCTCTAGGTTTTGCCTTCTTTTATAGCAGCTCCCCAGAGGTTTGATTCCAGCAGCTTCTAACAAAGCAATGAGAACACCAGAGCAGCATTATCTGCTCCCAGAACACATGCACCAGGACCTCGAGTTTCCTTATTGCCTTGCACATCACACACCTTTCTTTGAAAAGAGTCCCATTTTCCCACCTGCATCCATCATTCATCTGTCATCCCCCTTCAACTGGTGAGATTTTAACTACATGATTTTTTTTTTTTTATCTTTGTTGGCTAACCTTGTCTCTCAAGATCTTTGCTCCAACTACAGTTTTAAAGCTCAGGTGATATTCTTGCCTCCATTTTATCCCCTTGAGAGTACAATTAACATATGCACCTGTTTAGTTGGGGTTTGCTTTTTACATATTAAAGGGCAGGGGCAACCTGCTTGGGTTGGTCTAAGTTTCTTTTCATTTTATTGGAGTCACATAGCAATATCCATTTGCAAAACCTGAGCAGAGTAATTTAGGAATGGTTTAAGAAGGAAGCTTCCAGGATCTATTGCTTGGAGTTTGAAGAGGACCCATACAGCAAGAGCATGACCCCTTCTCAGATACCTGCCAGAGCAGTAAATGTATGCTGCGGAAATTTCACCTCCCTCTTCTGATGCAGGGGATGAAAGCACCTCTGAAGAGGAACAAAGACCTGTGCTATCAGAAAGAATAGCGTTTTCCCATTGCAATTGAATTGAGTATATTGCCCTTTCGGTTTTGCTAAGATTACACAAAATGTAATTACATCGACACTATTCACCTGGGAACCCAAGAATGAATGTTAATACAGCAGCATTCGGGGAGGGAAGCTTTCTAATGGTGAAGTTAGTTTTTTCCTGAATCCAAAAGTCTGCCTGATTTCATCAGTTATAATCAAACCAGGCTGCAAAGGAAAGTGGTGTGCATTTTTACACTGTTCTAGAACCCCATCGTGGCTCCATATGGAAGCACATGTGTGTTTATTTTATAGTGTTGGGTTTCATGAACTCAGTGTTCTCGTTTCTACTTTTTCCTATTCAGTCTGCCTAGAGGCCTTGTGAATACCCATATTCTCTGCAAATAAAATTCGGCTTAGGGCCAGCTTTATTTTAAATTAGTAGTTGAATCAAGTAATGTGAGTTTGATGCCTAAATGAGAACTTAAATTTTGATTAATATCCCAAGACTGATACTCCATGCCTCGAGCATTTTTTGAATATACGATAAAATTTCAGGCCAAACAAGAGAAGTAATGTTTTTTGTTTTCTTGTGTTTTTTACTGAAGAAGTAAAATTAGAGTAGGTGTAATTCTTGCTGATTAGCAATAGACCTTGCCCTATCCATACACAGTAAAGTAAGTTTTATGCTTTAGAGAAAAATCAAGACTTTTTATTTTGCTCTTTAAAAAAGAGCAAAAAGAAAAAACTTACACTTGTGATTGGCAAAAGGAAAAGTAATACTAGAGAATGAGGAAAAGAAAATAAAATAGAAAATGTGCAAACAATTTTGCAGTTTTAACAAACACATCAGAAATTATGTATGTAAATAGCATAGAACAAGGCATATGTGTTCTAGATAAAAAAGATAATTATTGCCATCACCTTCATCTTCATGGTAATTTGTATATCCAAATTAAAAGACTTTAAGATATAATATATTACTCCATTTGAGGCTAAAAACAACTCTGGGCATATAATTAGAATAGGCAGTGATAGTAATAGTGTTGCAGGTAGTATGGGGTAAGGTGGACAAAACCATATTGAGCACCAACTATGTGTCAGGCACTGTAGTAGGTGCTAAAAATTCACACTGTGAGGAAAAATGTACAATTTTGGGTTGAGAAAGCAGTTTTAAAATATAGATACTCCAAATCTCACTAAAACAATAACAATATTTTCTGAAAGCAAACATGAGCCAAAAATGTGCAGTTCTAGAGAGAATATACAAATAAAATGTTTGAAACCAGAAAAAGTACAGACTAGCATTAGGTGACCTAGAAGACAAGAGAAAATCAAATCTTAAACAGACACTTGAAGACTGAGAACAACCCAACATAAATAAGACTCTGCAAGTTATCATTGACAGTCTAAATGAGCCATAAACATTCATAATCATAGGTTTGACCAAGGAAAGGGAGAAGATATTTCTTCTTCTGCAGAACAAAGAGGTGTCCTGATCCTGGAACATAGCTCAAAAGTTTCCATATACTGGCTGCTAAAACAACCTGAGCTCTCCCACTCCTGTGTGAGCTGAATCAGACCTCTGCAGGGTCCTGGAAAAAGGTTGCAGACAAAACCAAAAAGACCAAAAATTGGCTTTCTTCAGAAGGAATGTTGAAAGTTTGAGAGAAGTGATTAGATCCTTCTTTATGTTACCCTCTCTGCGGAGACACTGACAATTGTTTCTCTGTAGAGTTGAGAGTCTTTGGCAAAGTTGACCAGATGGATGTCATATTGAAAAAAAGATAAATTAAGTCCCCATATATGTGCTGATGCTACATGAACAAATCCTGAGGCCTCTTCTTCCATTCGGTGCCTAGAGCCTTTGCAGCCAGACTTTATCTAGGAAGGAGAGAGAAAGAGACTTCCCACAGGTTCTAAGTGCCCTCTCCTCCCACCCCACAAAAGGAAACCTTTTGACACCTGGAATTTTTCAGGAAATGTGTGGATTAAAATAGTTGAGTCAAAGGCAGTACCCTTTGACTTTCATTTTAATACAACCATGATGTCCCTTCTGTAAGTTAAAGTCAGACAGCCCTCCTCATGCCCTTACATTTCAAACAGCTTGGTAGTGGTGACTACTCTACTAATATGATGGCTAAAGAACAAAATATACAATCAAATAATATGTAGAAAAGAAAAACTGCAAGGAGAAAAAAATCTTCAACAACAAAAACTATCCTTACTATCCTCTGAGAGATAAGAATAGATTTCTTCTGTGAAACAAGAAGTGGAGTCTATAAAAAATAACTTACTGAGAATTAAAAAAGAATTTTTTTAAAGATTTATTTATTTATGCATACAAGCACTGGGGTATAGGCCAGAGGTGCAGGGAGGTGAGAGAATCCACCAGACAGAGCAGGGGGCAGAACAGGCACATGGACTGAAACACACTGCTGAGGGGAGCAGCGGGTGAGGCAGGAGAGGTCTGCCACACCATGTGGGTCAACTCCCCAGCCGGCCGCAGGGATCGAACTCATGCTGCAGTGGCTGCATGTTTGCCTCACAGTGCATTTCTTAACCCACTGCGACACCAGGGAGGGCCCCTAAAAATGAGCTTTTAGGATTTAGCAATGTCAGAGCAGAAAAAGAAAACTTCAATAGAGGACTGAAATAAAATGGAGTATTTGCCACAAAAGTAGGTTAAAACCAAAAGAGGTGGAAAACAGGAGACAAAAAGTATGAATATTATTTCAAGAGGTCTGGTAGTCAAGTAACAGGTTTTCAGAATGAGAGTACAATGAAAATAGATGGGAAACATCATCAAAGAAAGAAGTAGAAAATTTCCCACAACTGCAAACCATCAATTTCCAGATTGAAAGACCCATGAAATATCCAACAAAATATATAAAAATAGACCCATAACAAGGCAAATTGTTGTAAAACATCAGAAACCTAAGAACAAGAGAAGGTTCTTATTAAAAGAAAAATCAGGGCACATACCAAAGATCAAGGGTCTGTAGTCTGAATGCCATACTGGAAGGAAGAAAGCAGTTATGCCTTCAAACCTAAAATTCTATACCCAGCCAAGTATTCAATCAATCCTCAGGATAGGATAAAGACATATTTAGTCATGCTATATGTAAGGAGGGAAAAGTAACTTCCTTAAGAAGAGAATGGAATGTCTACTGTCAAAATATAGTATTCCTATATTCCTATGTACACCAAGATGAGAAAGAGAAAGAGAAGCCAAAATGATAGAAAGAAAAAGTAGTTGTTGTGAAGGAGACACTACAGAGATCACTGATTCACACTGGAACTGGAAGCCTGAAGACATGGATTATGGGGAACTGTCACTAACTAATCAGTCATCATAATATCTATCTATCTGACTACACTACTGAAGGTATATTTTTTTTGTACAAGAGAATAAAAACAGGAAGGAGCGCATAAAAGTCAGGAAACAGGTAAATCATCTCAGCAGGAGAAGAAATTCCAGGTATGCAGAATAAGGTAAAAGTTAAGATATGGAAGAATCACTCAAAGAAGTATTCCATTCAGAAAAAAATGTGATTACAAATTTCCTAGTGTTAAGAAAAATGATGCTGCAAATTACTATAAAAAGTGTAGAAAGACTAATTACAAGTGGAAAAATTATTATCAGGAATAATAAAAAAGAAAGGAAACATAATCATATGACAATGCTCATTTGTGAAAATTTGCATAGGCATAATAATGAACAATGAATAATGATTTAATCAGAATTTAATACACTATATTAGGAGGGTGGGAGAGGCAAAATGGTAAGTCTGAGAAAATTAAGTCTATGGAGTCAGTAGATAATATGTAAAACAAAGAAGATTATGGATATCCATTACTTAGAAATACAAGGGTGTGTCAGTTGGAAGGTGTTTGGTTGGCAAAGAGATGCAGTGGGTGGGGGAACTGTTGTATTTCACTATTAACTTTGTGGTAGTATTTAGCTTTTAAACCATATGTATAAATCATATTGATAAACATTATTTAACCATTCAAATGTCTAATTTAATCACAATTTAATCTCCGGTACTCAGCACAGTGCTTAGCATGTAGTAGTAGGTCTTTAATAAATATTTATTGAGAGTGAAAAGGAGGGCAAGTTATGGTCTATTCTAAAGGAGCCATCCAAAAACTAAAGGGAGTCTATGGAGAAAAAAATAAAGTCACAGATGAGGGCACACAGGGCATCTCCCCTTGGTATCCTCAGACATGTGGGGTTGGGCTGAACCACTCTTCACCCTCCCCAGCTTCAAAGAGTCCCCACAGAGGCACACAGGAGCTCAAGTCACAGGCATGGGGGTAGCAGGATCAACAGGATGCATCATCATAATATTAAGCAACAGCAGGTGTTCTACTCATCATAATAATAAAAACCACAATATCTGGAGAAATAACCTAGATTTCTTTAGGGAACTAAAGTGTGTAATAGAGTAAATGGGGCAAAATATGGCATTGATGTGGACAAATACCTTTCTAAGAGTTACTGCATGGTGACCTCAGGCAAGTCATTTAACCTCTCTTTGTTTATTTTTGCAACGTTAGAATGATAAAAACAGCACCTACCTTGCAGAAGTTCAAGAAGAATAAGAGAGAATCCAGGAAGCCTTGGTGTAGAGTAAGACTTCACTGCAGAGAGCTGTTATTAATATCATTAGACTAACATTAAAGTTCATAAAAAAAAAAAATGGGGAATTTTATCTGTTTTGTAACCAGTGGCTAAAGCCAAAGACTGTTGTAGGTGTGTACCCTGGAGGGAGTTGCTGGTGAGGATGAATAGCCCCAGGCGAAATGTGAACAAATTATCCTTGGGGGTGGGGACTCTGAAGCAGCCCAGAGGATTCAGTTTCCAGGACTCAGCATTTGGGATGTTAACATTTTCAGGTTTTAAGCCGTTTCAGGGTCAGCCATTTCTGCCCCCACAATGCTGATCTTCCAGAAGGTTGTTGCAGGCTTCTAAAGGATGTGAAGAGGCTTGCATCAGCCAAACTCAGAGAAGAAAAGTTCAGAGACTTTATAGGTAGTCAAGTGAGTGAAACTATTCCCAGCTTTGCCACTGTTACAGCCAGGAAGGAAGGCAAAGACCTGGAGCCCGTTGCCTGGCTGAGCTGCATGAGTGTGGGCTGCTTGTCTGGTCATTTGGCCTGACCCTAAACAGCTGCTGCAGCTAATGTTTCCAATGTCCATTGTCTGGTACTGCTCTGGGGCATCTCGGCAGCTCTGGTGAGCAGCTCCTGTTGTGTCTTCTGCTAGCTGTGTGAGTTGAATCCCGGTCTATAGTCTGACAGACACATGCTCCAGGCCCTTAATGGCTGGAAGATGCCATTTTGGGAGCCTTCGTGTGTATCACTTCAAAACACTGGACACTGCTTCAGGCGAGGTAAATTTGTGGCCTCAATAACTTTGTTTTCCCTCGTTGGTTAAGTAAATCCCCTTACCGTTCTCTGAACCTGAGTAGTCTTGCAGTTGTACGCGAGAGTGAGGAACTCAAGACAGGGACTAGTAAATTATTTGATCACTGTCCTTGGCCAGTTTTAGCGTCCCTTGCTGCCCTGTATCATTTTGTTCCCCAGTACCTAAGACAGTGCCTGGTACTGTGGGAAGTCAATGAATATTTGCTGAATGAATGGATGAATGATCATTTCAAAGGGAATAGCGTTAATTTGGGGACTGACCTCTTTAGCAGACACATGTGGTGCCAGGAAGGGCACAGAGCAAGTTTTCAATGATTCCGGCAGATGGGTAAAGGACGTACTCCTGGAGCCCTCAGTGGCTTATTTAGGACTATCAGAGGCGACAAGGTATAATGAAAAGGTCACAAAATTCCCGTCACAAACATGCCCCAATACAGCAGCATTTTGTTGTGGTTTAGATTTAGTCTCCAAAGATCTCTACACTCTTTGATCACTGCCTTTCTCATTAGAAAGGTTCTTTTTATCAGCAATATTAAGATACATACATTGTTTATGCAAATTAAAATATAATTGTGTATGCAATCCAAGCACTGTCTCTCTAAAGGCATTCCCTGCATCTCCTGTTCAGGTTGCAGATGACCATGCAAGAAGAGCTGCCTTTATGATGAGGAAACATTTCAAGATGTTTAGGAAACCTTAAATGAGGAAAGAGTATTTTTCTCTGAAACAGTTGTTTTATTATACTACCCAAAAATCAGATTATAATAAGGAAAAGCAGCTTAGCTACTTCTCTGATTCTTTCTCCCCGCTCTATATTCCTTCCTTTTAAAAGTATCTTTTCTGCTGTCCATGACCATCTGGAGAACATAAACAACCATTTTAGAACCCAGATGCCTAGCCACTGAGAATTCCCTAATTGAGTTATGCAGCAGTCAGCTGCACAAGCCACACCCAGAGCCCTGGCATGCTCTCCGCACTGCTGTAGAAACTCACAAAGATTCCGAGGTTTCCAACTGGGAGGTGTGCTGCTTCAGAAAATATCTGTTCTGCCCTCCCTCCAATTTCCCATTTGCTGGCATTTTTCATTGATCTTGGAAAACACATGGCCCGCATCTGTCTGTGAATAACTATTTGTCATTGTGTAAAGCATCTATGAATGTTCTGCTTATAGAGATTTCTGAAAAAAATCAAAACACAAGCTATGCCTTTTTGGCAGAATTATTTCTCTGAGCCAAGTTGCTATGAAATTATAATGATATTAGAATGTAAGTAATAGGTATCTTGATGGCACCCCCTAATAGAAATGTCCCTTATATATAAACCTAAATGCTGAAATAGTTATTCCCATTTTCCTAGTGTTTTATTGTTGTACACAGAATTCTAAAGTATTGTGTAACTAAATTCTCATCCCAGCTCGCAAATTTGGGCATTTCAGTGTTGAAGAAATTGAAAACCAGGGACAGTAAATGAATGATTATATAATTGAGATATTTTAAATGCAGATTCAAAATTTTCTCTCCTTCAAGTCATAAACATTCTTTCAACTTTTTTCATTTATCCATTGATCCACTCATTCAACAAACACATTCTATACTGTGACATCAGTAGCATCAAACTTTATAAATATTTCTGATATTTTATTCTTACTAGGTGGATTCTAAGAAGATATTATCTAAGATAAATTTTAAGAGTAAAGGAAAAGAGATATCTTAGTATCATCTATTATCAGATATTATAAGATACAGATATAAGATATTATAAGATCAGATATTATAAGATGAGATATTATAAGATACTATTATCTTAGTATCATATATCATCTATTAATCCTTTAGAAATAGACTTTTCTTACCAAAGGCCAAGCAAAAATTTTATTAGGACAAGTATACATCCCAGCAAATATTATTTCTTTCATTTTATTCAATAAACAGTATTCATTTAACAGGTGTTTGATGTTGGTTTTACTTTTTTAAAGATTTATTTATACATACAAGAATTGGGGTGTATGCCAGAGGTGTGAGGGGTGAGAGGAGTCACTGGAGACAGAGTGGGGGGCAGAACAAACAGGCAGATCTACTGAAATACATTGCTGAGGAGAGCAGCAAACAGACGGGACAGGAGAGGTCTGCTACACCATCTGGGTCAGCTCCCTGGCGGGGATCAAACTCTGGCCGCAGTGGCTGATAGCGCTGAGACTTTAACCTGAACCACCTGGACAACCCAATGAGAGTTTTAGATAGTCATATAAAAGAAAATGTATGTTTTCTCCATGTAAGGACTGGTTAGATTCTGATTTGTGATATGCTTAAAAAAATATATGTTTAGTCTTTGCCCACTATTCCTGGCACCTAATTGCTATCACCCTAGTGATTTTGTGTAGAAGAACCATAAGGCATCTTTTGTTCTAATATTTGGTGTTTTAGCAGTGGTTCCTGAAATGCCTCCAGAGCCATAAAGGAGAAAGTAGTTTATTATTATTCATGACAAGCTCCTTTCAAAGACACCTGAGTTTATGTAAATTAGGTGACTTCTGAAAATCCCCTAAGGATAAGGCTGGTTGCTAGGGGAGCCAACCATGATGATAAGAGAATTGAAGCTTTTATTCCTGCCCCAGCTCCCTCACCCTCACACTTCCTCCAACCTCCTCTCTTCCTAGAGGAGTGAAGTAGGACTGGAAAAAGAATCATTTACCAGTGGCCTTTGAACTAATCAATTGTGCCTAAGTACTGGAGTCTCCATAAAAATCCAAAAGGAGGGAATCTGGACTGTTTTTAGATTGGTTCTATGAGAGCAGCATATCCAGAGAGGGTACAGAAGCTCTATTTCCCTTCCTATATCCCTTGCCTTATACATTTCTTCCCTCTTCTCTTTAACTATAAATATCTGCAACCTGGTAAATAAATGTCTTCCTGAGTTCTATGAGCCACTCTTACAAATTAATTGAACCTGAAGAAGGGATTATTGGAACTGACAATTTAGAGTGGGTGGGTCAGAAGCACATGTGACAGCCTGGACTTTTGATTGACATCTAAAGTGGAAAACTTAGGGAAGGGGGCAGACTTATGGGGCTGATTACTAATCTGTGGGATATGATTCTTATCTCCAGGTAAATAGTGTGAGATTTGAGTTAAATCATAGGGCCCCCGGTCAGCATCTACTGAGAACTGGAGAATTACTTAGTGATATTGGAAACCTCAAAGCAAACTAACAGTATGACTAAAGAGAGGAGGTCCCAGGCTCCCTGGCCCCACTGAAGAAGGGTGAAGTTGAGCAGGGAGGAGAAGCTAAACATAACTTTGGAGAGAAGACTTAGAGGATGCATGTAGAGCAGATAGAGATGTGAAGAAGAAACCGCATTTGTTTCCCAGCCTTAGATTTGCACCAGGGACTTGAGGAACGTGGACAGAGACATTTGGAAGTGATGTGGGTGAAAGAATCATGAGAAGCTGATAATGGCAGGTTTTATCTTAACTTGTACTTTGATTTTGTTCCTTTCATCCCAGACTTGCCTGGTCCTTTTCTGTCCCTTTCCTGAGGTTCTCCCACCAGAAGGGGTCTTAGACTTGTGGCAAGTTGTCAGGATTTAGTAGGCCTGCTTTGGGCCAAACCCATTTGACTAGACATTTGTCCATGAGGGGATGGATAACTTTGGGTGTTTCACTGGGAAACTGTATCCCTTTCTCCCCTTCCCTTCCCTTCCCTCCCCTCCCCTCCCCTCCCCCTCCTCTTCTCTTCTCCCCTCCTATCCCCTCTTCTCCCCTCCCCTCCCCTCCCCTCTCCTCTTCTCTTCTCCCCTCCCCTCTCCTCTTCTCTCCTCTCTTCTTCTCCTCCTCTCTTCTCTGTACTCACATTCCATTAAAGTTCTTTTCTATTAAGGTCTTACACACTAAATATGAATTTTCTTTATATGGAAGATGGCTGAACCCACTTAGATTGTGTAAGTGTGAGGATCTCGAGTTGTTCCTCAATATGCCCACTAACAAAACTAGTATTAAAGGCTAATTATGGTCTATAAAGTTACCTAGAACACCAAATCAGCATGCTGAGAATTGGTTCCTAAGGGAAATACAAGGCTAGGTTCTCCTAAGTTTATTGCCATAACATTTTTTAGTCAACCAATCAATATATTACCTTGTTTTATGTGTGCATCTGTTAAGATACCTAATTTAATGTATGTTGCTGATTATTTAACATTGAAAGGTCAATAGCACTACAACTCTTGCCTAAGGAAATTTATGTTACATGTATATTTTCTCTGTTAGGAGCATCACAGCCTCTTGTCCTTAGGACCCCTGGACAGATGTGAATGCTATGCCTAGGGCTGTTAGTGACAGAAAAGAAGTGCCAACAAAAATGCATAAAGAGTAGCATTAAATAGACTGTGAAAAGGACACTTGCTTACAGTATGAGAACTAAAATGAGAAGGCAAAGTATCATCTTGTTTGGCATCAACTGGAAACTAGGGCATGGGATACCTCAAAATGTTTCCATTTTGCACATATCTGTGATTAGCCCTCAAAGCACTGCAATTACTGATTGGGAATTATGAATAAATTTTAGCAAGTGGGTGAATTTTCAAATATGAAATCAGTAAACAACCAATGGTCCTTCAAATCATTGAAAAGAATAAAATAGAGGGGGTTTAAGCAGAGTAAGACCCCCAGAGACACTAAGGGATAGGGGCTAGTGAATGCACAAGAACACAGAGAGATGAAGAAATCGGACTCTTAGAGGTCAAGGAAAGAGATGGTGAACAGTAGGATGTGTTTTATAACAGAGGGCTCCAAACTGAACAACTTAGCCTGACCATGAAATTAGGGTGTCTCTTGCAAGGGACTATAATGAGGGTGGCTTTAGTTGCGTGGGCAGTGGAAGCTTAGAGAACTGGATCCCTGCTCAGTGCTTATTATAGAAAGAGCAATGAGACATTATCCCTGCTCTTAAGAGATTTCTGACTCTGCTCTTAAGAGAAACTGGACAGCTATAGTCTCAAACCCCTCTCTTTCCTTGACCTTCAGGGAACTTTGTCCCTAATCTCATCATGAGGGACTCACCCTCATGAGCTTATCGAAACATAATTGTATCTCAAAAGCGCCACCTTCAAACACCATCCCCTTGGAGGTGAGGGGTTTTAACTTAAGAATTTTGAGGTATGACACCAACATTCAGCCCCTAACATAGAGTAGTGCAAAACAGGACAGGATAGAGCTCTGGGAGTCTAGGAAGGACGAAACAGTAATAGCTGGCATAGTAAGGACGGTTTCAGAAAACAAGTCACAATGAGTCAAGCTTTATGGGAAAGAATTAAGCTAAGTGCATGGGAATTGAAGAGCAAACAACTTGGAGGGGAGGAGGGGTAGAAAGGAGGATATGAAGAAGAAAGACAACAATGAAAATGCACATAAGGCCAGTCAGGCTGGCAAGGACAATTAGCACAGAGGTGACTGGAGAGGAAACTTGAGAGGTAGATAGTGAGGATAGGGAAAATTTTGAAAGCCAATAAAATGTTCAACTGCAAAGTTTTCTGCATAGTCTTGTGTTAGATAACAAGGTGGTTTAGAAAGTTTAAATGGCTAAAGTGAGTGGAAAAAAAAATATGCAGAGGGAGGAAAATATACTAAGAGATGGTTAAAGTTGCCCAATTGATCAGCCAGTAAATCCACACCTGAGATCCTCACCAGCGATTCAAACGTTATGAAAAGACACTGACCACATTTAGAGATTTGGCAGCTGAAAGGATACTGACAGGATGATGGACAGAAAACTGGGGGCCATGAAGAGGAAGAATTGCTTAGGGAGTGGATTACTGTAATGTGAGAAAAGGTAGGACATCCGGATGGACATGCCCTATAGTAACTGAAGACGCAAGATGGAATTCAGGAATTAGAAATCATAAGATAGGGTAAAAAGTCTGGCCTGATTCACTTTGAGTAACCCCCATCCCAAGCACTGTAATTCTAAATAAATCACAAACGATTATGACATGTGAGAAAAGTGCTTTGAACTGCTTCTTTCTGTTAGTAAAATACTTTTTGGTAGGAATAGATTTGATAGGAAAGGGACGTAAAAAAAAAAAAAAAAAAAAAAGAGGAGCTACAAAGTAATCTAGAAATTTCACAAAATTACGCCACACTCATTTTATAAAAGAACCACGTACTTAGGAATCCCTCATAGGAATACAAGCTTAGAAGAATAGAGGCTTCGGTTGGACCCACAGTTTGCCTAGGTTCCACCAGTACGATGCACAAAGAGATCACTTGGGGAAGAAGGGTCCTACAGTTCTCTGAACAGGTGAAAGGGGTGGACTTTTCTTAAGGAGAGAATCTCTAAATAGCTACAGAAGAACTGCAAGCACTCTGCCCGCTCCCCCCACGAATGCAGGGAGAATTTTACATCGCTCTTACACAGCTTTATTTAGGACTGGAGGGGAGCCAACTGTCTATTGTTCAAGTTCACATTTTAGCTGATGATGGAAATTCACACATTCTGTACGAGGCCATCCTGAGGAGCAGTCCTCAGTGTGGGACTTTGGCAAAAATACTACATTCTAGGACAAACATGCTTTCTAGAGAGGCAAAAATTTTTCAAAACAAACAAACAAATCAGCCAGCCAGAAAATGGATCTTTGTTTTAAGTGTTTACCACAGGGAAGAGATCTGTTAAAAAGTTTCAGAGTAGTGATAAGCATCATTTCCCCTATTAATTATTTTGTTAGATTAAAAAAGAAAACCAGCACACTCTCATGGCATTTTCCTGGGACTAGGGGTAGACACCTATTATGCTTCCTTTAAAAATTCAGCATCTTGGAAAAGAGAAACCTCCAGTATCAAATTGTATAAAAAAACTTGAGAATCCACATAAATTTGGGAAGGAAAAATAAAAATAAGTGACCTTTAACTTACCATTAATTATGCTTGACTTTGTAAAATAAGTTATCATTACCTCTAGGTTAATAGAAATGATAAAACTAGATGTACGTTTCATCTCGATAGGAAAACCATCCTTACAAACCCATCTAAAGTAGACAGCTATCCACTCTGTATAAATCATGCTTGTCCAAGTCTTTGCTGAGCTTTTAGTGTTGTCTAATATGTTTTTGCTGACTTATCTGTTTAATACCTGCCTTACCCAACTAGATTTTAATGTCTGAGAGAACAATGACTCTACCTTTCACTGCTTTATCCTTAGTACCTACAACAGAACCTGGCATATAGTAAGTCATCAACAAACATCTGACAAACTGAAAATAGATTGTTGGGGCCTGCCTTGTAGTGCAAGGGGTTAAGTACAGCACTATGAAGCTTCTGTAGCCACTGCAGCACAAGTTTGATCCCTGGCCAGGGAGGTGACCCACAGGGCACAGCAGAACTCTCCTACTTCACCTGCTGCTCCCCTCAGCAGTATATTTCAGTCTATGTGCCTGTTCTATTCCCCATTCTGCATCTGGTGAATCCTCTCACCCCCCACACCTCCAGGCTGTACCTCAGTTCTTGTATGCATAAGTAAATCTTTTTTTTTTAAGATTTATTTATTCATATAAGAACTGGGGTTCAGGCCAGAAGGGCAGGGGTTTAGAGGATCCACCAGAGACAGAGTGGGGAGCAGAGGGCAAGGCAGGAGAGGTCTGCCGCACCATGTGGGTCATCTCTCTGGCCGGCAGCAGGAATCAAACTCGTGCTACAGTGGCTGCGTTTTGCTTCATAGTGTGTTTCTTAACCCACTGCACCACCAGGGGAAGGCCCTACATAAGTAAATCTTAAGAAAAAAGAAAATGGATTGTTCATTAAATACTAATTCTGTTCTTCCTCCTCCATCCAGACATGTATGAAAATATACAGTTTATATGTAGGTAAATAAATGTAGCATTTTAAATAGCAATCCTTTACATAACTGGGAGAGATGGCAAAAAGATGCCAAATTATTGTTGCATCCAGTGCTGAATTTATGTGGTATAAAGTTTGAGCTGTCACAGCAAGTCCTCCTCCATTTATATTAAATGAGATAATACATGCACCTGGCATGACACTGATTCATAATACAGGTGCTTAATACCTTTTAGTCTCTTGTGCTTTCCATTGTGTGTACTTTTACTGCTCATAATACATTTTGGATTAGAAATCAGTAGCTTATATGAAAAACACTCAGAGAAATCTCACAAACTCTGATTCTCACGAAAATTAAATATGAAAAAAGAGCCAGAACATTCCAGTTGACTTTAGGGTTGCTGCCTGATTTGATTAAGCATGACCTGATTCTTTTTAGTTCCTGGAAAGTTCTATTGTCATAGAACTTCTAATGTGATTTCAGTTCCTTCTAAGAAAAGCTCTATAGAATCCTGCCACAGATTTTTTTAAGTAAATCTTCGCAGTGACAACTCAAAGGGTATTGAATTCAAAATACTCTAATCTTTTCCCAAACTCTGCTTTGTATAGAAGAAAAAAGAAAAAACCTTAATAGACTCCCAACTCAACATATAAAATTTTCCAGCACTTCATTCTGTGACGATATTTTTACTACAACTCATTAGCTTTTTAAATATTTTACTTGTTCTTAATTTTCATGTAACACACTGAACTGTGAGTCAGTTCAAATAAGATTTAAAATAAGACTCCATTTTCTTTGCACATAACTACTCTTAATTGTATAGAACAAGTTTATACTGCCTTTGTCCAATTAAGACAAAAGGTAGAAAGGGTAATTAAAAATAAATCAAAACAATCAAATGTTACATTTGTAATTTCACTTTACATGGTGTTTGGGGTTCAGTTTTGTTTTGTTTTGTTTTTAAATCAGGCTTAAAGGGATCGTGAATTTAAAAATATTCCCAGTTTGAAAAATGTTACACAGATTCTTCCAATAAAAGAAACTGGCTTTGTCTCAGAGAATGAACCCTACATAGTGACACAAGAGGAAATCTGCCCCTTTTTCCAGTTTATTTATAAAATATAAATAGCTGGATTGTTTTCTCATCTGTAAAAGGTGATATTTACACAATCACAAAATTCCCTACACTTACTAAAAGTTATGTCTATATATAACTGGGTTTTCATCGGCCTTAGATGCAATTACTTTTATCTGTCTGCAACAATTCCTCTAAGCAATCCTTCCTTGCTTAGGGGCATTTAAGCATTGAGAAATAGAGATAGAAACATTCAGCCATTAACAGACTTTGGAGCACTACCAAAGACTCAATAAATTTATTTTAAACAAAGTTAATTCTATAGGAGAAATATAAGGGACCAAGGGAAAAAAATAATTAAATATATATGTCCCAGCTTCATAATTAACATTCAGAAAGAATTCAGAGCTATTTATTCATAAAACAATTGTTCGAAGTGGTAACTATATTTTGAGAAAAATTTTTACATGATTCCTAATGTCCATAAACACACACACACACAAACTGAAAATTTATTTGAAAAGTGGTCTTCTGGGCTGCCCTGGTGGCACAGCAGGTTGAGCGCTGCACTGTGAAGCATTTGAAGCACAGCAGCAGGAGTTCGGTCCCCGGCCTGGGAGGGGACCCATATGGCCAGGCAGACATCTCCTGCCTTGCCCACTGCTCCCCTCAGCAGTATATTTCAGTCGATCTGCCTGTTCCGTTCCCCCATCTGTCTCTGGTGAATCCTCTCACCTCCCATGCCTCTGGCCTGTACCCTAGCTCTTGTATGCATAAATTAAAAAAAAAGATGATTAAAAAAAAAAAAGAAAGAAAGAAAGAAAAGAGGCCTCCTAAGCAAGACACCAAAAAGATCCAGAGAATAGTATTTTCCACTCATTAGATAAGTCTTTCAGGATTTTGCTTACCTGTGTCCATAAGAATTATTGTGTAACTATTAATAACATCAAGAGTCATTTCAGGGCCTCCCTGGTGGCTCAAGGGGTTAGTCACAGTACAGTGAAGCTATCCACAGCCACTGCAGCTTAAATTTGATTCCCAGCCAGGGAACAGACCCACCTGGTGCAGCAGACCTCTCCTTTGTCACCGGCTGCTCCCCGCATGAGTGTATTTCAGCAGATCCGCCTGTTCTACTCCCCAGTCTGTCTCTGGTGAGTCCTCCCCACCTCCCACCTGCACCTCTGGCCTGTACCACAATTCTTCTATGCTGAAATAAATAAATCTTTTTTTTAAAAAAAAGCAATTTCAAAATATAGATGTCAGAACTCATATTTTGTTAGCTTCTTATCCTGAGCCCTACCCTTTCTACTGAAATGCAACTAACTTTTTAAGGAAATTCTTTATCTGATAATAAAGTAATAGTCACATTTAAAAGTGTGACAGAAAAGTATAAAGAAGTAAATCATGGGTCACCTATAATCATACTGTAGAAATGCCCTTAAACACATCATTTTATGATTACTTCTTGTTTTTTTTCTAAAAGTTTCTTCCTTTACTATTCATATGTCAGCATATTATTTTCTGATTTTTTCTTATCTTTCGTTATTTATAATAAGACAGTGTGTGTCTTTTTTCCTGTGTGCTGTATTTTGCTTAACGTTACTAATAATTAAAAGCATTTTCATATCATTAAAGCACACTTCGTTTTTAATTACTACATAAATATTCTATTGTGAAACTGTACCATAATTTAGTTCCTCTAATTCAATATATTGAAGATTTTATTTTTCACTGCATAAATAGTCTGCAAAGAAATGCCTGGCTTTCAATTTTTGTCTTCTGCATTTCTTCTTACTTCCTAGTGATAGATTCCAATAAGTAGAATTAATGGTCAGGAGTATAATGTTTTAAGATTCTCAAACAAGCTACAAGTATCTACTAATTTACATGATTAAATTTTAATAAAAGTATTGATTATAAAATCAATAAAAATAAAAAATACCAAACACTAACAGGTATCATTTATTAGTTTATACATTAAGGTATAAGCCAACATATCCAATTTATGGAAAATTCCAAGTAGCCATTGCATTTTCACCTCAATAATGTGTCTTATGAGTGACAGCTTTCATTTTACCCAAAGATTTACATACTCATGTATGACCTATGTTGGCATACTATATCCAATATCCAAGTTGGTTGCTTAGAACCCCTCGAAAAACTAGGAAAAAATAAAGAAAAAAGTCTTGCTGATTTTCATCATTAAACCATTACATTTTTATTAATAGATGCTCATTTTGAAAGATATAGTGAAGACATTTGATATTAAGTCAGTCATTCCCAGAAACACAACAATCATTATGTACACAGAACCTGGAAGTACAAAATGAAGACATACAAGAATATGGTTTTGTCCTCCCTGTGTATTGACCTAATTTGTGGCCACAAGGCCAAGTGCACTGAGAAGGTGGAGAAGGGAGAACATATTACAGTACCTCCCTCAAGAAATTGGTAAAGAAAATTGGAATCAGCCAACATACCAAATACACTTTTGCCTTCTGTGGCAAAACCAAGATGAAGAGACGAGCTGTGGGGATGTAACACTTAGGCTCCAATATGAAAACAGTAGTTGGTAGGGTCTGGACCCACAAATCACCTCTGCTGTCACAGTGAAGTCTACCCACAGAAGACTGAAGGAACTGACAGACCAGCAGAAGTGCCACCATTTGAAGCATTGCCAAACTATAATAAATGGGTTAATTTATTAACAAAATTAATTTAGTTAAATTAATTTGTTAATGTTCTGACATGCATTAACGTTGGTTCTCAAATACTTGGGAATTAAAATCTTTTCATTTTTACTGTAAATGTATTTAAAAACAGAAGAAAAATAAAGAATATGGTGTGGTATGTCCTAAGTGCTTAGTGAACATCATAGGGCTAAGAAATTACAAGACTTTCATGGAGGAAGTCCTTATTAAAGGGTAGTATTCTGTTCTCAGAGGAGGTGGGACCTAAGAAGGACCTTAAAAAAGAGCAGACTTGGCAAAAAATGGAAGAGCATTTTAGACAAAGGAAATGTTAAAAAACTATTGATGTATTATAGGAAAAATGAACAGGTCAGTTGAACTATCACAAAAATGATTCATCTAAAAAATGAATGGAAAGCTCTTTAAAAAGCAAACAACTTGGGATTTTGATGGCCTGGGAGCCATTGCACACAAATGAAAATAAAATGTAAAGGATACTAATTCATCAATATATTTCAAGATGATTTATATTGCAAATATAAATAAAATAAAATAATAATTATGACACTACTGAAATATTCTCCCAAAACTCAGTTTGGGAATGTCTCATACTGATGGAGATCTGCTTGTTCTCCCTAGTAATTTTTTCTTTGCAAACTATAACTTAGAAATAGCATTGCCTAATGCAGCCAATGAGTTTGTTTAAATATTTTTTTTTGTAATGAATGTGAAACTCCAAAAAGTTTGCTAAAATTCTCTTTTTTTAATGTAACTCATATTCAACCAAGAGTGTATAAGAACTTAAGTGACTTAAGAATTCAAATATCTTACAATATTAATTTGTTGTTCAGTGGCTCTTAGCACAAATATAGCAAATCTAAGAGTTGTAGTAGTGATTCCTAGGCCTATAAAAATTAATACACAGAGAACTAATTATTTGGTTAGCAGATGACCCACAGCACTAAGATCTTTGAGGTGGATTCTGAGTTTTCAGATGTCCTTGAGAAATTTGATAAATGACTTAAAATATTAAAACAGAATGAAAGATATGTCTTTTTCTAAAGTAGAGGATTTGGTAGCTGACTGTGACCTTTTATGACAACTCAAAAATAAACACTGGCCAATAATTCTTAAATAGAAAAAAGAAATTGTAATCAGGATAATTATGAGCATAAAAAATAATATATGTGTGTATGTACATATGCAATATGCTCAGTTTGTTTTTATATTTCTTTAAATGAAATTTTGTGAATAGTGTGAGATACTATTGCCTGAAAAGACTATTACCTTAAGAGAGATGAAAGAGGTAAAGCGACATGTCTATTTTTCAAGCCAAAAAGAAGCCTGGTAGGTATAATTCATGTGTAAATGAATTGAAAGGCTATTTTTAAATTTCTGTTATTGTGATTGTGTGATAATATGAATCTCTTGTCGAATTACTATGTGACCCTAGAAAGTCTCTCCAAACCACTGAACCGCCATTTCCTAGTGTATAAATGTAGGTAAAAACAGCAGGAGAGTGATGAGGGCATGTTCCATTAAATGCTTATAAGGTTTTTGCAAAATATAGAATGTGTATAATCACTTCCCTAGCAAGAACTCACTTGCAATAAAATTATGAGCCTTGTTCAGTTCTTTAGAAACTTCACAGGCCAAGCGGCAGTGTCATCCCTGAAAGCATTGTTTGGTGAACAGCATCCTGCCTTCAACTAACAGAGTCTGAAACCAAATGAATGTTCAACTGTGACATTTCTCTTCCAAGGTGAGCCCATATTGACTAGGATAATGAGTCCCAATTAAGCTGAAATTCTCTATGGATATATTCATGCTTTCCTAATATGGAAGATTATATGAAGGGTGATGGGTGCTAACCATTGATTAAGTCTGAGAGACTATTTCATTCTCTACTTTTTTCAAGCACCTTTCTCCCCATCATGGATATTTAGTCATTCTCTAATGCCCCTCAGATCCTACAAACTAACACCAAATCCCAGAGTTTCCACTTGCTGAAAGCCCTGATAGTCCAACCTTGCTCTACATTTTCAGTCTGCCATTTGCTAACATATTACATGACCAGCTGAGCTACTGAGCTAGAATAAACAGAATGCACTTTAGCATACAGGGATATTTTGCAAGAGATATATTCTCAAGTCTTGGAAACTTAACTGTGTGTTACCATATTGTCTTCCTTATGCTCCTTCTGTTTCTTAATTTCACACATCACTCCATTCTTTGAAGAAAATTTTCCCCAATGTGTTAAGAAACTGAGTCATGTCCTAAATTCTGTGGAAAAAAATCAAGAGGGTGGGAACAGGTTTAGATCTGCAAAGAGCAATCTTGCTTTTTCTCAAGTTAATCGACCTGGTCATTTCACATATGCGTTAATGGAGGTGAAAGTGCTTTGAAAACACCAGAGCCATACAAATATGTATTACTCCAAGATTCCTTTTCAGTTGTGGGCTACAAATGGGTCATATGCTAGTCCTTTTGTACTTGCCTGGCTCATTTTAGGTGAAGTGGTTTCTCTGAAGTTCTCAAGTTGAAGGCATTTTTAATTTTAAGAGGTCACTTTCTGCTTTGAGTAGTAGAGCGGTCCTTGGTAGCCCAGAAATGACCCTTAGGAACTTTGGTCAGACTGAGGGAGCTGGGGATGGTCTACTTAACAGTTGATCACAAAATCAAAGGATATGTAAATGGATGATAAAAATGCATTTGTTTATCCTAAATCAGTGACTTTGCTAGTCATCCGGCATACTGGCCTTGTAGGCTAATACTCTCTCTCACTCTAAACAGAATTTTTTTTTTTTTTTTAAGAATGGAGTCTCTGATCTCAAAAATAGAGAACTGAGCTATATCTAAAAACTGTTATTAAAGCCGGTAATTTTTTTCACCTTCATAATTCTGTGTTTCTCAGCTACATTCAATGCTGTCCTGACATATGTTAATCAATGCATTTGTTACCACACAGCTTGACTATTGCATTTCTCTGGTGGCTGGCTTATCATCGTCTATAATTATTTCAACTCCAATTAATTCTGAACTTCTTTGCAAGGTTATTTACTTGCTTTAAGCAATAAGACAACATGACACCTCTTTGATTTCTAAGCATCTGGTCAACTACAAATTGAATTCAATGCCCTCTTCTTTGCCTGAACAGTCTATCTCAGTGACCCTTCTCATTAGATCACTGGTATTAAGGGCCACTGATCTGCTGCTTGAAAAAACAAACGCCTAGTGAGAGACACCATGACAGTCTTGAAGTCTGCAGAAGTGACACTAAAAGTAACACTAGAACTGACGAGGGACAAGAGGAAAACAGCTATGGAGACGTGTTCATCCATGAGCACAAAACAGGATCAGAGAGTCTTGCTTTTGGATAAGGCTTGGAGAAAACAGAGAAACCTGTGACATCCTGCATATTGTTTTAGGTATTCTCATATCATTGGTCCTTCCCTGGTCACCACAGCTCTTGGGAGGTAAGGATCGTTAGACTCCCATAGTTTTTAGGCAAAGGTTACCTGCATGAAGGTGAGGATGGACTTGCTGAAAGACACAGAGGTAGGAAATGGCGGTTCCCTGCCTTAGAATTTAGGCTTTCTGACTACAGTATCACTACGGAAAGAGCAAATAAAATTATAGATGCTCAAATATTTGGAGCAGTGGGAATTGTGCACCCCAGATGTACAAAATAAAATTGAATCAAGAAGGGATGAGCCCCCAAATTCCATGCCCTAAAGTAAATATTAATTCACGGGCAGAATAACATAAGGCAATGGATCTATATGGGCGTGGTCTTTCTCTCTAAGGGGTCAGGTAGCTATTTTTAACTTCGTAGCCCATGTGGTTTCCATCCAACTACTCACTAGAATCTTGTTTGCAAAAGCAGCCACAGAAAACATGCACACAGGCCTGGCTACCCTCGCTCCAAGAAAACTTTATTTACGAAACCAGGTTGTGGTTCTCGAGTTAGAGTTTGCAGACCTCGTAGTCCAGATCAATGTTTCGAAACCAAACTGGTACCCATCCTGCAGGAATTTGTTTGGAAGTGGGAGGAATATTTTTTGATTACCACAGTCAGGGAAACTCAGAAAGAGCTACTGACTTTCAGTAGATTTTGGCCAGAGGTAGTGCAGATCCTACAAAGATCCAGGACTGTCTCATCTAAACTAGAATTATACCCACTCTAATAACCATAGCATCCACAGCACTGGGAAACACAGGTTTGGCAATGGTGATGACATACATATTAAAAGCCAAATTTTACTCTCATTCCAACTTACAGAATCAGCAACAAGACATGGAAGGAACAAGACCTTTTTCATAGAAGTGAGCATCTGGAATGAGATCTGGGTGCTCTGTATACAGTTTTCCTGCCAGGTATCTGTGTGTCTTGAGCAAGTTCCCTCGGTGTCTCTGAGACTCGGTTCCCGTCAAAAAATAGGGAATAATCACAACTGCCTCATCAAGTTGTTATAAAATTTTTTTAAATAGAATAGATATGAAGTGACTAGCATAGGATATGGATTATGTAGACTTCATCATCCAATCAAAATATCATGTGAGGCTCATGTGCAATTTCACATTGTCTAGTAGACACACAAAAAAGAAAGGGAAGAAAAAACAAAAAGAATTTTAATATCATGCATTTAACCCAATACATCCAAAGGCTTTTGTTTCAACATGTAACCAATATCACAAATTACAGAGATATTTTACATTCTCTTTTCTTTTTAAGGTTTCAAAATTTGATGTGCCTTAGAATACAGCGTATTTATTTCACTTTCTGCCAGCCACATATGTGAGCCTCATGGACACTTGTAGCTAACAGCCCCTGCACTGGCTAGCTCAGGTGCAGACTCACAGGTGAGTTGCTGTCCTTCCCATTCCTTCAGTTCCCAACAGACCACTGCCTCCTAGTCAGTGTGGTGAGGCCTGTCATCCTCCATTGTCATCCTCCCTTTCCCAAGCCTGCTGACAGGGAGAGAGCCCCCGCCTTTGCAGAATGGGGTCACCCAAAGCTCCCAGGTTTTAGTCATGAGGCACTTCCCAGAGTGCATTGCCAAATTTAACTAAATGCAAAATTAAAATTACTGTACTTCCTTCATATTAAAATTCCCCAATGTCCAAGAAACAAATATAATGTTTGTATTTGGTGGTGTCTTTTTAACAACCTCTATATTGGGCAATTTTCTGAATAGCAGTGCAATAAATTCTGATTACCCAGGAGTATCCTGTAACTTTAATATTCCAACACCAAATAAGGTAACACTTTTAAGAAGACTAGCAGAATGGTAGTCACAGAGTGACACAATTGGTTGAAAATGATTAAACAAGCCCTGTTGGTGGCCCATCGATGTTTATGATTAATGTAGGTTTAATCATCAGCATGCCATAAGAATTCAACTGTTTTAATTTGCTTTTTTCTCCTACAGAAACAAATGAACTCCTTCCCTGTTAGTATTTTGAATCTTGCCAGTCAAAGAAATGCATGAAAAGAATATCCATGTGTATAGCTGCCAAATATCTCAATGTCTATGTCATAAACTTGCTTCCCCTCCCCCTGTGGTGTTCACGGGCCTCTCTGCTTAATTTGACAGTTCAGGACTAAAAGATAGAAATCCGGAAGTTATTCCCCCCTTTCTTTCTCTAGTTCTTTGGAGCTGAATTCCCCAAGAATGAATATGGATACTTCTTTCATTCTAGGATGTGGAAGAACCTAAATCTTGCAGTGACTTTCATTAAAGCGGTGCTCTCCCCATGAGGCCTGACTGCAGCCCCAAGTCCACTGATGGAAGCAGCCCCATTTGGAGAGAGGCAGGTGTTTTGGGGAACATCAGTAATTCAGGAAAGTTGTTGTTTGTTTGATTCACCCTATAAAACCCCATCTCTCCCGAAGACTCAGTTTGGTCTTGGTTTTCCTGTTTTGGAATAAAAGTCAGGATGAGGAAGAATGATATTTGCTTAACTAAAAGAATCTTTGTCTAAAAAATTGCACCTCCAAATGTACCAGTATGTGTGGCGGTAACAATGGATGCTACTGGGTCACACTCCATCCCCCAAGTCCTCACCCTGCTGTGTCCCACACACACTTAACACACACAAATACCACCTACAATCCAACAACTATTGGTTAGGAAATATAAGAAACATCTTCTAAACAATATCCGTTGGAACAGTTCCTGGAAATATTGATCTGGCAAAAGGCAAGAGAGGCTAATGAATTTCAGTCCATATGGTGGGCTAATGAGGGTCTTGCAAAGTCTGGAACACCTATTGATTAACCTGTTTATATCTTAAAGCCAATGCCTCCACTTGGATTAAGCCCACCCCACGGTCTCTGCAGAAGAATAATGTCATTGTTTGTTTTGCACATGCCAGGAGGAAGTCTCTGCTGATTCTCTGGATGACAAAGGTGCAGCAAGGGCTTTCTCTCTCCCTCTTTAGTAACAAGAAAGCTGCCCCTCCAGATGATAGGGTCCTTCCCCTTCCTGCAGGTAACTGTCAGTCAGGCGGGGCGTGAGGTGTGATCACTCCATCTGCGCCATTCGGATTGTCAGCTGCATTGTTCCGCTCAGTGTGCTGTAGATTGTGAAAAACAACCAGGACGGATGATTTTAAGTAATTGCTCTGACAGAGACTGATTACTACAGTAACAACAGTCAGTTATAGTTAAGGAGTAGCCGTGGCATATGGTCTGCATTTTATGTGGGAAGGAGAGTGGGGGAGAGGAAGGATAAAGCTTTATAATTTTACAGATTGCTTTATGTTTTATAATGACTGAGTTTTCTTTTCCTTCACTAGATTTGGAAAATATCACCAACAGAAGCCGGGAAAAAAAAATCTAAATATTGTTACAGATAAGGGAATTCAAAGAACATATTTAATTGCTATTAAGAGAAACCATAAAACGATTAGGATTGGTAAGAGCGATGATTATTCATTGTCACATGTATTGTTCTGTGTATTGGGGCTTGTTTTCAACTTTGTACATTCAGGGAGTGCCCTTTGTAAAATCCTGGTCATTCACTAATTGCATAAAACTATTGCATTCATTTTGGAAGATGAATTGTTACCTCCAAACTAGACGGCTGTTTAATTGAAAAAAAAGAAAAAGCAGATTATTGTTTCTGTATCTTTTATGAAACAGTGAATGTCTGTCTAATATTTAGCCTAATAAAATAATTCTCTTCTTACTCAATGTGAAAATATTAAAAGTGATGACAAATTTATTTACACACAGACACACAAAATATCCTTGTCTTAAAACTTGTAGAGAGAGCTCTTATTTATTAACTACACGTGAAAAAACAAAGTAACAGATTTCATTCTAGTTGGGTTTTTAGCTTTCCTACATTCCTATTTTTAATTTCTTTATAACACCCAGGAAGTGGCACATGATATTATATGCAGAGCAATGAACTAGAAAGCTCCTTCAAGAATAATTGAAATGATAGTGATTTTTTAAAATAAATGGTAATATGCTCAATAAAATAATTCAATACCAGATAAATAGGAAAGTCTTTGGAATAAAAATTAGGGTAATAATTTAACACTGTGAAAAGTAAGTATGATAAAGTACATCTGAAGGACATTAATTACTTATACGTGTGTGAGCTATTGTTGGGCACATAAAGGCTGATCCATTTGCCAGCACAGTCGCGCTGCTCCCAGTATTTTAACTCATTACTTTGTAAATCTCTTCTGTGATACCTAGAGGAAAAAAAGGTGCTATTTTAAACCTACTCTTATTTAATATTAATTAGTGTTAAGCAAAATAATTTTCAACAATTATTATTTAAACAAAGGAAAGTGCTGGACTAGTTACTATTTTCTAATATATTAGAGACTAGACCGTGTTTCAGAATTCCAATAGGTTTATGAATATCACTTTCATTTCCAAAGGAGTAAATGAGGAGGACTGGGATTGAGCCATTTCAGAAGCTATTTCAATGTACTAAGAAGTCTGTGAGTCTAGGGAAGTTTAGAAAAATAGAGTGCTTTTATTTTCAGTGATTTGGGACATGACCTGCTGATGAAGAAATGCAAGTCACATTGCAAGCTGACCTTCCAGCTATTGCAAAACTATCCATACTAAATAAAATCCTCTACTGGGAAAACTGGCAATTATTCAGGAACAGTATGGCAATTGGTTCTCAATTGCAGTTACTTTGGATTTTTGGTTTCTAAAATTCACTCTTCTCAATATTTTGCATCCTCCAAACACATCCATGCTTCAAAGAGCCGACTGCAGACGAATAAGCAAATTGGTCATAATTAATTCAAATTAAATATCTTCTTTTATGACTCTTTGATAAGCATTATATAGTACTTTTATTTTATCAAATGGAAATTCTCTTGGTGAATTATGAAATAAAGATATTCATGCTTAGCATAACATTTTAAGAACTTGTTAAATCTAAAATCTGATATTTTGTCTTGGACATTAGAGTCAGAGAGGGAATATACTTCCATAGTTTATTTTTCAAATGGTACAAGAAGTCTTAATATTTTGAAAAGTGTTTCCATGGTTTCTCAGAATTCTCCCTTTATTCCCTACTTTCTTATACATGAACAAATTCAAAAGTATGCTATTTGTCCAGTCTTAGGCATTTGACTTGAAATGCCTGTATTAAATAAGTCCAAGGTTTTTCCCTATAATTTTCTTTGATCTAAAATTTCCATGGTAAACTTTTTTTCTGTAATGGCAGAAAAAAATGCTTATTTAAGAAAACTTAATAGCACCCTTGGTAAACACTAAAATTTAATTAATTATGTTTAATTCCTTTGAGGACCTTGAAAACACATATACAAATTTGTAGGATATAATTAAGAATTTAAATAATTTGATATTCTTTAAATCTTTCAACCTAGTTTTTTTTTTTTTTATTTTTCAATTATCTGTTGTACATAATCCAACCAAAACTTAAAGATTATAAATAGCAGTATGATTCTGTGTATGTAGAATTTGGGGAAGGCTCAGTTGGTTGGTTCTTCTTCACCTGCCATTTGACTGAAGTCACTCACTTAGCTGGTTTTAGCTGCCAGTGGGCTGAAGTAAAATGCTTCACTCACATGTTTAGCATTTCAGTTTTCTTTCAGTTTCTCTCTCTCTCACCTGTTCTCTTTCTATGACCTTTATTCAGTAGCCTCACCCAACTTTCTCCACAATATAGTGGCCAAATTTCCTGGAAAGAGAAAGTTGCCAGTTTTCTTAAAGGTCAGGCCCAGAGCTGGAACAGTATCACTTCTGCTACAATCTGTTGATCAAACCAAGTCTAAAGGTCATCCCTGATTCAAGAGGAGGAGAAATAGAGTTTACTGCAATGAAAAGAGCGCAGAGGAAAGAAAACAATTAGTGGCAGCTACCTTTCAAAATTATCTCCATACCTTCTATGAAGTCATTCATCTATTTGATCAAGATTATAAAATATTTCAGTCACACAAAATATCATTGATATCCTTAATGTTGCTAGTTGCTATCATGGAGGTGGTAGACTAAAAAAGAATGTCTTGAATATGGTCAACTTTTGGCCCTTACATACATATCCACTAACCATACCTGTCTGCTTCTTAATGAATTTTTTGATTCATACCTCGATGTTTACATATTCTTAATGTAAAATAAAAATCAGTCTCTAAGGAGTGATTTATAACAGTGCTTCCCAAGAAAACTGACTAATTGTGCCCTCTTCTTGGCATTGGGATTAAGTCTCAGCTCTGTCACGGCTATGGCCTGAGTTTGATCCCCAGCCATGGAGCTAAACCACATGGTGCAGCAGACCTCTACTGCCTCATCCCCTACTCCCTTCAGCAGTGTATTTCAGTCTATCAATCTGTTTTATTCCCCTCTCTATCTCTGGTGAATCCTCTCACCGCCATACTTCTGGCCTGTACCCCAGTTCTTCAATAGTTTCAGAGTCTTGTATAAAGATTAGTTTCAAAATCATTTAGAAATTTATTAATAAGTAAACAATTAATTTACAGATTCTCCTCTGCTACAATTTGGTGATTCTTCAAAAGAAGGAAGTCATCGAACAAAATATGTCATTGTTACTACAGATTTGCATTTAGAATCATGTTTTCGACAGTTATAAGGTATATGGTCTTAATCATTTTTAGAATAAGAATATTTTCACCTACTATGTAGAGTTATAAAAAAGATTAAGTAGATGGTATATGTGAAATATTTTACTCAGTCCTGGGACATAGCACTCAATATAATGGTAGCTTTAAATATAAAACTTTTTTGAGTCAAGAATTTTGAATGATCTATTTTTTAAATAATCTTAATAATTTTATTGAAGTAAAATTCATTTACAACACTGTGTATGTTTTAGGAGTATTAGTGCACATCTCTTCAAATGTCTGTTCAACACAATACCCATCATCAAAGCACCAATAACTTGCCACCATAGACCCTTGCCCCATCCCACTTTGTTCCTCATCTTCCTCCTCTAGTAGCCTCAGTTCTATAGTCAGATTTCTAAGATTTGTTTTGGTTTAATTTTGTCTATTCCTTTATTTTGTTTCTTTATACTCTACATATGAATGAAAACATCTGGTATTTGTCTTTCTCCCTCTGACTTATTTTGTTTAGCATAATCCCCTCCAGTTCCATCCATGTTGTCACAAATAGCAAGATTTGCTTTACATGTCAGATATGTGGATGTAAAAATGGCTGCTTCAGCTCTCCTAAGTCTCAATAAGAAAGGAAGTTTGATTAATTTTCTGTTTTATTAGAAGAAACATATTCATGATCTTACAAAATTTCTTTTAAAATATTTCCTTAAAAAGGGAATTTTATAGTTATATATATTTAGGTGATATTATCTGTTCTTAGTTCTCTCAGAGATAATTATAATGTATGATAAATGTTCTAAAATATTTTGTGTAAAAATTAAGAAATATACTTAAATTATTTCATGTAACATTTCTAAATCTTCAGTAGAAACTAAATACAAAATACTCAAACTGAATCATGAGATTGAAAATAGTCAATCTACTAGGTGTTCTATATATTTTGTTTGTTCTTTCTATATATTCTGTTTTGCTGTTACAGTTTGTTCCACAGAAGTGGCAATAACATTTCAACTTGGGGTTACCCAATAAAGTTAATCTCACACTGAGTAACCAATGAATACCTTATATATTTTAAGAGGCTCATGACAATTCAAGGTCATTATTGTGAGTATCATGTTTTGGGGCCTCCCTGTTGGCTCAGGGGTTGAAGTCTCAGCACTATCAAGTTATTGCCAGCCACTGTGGCATGAGTTCAATCTTGATGCCCAGCCATGGAGCTGACCCATATGGCGCAGCAGACCTTTCCTGTCTTGCTTGCTGCTCCCCTAAGCAGTGTATTACAGTAGATAGGACTGTTCTGCTCCCCCTCTGTCTCTGGTGAATCCTCTCAGCCCCCACACCTCTGGCCTACACCCCAGTACTTATATGCATAAATAAAATTTTTTTAAAGATTTATTTATTTATGCATACAAGCACTGGGGTACAGGCCAGAGGTGTGTATGTGGGGGAGGGGGGTTGAGAGGATTCACCACAGAGAGCGGGGAGCAGAACAGGCAGATCAACTGAAGTACACTGCTGAGGGGAGCAGTGGGCACAGCAGGAGAGGTCTGCTGCANCATGTGGGTCCCCTCCCTGGCCGGCAGCAGGGATCGAACTCGTGCTGCAGTGGCTGCGGTTTGCTTCACAGTGCGTTGCTTAACCCACTGCGCCACCAGGGAGGGCCCGCATAAATAAAATTTAAAATAAACTTTTAAAAAAAGAGTATCAGTTCTTATAGTCTCCTAATGAATTTTAATTCATTGTATAAGACTGTGTAGTCTCAACCTAAAATTTCCCAGACTACTATGCTTTAATAACTGAGATTGATCTATCAATCCATTCATATATGTATGTATGTGTGTGTATATAAATGTGTATGTGTGTGTGTATATAACCTTAAGAGATAAGACATATAGCTATAGATAATAAATCTTGTCTATGAAATACTATTATACATGCATCTTTTGGCCTGTTCAATCTTCTTGGTATATTTGCTTTATAGTCTCCCTCATCAGCTATTTCCTGGTATTACTGGAGTTTAAGGAAAGTAACAAATTAGGCAAGAGAATCAAATGAAAAGTGTTTTTAAGTCAACAACCTCAATTTTATACATAAAGTTAATTTTATAAACTTTTCCTAGGGTATATTTGCTTAATTCATAAAATAAATGCTAATATTTCATGACAGTTTCCTTTTTCCTTAAATGTTTTATTCTGTTCCCACTATTCATTAAGTTATAACTTCAGAGGCACAAAATGCTTTATCTTCTGACATATATCACAATATCTATTATGTAGTAGTTACTCTGTAGAATTGCACAGAAAGATGAATAGATTAGAAAGGCAGATATGAGTGATTGGCTGATAAATGGAAAGAAGACAAAGAGATACAAAGAAAGCAAGGGAAGTTAGCAAAAATGGAGGGAGAGATAAAAAGATGAGGAGAAACTTGGGTTCATAACTGTTCTGAAGGAATCATTAGATCTACACTGGACAACTATTCTTTTACATTAAGAACCAAATAGCAAATCTTGTGATGCAAGTTGATCTGCATAAAGACAATGTCTAGTGAATAAATAATTACAAACTAACTGCTTGTTTCCTTTCTTTAGAATAAACTTTTTGTTAGTAGGGTCAGTTTCTTAATGCCTAGAACAGACATAGGTACTCTTTATATGTTCATTAAATCAATAACTTATTTAATTATATATTATAAAATAAATGGTTTCATCTAAAAAAACTTTTGTCAAGCAATCGAAAATCTAAAATAAAATGCTTTCAGTCTAAAATAAAACACTGTACATATTTCCCATATGTAGGTATCCCACAAAGCTTTGTCATCTTAATTTCCCTGTCCATGCTTTCTGGATAGAACAGAGCCAAAAAGAGGAGAGTCATTTAAGAGTGAGTTTCAAGCATTAGATATTTTGCTCCCTAGAGCAAACAAACTTTTCTTTCACTACAACAGAAGACATCAGTTTTAAGTAAATACTTGGGTGAGACATTTCATCCAAGAAATCAATTTGTGTAGAAATAGCTACCCACAAATGCATGCAACAATTTATTCTTTTTGGAGACATTTATCTAACACAGGTTAAATCAAAGTAAGTCAATGAGAGTGCATGTAAATTTGCAAGACAAACAATACAAATCTCATTTTGTTGAGATTTTTCCATAAGAATAACCAATTTTTTAAACACTATACTCTCCACTTTTATGGAAAGGAACAATAGTTACCTCACAAACTTTGCATTAATTCCACAGTATTCTGTGTGACATAAAACAAGATCAAAATTAAAATATTAAGAGTTCAAAAGTATAGAAAGAAAAGTAATGAAAGAGTATTTTCTTCCTCCTTGAATGTCCTGTAAAAAAATTTAATTTTCCAGCGATGGAAGCATTGTCGTCCTAAGAGAAGAAGATGCTTAAGATTACTTTTAAAATACTATAATTTAGCTAAAATAGAGAAGCAAAGAGGAAATGATTGAAAACTTTTCTGTGTTGCAAAGGGAGAAAAGGAACATATGCCAAAAAAAATCACACACACTATACTAGGTACAAGTTAAGTCCCCTTAACTGATTTATTTTACCATTTTTTTCTTCAAGTAACCTATTTAAAAACGCATCCATGCATAGATTGCCCCTATTATTAATAGTCAATGTACATTTCAACCTGTCAAGTTTTTCTAGCCCCACTTTTGCAAGGCTTTTTTTTTTTTAAGGAAAAAAAATTTAAAAAGCAAAGGCATTTCCTAGGGCACAGGCTGCCAGACACCCAGCATTTATCTTATCTCAGTTGATGACTTTCCTTTTATCCTGAAATGATTTGACAATGACTCTATGATTTCCTGTACAAATTACCCTTTGAAAGTGGCAGTGGCGCTTGGCAGCGATCTTCACTTAATTACTGAGTGGATTATTAGCATACGGCTCCCCCCCCCTCCTTCATTTCTTTATATCTTCTAGATTGCGTTGACAGTTCCCTTTCATTGCCTGCTTTAACTCACTGAATACTAAACATTATGCAGATTGCAGCTGAGAAGTACCCAGGCTACTCCAAACCCCTAGTCTGCACCAAAACCTTTCGATGGAGAGTAATTTACAGGTCAGAAATCAATAGTGTGTCTAGGAAGTGCATTTGTAGACGTTCTCTATTTAGACTGGGTAGGGTAGCATGAAGCACTAGTGTTCAAAAGTGAATATTCCTCTGTAATCTTTCTGAAAAACAATTAGTTTTGTTCCTTCCTTTAATATCCTCTGTCTTTAAATAGACTGAGCTCTTGAGATTCTATTTCTCTTTTACTCATTATGCTACCTAACTTGGCATGAGGGTTAAAGAGTTCCTGTTTTGAAAAATGATAACTTTCACCCATTATCAGTCTCTGAAGTCAGGGGTGCTGATAAGCTGACCTCCTCGGCTAGTATAAAGTGTTATTTATTGTTTGCCAGGGCAAGACAAATGCAAATGATAAATTGCAAAGATCTCTTCGGCACTCTCAGAAGGGAACTTCTCTTCTGTCTTGGCTCCCATCTTTTGGCACAAATTTGCACATATGTCGGGCATTCTCCATCCAGATCTTTATCCTTTTTTTTTTCTTCCTGAAATGCATTCTCAAGAATCTTCTCCGTTTCCCAGGGTGTAGTAGGGACATGAAACCTTTCTCATTTCAGCCTTATGGTATAGATTTTTTCTTTCTTTCTTTCTTTCTTTAGGAGGAGAATAAGATACATGAGTGATTTCAGGACTTGGTAGAAATGACACCAAAGCAATAGGAGTCAGCACGGGTTGGGGAACAGCTGGGTGCTGACTATGTCATCTCCATTCCAGGACTATCAACCACCAGCTTTATTCTTCTACTGTTACATCTGCTATGAAATTTGGGTCTTCCAGGTGGCAGCCCAACATGCTGTCCAGTGCTATCAGGCCATTTAAATGCTTTGAGCTAATGCTGCATATCCATTTTCTAAACAAGTTAGCAGATACCATATGCAGCAATTAAAGTTTTATTGAGTGGTGCCTGCTTACCATACTGAATTTGGATTGGCTACCATCTGTCTCAAAGCCTGTGGTACCATCCCTGTTGCTTGAGAGAGCATTTGTAAGGATAGAAGATTTTTCTCAACTTCTGAAGAAGCTGCTTGTATTATTTTTTACATGAAAGCCCACAAAAGTGGAATTGGTACAAATGAAAAAAAAAAAAAAAACCAGACAATTAGACGTTACAAGTAGAAGCCAAATATATGTTTCTGAGTGATATCAGCCATATACCAAGAACACAGAATCTTGTAGTCTCTACCCCGACTATTTTTAATATATAGGTCTTGCTGAAGATTCTATTTTTCAGATACCTTCTATGAGCAACCAATAAGCCAAAATTAGAATCAGGCAAAGGACATGGGGATTGTTTTGCATCTGTAAAAATTAATGCAAGTGTTCTCATTTTCTAGAAAATGATATCTGGAACCACAGGGAAAAATTAAAAATATAAATTTACACTTCATTCACTCTACTGGTAAATCTCTATAGACACAAAGCTGTTCAAGATCAATCAGCACTAAACAAAGGATTTTGAAGAAAGCATTTATTAAAATTTAAGTAATGCCTAAATATTGAGTTATAATGGTTTACTAATACATCGTTAATGTTTGGTGCTTTCTCAGACATATTTATCTCTGTACCTTTGACCTTCATGAATGGTGAGAAGGAAAACATGTGATAGCAAACTCAAAATTTTCGAACAATTGCCTGAGTATTAGTGTAGTCTAATAAAAGATGGATTAGAAACACTCTTAGTTGCATACGTCTTGGATATAATATTTAATATTTCTATGGATACTTTTCTCCCTAGGAAAAAACTAGGTATAGCTGAACCTTTTAATACTAACTCAAAAATCTCTCAGCTGTGAATCATGAAAATAACTTGCGAATAAGAACAAAAATAGCTATACTTTCTGTCCTGATTCCTTTGCCTCATATAGTGATATTGTTCATTAGGACTTCCTCATTATGCAGGTCCTAGTAAGTAGTATTAAATTTTACTTTTTTAAGATTTATTTATTTATGCATACAAGAACTTGGGTACAGGCCAGAGGTGAGGGGACATGAGAGGATTCACCAGAGATAGAGTGGGGAACAGAGCAGGCAGATCGACTGAAGTACACTGCTGAGGGGAGCAACGGGTGTCTGCTGTGCCATGTGGGTCCCCCCCTGGCTGGGGATCGAACTTGTGCTGTAGTGGCTGCAGATGCCTCACAGTACGGTGTTCAACCCCTTGCACCACCAGAGAGGACCAATATCAAATTATATGAGTGACAAGTTCAAAGCTTCATAAGCTTAAGCCTCATCTACTTAAAGAATATGTGATGTGCTTGAATGGAAACACGGCTATTCATATTTGTAAGCAAGCCTCAGAACTGTTATTCATGACCTAAGAAAAGCGCTACTCTCTGAGTCCTCTTTCTATAAGATGGAACACAAAAATCCACATCTACTTCTTAGAGTCATTGTGAAATTTAAGAGTCTGTATCTCTATAAATAATTGTTGAAACATGAAATGAAAAACAGTTTGCAAATTTATAATGCGTGGTCACAAATCCTACCCACCTGTTAGAGGAGATGGGTGATTCCCATGCATGAGGTCCCAAGGGAACACACCTTGTGATGTTTCTAAAGACTCCACCCCATCTCCAGAGATATGAGGCACCAAGGACACAGCTCCCAGCATGCCATGAACCTGACTTCCTGCCTGGGTGGTGGCATGAAGCAGCCAGGCTAGAACACATGCATGCTCTTGCTCTCTTGTTTTTCTGACTTCGATTTGCTCCCTGGTTACTCTGGAAGGACACATGGAAGGTGACATGTGGTGGAGAGAGAGACATATAGAGACACTTGGAAGAGACACAGGTGGGAAACACATGGGGAGACAGCACCTGGTCCTTGGCAGAGATAATGGCACCTGTAATCTTGAAGTGTTGTCAATTTTTAGTTTCTCCTTCTGTCCCAGCTCTCTGGGTCCTGTCTAACCCTTTTCTTGTTCCTCTCTGAAGGTACCTTAGATTTGAGGCAAGTTTGGAAGCTTCCGTAGCCTTGTTTTGGACCAAGTCTATTTGTTTGGGTATTTGCCCATAAAGAGATGGGCAATTTTGAAGTTCTATTGAGAGATTTTGTTTGAAATCTTTTCTTCACTCTTTCCACTGATATCAATTATATTAAAAATCTTTCACAGTAGGAGTCTGCTTCCTTTGCCTTTATGTGTGTAGACCATCAGCAGATCCCTTTAGAGTGTGCACCCCTTAATAATTTGAGGTACCTGAGTAGACTTCAGTAACATTAACATTCTTGAGCTGAAGGTCAGGTAGCATGTCTTTCATAAAGCCTTGCAATAACAAGAATCCTCCATCCCTCCTCTGAACTCTAGGAGTAATGTATTTTCTATCTCTCTTAAGATGCCTTTACCCATTTTATGATATACTAAAGCATCTCCACAACAACTCTCTCAATATTTGTTATTAATGTGTGTTGTTCATGACACTGAAACCACATTATCACATGGAAACTTCCTAGAAATTCAGAATTTCAACTCCCTCCCAGATCTACTAATTCAAAATCTGCATTTAACTATATTACCATATGATTTCTATGAACATTTAAGTTTGAGACACATTGCTCCACTTAATAATTTTGACCCTTAGGAAGTTCCTGATTGTTTCTAATTAAAGATATTTACTATATGAACATCTTATGAAACTTTAAGATTACTCACACAACCTCATCATTTTAACAATAAAAGAGAGGAAATTCAAAACTAGATCCTAATAAATTGTCATTTTCTTAAGATTAAATGTCTGGTTCACTCATTCATTTTTCATTCAACTTTTGTTGAGTGCTTAGTGTGCACCAGCCACTAGATATAGAGGATCTTATTTAGACTAAAATATGATGCCCAGTTTCATAGGATTCAGTCCAGTAGAGGCAGGTGAAACTTTTCTCACTCCTAGCAGGTGTTCCTTTAGTTCTATCACAATCTTTAAGGGTGTCTGATCCTAACTAATAATTAATATTCACCTCTGTCTTACATTCCCTCCAGTCACACATATTTATTTATCTTTACGGCATGGTATTGGAAAATCCCTGCTTATTCCACTTGGTGAAATTAAGTGTGAATATTTATTTCTTCATATATTAGAATAAAATGACTCACTGGCCAGCTTTGTATCATAGTTCTGGTGAATACATCTGTAGTATGTGATTTTCACCCATTCTCCATCATATGCCCACCCTAATTTAGAATTAATATTATTACCCTAGCAATAATAACAAGTATATGTTCAGGTCTCACTATGCACCAGGCACAACTCTGAGCATATCATATGTATTTTCCTATTTAACCTTCACAATTCACTGGGAAAAGCTAATGTGTATGGAGCCATTCTTAAAAGGGATCCAGTGATCGCTTCAAAAGGCCATCAAGCACTTGTTTGATGAGTCATCTGAATCCAGAAAACTAATGAATATGGACTTTTTTTGGTCATAAAAGAGACTTGGTAGCCAATTATGACTAACTAAGAATAGTTTAAGCTAGTTAATACTAATCAACACCTTTCTTTGATCACTTTCCTCTTATTCCTCTTGTGTTCCCATAAAAAACCCTGACTTTGTCTCTCCTAGGGACACATTCTAGATTTGCTACCTGAATCTGCATACACCACGTATTGCAATTCTTTGATCCTAAATAAATGAGCTATGCCTTTCTAATTGTCTTAAATTTTGGGGTTGACATAACTTTGAGACAAATGGCATCCCCTTCTTACAGATGAGCTAACTACAACAATGAAAAATTAAGTAGAAGAAAGATAGAGGTGCATTTGAATCCTGGGCATTTTGACTTTAGAAGCCTATCATTGTATATAAAACTGTAAGAAAGTGGGACCTCCCTGGTGGCACAGTGGGTTAATCAACGCACTATGAAGCAAACCACAGCCACTGCAGCACAAGTTCGCTCCCTGCCACCGGCCATGGAGGGGACCCACATGGCACAGCAGACCTCTCCTGCTATGCCCACTGCTCCCCTCAGCAGTGTATTTCAGTCAATCTGCCTGTTCTGCTCTATCTCTGGTGAATCCTCTCACCTCCCTGGACTCTGGCCTGTACCCCAGCTCTTATATGCATAAATAAATAAATCTTAAAAAAAAACTATAAGTGATTGTATCTTTTGGAATAATTTCCAGTGGGATAGATGGTCACTAATAATGTATTCCATTCTTTCTGTCCTGAAGCTGGCAGATCTCCCACCGATGACAATGGGAGTTCCAGACACATTAGCCCCAAGTAGCCCTTTCAAAAGAATTAAACAAACTGATGAAGACCTTAAGCTTAATTAAAGGACTTACATTTTCCTGACTGAAAGGTCAGTAGGAGCAAATAGGAACTGCAATTTCAATTATTTATTGACTGCATAGTGTTCTTCCTTCATGAACAGTAATTCTCTAATTTTTAAACCTATAAATTTCTCATAATCGTTTTTTTATTACATAACATTGGATGAATGCCCATGTTGCTCTCTTGCATTTTCACTGTAATGGTTTCTTAGAGTGTGTTCTTCTCACCTTTCCTGTTACAGATTCTCATCATTGAGTCATTTGTTTCTAAGTAGTTTAACAGTGTATTTAGATCTCAATAGCCAATTAGACTTTTATATACAGGCTTGGTCATCTTGTCAAAGGGGTGACTAACATCAGTCTAAGAGTTTCTGGCAGCCACCTCCTTGCTCATTATTGCCTCATTTTTACAATTGGACTTGATTGTTGCCTGGACAGAAGCCAAGTCCACAGAAGAGTAAACGATCTGACTGTGTGAATTACAGATCAAAGTACCTTCTTCCATGTGCTGTCTGTATGGAGCAAGGTACTGGTCAGTTAGTTTGTAGTCTTTAAACTGTGTGTGTATTTTGTCTTACTCCTTCCTGTTCTAAATCTGATCATTAGTATCCCAAAAGAAGAAGGGTTCCAAAATTTTTTCAAATAACTAACTAGTGCTGATGCTCTAGCAAAATTTTATAATGTTGAAAATAAAATCTAAGGATTATCTACAGTGTACACTGTCCTATTCTTTGTGAGTTGAAGCAATCAAGTGATGTGGTCTATTGTCAAGATCACCTCAACGAATATGCAAAGGATGTATTCAATACGCATTATCCATCTGAAGTAGCTGTGTGTCTAGAATCTCACTGTAATACTGCTCACACTAAAAAATTGCTCTGAAAGCCTGGACCAGTTCCAAGAGTATTATGTAATTAAACACCAAAGGATTTCCTTAAAAGGTAGTTGAAGCAAAAGTAGTTTCATGGTACATGCCCCAAGGTCATGTTGTATATAGAAGCTCCAGGCAATTTCTCTCAATAAACTGAAGATATCAGTCTATAACCAGTAGTCATTTCTACCCCTTGGCCTCTGCTTACAGGGTTTGTCATCGATTGCAACTTTGCCCTGGGCTCTACAAATAATTTTGTTCAGATCCTTTATTGCTAGTTTGATTTAAGGCTACACAGATTTCTCAAGAGGTGTGCTACATTGTTTCCAATTATTTTTGTAGAAAGTATCAAAAATAATAATAAATTAAAAGAAAAAATAACAAAAATGAGTAATTCTTTTTTGAAGAATTTCTGAGTAATTCTTTTTTGGAAAATTTCTGTTCACCCTATGTGCAATCTTAGATTGCTTCAACAAAAAGCTACTGAACATGAACTTTAAGAAATACCAAAAAAAAAAAAAAAAAAAAGAAAGAAAGAAAGAAATATCAAAATACCCATAAACAAAAATCTTCAACAATGTTCACTGACTAAAATATGTAATCAGAAATCCTTCAACTAGAATTGGAGATTCTCCGGTATCCTACAACTACCTTTTTTCTATTTTTCTGTGATTCCAATTTCTTCCTGACTCCAATTCTCTCCTTCAATCAATCAAGAGAGTCTCACTCCCTGCAAGTAAGAATAATCAAAACAAGTGAGAACTGAGCCTGGCAGGACTCATGCGCACTGGCCAGCAAGGTTGGGAAGTATTCTAAGGCAGGTTCTGAGGACCTCTGCAACTGGTGAGTACACACTCTGCAGGCCCTACCTGCCTCCCTTTCAGTGAGACAAGGTGATGAACTGGACCAGCTTCTAGCCCCTTGAACTCGGTGCTTCCATCAGTTTCTATAGGGGATGGGACATTAGGAGAAACCTCAGAAAGTAGGCTTGGACCTTTCTGGCTCTTATGTCTCATTCTGTTTGACCTTGATTTTTCTTCTAAGGACCTCTTATATTTCCTCATACAGGTCCTCTGTATGAATTTACCATGTATCAAATTAGAAAACTTTCTTTTCCCAGAATTTTTATTTCAACCACTTTCATTAGACATGAGTTTGATCTATGTATTTATGGTTTGTGTTCTGAAATAGGGCACTCAAGACATTTCACTCCCATCCTTCTGTACCAACCTGGAATGTCCTTGATTTGTTTTCCCTAACCCCTATTTGAGCCTACAGGTCAGTCTCCAGCCTAATACTTCTCCACTGTTTTCAATATCCAACTTACTAGTAAGGGATCTCAGGACACTCAGAGCAATAAAGCACATATAACTCAAACTCAGTGTGTGCATGTACAAATAATCTGTTTACCCACTATGTCTCCACCTTGATAAATTGAAAGATTTTTCACTCACTTCCACTTGGAAGATTTTTTTCAAATTTATAAATTACATTCAAAACTTATCAATTCTTTATTTTTATTTTCTTACATTATTATTCATTTTTCTGTGATAAATGAATAAATCCTAATAAATCTCACACCACCGCATCACCTATGAGCCATCACCATAGTTTCTTGTGCTCTTCCCTCTCTTGTTTTGATTCCTCTCTCAATCCCTCCCCTACTATATGCCTTAGAGCTACAGTTTGCCTGTAAGTTTTGATCAAGTTCTATCAGTTCTTGTCTGAGAAACAAGCAAAATCTCAAGCTCAAAAAAGAAAGAAAAAATTTTAAATTCTCTGTGGAAGTTAATTTTTTGGACAATATAATTTTGAGACACTATAATTATATGAATTATATCCAAGCCATATCAGTTCTCCCTCTAAGTACCTTTTGAATTTAAATCTGTCACTACCTTACCACAGCTACTATTATCAATAGTTTTATAGATAAACATAAAATCTCTCTTCTGGGAATTCATAAATATCATCTAACTTGCCTCCCTGGTTTTATATGTTTAGAACTCACATGTATCCTGGGTCTCCCTGGTGGTGCAGTGGGTTAAGCAACATGCTATGAAGCAAACCACAGCCACTGCAGCATGAGTTCTATTTCTGCCCCTGGTCAGGGGCCCCTGGCCCACATGAGCAGACCTCTCCCCTCACACACTGCTGTCCTCAGCACTGTGTTTCAGTCAGTCTGCCTGTTCTGCTCCCCACTCTGTCTCTGATGAATCCTCTCGCCTCTCAGGACTCTGGCCTGTACCCAGCTGTTGTATATATAAATAAATAAATCTTTTAAAAAAACAAAACAAAGAATTCACCTGTATCCTTTACCCCAGACACTTATCTAGTAGCTCTCTAATCACTACTGTAATCACAACTAACCCTTGCCTGTAATATACATTCAATGTAGCCTAGAAGAGAAAGCACAAATTTGACGACAGAAAATGTCCTATAAGAATCACACCCAACCCACCTCCTCAGTCTCATCTTGTACTACTCCACATACCTAAAGAATTCACTGGTGGTTACCCAAGTGACCTTGTTACCATACATGTTCCTTATTGTATTTCCTCTGCCTGGAATGTCCTCCCCATTCTGTCTTCCTGACAAATTTCCCTTCATCCTACTAGATCAGGTACAAATATCTCCTTTGTGAAGTGACCCTGATCATATTTGATACTATTATGTCTTTCCCTCCTTTATGTACACTTAAAATACATTTTATTTGTTTCTGTTTTCGTGTAAAGGTGAAGGAAGAAATACAAATACAAAATCATTGAACGTTCCTACCAGTGGATCTTTACTCAAAGAATACATGCTTAGAGGATTGGCAGTAGATAATTCTTTTATAGTCAATATTTAAAATCCACTGCACTGCAAGCTGTCTACTTATATCAGAATTATGTCTTCATCAGACAGTCATTGGCTAATTCCAAGGTGTACAACCTGGGATGCATAAGATGCTTAGAAGAAAAGAATTTGAATTTCCTCAAAAAAATTTCCAAAAAGCCAGAACTCCATTGCTACTGATAACCCCAAAATTACTTATCAACCACAGAGTTTTAGATCTTTTTTATTTTTCTGCTCTCCTCTTTTGAGTTTAGGATTCAGTTTCTCAGACAATAATTATCACCTTCTAATAATTTTCATTATTGCAGTGATTCAGTACCTTTATATGTACCTGGCACTATTTAAGTTCTGTAACCATCATAACTAACATTCCTATAAATTAAACAAAATTAACCCTGATTTTTAGATGAGGAAACTACTAGTTAGTTTACCCAGATGGTGAATAGAAATACTGAATGATGAACAATGAACACTCTGTTTCCAAAACGTTTTCTCCTAGTCAGACCTGCGTGCTGCTTCCCTGAATCAACAGTTTATTAACTAATACATACTATTAGTCATCTCCCTGGACAAATACCTCTTGTCACCTTTGTCTTGACAGCAGATATACTGAGCACTTCTTGCAAACGTTATCACATTGATATGCCCTTTTAAACAGAGCTCACATAAGGCCCTCCAGATTCTTCTACAAAGGACAGGAAGCATTACTTGAAGCTTCCTGGAAATGTGACCAATTTCACTATTTTGTAATATTTAAGTCAGTTTGAGCATAAGATCACCTTTCACCTTGTTGCCTGCTAAGTTTATTCAGAAAGCTTATAAAATAGGGTCATCATATTACTTAATTTGGCAGGATGAGGAGGGCCATTCTAATGACAGTTCTTTTTTTTTTTTTAACATTTTACGATGGATTATTTCAAACATCTATAAACATGGAGAAAAGGGCACAGTGACTCCTCATGTTCCTATTTCACAGCCCTAACAATCATCAACTCTTACTTCACTTATCACTTACCATTTCTCTCTGGACTATCTTAAAGCAAATCTCAGACTTGTCACTTCATTCCTTCATATTTCAATATTTATTAACTTTCTTAGTCACTATACCATTATGTACACCAAAAAAACTAGCAGTATATCCTTGTTGACATTAAGTGTGCGTTCAGTGTTCAAAGTTCTGAAAGTTTCGCTCAGAAGTATTATTCTGACGGTTGCTTTGTTCTCACTGAAATTCAAGCAGTCCATAATTTTCATTTAATTAATATGTTTTCCTTAGTTCCTTTTAGTCTTAATGCTGTTCTTTATTTCCTTGTAAACATTTTTTGAAAAATATCTACTGCCCTATAGCATTGCCTTATTCTAGAATTGCTAACTGCAATTTCATAGTATCACTTAGTATATTCCTGTTCCATGTATTTTCAGTAAGCTATTTGATAAATCTTATACATTATCTATTCCACTGATTTTTTTAGGGGGAAATAATATTTTGCTTCATATTTATTTCACAAAAGGAAGAATGTTCCATTACTGTTACTATTCTCTGTCTCTTCTATATTTAGTGCATGCCTCTCCATTGCTCTGGAGTCCTTGTGACACTACCTATTTTTTTTGATAGTGTCCTTGTTTTCTACTTCAATAAGATGCATCTTAAAGCTTTCAATATCAGCCTTGGACTCAGTTATTTGTTTAAGATCATTTTGAGGCATATTTATATAGCACAGTCTGGGGCCTAGAGATAGCCATTGTTTCTAGATTGAAAATCCAGTAGACAGAGATTATTTTGTTATTAAGAAGTTTAAATGACTTACTTGATTTATATCTTTTATATGTGTATGTTTATATATATATAATAGTTTCAGAATAGCAATAAATATAACATTACTCAAAAACATTTACTTTTTTGGTTAATTTTTTTCCTTAGGATATCCTTAGAATATATTCCACTAGGGATAAGGCTATATAAGTAAGTTACTGAATTTTAAAGTTATTTGAGATAATTTATTACATTTTGATTAAGCCATCTGTTCAACATATAATTCAGCTCATTTCTTGAATCTTGTTTTTAAATTTTAGAGACTCCTTTTTGTTTTTACTTTAGATTAACTTCATATTTCACATAAAATGTAGTTCCAAATTCAAGTCAACCAAACAAGGTATAAACAGACAAATCTAGCTTTGACCCTTCTCTTGCCCTCCATGCACTCTTGCTCCTTAGAGGTAATTATTGGGTTGATCTTACAATTTTATCTTTTACTTTAAAATGTTATCATTTAATTAATACTTTAAATTTTATCTTTTAACTTTAAAAAAATTTATCTTTACAATTTTAATTTAACAATATGCATATATTTTCTGAGATAAATAGCAGATTACCATATATACTTTTTCCCTAGCTTCCCTTTTTTACTTAACATGTCCTGAAAATCCCTCTAGAATAGTGTACAGATATATTATTTATCTTGTAATAGATGCATAACACTGCATTGTGTGGGTGGACAAGTTTATTCAACTGATCCCAAATTATCATAGACATTTAGGTTCTCTCCATTGCTGGTGCATGTACTACTCTAATCAATAGTCTTACTACTGTCTTTCACACTTTTGCTAATGTATCTTTGGAATACATTTCTTCCTTGATATTAAAGAAATATTGATTCCAGGGCCCTAAGAGTATATGATGCTTGAGTCCCTTATATAAAATGGCAAGTATTTTCATACAACCTAGCACCCGCTCACCTATGTTTTAAATCATCTCTATATTACTTATAAGATCTAATACAATGTAAATAGCTTGTATAATGTATTATATGGAAAATAGTGACAAAAACGTTTGCACATGTTAAGTACAGATGCAACCATTTTACGCCTACTATCTAACATGTATAATTGATCCATGGCTGGCTGAATCTGCAGGTATGAAGGGCCAACTAACATTTCCAGAAGTGGGATATTTGGGTCAGATGATAGAAAACTATGGGAGCTTCCTAGATATTCCAAAGTTTCTCTGATAATATTTTGGCCTCACCACTTTGCCAATTTTGTATTTTTTCCCTAACTGGTAAGTTAGTAATGACATGTCAGTGAAGTTTTAATTTGCACTACTCTTATTATGTGTAAGGTTGAACATCTTCCCCTAAGTTTAAGGCTCACTATATTTCTTTCTGTGGACTATTCCCATTGCTAGCCCATGTCTCTATAAAATTTTGATTTTTGTTCATTTTTTTAGAAACTGTTAGTATATTAAAAATATTAAATTTCTAACTGAGGTGAGTTTCAAATCTTTTTCCAGTTTTCTATTTGTCTTTATACATTACTATGTGTCATTGTTATGTCATACAAACATTTTTGCTTCTTTGACTAATTGGTTAATTTTCACATAAACATGCATGAATCTTTTCCCTTGTTGCCTTGGATTTTGAGCCATGATTAGAAAAGTTAACCCCATTTCCAGATTACAAGGGAAATCCTCATGTTTCTTTTTGATATTTTTAGGAATTGTTTACAACTGTGTCTCTTAATCTATGTGGAAATTAACATAATGGATAGTATAAGAATTAGCTTCAGTTCTGCAGCTGCAGCCATGAGCAAGCTTAGGTTCAGAAGATGCTGGCCTCCACTGTCCTCGCCTCCAGCATCCTCCACAGAGGCTAAAATTTTTGGTTGGACTCCAGTGAGAACAATGAAATCACCAACCCCAGTCAGCAGATACCGATATGATCAAAGACCCACTGATCATCTGGAACCCTCTGATTACCCGTCCCTGGATTCCAGTCCAGAAAAACACCTTGGCCTATGTGCATATGGGCACAGGTAAGCAAAAGGTAACAATGCCCAATGCCTGAGAAGATAGCCTGGATGAAGAAGGTGAGAATTAGATACTCAGAATATACTGTGAATCAAGAATATTAACCCCCACCTGTATCTCAGCCTCTACCTTAAAGTGAAGGAAAACATGTTCAAAACTCAGCAGGTTCTCAGAGAACACATCTACAATTGACAGGCAGACAAGGCTGGCAAGAAGATCTTGGCTGACCACGCTGAGGCCGATAGGTCTAAGACCAAGGAAGCCGACAGGGCTGTGAGTAGCAGCACGAGGCTAAGGAGATGATCATAAAGACAATGTTTCAGGAGGAAGAGACCAAGAAATAAAGCTCCTCCCTTCTCTGTACATAGTGGCCATGGAATTGTGTCAATCGGTTAAATAAAAATCTGTTCAGTTAAAATAAAATAAGATTGGATTAAATCCAATCTTATTTCTTGGTGTGGTCATTTAATTATCTTGACTTCACATAATAAAAATTCCACCTTTCCATGCCTAATCTCAGATAGGACTTTATTGTATACTAATTTTCCATAGGCAATTCTGAGTCTATTTCTGAATTTTACATGTTATATTTTTACATGTTTACAATTTATGTCTATATTCACTAGATAAGATATATCATTTTAATTAAAGAGGCTTTAAAAATATCTTAATCTGGTATTGTTGTATCCCCCCAATTGCTCCAATTTTTCAAGATTTTCCTATATGTTCCTGTTATTTATGACCTTCTAAGTAAATTTTATAATCAAATTGTCTAGGTCCATAGGAAGATATGGACATGGTAGTGTTTTAAAAGAGATTTCATTGAATTTATAAATTAACTTAGAGAAAATTAATAATTTTATGGGTGATAAATCTTTCAATCTAAAACTATGGTTAGGCCTACCATTTCAACTCTGCTTTTGTGTTTTATAATTTTCCTCATATAATTTTTGGGCATTTAAGTATTCAATTTTATCATGATCAGATTAGGTGCACACAGGTATAGGGATAGGTATAGATACATAAAATATTAAGGAATTTAATGGCATTTTCACTTGCAGTACATGTCATGTGTCCCTATCTGTCCAGCATTGCTCTACTTTTTCTCTCAATGACTCTTTCAGGGAGCACTTTATATAATCACAAAAGCAATCCTAACAGAGAATTGCTCAACAATAACAAATATAAAGTTCTTAAAGTTCAGTACTTTTCTCTAGTTCTTCTTAAACAAAGCGTTGAACTGTACATTTTGTAATAAATATGCGTACTATATATTATATACAATAATAACATATTATATATGTAACATAAATATATTCGTAAAATACAAGATACAACATAAACTCTGTGCACCTTTTTTCATAGTGCTTTTTGCACTTATTCAAATTATTCATTATATGATTAGAAACCCTAACTATACTGAATGTTTTTAACAAAATAAATTGGGATTTGGGTAACTATAAGACCACATGCATTTGCAACTTTGATAAAATTAACCATGACTTTATTGTTATTTCACAAAAAACCAAACATTCAACTGCAGAACTAGAGAATTTCCTTAACGGCTTTTGTTTGTTTGTTTTACTGTAGACTAAATTCCCATACCTCCTTTCCTCATAGTTGGTGGCTGAGAATAATCTGCAGAGGTTCTTCCTGGAAGCAGTCCAGTGCAAACAACCTGGAGAGCTATAGTTCTTCATTAAAAACAGGCTAATTTAAGCATAATCATCCTTTGGCTGATACTCCTGGACCCAAACTTATTCCTCTGTGCCCACAATTAAAGTAAAACAAAATAAAACACTTTGTGAAACTTAAAGATTTATTTCCAAAATGATTTTTTTTGTTTAAAAATATGGTGACAAGGCAGCATGGTGGATGGCATTGCTTGATCCAATTCTCATCCATTCTAGCATCACACTGTCGCCATGGCCTCATTGTGGGCAGAGTCAACTTTCTTATTCCTTGACTTTGGATTTGCTCACATAATTCCCTTTAGTCAGTGACCTGTGGCAAGAAATGTCAAAATGTGGTTTCTGAACTTAGAACTTAAAAAACTTCATTTTATTCCTTTTTGCCCTCTTACAGCTCTGCCATTGTCATATATACACTTGATAGCTCAATACAACTCTCAGTTATGATTCTGACCACCAGTTCATGGTGTACATGTTAGGATGCACATAGGGCAGGGTGGGGGAGTAGGCATCCCCACACCACTCAGCAGTTCTCTGACCCTGCATGGATATCCTGATATTCAAATCATTTCACTCTAAATACCTAAAGATCAGATTCCACAAGTTAGACTCAGTCCCACAAGATTGTCCCCTGCTCAGCATCAGATGCCAGTCACAAGTCCTGGTTGTCAACGGTGCTTCTGACTGCCTGGATATTATGTGCATATTCCACAATCCTGTCCCTAAATTAGATTAATTTGCTTGAATGATTCCACAGAACTCTGGGAAGCATTTTACTTACTAGTTCGCTGGTCTACTAGGAGTCTATTACTAGCATCCTGGTTTCTTATCATGGTTTCTTATGATATAACTCAGGAACAGCCAGCTAAGAGAGATGCACAGGTCAAGGTGTGTAGCAAGGGTGGGTGTATGCAGGGCTTCTGTGATCTCTCCAGCCACTACACTTTCCCTGTATCTCCATGTTTTTGCTACAAAGAAGCTCTCCAAAGCCTGTTTTTAGGATGTTCTTTTTTGAAGGGTAAATTACATAAACATAACTGATAAAATCAAGAACCATTGGTGACTGAATTAACCTCTAGCCTGTTCTGATAGATCAGGGAGATGGGACTGAAAGGTACAAGCTTTTGTTCACATAGTTCATTCTCCTAGCAACCAGCTCCCTCCCCACATTTGGTGTAGTCCAAGAATCACTTTATTCATGTAACAAAAGCACCTCTATAGTTCTCCTTGTTTGAGAAATTCTAAGGGTTTTAGGAGCTCTTGCTAAGGGTTTTAGGAGTGAAGGTTATATATGCATTTCTTATTATAGATCATAATATCATACTAACACATTGGGATAGAAAGGATAAGAGTTATACTAGCTGTCCAGTCAACTCCGCCTGAAGAAAGACATGAAAATAAGCCCAAACTACTTTGAAGAATTTCACTTATCTTACAGATTGATGAAGTTATGAAATGAATGTTTAGACTGTGAATGTTGGAGTTGTCATAAAACAGTAAGAAATTGATGCAATGATCATCCAAACAAGCAAATCAAATATTGACACATATTAGACTTTTTTTTTCTTTAACCCTCCAAATCTAATCAGTCATTAATGCTTCTGCTATGTCACTTCCTCTTCATTTTCTTTATCACTACCCTAATCCAAGTCTTACCAGTACATATCTGATTTATTATAATAACCATGTAAGTGACCTTTCACTTCCTCTTTAATTCATCATTCTCACTGATACTAGTGATGCTTTATTTGTTTCAAATCACAGCTTCCTCATCATGTCCATCCTTTAGAAATCTTAAATTAGTATCTGTAAAATCACAGTCACTGTTTCCCCATATTTCTCATAAAAGAAAAATTTTTCCTACTAAATCCAAAAAGGGCCTTATTACGGATATTTCCTTGAGTCACTTCCCACCAGCACAGTGTCTCCTTCCCTTGTGCTAGATGATTCATCACTGTCAATTATCCAAATGTATATATCAAATTCCAACTATGATCCCATACTGACTCCCCAGACTTATTCATTCCCTAGCGCAGTGATTCCTATGTATTAGCCTCACTGAACTAATTGGCTATTGTGCTCCATAGTAATACCCAAGAAATTTCCTCTACTAAATGTGCCTTTCAACCCTTTGGGCCTCAAGGTCAACCTGAATTATTTCCTCCTCCTCCTTGAGGATTCCCTTGGTATCTTCTTTCACTCTAATCCAAATTCAAAGATTCCACTTCTCTAGATGCCAATAGTCTTGTCATATAGACCACATAGCATTTATTTATACTATAGTATCCCCTGCTAAAGTATCTCCTACTTAAAAAATGAGAGCTTGTCTGTCTCACCAGCCCTAACACAATATATAATAGGGACAATACAGATGGAATTATAAAGTGGCTCCTATGAAATACTTGAAAGTCTGTGATGCAATGTTTTACTGTGAAAGGTGATTGTGAAAGGATTTTAGTATATCTTTTATTAAAAATTCCTTTCACTTCAATATTATTTAGAAACCAGAGACTTGATGAAGCTCCAGGGATACTATCATGGAACAGTATAATTTGTAAAATTAAATGAGTTTTCAAGGTAGATTTTACACATGTTAATTGATCCCATTTAAGGAATGTCTGATTTAATGAAAGACTATTGCACATCCAAAAATATTTTAACAAATTAAAGTAATGGAATATCACAATTGTGAATGCAATTATCATTTGACCATGCTTATGCAAAAGTCACAGGCTTCAATAGTTTATTTATACGCCAGAATAAAAAAAAACTCAGATTTTGAATTAATAATCACTGCTAGTAAATATAGGCATTACTCCAACAAATTAAATTTATAAAATAAACATTAGTATATTATCTAGTAAGTTAAATGTAATTTAAAAATGAACTCATTATTGAATGGATACATAAATCTATACCTACTCTTTATACAGAAGTATCAATAAAGTTTGGAAACAGCAAAAAGCACTCCCTGTTCAGTTCCTACCACAGTTTATATTTCAGAAATAAAAACAATGATCTCTCAACATGACTTATGATCTCCATGTCAGTACTCAATCTTGAAAGAATGACCCTAATCCTTAGCTCAAAGATTCGGGAGACTGCTTTTCATCTCAAGGGACAAATTTAAAGATAAAGTGGTATCTCTTTGTTAGAGCATTTGGCAATTAAACTTGAAATTCTGAGGTATGATCAAAATCCATTGGGCACTTGAGAATTCAGAAGATAAGAGCAGAACCAAAAGAATAGAGTGCCTAGCTCACATATCTAAGTATGACTGCTTCTAAGAAGGTAGGACAGAGCAAAGTTAACTAGTCACCTATTACAGTCACTGCGTTTGCTGGATCATTTCTATTTCTCTCCTCTTTCTTGAAAATAAACTGTATATTTCCACCAGGGCCTTCAGTACCTAGAAATGTGTTTTTAAAAATGGTGTGCATAAAACAATCTACAGTGGTAGGAAATAAAACTTTTTTTATGTATATTTGTTTAATATCTTTAATTCCAATATTGCATATTTGTGTTTGTAATAAATATGTATATTTAAACATAATACTGTGTCCTTTTTTCTAAGTGAGCATATAGTGGCATATGTTACCATAAAATATTTTGACATAGGATATATGATCCCAAAGTTTAGAAGCAGTATACAATGTAATAAATCACTTTGGTCCAGATTAAGAATAATATGATCATTGTATATATTTGTTTTTAATTTATAAACAAGAAACATGTTGTTGACTGTATTCCACATGCAACCACCACTGAATCCTCCCTGATGCCTCTCTTTAGCCCACTGATTCAGAAAACCAAGTATCCCATATGCCAAACAAGTTATTCTCAGAAAGATTGGGGGAGCCCTCACTTGTTTCTAAAACACTACAATACACTATAGAGTATGGAGACATACAGGTATGTTGGTTTACAAATATTATTTTTTGTATTAAGTAAAGAAATCCCCAAACAAAAAAGGACAAGTGCCGTCTCAAAAGTAGAAGGAAATACTAGAAATTGGCAGAATCAAAATTTTCCAAAGTATAGGCAAAATCAGGAAACTGGCAGACTTACTATTGTTTTACTCCTGGCATTATCTTATCATCTGTTCCATACTAAGGCATAGATGATAACCATCTAAGTAGATCCAACAAGAAGTGAACCAGGTATTCCAAATTATTTACAGTATCATGTAATATATGCCACAAATACATATCAATAATGAGGACTCTCCCCTAAATTTATATTGCACCTGAGACAGTATTTTTTTTCATTCTTACAACATTCTTCCCTAATTTATTATTATCTCTATGTTTCTGAATGTACATCATTAAATACACATATAAATAAATGGTTATAGTTACATAACAATATGCATCAATATTTATTATTGGTAATGCATGATTAAAATTCTTAATAGAAAAGGATTTATAATTAAAAATTTTCATACTACATTTCTAGAGAAAACAACAAAATTTGTGGCTTAATGTTCTTTAAAGAGCTGTTGTATGAATTAAATACCTTTATAAACCATATAAATATTTGAGAGATAGAATTTCATATTGTAATTTATCAAGCATTCTTTTAATTTGAACTGAAATGGTACTTCTTTATATTTGCCACCCAGTTTTTCTGTAGAGTCCAGTAAGTCCTCTAGCAAGTCCCTCTCATAAGCATGAAGCCTATAATATCGACAGATACTATATATGAGAATAATAGTTCTTAACCTCTAAGGACTGATAGTCAAGTGTTCATTAACAGAAAAATAAAACATAATTAAGACAATCTTTAAGGAGTGACTATTTTAAACATCTAAGAAATCAGTTAAGTTAAATAAAAGAATAGAATTGAATTGAGTTGTCAGATTGTAATTGATAACTTAATTTTTTATACTATAAAAAAACAGAAATTATAAAATCATCTAACTCCTTATTTCACAAAATACTAATAGAGTAACAAGATATTACATCAATTTTATCCTTTGAAAAAACAGCTTTCACTACTAAATCCTTATACACAAATGTTATTTTCAAATAAGTGAAAAACAATTGGCCCAGAAAATCAGTTGATTTCTCAAACTGTGCTATTAAAGAACAGAACTTTGCCATCAAAATGAATGTTTTCTTAATTCAAAAGACAGTTTGTGAAGACTGCACTCTAAATAGTCTAATTTTTATTTTCTTTAGTGGAGGAAGTGTTTCTTCAACAAACTAGCAAAGGGGCATGATAAATATCTCAATAATATTTCCCAAATGTGTAGATTTTCTAGACATTATTTGGGTTACCAAATCCTTTGAGGCCCACCCAAAATCCAGTCCTGCACAGTCATAAATCATTTCCATTTTGAGTGTAGGTATTTTTTCCTACATGTAGCTGCTCAGCTCTAGTGGGAAACTTTTCATAATGTTTCCAGTGTGTGTTTTTAATTCTGTGTTGTGTGTGTGTATAATGTAGAATATGAAGTACAGTTAGGAAAAATGAAATGATGACATTCTCTTATATCAACAACCTTTTCTTAAAGTACTGGCAATTAGTACCACAGATTACATCAGCCTCATAAAATTCAGACAGTTAAAGAAAAGCACAATATACAATGAGCTACATTGCTGAGACCCAGCCATAAGTTAGGGAGAGCAGTTAACTCCTTATGATTGAAAATTTGAATGCTCCTTGGTGGAACATTCCCACCTTTCTTGGTTCCCTTCTTTATTTAAAAAACCCAGATTTGGTTACTTCACTCTTATTAACTCTTAACAGAATAAGTAAGGAAAGAAAAGCAAAGGAAATAAAATTCATTTCAGTAAAAAGTATCTGTTAGTAATTCTCATTAAAAGCTGAAAAGATATTGCAGGATTGTGCTAAACCAAGATTTGGGATTTATGTCACTCTTCATGAAGGCCCAAGCTGGAGTCTAATACAGGACCCAACAGAGAATTATCTCTAACACTGAGTTATAGCCATGCTTCAAGGGCAGAATCCCAGACAGGAAGTTTGTTCTGCCCTAGATGTGGAAGGTAGAATCACACCTTGTGGAAAATCCATCCTCTAGCACCAGTAATACCAACATCACTCTCTCTTCATGACCCCACAGTCTAGCAGACATACAGGAAATACACCAAATACCCTCATCGTCAATTTTCATGAGGAGCACGCCTATCCCCACCCCCACCCTATTTCCCATCACCTTCATTGCTTCACTTTTCTCCATGGCATTTAATATCATCTGCTTTATTTAGGTTTTCTTTTTCTTTAAATATTTATTTATTTATGCATAAAAGAGCTGGGGTACAGGCCAGAGGTGCAAGAAGGGGTGAGAGGATCCACCAAAGACAGAGTAGGGAACAGAACAGGCAGATCCCTACACTACTGAGGGGAGCAGTGGGCAAGACAGGAGAGGTCTGTGGTGCCATGTGGGTCAGTCCCCTGGTTGGGGATTGAACTTGTGCTATAGTGGCTGTGATAGCTTCATATGCTGCAATTTAACCCCTTGGGAGGGAGGCCCCTAGTTTTTCTTTTTTATTGTCCATCTCCCCTCTAAAATATGTTTTAGAAGGGTAGAGATTGTTGTCTTTGTACTCACTGTTGTACCACCTATGCCCACTACAGGACCCAGCAAAGAGTAAGAGCTAAATACATATTTGTCAAGTAAATGAATCAGTGCATCTGCTGCCCACTTCTCTGCTGTCAGCTCAGGACATTATTCAGGTCACACTGACATCACAGATGTCATCAAAGTGTCTTCACCACAGCTACAGTTGGCAGAGGCTTAACTATAGGAAATAGCTGATAGGGAACATCTTTTCCTTTTACTCCTGCTTCCTTGTACCTAAATAAAAGTGTCTGGGAAAAATAAGCAAGATAAGTTAAAGATTCCTCCAGGAACTGTAAGTATCTGCTTATTCTTGATGCAGCCTTAATTTGTAGTAGTATAAAATAGTGGAATAGAAAGGAAGCAAAGGAAACTTGGTAAGGGTTAGCCAAACCGAACATAGAAGGCTCATAATGGCACCTGGGCTCTGCACTGCCATCTCTCCCAATGCCAAACATGAAGGGTTGATGCCTATTTCAGGATGTCTTATCTTGCCCTGTAAGCTAAGGGCCCCACCTGACCACTGGTAAGGCCCTGGCTTCCCTTGAATGGTACTAAATTGTTCACATGTCACAGTGCCTGCCCATCAGCGTGCTGCCACCACTACCTACTGAAGTTACTAGAATCATGACAATGCCCCCTCTAAGGGCACCTCAGTGCTACCTGAAGTGAGGTTGACTCCATGCAGAATGAGGCAAAGTGGAGTTTCCTCCTATACTGAATGAAGCAAAGGGGTATCCCTTTTTAATTTTGTGACCTACAGTAGCTGTGTTTTATTCTTAGATTTTTACAAAGACTTAGGTTACATATGAAAAAAACAATCAAAATTACTTTTAACTCTATATTTCCCTGAGCCCAGATATTTCAAGGATGATAAAAATGAAACTACTGAAAATGGAATTCCCATATGATCCAGCAATCCCACTCCTAGGAATTCACCCAAAAGACACCCGCACACCTAAGTTTATTGCAGCACTTTTCACAATAGGCAAGCTATGGAAACAAGCCCAAAAATAGATGACTGGAACAAGAACATGTTGTATATACACACCATGAAATATTACGCATCCATCAAAAAAGATAAACTCATGTGATTCATAGCAACATGGATGGAGCTAGAAGAGATTATGCTGAGTGAAATAAGCCAGAAAGAAAAGGAAAAATATGGGATCATGTCACTTACAGGAGGATTGTAGAGGAAACAAACAAGGGATTAGGGGGAAAATCAATTACAATAAATAAAAAATCTAAATCTGAGACATTCTGAGGGGAGGAGGAGAGAAGGGACAAAATGGGTGGGAAGAGCATAAGGGACTATGGTGATGGTGCACAAGTGAATTGCTGATGGGAATTTCACAGGATGAGAAATATACACTGTACAAAAATGAAAAATAATATAAAATTAAAATAAAAAATAAAAACATTACCAGCAACAGAAATACACTGAAATATATATTTTGTAATAATGCACATATAATCTAAGTGAATTTATTAAATAAACATTTACCTAAGTATATGTACATTTCACTTCATCCTCAAGGATATTGTTTTGATCCTTATAAAGTGACAAGTGGAAGTGATCAATTTGTTTTATTAAGAATTTTGCAAGACATGTACAATCAGCAGGTAGTAATTTTTGTGTGTATGTCATTTTCTATGCCAAGCTCTATGTAGAAATCTCATTCTAGCCCACTGACAACTCTATGATATGGGTATAACTATTATTGAGAAGTTCAATGGTAGAACCTTGATTCAGGTTTTTGGACAAGGTTTGTGCATCTGATCCAAAGTCCATGTTCTTTATCAGTGAATTATACTATCCCTACCCAAACTGTCACATGGGTCACTAGACAAAAATATTTAGATAAAAAAGGTAAGACCATCATACAAAGTGATATAAATACTTGGGTGATCAGTCTTTAATAAAAGTACAGAACATAAACAGTAAATCAAGGGCAATGTTATCAGACTCAGAGTTCTAAGCCAAGAAAATAAGTGGCAAAAGTTACCTTCTGGCCAACTAAAAGATATGATCCATTTTGTTATCACTGCTACTTGGCTGAGAATCCAAATTTATGCCACAAAATTGATCAAATCATCCCCATACACATTAAAAACTCAAGAGATTACCTTAGGGGAAATCAAATTCTACTAATTGTTTTATTATTAGAAAACAGTTGTTGTTGTTAGGGTGTCCAAAAAAATGCATGTTCACCTCCCAATTCAATTTTATATTCCTTTTAACATGTAATTGTATCGACTATTTTTTGGCTAGTTTCTAGAAATATTTAAAATGTAAGAAACCACAATATAAATACATTACACATCTACTAAAGATGATTATTTGGTTTACCTTAGGATTGCCAAGCATGCTGGACATGATGCTCACTTCTTGAAAATAACACTGACCATAAGAAAAACTGGGTACATATTTTCAAATTCACTCCTTGGTTCATCAGTTACTTTTAACAATTTTCCTCAAGAATTGCTAGTATCAGACTTTGTTACGAGATGATCTTACATTCCTTATAAAGTAATCTTTTTTTGAGTTCTAAATAGTTACCAAAGAAAATTCATGATTAGTTTCATAACTTATCTCACTAGTCTTCCACTTTCCACTCTCTCCACAGAGCTCTAAGATCAGTTAATTTCATGGAACATTATTGAATGCAATCAGATGCAAGGATCCTTATGGGGAAAGGATTAATAATAATACCTCCTCCTATTTATATGTCAAGCCATCAAAGTCAAAAATCATCCTCATCAATGAATACAAATTGACTGCTTAAGTAGTATGCACTGTCTCCTATAACTCAAAAGCTTATAAACCAAAGCTCCCCAGAGGTTATATTCTAAAACCAATACTATATAATTTTTTTAACTTTGTAAATCTGTCAACTTCTTTTATACAAGTCAGATAGTGGTTAGAATTAATTAACTCTTACCTAGACCAATTTTATGTGGTTTTAAAATCTGTGCATAAAGTGCTAGAGTCACAACAATGTCATACAGTTTTGTATAGTTCCATGGTGCTATTGAGAATGTCACCGTGATTTTGGAAGATTGCTATAGGTAGTTATATCCTAACTATGTCTTGTCACCCAAGGTCATTGTCAAAAAATGCCCTAGGATGGAACCCAGTTCATTGAGAAGTTACAGAATCCTACAGGTCAACATTTAAAAAAGTTTATCAGGTGTTGAGGACTCCTCTATTTAAAGTTAACCTTAAAATTAATTTTCTGTTTGAAACATTTTTTTTTGTAGTTCCTGAGATACTAATAGGGATGCTCCTTCTCCCACAATACACCAAAAAAAATCCATTCCCAGGGATCCCTGTTGTTAAATGTAACTGTGACTTGTGGTTCATAGTCCTGTAGTCCTCACAGACTTCACACCTGAGACTGGTGATATACAAAGCACCGAGACACCTAGTATTCATCTAAAGATAATTTATTAGCTTATGCTCTTCCAACTCTGGTTTAAAATTAAGCATCTGTGCTGTTTTGAACCTCTAATTTCAACAAGTCTGTATATATCCCTGTTTCTGTAATTAGAATACAAAAATCCAGTATCATTCATGCATCTCACATATATTATAAAGCTACTATATTGCTTCAAACACTGTCCTACCAATTCTTACCAATACACAATGAACAGGAGATCTACAGTCAAATGTGTATACAGCTATGCACTGACATGTGGTCTTGCTTTACCTAATTCTCCTAATCAGTGGTATGTCATCTCCACTTGAGAGCAGGAAATCTTATCTATCTAACTTATTCATCACTCCATATATATTGTTTAACATAGTGCAGACACTGTGGATATAGCAATGAGAAAGTTTGTAGATTTTCACAATTTCTACCACCACAGACGCCATGACAATGTACCTAGAAGGATGACAGAGAAGGTGCTGAGGCCATCAAAGCCCAAGGAAGGGTAGCAAATATGAGTCATAAAGGTCTCCTACCTGTAAGTGAATACTTGCACACCAATTTGACCGCTCACAGGTGGAAGAGTCCCAACGCAAAACTTGACTCTGTAAGTCTCTAACCCTGCACTGCCCTCCACCACAGAGCTGAATGTCTAGAAAACTACTCTCCTGGAACTCTTCTGCTGCGTCATACTGGTTGACTAAGTACCCACTCTAAGTCAAATATTCCCTGCAAGATAGCTTAAAAGAGCACCAGAAGTAGTCACAAAATTAATATTTCCTTTGTATCATTCCAATGTCTTAATAGTAGAATGATGGCAAAAGTTGCATAAAAAAGTAACTTTGACATATGCTTTTTTGCTAAATCAAGTTGGTCATATTTTGAAATTTATGAAGTCTCAGCACATGTTCCCATAAATGAATGTTCATCTGAACATCCGATGTTTCTAGAATAGCCCATGATATACTGAATAATTGATGGATGACTGGATGGATGGATGGATGGATGGATGGATGGATGGATGACATCAGAGGACCAATGCAGCCTAAAACCAGGGACTAAATTTTAATGTTACTTTCTTTACATTCTTTCAATCTTCTTTCATATTTCTGCCTTTTAATCTCTCAAAAAACCCCACAAAACTGCCTTTCAAAAACTCCAAATTATCTTCCCAAACCTTGTAAATGTCAAGCTTTGGTTATACCATATACCGTTTATCTTCCCAGGAAATAGAAGAACTCCCCAGGGCCATATATCTGTGTATGCATGACAGAGGGGTAAATCTTCCAGGAGATCAATCCATATATCTGACTGCTTTGTAAGGGATTTACTAAGTGCAAAACAAATCATTCTTGGCGCCTGACTTTTGAAACATTTCCCTTTTTGTGTTTAGAGAGTGCAGTCACCCGGTCACTTACATTCTGAGACATGAAGTTTTGCAGATGGTTTAGTGTGTGCTCACTAAGATGGTCTCCCCATTAACTCCTCAGCGTTCAACACATGCTGTTTCTGAGTCTGTTCTGGGCGATAATCTCATGGCCTAGCAATAGCCTGGTAGAATTAGTATTAGGTGCTTGGCTTAGCACTAAAAGATTTAGAAATATATTAACAGAAGTTCTACTAAAATGGCCCATCTGCAGAGCCTGAATGTACAGGCTTTAAGAAAAAAAAAACACCCACAATAAAAGAGCAGTGTTTGCAAAAGAGAAAAGTTTCAGGAAGCATCTTCTGCTTCATATATTCTCTTGGACTTTGTATTCCTATGCAGTTTTAAGTTGAGTTCTTGGGAAGAGCCTCCGGTTAAAAAAAATGAAGTGCCAGTAATTTATTTGGGAGTGCTCTCAGAACTGATAAGGGAGTGAGGAAAGCAGGATTTGGTAGAGGGAGAAGCTGAATTAAAAAGCAGTTGGAAACAAGATCTCAGCCAGTCCCCTAAGGACCTCTGGAGCTGGATGGGTCTTCACACTATTCCCCTCTGAGGCCAGGGAGTCTGGCATTTTCCCCTTGCCTCTCCCACTCACTGAGTAAGCACTGCCCCTAGAGAGAGGGCATCATAGGAGGCTGCGCAGTAACCTTTGGCAGTGGACAATTGCTGGAAAGGGACTCAGCTATGAAGAGACTTGGCTAATTAGGCCACGTCTTGATCTCATATGTTGGCATACGGGCGATGCCAACATTCCTGGAAGCTGAGGCAGTGTGTACCCAGTCCCTGAAGGGAGAATCTGGGCAGCATACCAGAGACCACTACATCTGCCATCTCTAGAGTTAGAAATAGGGGACGAAATAACCAATTGAGATGTACACCCTTCACTTTCAGTGTATAATGCTTCTCTTCCCAAATATCACACAAGGAGAACATTACTAGAAGAAAACTGCATCCCTGAAGCTATCACAGCTATCCATTTAAACTTCGTAAAAAGTCTGCCTAAGCAAAGAATCTCAAACTAAGTAAGAGCTACCAATCTATCACTGCAGAAAGCAGCGCTAGCTATTTTTATCATCATTTAGAGACTAAGATGACCAGTTCTTGTTTCTTAACATATCTTCAAACTAAGGAGTGTATGTGTAATGAACTTCGAATGTGTAATCATTCAAAAATTCCTGATTTTCCTTTGGGAAAGATAGGCCTATGTATTTATATTTCATAAATAATCAAAATTTCTTAAAGGCTCTTATCAATAAGGGGGCCTCCCTGGTGGCGCAGTGGGTTAAGCAGCGCACTGTGAAGCAAACTGCAGCCACTGCAGCACGAGTTCCATGCCTGCTGCTGGCCAGGGAGGGGACCCACATGGCGCAGCAGACCTCGCCTGCTGTGCCTGCTGCTCCCCTCAGCAGTGTACTTCTGTTGATCTGCCTGTTCTGCTCCCCGCTCTGTCTGTGGTGAATCCTCTCACCCCCCACACCTCTGGCCTGTACCCCAGTGCTTGTATGCATAAATAAATAAATCTTTTTTTTAAAAAAAAAAGGCTCTTATCAATAAGGAAGAAAATGTCTTTGAAAAAATTACTCAACCTACCACTGGAAGCCAGCATTGAAACCCATGATCCAGGTTGTAGGAGCAAGTTACTTAGCTGGAATTCTGTTCGATTGGGATTTTGAAATATATTCACCTAATGTACAATGTTATATCTGCTAGTACACTGAATTTTTTAGAAATGTCTATTACTATCAAAAAGTTTTATGTCATATATGTAATACATTTTTCAGGAAGGTAGAAAATGTCATATAAAAGGATACTAAACTCTCCTCAAAATAAATGAAAAAGAATCTTTTTAAAACATAGCTGTCTACAGCAACCACACCAGAGGTGAGAAATCCTACACTGTCAAAAAAATAACAAATAAAAATAAAAATATAGGGCCTCTCTGGTGGTGGGGAGGTTAAAGTCTCAGCACTGTCAAGCTATCACCAGTCACTGCAGCATGAGTTCAGTCCCTGACCAGGGAGCTGACCCACATGGCACAGCAGATCTCTCCTGCCTTGCCTGTTGCTCCCCTCAGCAGTGTATTTCAGTCAATCCACCTGTTTTCTCCCCACTCTGTCTCTGGTGAATCCGCTCACCTCCTGCCCCTCCAGTCTACACCACAGTTCTCGTGTGCATTAATAAAAATAAATCTTTTATAAAAATCAAATAAAAATGTAGCTGTGCCCATGCTTATTATCCTAACTTGATATTATATTTTTTAAAGTATTTACTTCTATGAAGATTAAAAAGTAGCAACAATTGCTGACATGTGTTTTGAAGATTTTGAAACTCTATAAAATTTCTTGAGTATTTGAATATTATAAATTCAATTCATATTGAATTCATATTGGCAACTGTTCTTATATGCATAAATAAATAAATCTTCTTTAAAAATAAAGTGTGTTTGGCAAATATGTAGTGTCAAAGGCACTGTGCTAGGTACTGAAGGTGCTAACTGTATATTAGAAAATGCAATTGAGCTATTAAAAATGAGTATATGGTAAAAATGCTATAGACACCTATGTGATTCCATAAGACTTGTTTCCACTTGCTAAACTTTACATAAATATGTAGTGATAATAAAAAAGTGTTTGAGATAGCTGAGGCCAAAATGATGGGCTCCTTGCCATAAAATAAAACCTTTTCTTTATTCCTTTAACCGCTCTTTGCAAAAATGAGGCTTTCTATCCAGGAAAGATAATGGGTGGCATCTGTTCTTTTCAGGAACTGTTTAACAAAGATTTTGTTCAAGTTAAGGAAAAAATATAAATGCCCAGATTTACTCTCTTCTATTGTGCAGAAATTATACACTGTAACACAAAAGGCAAAGAATGATAGACTATAGTAAATTCTATCAGCAGTAAAGGATATTTGATAAATAGTATCTTTACTATAAAAATAGGCAACTTCAAGTGCTTATGGAGCTATACGTCACTGGCCCTGTGACTTTTGCTTAGGCAACTTGTTTTGGGTAGCTTAGTCCCTCTATTAGCTGCAGGTGCAAACATTGCACCTGCAGTTAATTGCAGCCACAATTAGACCATTGTGGGAACAATTAGACACTTAATTTTAAGGATGTAAGTGACTGGGCCACAATTAGCCTTGGCTAAAGTGTTTGTACCCACATTAAAGGAGACTGTGTCCAAGTCAGCCAAAGAGGTTTAGCATTTTATTTTTGTTTTTTTTGTTTTTACCCATGTGCTTCTGCATTCTCCCTTTACAGACAGAAATTAGAAGCAATAACCAGCCATGCCAGTAAAATACATGACATAAGAATAACCATATTGAGCAAAAATGAAGCTGTGTTGACAAAGATACAAATAAGAGCAGCAGCACATGTATAAATATAAACCAGGAAAGAGTGTGTCAATAGAGTTGCTTCAAACAATAAATTCCTTTGTTATGTCTCCCTTGCCAAGTTAGCAATTTATGGTAATGGTATAGGGAAGATTGCTGTGAGCTTGAAATCATTAGGTGAATATTCTTCACCTGTATGGTTATACTTTCACTAGAGAGGTTCTTAGGGATTTATAACTCCACTAAAGTGACATCCAAATGGACTCTCTTTCTAGAGTCTGACCTTAATTTCCCAACCCCACCCCTACTCCCACTCAGTTTTTTAAAATAATAATAATTTCTACTTACACATAAGGAAAGTTAACTTCTTGAGTCAATACTTCAAAAATTCCTGTCGCGGGCCTCCCTGGTGGCCAGCAGGTTGAAAGCTGCACTTGAAGCAGTCATGGCACAGGAGCGCCAGTTCGATCCCCTGCCAGGGAGGGGACTCACATGGCGTGGCAGACCTCTCCTGCTTTAGCAGTGTGTTTCAGAGTCAGTCTGCCTGTTGTGCTCCCCACTCTGCCTCTGGGGAATCCTCTCACACAACTCTGGCCTGTGCCCCAGCTCTTGTATGACTAAATATATAAATCTTAAAAAAAAAAAAAAAGCCTGCCGTTAATACAGCAAACTCTTAAGCCATCATTGAGACTCAAGATATGCTTTTGAGGCCTCCCTGGTGGCGCAGTGGGTTAAGCAACACACTATGAAGCAGATCGCAGCCACTGCAGCACGAGTTCGATCCCTGCTGCCAGCCAGGGAGGCGACCCTCATGGCACAGAAGACCTCTCCTGCCTTACCGGCTGCCCCCCTCAGCAGTGTATTTTAGTCGATCTGCCTGTTCTGCTCCCCTCTCTGTCTCTGGTGAATCCTCTCACCTCCCTGGACTCTGGCCTATACCCCAGCTCTTGTATGTATGTAGGGTCAGAGAATGATCAGGTCTTTCCACCCTCCCACCACTATGATGATGGACACCTGCAGTGCTGGGAGCATTCCAGGGTGGGCATGCGCAAGTTGGGACACGGGCTTAAATGGGTGGTGTCATGAGGATGCCAGGACCAACCGACAGAACCAACAGGACCAACTGACAGAACCAACAGGACTGACAGTACTGACAAGCAGCAGCAAGAGCACCAACAATTAGCAGCAGTCGAAAGCAGCCGAGAGGGTGAGATGTGCCGGGGGCTGGGAGGCCTGCCAGCCTGCCAGCCTCCCGGCCCCCCGGCACCCCTGCCTGCCATGTACCTGGCCACCTCTACTAAATAAAGCATGAAAAGCCACCGAGGGCTCCAAGACTCTCCTTCCCTGACCCGTCTGCCCAGAACCATCCCGAACCTTGCTCCTGTGACACCCCTTCCTGCTGCTACAATGTATAAATAAATAAATCTTTAAAAAAAAAAAAGATATGCTTTTGAGGCTTCATTTTGATTCTTACAAAGTAAAAAGTTTGCCTTTGATAAATTTGAAGTCTCTCAAGCACATTCCTTTGCAGTTTACTGAATGCTATATAAACCTTGATGTTCTGTTTATGCATTACTCAACTAGAAAAATACAACAGAGCCAAGTCTGTATTATCCTCGTTAAATACCCCTTACAATGGAATGAAGCAAATATTCTTACTTTGCCCTCCTATCGTTTCATCTTCTTGAAGGCTTATGTTTCATCTATCTATTGTTTAAAATATTCATATACCTTAAAATGGAAATTTCCACATAGAAATGTCTTGCTTGTGCTCAGAGACAAGTCAGTCTATTAAGTTCTGCTACAGACTTTTTTAACTAAATCATTAATTGGTTTTTAGAGTTCCTGAATTTACTGGCTGAAGTTTAAATGTACCCTTACCATCAAGTGAGAGGAAATATAATAAATGTAGAAACTCTTTATCATCCCTTCAACTATAAGACCACTTCTAAGTTAATGCTGTGCATCATAACTGCCAGTTACATAAGCTCTATTGATAAATTATTAAGCACTTCAGATAGTAACACGAAAGCTTGTCCAAATGCAAAGATGCAGTGAAGTTCAGCCATTTCTATGACTACAACGTAGCAGTCTTTCCTTTGTCATGGCCACTGCACAAATGTCAGGAGAATGCTGTCAGTGATTTCATATCACCCTGAACTGCAACCTTTGCATGGTACCATCCGTAACCAAGTGACCTGCTGCAGCTCATTAAAGTTAATGTAATGGATCATTCCCTCCTAATTGTAATCATCAGCAAATTAGACTCCTTTCTAGGCTAGCCAGGCAGGAGGGAGTATGTAACTAAGTAAAATGCATGAATAACTTTTCTCTGAGCCATGTGCCTTTATTCAACACAAAGGAGAATAAAGAGGGCAAAGGGACAGATACAGAAGTTCTAGTAAGTGCCAGACTGTGCCTTATTTTTAGCACTACAATGTAACTACAAGATGATTTAATGCTTTTCCAGACTACACCTTCACCCCAAAGCAGAGTCAAGAGTGGACAAAATTGTGTAATTCAGGTGAAACTCTTAATTGGTTAATGTTGTAGTAATTGCTTTCTCCCTTTGACCTCTACCATTCTCAAACATTAAAGACAGCATTATCTAACTATCGGTTATAATCATAAACTCTTTGGAAAACCTAATACCATTATATTGATTTCTTTTTTCAGTTAAAATGTGATATATGGGAACACAAATACGGAAACACATATGAAGGAAAAACCACAAATTCTTAGAATTAATCAAAATAATGTATCTAGGATTCTTGTTCTATCTAATGGTTCCTACTTCAATACATTTGTCACTAAAAGATCATTAGTCTACCTATTCTGATAGTACTGTGGTTATAATAGTTCCCTAGCATTTGGAATGTTACTGGAAATTGAAGGTTAAAGAGTAATATCATTAGATCATGACATTGTGTGAAGCATTTTCTAATCTATTGAGCTAAGCAATCTCTAGAGGAGAGCAATTTTAACCTAAACAGGAAAGGTGCTGGACTGTAGTGGCAGGATTTATTAGCTCAGTTAGCAAAATGAGCCTTCTACCTCTCTACTAGGGGAATGTTCACCAGTTATCTTATGAATCATAAGTTCATAAGTTTAATGAGCATGCAGAGAAAGAATGTGAGAGAATTAGGATATATCCTTAATTCCAATGGTATATATGTTACACAAAATATGCCTTAAATATGGTGACACAAAAAATTTATTAAAAGAACCACAGTTCTTAAGATATGGTCCCTAAACCAGCAGAATCAGTGTAAGTATATGATGTTTGTCAGGCTTTTACACCACTGGCCTCTGTGGCTATGACCTGCAGCCTTGAACTTGCTAAAGTAGAAGGCATCTGTATAGGGGGCACATGTTCCTCATTTTGGACACCTAAGCATGGATGTGTTCACATGTGCAAGTGTACACACCCAGGCCTCCCTGGTGGCACTATCAACCTATCTATCACCAGCCACTGTGGCATGAGTTCAGTCACTGGCCAGGGTAATCCACAGGGTGCAGCAGACCTCTCCTGTCTCTCCCACTGCTCCCTCAGCAGTGTATTTCAGTAGATTTGCCTGTTCTGCTCCTCACTCTGCCTCTGGTGAATCTTCTCACTCCCTGCACCTCAGGCCTAGACCCCCAGTTTTTGTATGCATACATAAAGAAAATAAATCTTTAAAAAGTTTGCACACCTGAGCTTAGAGGTCAGGGATATAATGATGGTATTACTCAGAGACAGCTGCAGAGGAAGAAGAGAGGGCTACAAGAGGAAGAAAATGCTAGAAAAAAGAGCAGAGAGAGAATCACAGGGGGGCTCAAATTGCCATCTCCCTGCTAGCTTGTTTACCCCACTTTCCATTAAAACTCATGAAAAGGGGCCTCCCTAGTGGCGCAGTGGGTTAAGCAACGCACTATGAAGCAAACCACAGCCACTGCAGTTTGATCCCTGCCGGCCAGGGAGGGAACCCACATGATATAACAGACCTCTCTTGCCTCACCCACAGCTTCCCTCTGCAGTGTGTTTCAGTCAGTCTACCTATTCTGCTCCCTGCTCTGTCTCTGGTGAATCTTCTTACCTCCCTGGACTCTGGCCTGTACCCCAGCTCTTGTATGGATAAATGAATAAATCTTTAAATAAATAAAAATAAAACCCATGAAAATGATGCCAAGGGCTCCAAAATTCTCCTTTAAATTGCTAGTAATGACAGTGTAACTACCCTACCTAGAATGGTTGCAAAACAGTCAGCATCACCTTAGAATTTGCTAGAAATGCAAATTTTCAACCCACTGTCAGTCTACTGAAGCAGAAACCCTGATGATGAGGCTTGATAAATCTGTAAAAGTTTTAGAGCAACTATATTAGGGAACAAAAGGTAGTGTGAAGAGTCTGCACATTCTGGCTTTATATTCAGAGAAAAAAATGGGCATCATAATCTGTGGGACAGAGAAATATGTTACCATAGAAATGTATTTCCTAGAACATATTACCATAAAGTATATGTATATGTAATAAATATATGTATTTATGTTTATGCAGATGCATACTATGTTATGCACACACACAATTGGATGACACATATGATATGCTATGATTCCCAGGTACAAGTTTCCATATGACAAGCAGTTGTTACCATGAGAGCAGCAAGTATGTTTATTGTGTTACCCCTCACACACATCTTCAGTATTTATAGAACCTGACATACAGGGGTTGTTCAAAAATACTTCATACGTGACTCAGACTATGATCGGCCCAATTGAGAATGCAGATTTTTTCATATGAGAGTATTTCACTACATAAAAACCATTACTAAACTATGAAAAACATTGGTAGGGGGAAAAAGTATCTTAAACTGAGGATATAAAACAGTTAACTATTATCATCAATTATTTTAAATATTTATTTCATTTATTTATGCATGCAAGATCTGCAGTACAGGTCAGAGGTGGGATGGGAGGGTGATATGAAAGGATTCACCAGAGACAGAGTGGGGAGCAGAGCAGGCAGACTGACTAAAATACACTGCTGAGGGGAGCAGCAAGCAGACGAAAAAGGAGAGGTCTGCTGCACCATGTGGGTTAGCCCCCTGGCTGGGGATTGAACTGGTACTGTAGTGGCTGGTGATTGGTGATAGCTTCCTAGTGCTGAGACTTAACCCCTTGAGCCACCAGGGAGGCCCCTATTATCATCATTATCAAATAGTAGATTGTTTTATAGTTAATGATCAAAGTTTGTTTGCTAAACTTCTGAGCAAATAAGTACTTCTGTATTTTTTATTACAGTTTCAATACAGGATGATGATATTCAATCCAGGCACTCTGTTCAATATTATATTGAAGGTTCTAGCTAGGACAGTTAGGCATTTGGAAAACTAAATAAAAGGCATGAAGATATGAAAGAAGGGGCCTCCCTGGTGGTGCAAGGGGTTCAGTCACAGCACTAGGAAGCTATCCACAGCCATTGCAGTATAAGTTCAATCCCTGGCCAGAGAGCTAACCCATATGGCTCAGAAGACCTCTCCTGTCTCATCTGCTGCTCCCCTGAGCAGTGTATTTCAGTCAATCACATGATTGTTCCCCACTCTGTGCTTGGTGAATTCTCCCATCTCCCACATGTCTGGCCTGTACCCCACTTCTCGTATGCATAAATAAATAAATCTTAAAAGAAAATCTGAAAGACATAGAAAAACTCTCTCTATTCACAGAGGACATAGTCCAAATTGAGAAAATCCTAAGGAATCCACATAAATAGAAAACACTTAAAACTAATAATTTCAACAAGAATTGCAAGATCAATATATGCTAATCAATCATAGTTCTTTCTACACATTAGCAATGAATAATCATAAAATAATATGAAAACAATTTCATTTATAATAGTAACAAAAAGAATAAAATACTTGGGAATAAATGTAACCAAAGAAACATAAGACCTATACACTGAAAACTACAAAGCAGTGTTAAATTATTGAAGATCTAAATAAATGAAAAGATATCCTATGTTGACAGATAAAATTTAACATTGTTAAAATGGCAGTACTCCCCAAATCCCCAGATGCAATACAATTCCTATTAAAATCCCACATGACATTTTTGCAGAGACTGACAAACTGACCTTGAAATGCTCATGAAAAGTCAATGGACCCAGAAGAGCCAATACAATCTTAAAAAAGAAAAAGAAATATAAAGGACTCATTCTCAATTTTCAAACTTAGTACAAAGGTATAGTAATCAGGAGGACATGGTACTGGCATAAGGTTTGACATATAGATCAATGGAATAGAAATGAGTGTCTGAAATAAACCCATACATTTATAGCAATTGATTTTACATAAAGGTGCCAGTACAATTCAATAGAGGAAAGAATGGGTCTTTTCAATGAACGTGCTGGGACAACTGGATATTCACATGCTAAAGGATAAATTTCAATCTCCCTCCAAAGTTGTTTTTTATATGTCCAACTACAGTACTAAGTTTACCATACTCTGAAGAAGCCCCATGTAGGCACAGATAGAAGCCACTTAGAAAGAAAGGGAAATGCCCAACTCTCTCTGCCATTCAGGCCAAGCTTTTTTTTTTTAAAGATTTTTATTTACTTATGGATATAAGAGCTGGGGTACAGGTCAGAGGCAGGGAGCAAAACAGGCAGATGGCCTGAAATACACTGCTAAGGGGAGCAGCCAGTGAGGCAGGAGAATTCTGCTGTGCCATGTGGGTCCCCTCCCTAACCCGGCATCGAACTTGCACTACAGTGGCTGTGGAAGCTCCACAGTGCAGTGTTCAACCCCTTGTGCCACAAGGGAGGCCCAAGTCCAAGCATTTAAGTTAACCCTCCTGAGGCCTCAGATATTGTTGGTCAGAGATAGTTCAACCTCACTGTGTTCCTGAAATACACTCATGAAATATAGTATAAATTTATATAAATACAAAATTTTATATTTATATTTTATAATTTTATATAAAAATAATATCACATAATATAAATATAGTACATTTTATTTTAAGCCACTAAATTTGGGAGTATTTTGTTATACAATAGAAGATAACTGGAATCTGAAGTGATGTGTTATTTAGTCTATTTTTTGATGAAGTTATCTAAATTATTTCCAGACTCATACTATTGCTAAAGTTCTCAATTAAATATATTTGTATATAAAACTATATGACTATCTACCTATATCCTCAGTGTAATAATTGTAGTTAAAATATAGATCACTAGGACAATGAGTATAAATAAATACCGTTAGCATTTATATGACAACATTGTCAAATTTCATTCTGGAAATATTATGATAAATTGTACTCCTACCAACTATGTAAAAAGGTGTCTACATTTTCACATCCTCTCCAACACAGTAATTAATATTTTAAAACTTAATTGTCAATATGGTGACAAAAATGGAAACATACATTTCTTGTGCTGTGAGTCAGGATGAATCTTTTGCCTTCTTTAGTTTGTGAGTTGCCCAAGGATATCAGAAAAAATAACTTGTAAATCAATTTACAATATTATTTTTTTTAAAGATTTATTCATTTATGCATACAAGCACTGGGGTACAGGCCAGAGGTGTGGGGGGTGAGAGGATTCACCACAGACAGAGCGGGGAGCA
>JAGFMF010011568.1:15772987-15803242 GCA_019455555.1 Galemys pyrenaicus | reverse complement strand
CCCCCCCCTGGCCGGCAGCAGGGATCGAACTCGTGCTGCAGTGGTTGCGGTTTGCTTCATAGTGCGTTGCTTAACCCACTGCGCCACCAGGGAGGCCCAATTTACAATATTATTAACACTAATTATTAATCTAGAACTTCTCCCATCAAAATTAGAAACAACCTCAAACAAAATCAGATTCAATATTGTTCTAATAAGAACATAGATACAGAAAACTCAACTTTAGCTGAGTTTCAAAATTAAGCTCTGTTGAGAATTAAATATGCCATATGCATATATATGCATATGAAAATAAAAATATGAATAAAATTATTTTGCTATATAATGTAGTGAAAATATTTCTTTATTGAGAAAATTTCACTTTTATGTTGCCCATTTGGAATTTATTTTTGTATGCGGTGTTAGCAAGATTTATTTTTGTATGTGGTGTTAGCAAGTAACCCAACTTTGTTCTTGGAGTTATTTTCTTAATTTCTTCACTTCTTGTTCATTGTTTATATATTAAACAATCTATGGGTTTTTGTATATTGATTTTGTAGCCTGCTACTTTGTTGTTTTCATTTATTGTTTATAATAATTTTTGATGGAATCTTTAGGATCTTTTATTCTTATAATATCATGTTGTCTGCAAATAGTGATAGTTTCACTTCTTTGCCTATTTGGGTTCCCTTTATTTCCTATATTTATTTGATAGCTCTGCCAAAACCTCTAATATGAATTTAGTTAGAAGTGGTAACAATGGGCAACTTTGTCTTGTGCAGATCTTATGGGGGAAATTTCCAGTTTTTCACCATTCAATATTATATTGACTGTTGGGGAAGACTACCCATGTGTGAAAGGAGAGACTATATAATAAATTTCTGTACCTTCTTTTCAATTTTCAATTTTGCTATGAGCCTAAAATTACCTTAAAAAGTAAAGTCTTAAAAAGGACATGAAGATTTAAAAAACAGATTAAAACTAGTCTCTTAGAAGTTATCTTATGTCCTACTCCAATAACATTATCCCCTGTCCCTACCAATAGTAACCCCATTATTCCACTCTTTACATTAATCACTTCCTTCTCTTTCTTTATGGCCTTTATCATAGCTAAATAGGTAGACAAATGATAAATGAATAGAAAGATAGGTGATAGATAATCTAAAATATGTTTTATTTTGCCTGTTTTTTGTAGTTTATATAAAATGCAACACTATATTCACAATATATTTGTCGTTTGCTCAATATTATGTTTATGAGATCCTTTCATTTTTATTTTGACAGATATAGCTCATTTTCATGCTTATCCATTCTTTTGCTTATAAATTCTGTTGTGGATGGATATATGAGTTATTATTTCTAGTTTTCTTTCTGTTGCAAACAGTGTTATTAAAATCATGTGTGAATTATGTGTCCAGACATATAGGCAGGTATGTCTGCAGTTGAGGATATATAACTGAGATCAAAACTATTGGGCTACAGGATGAGTTCTTTCACACTCTTAAGTTACATCAGAATATTTACAAAGCAAGTGAATGTATTTACTCTCATCAGCATTTACTAGTGCTCTTGTTGATCCATAGCCTGCCAATAATTTTTATTATATATACTTGATTTGTTTAGAAACTTCAGCTCAGAAAATTTCAACTGAACATCAAAAATAATTTTCAGGTTGTTTTATAAAAGCTATCTATATTTTATAAAAAGCTATCTAGAGTTAGATACATTTTTGAAGAACTTACTGTCTTATACCACTATCATTCTATTTAATCCTCACAATACCATGAAGAAGATAGTTTAATTACAAATTTAAAGTTGAGAAAACTGAACCTTAGAGGAATTACTAATTAACTAGTTCAAACAATAGTTAACAGTAAGTCCTCCAATCCAAAGACTCTGGCTACTCTTTTTCTTTCCATTATACCCATCTAATTTCCAAAATTGAAAATTGGTAGTTATAGCTGATGAAGTTCATGTACCAACTTACTCAAAAGAATAATTCTAAGAACCAAATTAGAGTAGAGAATTGCCACTCATTTTAGATATACATGATGTACTGTTGACAAAGAAGAAATCCATTTTTAATGCTTCAGAATATCATTAGGGAGGCAGGCTGACTGAGTGAACTGAGCCTGGCATTTATCACTGAATCCAGATAAAGAGCCACTGATTTGTGGTATTCTTAGGCCTTATTCCTGACAGCCACTGACAACATATCCAATTACTTAAGCAGTCTTTTTAGCATCATTTAAACAGGTCTAGCTTTCCCTATCCTGCCTAAAAGCAGGGGGAAAAGTGGATGCTCCAATAGCAGCACCATAAATATAAAGTTCTTCCTTAAATTCTACAATCTCAGAATTTGCACCTTGACAATCCATTTTTTAGCATATGACCATGAAAATAAGATTAACAATCCATTGTTTAAATATCAGCATAAAAATAAGTAATGCCTCATTCATAATTTTGTCCTTTAATATGTCAAGGCAAAAATAATTTTAAGATAGCTTATAAACGATGAATTCTGTCTTCTGAAACTTGATCTCTACCCCACCAGATACTACTTCAAGATGCAGTATTGCAGATAACTGAAAATATTCACAGTATGAGAATTTGTTCTCTGTTACTTAGTACGTTCTATAAGTACCCACTAACAATTGACAGCTTCCTGTGAAAAGATTTGATCCAGTTCCTGTCCATTTGTAGGCACTACAACTAGAATATTTATACACACACATACACAAACACATATACATATACTTGGAGATCTATATACATACAGAATATATATATACAAATATTATAGAATAATTATATATGTAAATATATATTTTTTTCAGTAAAGATGCCAAAATAATTCAATGAGGAAAAGTAATTTTTTTGCAAATGGCCCACATCTTATAATCTTATATGAACATCAACTTAAAATGAATCATAGACTAAATGCAAGTGTTAAGAATTTTTTTCAATCATGTACGAAAACAATGAAGTCTCAGCACTATCAAACTATTGACAGCCATTGCAACAGGAGTTTGATGTTGCAGTGGCCAGGGAGATAACCCACATGGCGCAGCAGACTTTTCCTGTTTCACCCACTGCTCCCCTCAGCAGTGTATTTCAGTACATCTCCCTGTTCTGCTCTCCACTCTGTCTCTGGTGAAACCTCTCGCCCCTCCACCTCTGGCTTATATCCCAGTTCTTGTATGCATAAATAAATGATTTTTTAAAGAAAAAAATTTGTGAACTTGTGTTGGATAAAGATTTTTTTTAATAGTATGCAAAAAAAGTATACAAACATGGAAGAAAAAGCAGATGAATTGGATTTCATTAAAATTAAATACTTTCAAAAAATGCACAATTAAGAAAATGCCAAGCCTTAGTCAATGGAAATCTTTAAGATAATCAGATGAAATTAACATTAAACTTAAATAAGACAAACTTAAATTTAAAATACCAAAAAAAAAAATCCCAAACAATTAACAAACTGAGAGAAAATATTTGGAAAACATACATGATAAAAAGTTTGTATACACAATGCATAAAGACACCTTAAAACTCAATAAAAAGCAAAAAATCTATTTGAAAAAGGGGAAAAAGATTGGCATAAACACTCTACTAAAGGAGATAAACAAGTGCCCAGCAAGCATTTGAAAATCTGTTCAACATCATTAGCCATCAGAGAAACACAAATTAAGACTATAATGAGATTCAATTATCCATTAGAATGGCTAAAATTAAAAAGACCAGAGATGCCAATTATTCATGAGAATCTATCAACTGGACCCCTCATGCATCACTGCAGGTGGGAATGCAACCCACATGTTCATCAACTAGAGAATGGATGAACAAACCATGGAATACTAGTCAGCAGTGTAAATGAATGAAGTACCAATATATTCAGCACATAGTTGAATATCAAAAATACTATAGAAGGCAGACATTAAAGACTATATACTGCATGGTTCCATTCAATGACATTTTAGATAAAGCAAAACTACAGAGACAGAAAAATAGATCAGTGTTTGTCAGAATCTAGAAGTAGGGGAAGGGGATTGACTGCAAAGGATCACAAGGAAAATTTTGAGCTGGTAAAAAATACTCTATAACTGGATTAAACTAGAGACTATACTATACGCTTTACTGAACTATGGCCTAAGAGAAGTATAGTTTGTTCTATGAAAAGTTTACCTTCTAAACATGTTCTCTAGGGCCTCCTTGGTGGCACAGCAAGTTGAGCGCAGCAAGGGGTTAAGTCTCAGCACTATGATGCAATCCTCAGTCACTGCCCAAGAGTTCAATCACAGCCAGAAGATGACCCACATGGCACAGCAGACCTCTCCTGTCTTCCCAGCTGCTCCCCTCAAAAGTGTATTTCAGTCAGTTCACCTGTTCCTCTCCCAACTCTGTCTCTGGTGAATCCTCTCACTACTGTACACACATACCTTTGACCTACACCCCAACTCTTGTATGCACAAATAAATGAATCGTTTTAAAAAATGTAAATAGAACTTATTATACTAAGAGTTGGAGAAAAGAAGTTCTTTTTTCAATAGGTAGTAATTTGACTTCAGCAAGCCATTTAAAGGCTGCACATATTAGTTCATTTATGATATGAGAGCTAATTTTACCTCCCCTATTGATATACAAATTTTCTTTTTTTTTAAATTTTTTTTAATAAAGATTTATTTATGCATACAAGCACTGGGGTACAAGCCAGAGTCGAGGGCAGTGAGAGGACTCACCAGAGACAGAGCAGGGAGCAGAACAGGCAGATCAACCGAAGTACACTGCTGAGGGGAGCAGCGGGCCAGGCAAGAGAGGTCTGCCGCGCCATGTGGGTCCCCTCCCAGGCCAGCAGCAGGGATGGAACTCATGCTGCAGTGGCTGCAGTTTGCTTCATAGTGCGTTGCTTAATCCACTGTGCCACCAGGGAGGCCCTCATCTCAGATTTTGATCCTGTATAATAACTTCTCTAGTCTTTGATAGTCCTGACATTTATTATATCCTGAAATTTAAAAGCACAAAAATAAATATTATTGGTCATCTAATGATTAATCTAATACATAATTTTGAACCTTTTATAATTACTTAACATTGTAATGTAACAAAATAATTTTATTAGCAATTTGAAATTTGGATAGCAGATAGAAGTTGAAGGCTGAATTATAAACTTAAAATTTTTGGAAGGGAGGACTTAAAGACATTCTTCAATCATACTTTGCTCTAATTTTTAAGCAGATAGTTAACATTATTGGATTTGAACATCTTTATATATCTTGGTATATATAACTGCATGGTTTCTGCTTTGTTGTTAATTTTGAAGTACTTAACAAAGATCTCTTATTTTCTATTCCGTAGGAAATTCTGATCTTCTATATAGAGAGCATTTTCAGTGCAGCTCTCCCCATGTGGTTTCATCATAGGTTATTATATTCAAATTATAAAAATAATCTAATCGTTTTTCTACACATGGTCATTGGAATATTTGAAATCTAATTTAAATTTGAAACCTTTTCTCTTCTCCCACCCCCTGCACCTCTGGCCTACACCCAAGCTCTTGTATGCATAAATAAATAAAATAAATCTCAAAAATAAATAAGCATAATAAAAGAAAAATAAATTAAACATTAAATAAAACTATCAAGAAAATAATATAACCCCATGATTAAGTTTTCCTTTCTCATTTTCAAGATTGTACTCACATAGAAAGGAAAACATATAGTGTAGAATAGCTACTGGTTGAACATTGCCAAAACTTTACTTGCAACCAATTTTTTTTGGTTCTAAAATGCCCTCATTTGGGAATTTCCCTTGTGGGATTTCCTTTAAACCATTTGATGTTCTAAGCATCACAACATAGATCATTGCAGAAATGAATCATTTCATTTATTCATCTTAATAACTATACTTGATTATATTTTTAGATTATTCTTAAGTTAGCTAGGGTCACAATGATTTTTATACATCAGAACATGTACATTAGAATTAAATAACTGAAATCAGTGGCAAATCAAACTATGGTTATTTTTATCTACTAGTCTTATATTAGTAGGAAATTTTTCCAAATGTTCTCATTTGAATAATAAAACTTAAGCATTTTAAAGGCTTTGTTGCTTTGCTTGCATTAGTTTGTTTTTTAATATTACATGTAACCCATGTAAGTTTTTTAAATTCCAGACTACACAGAAATTAGAACAATTTTATAGTAAGACAAATTTTATATGGGTAGGTTGTAAGGTATGTGAATTATATTCAATCAAGCTTTTTTAAAAATCAGTGAAAAAAGAATGAGTCAATGACAGAAAATGTCATACTATATTTTAATGTCATTAAGAAAAATATTTATAATACTGTATATTCATTTCCTAGGGTTGCCATAGCAAAGTACCACAAACTGTGTGACTTACAACAAAAAATGTATTGTCTCATAGTTATGGAGGCAGAAGTTCTAAAAGTGTTAGTGGTATTGGTTTCTTCTGAGAGTTGTAAGGGAGACCCTGCTTCAACCCTTTCTTGCTTCGGGATGTTGCCTGAAACCCTTGGCATTCTGTGACTATAAACTAATCACTCCAATCCCCATCTCCATCTCCACAGGGCCATCTTTCCTCTTTGTGGCTGTCTTCTCCTTTTAAAAGACTTCAGTCACATAGGATTAGGGCCTCCCTAATGATTTCATCTTAAACTAATTATAGCTGCAAAGACCCTATTTCCAAATAAGGTCATATCTACAGGTACTAAGGATTAGAACTGCAACATATCTACAAATTATTTCAATTGATTCACTTATCTAGTCCGTTTTTTTTTAATAGTTCAGGTCTAGGAACAAAGTTGATACTAAATAAATATTCATTGACTGATTAAATCATTCAATCTATTTAGCTGTCTGCTTTAATTTGAAAGACCAATAGGGATAGAGTCTATAATCTTACTTGAGTTTATGCCCTACTGTTTAATTAAAGGAGTACTTCCTTCTAATCAAAGGCCTTACATTTGCATTCTTTACCAAATAAGTGACTAATAGATTGTTTGTTAAATTGATCCTATCAGTCACTTAATTGGAACCCTGTTAACTGGTCACCTCAATCAAAATGAACTTGAAGTTAGCTATGTTGACTAACCCTTTTTAAAAGCATTTAAGTTTATTTCCTCTTGAATTCTCTTCTGTGGAAATGGAGGATGTTCTTCTTATAATAAACCTTTATCCTTCTAATATCCAGGTCAAACAATCCGAAGTTCTATAACCTTTCATTAGAGTCCATCCATGAATTTTTAAGTCATTCTAAGTACACAGGAAATAGTCATTTGATAATTTTCATTTTAAAGGCAGCTAAGGTTCTTTATTATTGCACAGACCTATACACCTATATATGCCACTCTACCTCAAAAAAAAAAGTACACAAAATTTCAATTAGGTTTCTTCAAATGTCTGACCCTTATAGACAGGATTATTATTATGAATCACAAACTCTTTGCTCCTCTTTAATCTACTACATTGCACACAGTTTTCTTGAAATTTTGTCCTATGTTTAAAAAGTACAATTGATTTCTATGTGTGAAAAGCACTACCAGCAGTAAAATACTCAGCTTCAGATAATCTCTATTTATTATTGTATACATGTATTTATTTTTTAATTACAAAGGTGATTGAATAAAACATGCTTTTAAGTTCACTTTAATTCTTAATTATTTTGTAATAGAAAATTGCACCTAAATTTTCTGTTCACATTTGTGGAATTTTGAGATAACACAAAAAAACTTGTTCTGAAATCTATCATGAATAGTCCTGCTCTGTGTATTTATGTTACTCTTAGAGTTTTATTGCAACTTTATATTTCATTTTAATAGATTAGACATAATATAAATTTGAGTATTAGGTGTGTGTTGTTTGGGAGGAACCATTTTACTAAATATATTCAGAACTATGAAATGTATTGATTCTGGTTCATTTCCAGAACATGAAATGTAAATGGAACCAATCATTAAAGAACTGTAAATGGCTTTTTAGAGCAGTCCAAATGTATAGGGAAATATCTAAATACATTGTATTTCATGTTGTTTCTAAGAAGTGTTTTATTTAATATGAAATAATTAACCCTAAGAAAGAATCAATGTTTCCCTAAAAAAGAAGACAATTCTTTTATAAGTGACATGAGGTTTAAAATGATTTTTTCTTTTTCTTTTTTTAGCTCCAGTCCTGTGAATGTCCATTGATCCTTTCCCCATCTCCAACTCTGCCTCCTAGATTTCGTTCCTAGTTCCTTTCTATTTTTGCCTTCTAGTATGCTTCTCAATTCCCCCTTACAATAATAGCCCTATTACAGATGATTTTACTAGTGTAAGTTTTTAGCCTGACTACTAGGACCATTTGCCTAGATTGAAAGAGGGAGTGGAGGAGAAATGATATAGCCTGTTATCAAAGAACTGATGGTCTCCTAAAACACAACATACAGGGCCTCCCTGGTGGCCCAGTAGTTAAAGTCTTAGGGCTATCAAGCTATCACCAGTCATTGCAGCATGAGTTGATCCCTGGCCCCAGGAGCTAACCCTCATGGCATAAGCAGATCTCTCCTGCTGCTCCTCTCAGCATTTCAGTAAAACTGCCTTTTAGGCTCCCCACTCTGGTGAATCCTCTCACTCTCCGCACCTCTAGCCTACACTCCAGCTCTTGTATGCACAAATAAATAAAATAAATCTTAAAAAAAAACACAATACTATCTTTTACTAGGAAATACATTGAAGATTTAAAAATTTTCCCTTATATAAGCAGTATGTTGATTAATAGCAGTTACTGTTAGTAAAATTTATGTTACCCAGTCCTCTTAACAGTAGTAACAACAAAAATACATTTAGATAATTATAGGAACTAAGATGAGAATCAATAGGATCTTATATAATCTATATTAAATACTATTTATATCTCATCTCTTAAATGATTGTGTTTTTAAAGCAAAGATCACAACCCATTCATCTCAATATCTTAAGCTCTGGAAAATGTCTTCCAAAAAGGAGAATTCATGCTTTTGTTTCTAAATTTCACTGTATGTATACAAGTATCACCTAAGTTCTCTGAGTATGCTCAACCTCTCCAGAGATAATTGCTGTTATTAATTTAGTTATGTAACTTTCCCATAGGTATTTTTATACTTTTTCAATAGATTATATATCCATATACAGCATGATATTGCTGTACTGAATTATTAAAACTTTATAATGGTAGCATATAATAGATGTCATTTTACAAGATTTTTTCAATATTGCATTTTCAAAATACATGCATGTTAGAATGTGTTTAGCACTTGCTCATTGATTTTAATTGTTGCATAGCAACATTATATAACTATAACTAAATGTAAACTTTACTCAAATACTTATGTCTCCATTGATATATTTTCTCTACTTTAATTTATAAATATAATGCTACATTTTATTCTGATGGTAAATAATCCTTGTAGCCCAGAAGTCTATTTTAGAGTCTATTTTGTCTAATATTAATATTTTTAATTACTTTGTTATTTTAATTTTCATGATACATATTCATCTATTGCTTTATTTTTTCATTTCTTAATAGTCAGCACTTCTATTTGTTCTATTCTTGGTAGCATATCATCAGCCAAGTTTGATAGCCACGGATCAAACTTGGGCTGCAATGGCTGTGGATAACTTCGTCGCACCACCAGGGAGTTCCTATACTAGAGATATTTTAATAGAGTTTAATATGTTTATACTTGTTATTAATATATTAAACCATACCTCTAGCTTTTCTATTTTTTGCTTTCCAATTACCATTTTGTGTTAGCTTCTTTTCTCTAATTTTTTCTATGAATTGATAATGTGCTAATGCTATCTTATTTTCTATATTGATTTAAAACCTATTGATTTCTTTTGGTAGTTACTTTAAAATATTGACATAAAAGCTCATTTCAAAATTTCTTTGCATGAAGAGACAAACCACAAACTTGAAGAAAATGTTTTCAGAATACTTATACACTATGTATTCAAAATACACAGGGAACTTTCCGAATTCAACAACAAGAAATTAGAACACTCAACTTAAAACACTAGGTAAAAATCCACACAGATATCCCACCAAAGAAGATATGCCAGATGATAAATAAGCATATGAAAAGATGCTCTACATCTTTTAGGACGACTAAAATCCAAAAAAACTAATAATACCAGATGTTGGTAGGGAGGTGATGCAACAGAAACTCTCATTCATTTCAGGGTGATAATGTAAACAAGTACAGCCACTTTGGAAGACAGTTTCTTACAAAGCTAAACATAGTCTTACCTTCCAATCTGGCAATTATACTTCTATATAATTATCCAATCAAATAGAAAATATGTCTGCACAAAAATCTGTGCATGAATGTTTATATCAACTTTCTTTATAACCACTCAAAATTGGAAGCAACAAATGCCCTCAATATATGAATGGATAAACTGTGGTACAATGGAATATTATTCAATAAAATAATTTTCCTCCCGTGGTTTTGATAATCATCATTTATCTGAAGGATTTATTTCTCCGGGTTTTTCCTCTATGTCTAATTTTGTAGACATGTTATTCCATCCTGCTCCCGTCACGCTCCTTACATCAAAGTCAAGTCTCTTATTAAAGATTAGGTATTGTATAAAAGAGCTATCAAGAACTTTATAGTTGTTATCAAAAAGTCATCTTGGGGCTTCGTTCCATTTCAGGCCAAAAGACTGTCTTTTCTTCTTCTGTCTCTCATGACTTCATATATGCTGTATTTCCCCCCCTCGCACAAGTGGGGAGAGCTTTACTGAGTCGGTGGTTTTAACTTGTGAGCTCCACTCCTCTCTACTTCCTATAGGAAGCAAGTTCGCCCACAAAACTGAACTTTGTGCACAGAGATGAGCAGAACTGGTTCTTCGTGTGGACCTCCACTGGCCACTGAGCAATTCTGCTTTAAATTTATTCCAACATGTAGTTTACTTTATTTTATTTTGTTGTTTTTGTAACAGCTATGTCTTTTTAAATTTTGCCTTTAAAATTTATCACTGGTTTAGGGCCCGCCCTGGTGGCGCAGTGGGTTAAGCAACACACTATGAAGCAAACGGCAGCCACTACAGCACGAGTTCGAGCCCTGCTGCCGGCCAGGGCGGGAACCCACATGGCGCAGCAGACCTCTCCTGCCTCGCCCGCTGCTCCCCTCAGCAATGTGTTTCTGTCAATCTGCCTGTTCTGCATCACCACTCCCACACTTCTGGCCTGTACCCCAGCTCTTGTATGCATAAATAAATAAATCTTAAAAAAATAAATAAAATTAAAAAATAAAATTTATCACTGGTTTATATTTGAAACAGAAGAATATTGTGTCAATTTGCAAGGCCATCTTGTATGAAAGTTGATAGACATTTTCAAATATTTGTTGAATGAATAAATAAAATACTCCGGCCAGGCGGGGGACCCATATGGCGCGGCAGACCTCTCCTGCTGTGCCCGCTGCTCCCCTCAGCAGTGTACTTCCATTGATCTGCCTGTTCTGCTCCCCGCTTTCTGTGGTGAATCCTCTCACCCCCCCACACCTCCGGTCTGTACCCCAGTGCTTGTATGCATAAATAAATAAATCTTTAAAAAAAAAAAATACTCTGCATTATTATGATTCCCTCTGAGCCTTTCTTTCTGCTGTTCTCTCAACCTAGAATGAACTTTGCCTGTTTTCATTTCTACTCATTATTCAAATATCTCCCCTATAAAGATTTCCCTAATGACCACATGCCCTATACAAAATTAATTATTTCACTCTGTTTTATCATTGCATTTATTACAAACCACTTTATATCATATTTTATATCATATAATAATTATATTTCTGTCTGTCACCTCAACTAATTGTGAAACTCCATCTTACTTAACTCTGCATTACTTGTTCCTCACACAGCGGACTTAATTTCTATGCTCTCAAATATTTGTAAAAGGAATTGCTATGAATCACAAACCAAGAAAATATACCATTTAATTATTAGATCTTCTCTGTTCTAACATGTACTCTAAAATGTAAAAATAGTTTATTTTAATCAAAGCTATGTTAGAATAATTTTATGTGACTATTAATATTTTAAGGGAAAAAAGTGTGACTTAAATTCTACAATGACTAATAAAACCTTTAGAGACAATGGAAGTGTATCATGAAAAAATCTTTTTTTTTTTCCTTGAACAACTTAAGCACTTCTAAAGGGACTGGATTATGTCTCCAATGTCTTTTTAGCTCTAATCCTTGGCATGGCATCTGGCACAAAGTAAACACTCAAAGAATGTCACTGAACAAAGAATGCAAAAATTTTCCCTATTTATTATGAATAAATTGTCTCATTGTAATTTGTACAATGTTTGTAGAGCAATGAACAGTCACTATTAATAAAGATATTACTATGTACCAAACACTAAGTTAACTATTTAAATTCAAAATCATGCTTGATTTTCTAAACAATTAAGAAAGGCATTTAGTAATAAGAAATGTTGAATAAGCACATTTCACAGATAGACAATATTTAGGTTAGAGAAGTTAAATAGTGCATTCCAAGTTACTTAGACCCTGAACATTGGTGGGTCTGACTTCCAATGTTATAACCTATAACCTCTTCATACTACATTGCTAAATATGTTAATTTCCCTATCTTTCCCCATTTTTTTTTCTCAGTCACATCTTTGTGAGATTCCATGTTAAGTATTTGGACATAAAACTTAACTATAAATATGGGTGGTGAAAGAGGAAGGAAAGTAAAACTGCTCATCAATTCAGTAGGTTGGCAGTTCTGTGCTCTTTTATTAATACATGTGTGAGTAATCATGTAAAGTTCCCATCTAAGTAGGAATACACAGTTACTTCCATTTGTGTCCCTGTGAGATAGATACCTCAACAGAAAATGTGTAGGGGAGCAGGGGAGAAATGGAAACTAGAGGTAGAATCTGCATCAGAAAATATCCCCCACCAGAGCTGTAAAATCATGTCTTTGGAGATGTTCTTGGAGATACAAATCATTTAGGGTGGAGACACCAAATCATTCATCTGAGACAGTGAGAGAAAGCTCACTATAGGTGATCAGCAAATAAGCTAGAACAAACCCTCGCTCTGAATTATGACAATAGGGAGTGTCATATGCTAAGCAGAATAAACTTCTTTGTATTATTCCACTAAAGACATAAGAGGATTAAGTCTTCACTAGTTAACTTGTTATCTCAGTTATGGACTTTCCTTTTGCGGGATTTTATTTTTACCAATAAAGAGATGACTTCACAGAATAGTCCACCAGGGTGAAAAATGAGGCCACCCTGTGCATAGCCACATTTTCCGTGCTACTGTGAAATTCAGCAAATGCTTCAGCCTCATTTATAGGGTTAGCCCTTATTCCAATAAGCTTAAGACTGTGTGAGCAGCAAACATTTTAAATCAGCATAATTATATTTCACATGGCAATAAACACTTTCAGTTTAAGTGCGCATAATTTGTCTCTTTGTCTGATTCTCTTTGTTGCATTAGTTTCTCTCCATGGTGAGCATAAAATAACAGGATTTGTGATGATTCCCCAGAGATTCCTCTTTTTCCCCCTTCTCTTTTAAAAATGCTCAAGATGCTTCTCTACTAAATTTTCGAGAAAAATCTCATCCCAGCCGTTTGATTAAGAAAAAAAAAAAAAAAAATTAGGCAGGCAACAAGTATCAAGAGTTGATCTTACCACTAGAAATCAGGACATCCAGTTCTTTCCACATATCTCCTAATTCTCTGTTCTATGGTTGGGCCTGAAGTTGGTCTAACTCAAGTTTGGTTGTCTGGCTTTGATTGGTATTCAAGTGGAGTGGTGAGTGCCTAAGGCTCTAATCCCTGCAACACATGGTAATTTTTTCATTCTCTCTCAGCCTCCACCTGTTCCATGGTCCAGTGGAGGACTGCAAATCCTATCAAGGGAGGGCAAGCGACTAAGCCTGCCTCCCTGGCTCCAGCCCATCACATGTGCGCTCGGGCTGCAGAGCGGCCAGCCAGCTGCAGCCCCGCGATCATGTTATCAGATGACGGATGGCTTCCTATCAGGTGTTTAAACTGACGAGCTGCCCCATCTGGTAAATGATTCGGGAAGTCTGGCCTTGTTTGATGAATGGGGAAAGTGACAATGCCAATCAGAGTGACCCCTGCAGCCTCCCTGCTGCTGCCCCAACAGCCACCGTTGCATCTATCCCACTGGTTTACTTTTTCAATTCTATTGTCACTCAGCTGAGGTTCGACCTACTGTCACTAAATTGTCACTAAATTACATCATTAATCCAAATATTTTCCTTGCAAGAACCTTCATAAAATGGATGCCAGGCCTCCAACAGACTCATGATCAGAATTAGAGGGCAAGACACCAGCTTCAGATCAACAATTTTAGAGGTGGTTCATGCCGCTTGACAGTCTGTTTTGCAGTAAAAGTGCTTATTTTGGAAGGAACGACTTGTTTTCCCCAAAATCAAACCAGGATCCAGTGCAACATGAACTGCAAGACATTTCTGAAGAAATAAACCCCTTTGTAATATCTCTGCTCAAATATGGATCGATGTCTTTGTGACCATTTGGAGGGTGTTATATAACTTTCCCAAACTATCGTTATGAGATGGTTTGTGATTTGGTAATCTGGTCTTAAAATGTTCTAGTTTTTAAGAACCTGTAATGTATATTAACCATTGAACACCTTTGCTCCTAGTGCGGTGCCTGTAGGGAATATGTATGCAGAAGCCTAGTTTGCAAAGCACAGATGAAATGGAAATTTCAATCAGCGGCATCGATGTTCCATCACCCCCTTTATTGTGAAGGCATGGTCTATTTATACATGGTATATCATATCAATTACTCATCATAGCAAATACCAAACAATAAAGATGAAGCAGAATGCATGACCACTTCAGAAACAATTCTCTATGCAATATTTATTTTCATCAACAATTCCAAATGACTGTGAAAAACTCATGAGCCAACCACCAATTGTTTTATTTTTAATTTAAAAATATATTGTCATCCAGATCTTTGATGAAAGTGCTGCTCTGTCCACCCGTTATGAAGCACATCATTTTTTGCAACCATGAACAGTGAATAAACAAAACAAAGGGGAGTTTAATGGGAATGACAGCACAGCAGGTACATTTATGATTTAGTATCATTTCAGTTTTCATCCAGGAAAATTGTCAACTATTCCAGGAATAAAAAATAAAATGCTATGTACTGTATAGTATAACCTCTTTAAATTGGCAATTTGTAGCTGTTTGATAATTCATTCTTAAGCAAACCTCAACCACTTGCTACCTGCTGTATTCATTAGCCTGTCCATCTTCCTATTCCCTGTAGAGCACCAGGAACTATGATTGTTAGAAAAATGTGCTGCTGTGTATATTTGCTCCTTAATACATGTATATATGTTTGCCACGTATTTTTATGCAATTGTTTTAGAAAGACAAGCAAACATTTATTTGACCAGGAAGATAGTTATTAACATTTTTTGGAAGTTTTGCAATAGATCCATTTTAGATAAATAATGTATTACATACTGTCATATGCAGTCGAATTTTTTCTATTCATCTATTGAGCATAACATGCAAAGCTCAATATAGAAACTACCAAATTTTAAGAGCAACAGCTCTCTGTATGTGGCACATTTGCAAATATGGGTATTTCAGGGTGCAAATTAAAATAGTTTGATGCACCATATCACACTTTCTCAATGAAAGGGAAACTTTCCTTGTGCTTACTATAAACACTTCATTTACACGTTTATTTGAGACTTTGTTAAATTAGATTATGTAAACACAGGCTGGATAGCAAGTCAAATTTAATACACATGAGTTTTAAAACTGACTTGCATGCTGAACATACAAAGTATAAAGGACTTCACCAAGATTTATTGATTCATGTCAAGGCATCATTACTTTTCAAAGTGTGAAAAATGATCATATATTTATGACCTGCCGACTGAAGCTGTTTTGTGAATTAGCAAAAGCTCTGGAGAGGAGCAGCCTAATTGCATTATCATAGAATCAGAGATGGTTGTCAATTTCCCCCATTTAGCTTTTCTCCTTTAGTTTGTTAAAATGAAGGTGCCATACGTTGGTTGAATTCACTAATACCCTGATGAATGAGGTATTTTCCCACTAGACTCGCTACCAGTATAAACAGTGAATTAGGAATGATAGACCATCAATCATATCTCCTTCAAACAGATCTCTGCCCTGAGATTATTCATTATATATTAGGGCCACTTAAAAAGTTTTCACACAGGATTCACCGATGAAAAGACTTAAATTGTCCATAATATTCAGTATTTCCTTTGAAAGCGGAAGTAGTGAAGTAGGTCATTTTCATCATGAACACGATTTTCACTAATTGTCCCTTTTGCTTCAATTATGTTATTTCTTCCAAAAAAATAGATGATGCAAATATCTTATATTGGTTACTGTTCTTTAACGATATCCTGTTTGTTAAATTGAATTCTACTGTTTGCTTTTCATTTCTTCTTTACATGACCACAATTTTAAAGTGGAAATCCACATCAACTGAATACAAAATTCAAGCTTAAATAAATGCTCACTTACCCCTTATATTTTTGGTATCTACAAGCTTAAGATGACCTAGTGATTTGTGTGGTGTTTTTCATGCAAAGGGTCAGAGCTTGCCCTCAGGCGCCCATGTATGGTTCCCCTGGGGTTTTGTCCTTTTAATGGAAATTACGCGTTTGCATCCAAGGGCAAGATTCCTCCCAAAGGGATTTATCCTGCCCCGATGTGCAAACATAATTCTCATTAAAATTAATAGGAATTGTACACATGCATCTAGGGAAGAAATAGACTCCTAGGTTCAGATCACCTCATTCTGTTTCATGCACAAGATGACAGGGTCTGCCCTGAAGGTGGGCATGCAGCCAAAGGTTGGAGAGTTCAGATAAGCAATCAGAACCTCCGAGCTCACCTACACCATGTGTGAAGCTCTGCAAATTCTTTTTCTTCTTTGCAAAATATTGCGCAGCTAGGCTCTTACTTGCTAAGCTTTTCTCCTGCAGTACAATTATTTCCATGATTTCTTCTCCAGGGAGTTCAGGAAAACTGGGCATTGCTTATACTTGATTCCAGGACGGGGGTTTCGGATCATTTGTATTTATCAGAATCACTGGACCATAATATTTGTCTATTCTTTCCCTTTGTAATGCTTCAAAAATACCTCTTATTTGACTGGATAAGTAGTATTTATCTCCTGGTGTGTTTTAGGGGCTGAGAAATCAGCTCTTTATTCTGGGGAAAAGCAGTTCTCAAGCACACATTGCTAAACCTATGTAAATTCAACCAAACAACCTTTTTAGAACAACTTAAATTAGATGGTATGAAGGAAAGAAGAATAAACTTAGTATTCAATTAATTTGATCATTTTATGAAAACCATAAAAATCAGCCATAAAAAGGTATAACTTCACCCTTCTAAAAATAACATGACTTATTGGGTTAATTTTAAAAGTCAAGTAATTCCAAAGCACTAATATCACCATTTGAAGCATACCTGACAAGACTTTCCAATTCTTTTCACTTATAAAAGTCAATATCTTATAGGAGCAATATTAGTACTTGTATTACTTTTGTTTCATCAATGTAAGCAATGTACTGGAAGTTAAGGAATTTTTTTTAAAATCTCCTTAAGAAGCAGTTTATACAAACCAATTTTGACATTGACAAATAAACCACAAATCTGTAGTAATAAAGGATATGTGTTTTGGATGAGGAGACTAGGCTAGAAAGTATAATGTGTTAGTTGTCACATATTATATTGTTTATATATATATATATATTTTTTTTTTTAAGATTTATTTATGTATACAAGCCTGAGGTATAGGCCAGAGGTATGGAGGGGTGAGAGGATTCACCAGAGACAGAGTGGAGAGCAGAACAGGCAGATCGACTGAAACACATTGCTGAGGGGAGCAGTAGGAGAGGCAGGAGAGGTCTGCAGCGCCATGTGGGGCTCCTCCCTGGCCGGCAGCGGGGATAGAACTCGTACTGTAGTGGCTGCGGTTTGCTTCATAGTGCGTTGCTTAACCCACTGAGCCACCAAGGAGGCCCTATTATATTATATTTAAAAGAAAAAATTTAGAAAAGTCAGGCATTCAAGTGAGTGTTTTATCAACTAAACTTAATCTTTCAGTTGCCATCAGATGAGCAAATAATTCACTGAATCCTAAATTATTTCCAAACAAAACCAATAAACCAAGAGTTGAGACTCAATCACATAATTGGCACCATGGCATCTTAATCTCCTAATAAATCAGTCCCAACTCAGGGTAGAGAAAGTGTGTAGACAGTAAATGCACAAAAGATGAAGGTAACTTTTCTTCTTTTTTCTTAGAAAAAAAAAAAGATTACTAATAACATGTACATCTGTGCTGTTTGCTTTTCACTAATTCAACTTTTTATTCCAAAGTAGATTTCAAGTCACCAATTTGAATGTTCCTTCCTATGTCAGTGACATTCTTATTTCCTAATTTTGTTACTTTTACTGGACAAGCTTCCTTCTACCAACCTGTAATTTTTAATCCCTGCCAAGTTTCTATCACTGTTTTCTGTTCATTACAGACTCCCTTCCTTGACATTCATGTCCTGATTTCAGATGTCATGTTTGTACCAGAGATTACACAATTATTATATCTTGCTCATGTTTCAGACTTTCAGATCCGAGTACAAACTGAAGACACCATAGTTATAGTTAAAAGTTCCTAAGGTGCCTCACACACATTATGAACTTTTTTTGTCTCAGTAGTTAATTAAACTTACATTAACCATTCAGATTTAATAATGGCTGGCAAAAGGAAACAGAAAAATCTGGAAAATGCTCTTGTTTTCTTTTGTATCATATTCTGCAGTCTATAGACTGTAAATGTAACTATATACAATGATGGAGCACAGCATTCTGAAAGAACTAGATAAATTATAAATGTTGTATAAACACAGGTATAATTACTTATTTTGAATGAATATGCAATTGCTTAAAATGATTTATTTTAAATTACTTGTGCAAGCGCTCATCCTCCTCAAATTAAACTATCACCCACAAAATGTATTTTCATTGTCATATTTGTTCAAGAAGAAAACGGAAATTTCTTTGAAAATTACTAACATAATGTGGTCTTTCATGTAGTGATTTCTGATGTGTCTGAAACAGTTTTCCTACATAGTACATATGAAAGTAAACTTTGGGCCCTCCCTGGTGGTACAGGGGCTTAAGCACCACACTATGACACATCCATAGCCACTGCAGCATGAGTTCGATCCCAGGCCAAGGAGGGGATCCACATGGCATGGCAGACCTCTCCTGTGGCGCTGCCCGCTGCTCCCCTCAGCAGTGTATTTCAGTCAATCTGCCTGTTCTGTCTCTGGTGAATTTTTTCATTACCCACACCACTGGCCTGTACCCCAGTTCTTGCATGCATAAATAAATAAATCTTTTAAAAAAAAAGAAAAGAAAAGAAAGTAAACTTCACATTTAACCCTATCTATTTAAGTGTATATAAACCTTCTTTAGTCCTCTGTTAGCAGGTAAATTGGCAAATATGAATGCAAATGTATCTAATTTCATAATTATCAGATTAGTGAAATTCAATTTCTTGCCAATAAAATCATGAGATCCAAATAAAGAAGTACAATATTTTCTCTTTTTTATCTTATATTTTAAAAAACACGTCCTTAAAAAAAAAAACACATCCTTAAAAAGAAATTTGAAAAAAAATGTAAAAAATATATATAATAAAAAAATAAGAAATAAAATTTGACATTCAACAACAAAAAAATAAATTTAAACAATACAATAACATACACAATAATACTGAAAGCCCTCTTCCCAACCTTATCCAATACCATAGAGACAAATGAAATAGTGTTTATATGCTGGTTTTGTCATAGTATCAATCCAGTACCTGAAACAATCAATAGCACATACACATATTCACTAAATATTTGCTAAATTAATTGATATTTTCTAGTTATTTTGGTTACATTTGCAGACATAGTCAGTGTTCATGTGAACATAATGTGCCTATATCCTGAGATTGTTGTTACAATTCCAGTCACCCACCATCTCTTTCCATTTATCTCATTACATTTAACAGTTTCATTGTTTTCCATTGTGTAGAAAATTTATTTAATATTCTCCTTTATATAGTGCCCAATTTTTTACTACTGTATCCAGTGTCACAGAGATTACCTTCAGTGTGTATGTTTACATGCACATGGGTATCTCTTTTTTTGCAGGATTTATATATTTAAAATATTGAATTTCAACCTGGGGGAAGGGGGGGGGGTTAGGGGGAGCTAAATCCCATCAGTATCTATTTCTTCTTTTATGTATCAAATAAACTTTTCCATTTGTTTTTAAATGCAATAATAAAAATATTTATCAAGCAATTTCTCTCTGCTAGATGTCATTCTAAGCATTTTATATGTATTAAACGTTTTATCTCATTAAAATCCTATATAAATAAAAACTATTTTATTCCCATTTTAGGAAAAACCAACTGGCGCAATCAAACTAAATGCTCAAGAACTTATTTGTAAATGTTAAAGAATGGACTTGGAACAATTTTTTTAGTGCTAGAGTCCATCCTGTAACCTTGAATGGATGCTTGCATAGGCTATTCCTTGATAGTGTATGAATTTTATGCATGTATTGTTTGAAAGTTATCATTTTTATTATTATTATTATTAGACTATACAATCTGTTTATTGCAGGTACATACATTTATCTTGCAGCTTCTATCTCCACTCATCACTAAATTTCCCATGTATGTATTCTTACTATATGAACATGTCCTTCTAAATTTCCTCACTTCAGAATATAAGGGAACCAAATAAGGGACCAAGGGAAAGAATAATAACAATAAAAAAAAAAGACAAGGACAAATTGGGGACACTTGGTGGGGAGGGAAGAGGGGGGAGGGTTGAGGGCAGATGGGAGCACAAGGGACTGAGGTGATGGTGCACTGGTGAAATGGTGGTGGGAAATCCATGGGGACCACAATTAATGGCAAATATAAATAAATATTATAATTAATTAATTAAATTTCCTCACTCATTAGATTTTCCTTTTTAGTTGTTGGTAGACATAATCTAAAATGTTTTGCCTCTTCTTTTTCCAATATGTAAATTCCACAATACATTTTTCTTTTTGATATTCTTGGTTTAGAAACCTCTCCTCCTCCCCTGTTCTAAAAGCAAAGAAAATATAATCAACAACATAGTATCTTTTTCTCCTTAATTAAATTAAGAAGATTTAAGTGTAATGTTTGTTTTGGGATCTTGCTAGGTATCTTTAGTTAGGCTAAAGGCTTAGGATAAACATTTATGATTAATGTGTTTCCTTTTATCCAATATATTTGGCACTCCTTTTTCTATTAATGTGTACAGTATATTACATATATTCAACTATCTTGTATTCTAGAAATATGTTCTAGAAAAATTGATCATAACATCTAATTGTTTGATATGCTGTGGCATATAGTTAACTAACCAGTGTTTTATTTGATGTCTTTGCATCTATAATGATGTGATACTGGTCTCAGTTGTGCTATCCTTATCTAAACTTTATATAAACTATATAGTGAGTCTTCCATATTTATCTAGGCTTTCTCTTTAAGCATTTTATTTAAGTAATGTAACACTTATATTTGATGTAATGGTGAGGTAGAATTTATGAAGACCTGTTACTTATTTAAGGATTAGATATTGAACTAACTTTTTATTTTCTTCATAATTGCTCATCAAATCATAGTATCTATTAACTGTTTTTTTTCTATTAACTGTTATTGGTCACAATCACTTGTATTTTCCTAGGAAAATGTGCATTTCACCTTGTTTTATAAATTTATTAATTAAATGCATGCCTAGTATTAGCTGGTAATTTTTTAAAGATACGTTTACTTATGTCCTTTCTTCATCTTAACGTCTTTTGTGTTTTCTCTTTCTTACAGTCTCATTATATACAAGAAACTTAGAAAAATGGTCTCTATGGTATAAATTATTTTTACTTAATTTGGAATTTTATTGATGAAATTTAATATTTACTTTGTTTTCTATCTCATTAATTTCTGTTTAAAGTTCATTTCTGTCTTCAATTTACATAGATATACTTTGTTGGCCTTTAGTTTCTTGAGTGAAATGCTTGAACTATTTTCATGCTATGTTATTTTTTAAATAAATTCACTTAAGTTGTGTTCTCTCTAGTATCACACAATTCAAAATAGTCTAAAATATCAATTTTGTTTTCTCTTCAAGTCAAAAATCAGGCACATAAAATAGCAAGCTAAATAAAGGAAAATGGAAAATTGAATTAAAAAAAAAAAAGGAAAAATGGGCCTTGTTGCTAGCTCAAAAGATTCAGTCCCCACTATCAGCAGCCACTGCAGGACACTTTCGATCTCTGCCAGGGAGCGGATGCACATGGCACAGCAGACCTCTCCTGGCTAGCCTGCTGCTCCCCTCAGCAGTGTATTTCAGTCAATCTGACTGTTCTGCTCGCCCATCTGTCTCTGGTGAATCTTCTCACCCCCATACCTCTGGCCCACACCCCAGTTCTTAAATGCCTAAATAAATAAAAATAAATCTTTAAAATAAAATAAATTTTGGCTCAATATCAGAAAGAACTTTGCAAAATTCAAAGTTGTCCCGAAACTGAAACATACTACTTTTTAAGAAAGTGAGTTCCCTTGTAACTGTTCAAGCAAAAGAATGGGTGCTTGTATGAGCAGTGTATTACAGAAGGAATTCAAACATGGAGTGGATACATTATTTTAAGATCATTCTCACTCTGTTTGCATTCTATCATATAATTTAGTCTATTATAAAGTGTGACAAATGGTGCCGCAGAACTATTTTTAATTCAAGTAAACCCCCCACTGTAATAAACTCCATAGGAATTCTAGAATACTTTATTGAAATATAATTGTGTTAAAAGTAATAGTTTGCTTAAAACCACATTCCTGATCTGCAGGAGTTGTAGAATAAACAGAGATGAGACCAATTTTCTCTATGGCTTAGTAATAAGTCAAAAGAAATAAGAAAAAAAAAAGGAGAAGCATCATAAACCTTCTCCTTCTCCTAGTTCCAGATCTTTAGTACAGTGTTTTCCCTTACAAGGTAGTTTTGGACGTGGAGTTAATGGTTGGGATGTGTAAGGTGCTGATGGAATCTGAAATTATAGATGCTGATAGAGTCATAAATAATTGTCATCTATTCAGCTATAGGCCAGCTAAGAATTGTCAATTTTTGCCTTTACTTCTGTCCCTAGGCCCTCACTAGAGCCAGAATAATTTGCTATTTGTCCTTTATGTGACTGTAACTTCCCTTCTCAGGCACTGGACAGGCCATTTAGAGAGCAAACTTTCCTTTTTTTTTTTTTTTTGGAGGAAGCCTGGGGGTAGGAGTGGGTGAGAGGATTCACCGGAGACCAGGTTGGGAGCAGAACAGGTGGGTGCAATGAAATATACTGCTGAGGGGAGCAGCAGGCGAGGCAGGAGAGGTCTGCTGTGCCATGTGGGTCCCCTCTCTGACCAGTGATAGAACTCATGCTGCAGTGGCTCCACAGTGCGGTGCTCAACCCATTGCACCACCAGGGAGGCCCCTATTATTATTATTTTTTTAATATTTGTTTACTCATAAAGAACTGGGGTGCAGGCCAGAGGTGCGGGAGAGTGGAGGAGAGGGGGAGAGGATTTACCCAGAGACAGGGTAGGATGTGTCTGAGAGCAGGATACATACAAGATTTGCTGCAGGAAATACTAATTACCATTGTTTCCAAACAAAGATGAGCTCCCTTTCTCATCTGCGGTGATATCTTCTATCTGAATTCTTACCCTCTGACTTAACACTATGTCCTGCACTAGCCGACCATCAGCGCCCTTCCTTCCGAGTCAGACCCTGGAGTTTGAATCATTAACCCCGGTACGGTGGTATGTGGAGATGGGCCTTTTGGAAGTGATTAGAGTTAGTTAGATCTTGTGGTCAGAACTTCATGATGGGATTAGTAGCCCTGAACAGAGACATCACTCCAGAGACCACTTACTAGGTAACTTTGGACTCTGCCTTACCTCCCAGTGTCCCACCGACAAAAAAGGGGGGAAATTGTTGTAGATAATTTATTGTTTTTATGACAACTAAATATAAAAAGTTAATATATGTTCAGAATAAAGCCAGCAATACTGTTAGGTTGATCACTGGAAATTTGTGAATTACATATCTCATAACTCCTGAAAAAAGTAACTATGTACTAGTTTTTTTTTTTATGCATACAAGCACTGGGGTACTGGCCAGAGGGTGTGGGGGGGTGAGAGGATTCACCACAGAGAGCAGAGAGCAGAACAGGCAGATCAACTGAAGTACACTGCTGAGGGGAGCAGTGGGCACAGCAGGAGAGGTCTGCTGCACCATGTGGGTCCCCTCCCTGGCCAGAAGCAGGCATGGAACTCTCGTGCTGCAGTGGCTGCGGTTTGCTTCATGGTGCGTTGCTTAACCCACTGCGCCACCAGGGAGGCCCACTATGTACTAGTTTTGAAATGACACGGATCCTTTCCTAATTTTGATTGTCATTATTCCTTCTAATAATACTGTTTTTAGGGGCCTCCCTGGTGGTGCAAGAGTTGTCTCAACACTATTAAGCTATGGGCAGCCACTGCAGCATGAGTTCAATCCCCAGTCAGGGAGCTAACCCATGTGGCACAGAAGACCTCTCTCACCAACTGCTCCCCTCAGCAGTGTATTTCAGTCGATCTGCCCTGTTCTGCTCCCCACTCTCTCTCTGGTGAATCCGCTTACCACCCCACCCCTACACCTCTGGTCTACACCCCAGTTCTTGTTTGCATAAATAAATAAATCTTGAGGAAAAAATGTATACAAGGAGTTATGTGTCATCAGAGAACACATAAAAAAATAATTAAATTATTAAGGAAGAAAAAATGCACGTAGAAAATTTAGGAAGGGAACTAATACTTATTTTTATAATTGTATTCACTGTGTTTGTTAGGCTCATCAAAATGTAAATTATTCTTAATTTATCAGCTCTTTGTAAAAGTGATGGGCCCTATTCTACAGAGAAAGAAATACTCAGATAAGTTAACTAATTAAAGTAAACTCAAATTTCTAACAAGTGATGGCTGACCAGCAGGCTTTTGAAAATGGTTTTCTGTGTACTGACTTCATTCATATTAAAAGTATTTTAACTCCCCACAATATTTTAAACTGAATAAGCACAAACTAAATATATGTTGACTGGATAAAAGATTACATCATAGAAAATCTTTTAAAAATAGAACCCAAATAGGAAAAAATATTTATTACGTTGATAGTGATAGTTAGTTTTAATTCTCTCAAAATCAAAATATACATGGTAGAGAAATAAGAAACTAGTACTTGCCAAAAGATTAATTGAGAATGTGGTCTAATCATCTTCCAGAGCATTAAGCCAACCTAAACAGAAAGGTATTTTCAGCTTTGAAGAGTTGTTCTTATGCATGCAGAATTATAAATGGCCTAATTTTCCCTATATCTCCATAATTAACAGAATAATTATTGATCAGCACAAAGCACACAGTCTCTGGAGACATGATTTGTGTGAGCGCTTAGCTTTCTGAAAGCTTAAATCACTGTAGTCAGTATTAAAAAATGAATTGATAGTAAATGTGGTATAATTAATCCACCTATTCTATTTGCACATGAACATCTTTTCATGCTAAATATCTCATTCATTTAGGAAAGAATACAAATGTATTACAATGACAGAATAAAAAATAAATTGGAACTTTTATTTCCCAGCAATACTCCTTGTTTTTAATTTACTCAGGTTTCTCATATAGTGTGCAAGTTTAAAATACTTATCAAGGGCCTCCCTGGTGGCGCAGTGGGTTAAGCAACACACTATGAAGCAAACCACAGCCACTGTAGCACGAGTTCGATCCCTGCTGCCGGCCAGGGAGGGGACCCACATGGCGCAGCAGACCTCTCCTGCTGTGCCCGCTGCTCCCCTCATCAGTGTACTTCTGTTGATCTGCCTGTTCTGCTCTCTGCTCTCTGTGGTGAATCCTCTCACCCCCCCCACACCTCTGGCCTGTACCCCAGTGCTTGTATGCATAAATAAATAAATCTTTAAAAAATAAAATAAAATACTTATCAAGTTTTATATGCAAATTACAGGTGCAAAGAAAGGTGTAGGCAGAGGATTTGGGTGATATTCAGAATACCCTAGAATGTACATGGACTAATACTGAGCTATTTCCCCTCCCGGTTTTCCAGTCTCTTTGTGCTACTCTGTATCATTGGACCATTACCTGAAGTTTGCATATCTGAGGTCGCCTACAAGAGTATTTCTTTCTGGGCCAGGACAGTGGGAGATAGTGGAGGGAGGTGAATGGAAAAGAAAAGCCAGGACATATCTCCTCAGCCCTCTCTCTCCAGGTAGCCTCAAGTCTGTTAGCTGCACTTACCACTTCTTTGTGCCACCAGCTGCCTACCCACAGAACTGCCAGATGACTTAGCCCCTGAACTCTGATAACATCACTTCCTTTTTGTCTTCCAGCCCTGGGGTAACAGTGACTTCTTGCAGTTGCCAGTCTCTGGGTTGTCTCATTATGGCCTTTTGTCTTCACAGCTCTTCCTTTTCCTGTATAATTGATTCCTGTATTATATTTCCTCTGTTCTGAGGATTCAAAGCAGTTATTATTCCTCTGACTAGACCCAGCTGATACAATATACTCCTGGAGGGGAAGAACCTACTCTGTCTTGTTTTTTGCTGTATCTTAGCACCTAGGAGAATAACTTATACATATTAAGTAATCAAAGGAAATAGACTACGTGAATAAATAGAAAACATACCTCTTAATCTGGTAGATTTCAAACTTCATTAACTATCAGAACTACCTAGAAGACTTGTTATAACACAAATTGTTACCTCCCCTTACATGATCCCTTCCCCAGGTTTCTGATTTAGTAGGCCTAGAATGAGACCCCCAAATTTGCATATCTAACAAGTTGCCAAGTCATGCCACTGCTGCTGGTCCAGGGACCACGCCCACACTTGAGACCCACTGTATCCTCTAGGATGTGTTCTACTTGTAATCCAACCTGAATATACACAGCAGAGGAAATATCTACACAGAGGAGCAACTAACTTCGTATTTAGAACATCTAAAGGTAACCTGAGATCCATCTTCAGGTATTATGACCACCCTAAACATTTGTTATAAAAATGAACCATTCCCATTGTACAAGCTGCATGGACCACAAGTCCCTTCTCTCCTCTTCACTGTCCCTCAGTCCCTTCCACCCCCCACTCTATAGGCAGGGGAAAGAGCAACATAATGATGCCTGTGACCTTCTACTTTGGCTGTAAGAATGTGAAACTATTGTTTTCTGGTTTGGTGATCAATGCACCAATAGCAGGAGATTTAGTGACAGTAAATTTATAAGCAATATAATATGAAAAGCTCAAGATAGCCAAGAGAGGCCACACTGTGCAAGTCACAGTCAGTGTTGGCTATATTTCCACACCTGTCCAGGGGCTGAATGTGCCCTCTGGAGGCACACAGATGTCCAGCAGCAGAGGCTGAGCTCTCCCCACCTTTTCAGACAGTGCGGCGTGTCTTCCAGGGGTCAGCAGCCACCTCCCCAGGCTCATCTTTCTGACCTACAGTGGGTGCCTCTGCAATGCTGTAGTGGCAGTGGCTGGCATAGAACACTTTCTCTTCAGCAGGAAGAAGGCAGTGGCCACGGACATCACAGCACTGCCCTAACACCACACTCTGTGGCGTGGTCTTATTGATTATAGTGCGACTCGTGCAAGACTGGAAGACATAGCTTCCCTTTTTACTCCTTGTCTCCTTACACACACACACACACACACACACACACACCCTTCTCAACAGACACTTAAGCTCCCCTTTTTACTCCTTGTCTCCTTACACACACACACACACACACCCTTCTCAACAAAGACTTAAGCTCCCCTTTTTACTCCTTGTCTCCTTACACACACACACACACACACACACACTCACACATGTGCCCTTCTCAACAGAGACTTAACTTACAGTCTCTGAATTAAAGTGGTAATCTTCCTTGTTTTTTATTCATCTGAGCTCATAGTCCCATTTTCTTGAGGTGAAGCCGCCCATGAGATGTCCTGTCTTCTCCCATCATCTTCAATCCTAGTTATAGATTCTTGTCTCACATGAGTAGCTTTCCATTCAGTGACAATCGCCTGTTTCCTTTTATAGTTTTCAGTTTGTATTTTGAACAGCTATATGTGCATTTGGTGGATTTTTCCTGGGTCAAGTGATGGAAAGAGAGTAACTTCAGCCAGGATTAATGGCAGCTGTAAGAAACTCTTGCCCAACTAAATTCAGAATCCAAACTTAGCATTAAAAAGTAAGTTTCAATCTTTGTACTCAATGAGTGGGAAGTACATGGTAACTTTCCTTTTCCTTACGTGTCATGTGTTGCAGTGAAATCTCGGCAGTGTGAAAAAGGGTGGTTTGAACTAAATACAGGCCTGGAGTTTGCAGAAATGAACATACTTGGGTGACTGACTCATCAACTGTGCTCACACTTAACATTTTGATTAGCATAAGCTTGTCAACTTAAAAAAAAAAAGGTTTGGGAAAATAGAAATAGACATTGTTGAATAAAATCATTGGCATTTCAAAAAGTCTTCTTTTTTTCAATTTTTTTTATACTCTTTATACCAAATTATAAATAAGGAATGGTTAGTTTTCACAAACAAATAATCAAACTGACCAATCTTAATTGACTATTTCTATAAAGAATACCAAGATGGACCCCCCTGGTGGTACAAGGGGTTAAGTCTCAGCACTATAAAGTGATCAGCAGTCACTGTAGCACAGGTTCGATCCCTGGCCAGGGAGGTGACCTACATGGTTCAGCAGACCTCTCTTCTGTAGTCTGCTGCTCCCGTCAGCAGTGTATTTCAGTCAATCTGCTTGTTCTCTTCCCCAGTCTGTCTGGTGAATCCTCTCACCCCCTGTACCTTTGGCCTGTACCCCAGTTTTTGTATGCATAAATAAATAAACAAACAAACCTTTTTTAAAAAAAAAAGAGCACAAAGAAAGGAAGTCTGCTTATCCCTCACATTTTAGTAAAAATTAATTTGATCGGGCCTCCCTGGTGGTGCAATGGGTTGAACAGTGCACAATGAAGCAAATCACAGTCAATGCAGCACATGTTCGATCCATGCCTCCCAGGGAGGTGACCTAATGGTGGGGCAGACTTCTTTGTCTCTCCTGCTGCTTCCATCAGCAGTGTGTTTCAGTCCATCTGCCTGTTCTGTTCCCCCACTCTGTGTCTGGTGAATCCTCTCACCCCTCCACACACACCTCTGGCCTGTACCCCAGTGCTTGTATGCATAAACAAATCTTTTAAAAAATTAATTTGATCACTCAAATTTCTTTGCATGAGACAATAAGTATCAAATTAATAACTATGCTTTATCAGACCAACTTAAGCCCTGTGAGAGTAGAGTCTACTTCTGCATTGTTGATAGTACATCCCCCAGGACTCACTGCAGCACCTGGCATGTGGAAGGCATGCACTACACCCTGGATAAATGAGAAAAATGAGTGAATGGGATTCATCACCAAATCACTACAAACAGGCATGATTTTTGTCACAGTTCATTTTTGATAAAAGTGTCTTCTCTTGTAGTTCACATAATTCCCTCTGCCTGCAATATTCCCACTTATTTCCAGGAAGCTTTTTATCTCTCATAAGAATGGAATAATTTGACGAGGCTTTAATTAATAAGCATTGTGATGACATAAAGCTATTAGACTGAGCTGTATCTCTGAGGGCTTGTGAGAAAGTACAATTATATCATTCCTAGAACGTGATGACGTCTTTAATTTCTCTACCTTACCCTCTACAATTCATTAGCAAGTTTGATGAGCTTGAGCTTGAAAATTCATCCGAAGCAGATTTTGTCTCACATATACTCTGTGCCCAACCTAACCCAAGCAACTGTCTTCTTGGAACTAGATTAAAGACATGTCATCCTTGCTCCCACTTTTGCCCTTTGCAGTCCCCCATCGGTCCCCGCCATGACAGTCAAAGTGATATTTTAAACAAAAAAAATCAGATCTTGCCACTTTAGAATGCACCAATGGGCCTCCCTGGTGGCGCAGTGGGTTAAGCAACGCACTATGAAGCAAACCGCAGCCACTGCAGCACGAGTTCGATCCCTGCTGCCGGCCAGAGAGG
>JAGFMF010011568.1:15679389-15772937 GCA_019455555.1 Galemys pyrenaicus | reverse complement strand
CTCTGTGGTGAATCCTCTCACCCCCTCCCCACACCTCTGGCCTGTACCCCAGTGCTTGTATGCATAAATAAATAAATCTTTAAAAAAAAAAAAAAAGAATGCACCAATGACTTCCCAATAATTTTAGAAAAAGAAAATCATTACCCTAAATAATCACTCATCTTCCTCCTCACACCTCATTCTCCCCTTTGTCTAGTACAAGTTCCTATAAACTACCAAGAGTTTTTTACCTCAGTGTCTTTTCTTTTCCTGTTTTTTTCCTACCTCTAATGATATTTCTTAAGTCTTTTTTTTCTTATATATTTTTTTCACATCATAAAGATCTCTGTTAAACATTGACCTCTACACAATGCTTTATGTAGCATTCCATCTAATATTTGTCTCCTTCCTTCCTCTGAGTTACTTTTTCTTTCATAGGTGAATAGACACTATCTGAAATTATATATTTATTTCTTGGTGTACTTGTTCTTTGTGGTAAAATGCAAACTCAATGAGGACATACTCTTTTTTGCTTTTTTTTTTGTCTTCATTCAATTTCACTGAGATTAAATTGACATACAGTTTAAGGTGTACAACACAATGTGTTTGAATGGCATGCATTATGAAATATTACCACACTAAGTTAACATCCATCAGCTCATATAAATACCTCAAAAAAGGGAAAAGAATTATTTTCCTTGGTGATCAGAAGTCTTAATACTCTCTTCACAATTTTCAAATTTACCATACGGCAATATCACCATAGTCATCATAGTGTACGTTCCATCCCTGGTACTTATTTATCTCATAGCTGGAATTTGTACCTTTAGATCACCTTAGTCCAAGCGGCCTCCTTCCCTTACCCTGACCTTTAGTAAACATACATCCCATTCACCTTGTCTCTCTTGTCTGCTGCTGTATTCCAGTGCTTTGAAATCACCCAGCAAAGGGTGAGTTGCCTGTAAGCATTGGGAGAGGAATGAAATATTTTTTTTAGAGAGTTATTTATTTATGCATACAAAAGCTGGGTGACAGGCCAAAGGTGTGAGGGATGAGAGGATTCACCAGAGACAGAGAGGGGAAACAAAACAGGCAGATCCACTAAAAAAACACTGCTCAGGGGAGCAGCGGGCCAGACAGGAAAGGTCTGTAGAGCCTTGTGGGGCCCCTTCCCAGGTGGTGGCGGTAATCGTGGTTTGCTTCATAGTGCGTTGCTTAACCCATTGCGCCACCAAGGAGGCCCTGAATGAAATATTTACCATGAACCAGGTTTACACTCAGCTTGAGAGCAGACAAAATGGGCCTTACCAGTTGCCCTTTTACTGTCCTAAATTCATGCTCAGTAGATTTCTGCCCACCCTTCCTCATGCTCAGGCCATGTTCTCAGAGCAGTGCACTGCTGCTTTCTCACATCTCCAGCATGAAAGAATGCTGTCCCATCCTGGATTCAATGTGGTAGAAATGACTCAAAATAACTCACAGTGTTCAGGCTTCTTTTTAATAGAGATTTATTTATTTATGCATACAACAACTGGCATAAAGGCCAGAGGTGTGTGGGATGAGAAGATTCACCAGAGACAGAGTGGAGAACAGAATAGGTAGATTGACTGAAATACACTGTTGAGGGGAACAGCGGGCAAGGCAGGAGAGGTCTGCTGTACCATGTGTGTCAGCTCCCTGGCCAGGGATTGAACTTGTGCTACAGTGGCTGCAGATGCTTCCTAGTGCGGTGCTTACCCCCTTGTGCCACCAGGGAGGCCTCCCAAGTTGAGGCTTTTAAGTTTATTCTCATTTTTAAAATGATCTTAAAGTGAGAAACAATCTTAAAATTTAGCATTTAATCATTATATCATCTGTAATCGCAAAACATTGGGAATAATATAAATGCCCATATTTACTAACTAGGTGAATACACTATCATTCATATAAGACCATGCAATAGGAAGCAGCTATTAAAAAAGAGAAAGTGAGGAAGATCTGTTCAAGAGATTTCTAGACTATATTGTAAAAAAAAATAATAATAAAACATACAAGAGATTATGCAGAGTATGCCAACTTTTGTGCAAGGAAGAAGGGAAAATAAGATATATACCAATGTATCTGTTTATTTTTGCAAACTAACAGAAGAACAGGAAGAATAATTGAGAAAAAATCATGAAACTAACTTCTTACAATGGTTGTTGGGAATGAGTAAAAAGAATAGCAAAGGGAGTTCTTTGAATATCTTTTTTTGTATGTAGTTTTGACTTTTGGAACCATTTAATGGTCTATATATTCCAATTTTAAAATTAAATCAATATGGATCAAGGAGGGAGGCAATGTCAAACTGTATAGAGACAGAAACAAAGGAACTTGACCATCATATTTCAAAGAAATAGCATAACTGATTTGAAGGGGTTAAGCAAAAAAAGAGCAAGAGCAAGTAGCTATTGAACATAGTACTTTAATTATAAGTCTTTATTATAAAAATTAAAAAGAACTTCAAACAAATCTTAAACTCTATCTAGAAGTTTTGGTTTTTGTTTCCAATCTTGAGAGTATTTTTGGTATGTATTATAAGATTAACCGTGTGTGTAAGTTAATGTTCTTGAAAGATACGGTACTCATTTTCATTTTGGGTTTTCTTTTTTAAGATTTATTTTATGCATATAAGAATCAGGTGTAGGCGAAAGGTGTGGGGGGTGAGAGGATTCACCACAGATAGAGTAGGAAGCAGAACAAGCAGAATGACTGAATAATCTGCTGAAGAGAGCAGGGTGAGAGAGGAGAGGTATATTGTACCATGTGGGTCAACTTCCTGGCAGGGGATCAAACTCAGGCTGCCTTGCCTGGGGATAGCTTGATAGCACTGAGACTTAACCCCTGCATCACCAGGGAGGCCCTCAATATTTGTATAAGTCACACTTTATCCACCACTGTAGTTTCAGTGTTATTCACCAATATTACATAGACCTATTCTTTCTTCTCTCCTCCCTTCTTCTCTCTTCCTGTCACGAGTACTTGTATTTTAGTTAGGAGACCTAATACTTAAGACCTTGCAAACCTTAAGAAGTTAAGGAAATAGGAAAGGTGCTTGTACAAGAGGAGCACACTCAAGAAAGAGAGAAATTAGTTGTATTTTGGCCATTGTTTCACAGTAGGGTCTATGTGGGATGGGAAGATATGATTTTTTAGTTTCCCAATTTCTTTGGTGTAAATATTCCCACTTTGGCTGATTTCCAGCTACCACTGGTTTAACAACTGACTAGCACAGTTCCTGACAATTCAATAATTAACTTTCACAAGTCAGCAGGAACCTCCCCACACCAGCCCCCAAAACACCACTGAGAGAACAACCACAGGTGCAGATATCCTGAATCAGGAGGTGCATTCTAGACACTTACCTAGTTTAAAGTCAATGAAAGTGGAGCAAGAGTGAGCCAGGGCCTGAGTGCAAGGGGTGCATTTGGAAAAGAAACAAGAGACTCAATTGTTTGCGTGTTTGTTTAAAGATTTATTTATTTATGCATACAAGAACTGGGGTACAGGCCAGAGGCAGAGTGAGGAACAGAACAGGCAGGTCGACTGGAGTACACTGCTGAGGGGAGCAGCAGGCAAGGCAGGAGAGGTCTGCTGTGCCATGTGGGTCACCTCCCTGGCCAGGGATCAAAATTGGTGCTGCAGTGGCTGCAGATGCCTCATAGTGTGGTGCTTAACCCTTTGCACCACCAGAGAGGCTTAATTGTACACCAACAAGAGACTCAATTGTACAGGATACAGCAAGGACTTTATTTTAACTGAGCTTAGAACACTATTGGAGGAATTGTCACGAAGTGACATGGTCTGACATTTACTTTGACAAGATCATTGGAATTGCTGTGAGCAAGTTGGGGTGGGAATAGGGAGACTATTATAGTGACAGGAAATTATGATGGCACCTGGGAGAGGGTCCTTGCCATGGAAGTATTGAGCAGTAAGGTAAGTGAGGATATATTTTGAAGTAGAGCTCACAAGATCACAGGAGGAGAGGATGGGAGTATGAGGGAAAGAGAGGTCAAAGACAGTGGCAAGGCCTTCGGATTGACTTGCCAAAAGAATGGAGCTGCCATTGACAGAGGAAAAGAAGATTATGGAAGGCACAAGTTTGAGTGAGATTGATTTTACAGCTTGAGTGTATGAGCAATAGGTTAGGAGTGAACAACAAGAGCAATAGGTTAGGAGTGAACAACAATCTCATGGGTGGGATAGATGCCCACAGATTTCATGGACATCTCTATTCCTTGCCTTCTAACTACGGAATTCTGCCCATTTCAGTCAGGGATTTGTTTATACAAGGAAACAAACACAACAATCATCCTGTCCAGAGCACACACACACAAAAATGGAAAGTTTAAAATGGATGCCCCCCCAAAACACACACACACAAATCAGAAAGAAAATATTTGAGCTATTTACGTTTTTTTGCTACCCAAAATCCAGTACAGACCATAGAGCTGTCAGCTAGACATCAACTACCACCACCACTAGAAAACTCTTTGTCTTCCAATAATAGTTCCCTAAACGTTGTTTTGAAGTTTTAGTTGTAGATGGTGTTTTATTTTCATTCTTTCTTTTTTAAAATCAGTGGATATGGTGAAAGTAGGGGTGGCAAAAAAATGTATCTCTGAAGATCAAGCACACGAACATTTGATTATGAAATTGCTGAATACATGTTTTACAGCAGATTTTTTTTTCACCATTGGAAGTTAAAAAAAAAAAAAAATAGGACCCCCTTGCTCTCCCAGCTAGAAGGCTTGAGAGATGATCAGCTGTGACTCAAGAGGAAGGACGCCAAGTTTCCAGTGTGCGCATGCACATTTCTTTTGCTCATAATTAATAGCCCCTGTGCTTGCTAAGTTTTTGGAAAGCAGCTCGAAGTCTACCCAGGTAATGCCTTCTGACAACGTTTTAAAGATCAGTTATGTCATATGGCTGCCTTTTAAAAAAAAAGTCATAATGCATAGCTGTGCCATATGGCATCTCCAAAGAATCAGCCGGATTGGACAGACATTCATTGGATGAGGTCCCACAGCACTTGGAAAAGAATGTAGTCCTGTTGCCAAAATGTGGCCTTTGTTAATCTCCTAACTATTATTGTGCAGAAACCAATTCATCTGTATTAATTATAAACAAATTTTAATTACTTCAGTAAAAGCCCATTATACCGATATCTGATGCCAAACAAGCTGTATTAACTCTTTGTGTGTCTCCAAAGCAAACACTAGGTTTGAAAACGTAGGTGTTTTATAGGAGGTGGGAATTTCTCTAGCCGCGTGTAAAAATGCAGTTCTGACATTTAGTGTCCCAGTTCTTTGGAGAGATCCCGTGTCGCTTGTCGCTTTTACTTCTCACAGACAGTATCAAAAGGCAGCAGAGCTATGTAAATTGTTACAGGCAGGTCATTCCTAATCAGAGCGTTTAACTGCACTTTGTATTGTTTTGCTTAAGATTTAAAAGTTAGAAAAAGAAAAGCCATCTTCATTGGAAAGCAATGATCTGCAGGGATACCAACTAACCTGACACAGTGTGACCTGATTCTGGTAAACGTTCTGGTAAACGGTGGTTTGTGATAGCGCTCTGGACAATTGGAGACCAACCGTATCCTGTGCATCAAAGTATAATAGCCTTAAAAAACATGAAAAACCAAATCACTCGAGTGTTTTATGGCAGCAGCTTGGCCAAGAAAGCTGGCTGGTCTTTCCCGCACAGAAACGATCTGGTTTGCAGGGAACACATGGTGGTTACAGTGCGCGCAGCCGTTGGGTTGGACGCAATCCAGGGAAAGGGCTCATCTGTGTGTGGCGGCGCTGGAATCGTCTTTGAATTCAGTTTCACTCATGTGTAGTTGTATTTCACTAGGCCAACCATCAAAAGTTTCTCTTTCTCCTGGAAATCATTCCTTTTGGTATTCATATCACTCCTTGGACCTAGAAAGTTAAACAGTTTTAAACAAATAGAACCACATCCTGCCTTCTTCCCCCATTAGACTTTGAAGCTTTTCATGGGGACCTCACAGTATTTCTCCCTCTTTTTATACAACAGAGTTTCATTCTATCATCATAGTGGGTAAACTCAAGAAAGTATTCTCGGCAAATTTTTATTGGTGGATACCCAGCAAGTAGCTTCAAACTATGTCCTGAATATCATATGTGGGGCAAGCTGGCTGAAGAGATACAAATGGATGAACAGTTAAGTGAAACCAATTATCTCAAGATTTGGGATTTTTTTGTATCTCCAAATTAGATATACTACATAAATATGGGTTTGTCAAGATTTTCTTCTACTGTGAAAGTCATATTATCTATCATATTCCTGTAAAAATGTATATTTCATCTACAGTTTCTATTCACAGAACTGTGAATTTTTTATCAGAAAAGCACCATCTAAGTTTTTTTAGGCTATCTCCCTTTCTTTACAGATGAGGAAATTAAGACACAAGTTAAAACGTCTCTTCCAAGTTCACAGAGCTAGAAAATGTTAGGTAAGCAGGAACACATTTTCATCTACTCACCCAAATATTATTTCCATTATACTATACATCACCTCATTGTAGTTATTGTTTATCAGCAGAGAATTGATTTACCTTAGACAATAAAAACAAAGTGAAGTAATGACTAGAAACTGCAGAGTCCATAGATCAGGCATTTTTTTTCAGCCACTATAGAGATTGATTTTATTCACCTGATAGATGTCTTAACATACCTAGCAGTACAATACCCACTTGGGAGGACGTTGCATGACATTTGGGAAGGAGCAAAGGCAGGGGTTATGTGTCCAGGGGCTTAGGACTTTCCAACAAGTTCATTCTTAGGTCAGAGTTGCTTCTCCACAAGTTTGATTAAACAATTTCAAACAAATATATTATTATTCCTATATGATTGTTCAAACTATTAAAATAGGAATTTGACACAGGTGAATTAAAAAAAGTCAAATTCCAGAGAATATGTGTGCTTTGGCCACAGCTTGTCGCATGTAACAGACCAGGTGGAGGATGAGAAGGGCAGCCACTGGAGGATTTTGTTAGCCAGCCGCCAGCAACTGGGACAGCTTGTCCAAGGAACATTCATTTGCTCAAAGCAAATGTCCTATTACTATGACTTCTTGGGTCAGATAATCAAAAACTAAGTAACTTCTAGAAGTCATGAAAACAATTATGTAGCATATTTTTCCTAAATAGCAACTTTCCTAAATCTCAAAGGAAATTATCAACATCATCTCTCGTAATCTTAAAACATTTCTGTCTAATTAAGAATTGAGATGATGAAGGTAAAATATGGACCATGGTATTATAAATACCAAAGCAATGAAATTACATTAATTCATAGCAACACTTCAGCTATAAACTTCTGTACCTGAGATGACTAATACTCAAAAACAGTTGTTTTGTTTTTTTCTTTCTTTCTTTCCAATCAACCTCAGAGAGTGGTTCGATCGTCTCTGCGGAACATGGTATTGATGAACAGTAACCAGTGGTGAGGGTGTGGATAAGGCTGGCGGGGTAGGGCAGGATAGAGTAATGGGGAGGTTGGAAATACACACACAAACGCACACACACACGTATACATGTAGAGATCTCTCTATATATCTCCAGAGTTCTCTCACAAATGTATTACTCTGTGTCTTTTTCTTTCTTTCCTTTCCAGTTTGGATCTGAGTTGACCTACTTAGGAGGCACTTTTGACGCCAGGAAACCAAGAGGAGCCAGTGCAGGCTCCAGGGAGTAACAGGATAGAATGTCAACAATACACTGTGCCACCAAGTTATCACACACTTAGTGCTTTTTTAAAATTGAGTATGGTTTTAGGCTTAAGGGATGAGTGATGAAATGATCTAATACATGGAGAAGAAACCCCTTAAGGAACTAGCAAGATAGTCTCTCAGGACCTAATCAGGGCTGTTAGCAGCTGTAGGTAGAAAGGGTATCAACTTTGTCTTGGTTGAGAGGGTATCAAGCAGTAAATAACAAAATAACGCTGGACAGGCTTGGGATATTGACATTTGAGGATAGATAGTTCTTTGCTTTGGGAGGGAGGGCAGTCCCGTGAATTGTGGGGTATTTAGCGGCACCCCTGGCCTCTACCCTCTGCATACCAAGGCATACCCTCTCACAGTTGCGATAAATAAAAATGTCTTCAGACATTGCCTAACGTCCCTTGTCTGTACTTACGAAGCATGATATCAAGATCATAACCCAGAAAAGAAATACTGAAGGGCTTGGAAACTGACCACCCCTCTTCTTGGGCTTCTCATGGTTTTCCAGAATGATCTCTTGTTCTCTCAATCCACTTTGCTTCATGATAAAAAGTCAGGGGATGGTCTCTATCATTTCTCTCTCAGAGTTGGCATAAATGGACAGTTAATTTACATTTTTAAAAAATTACTTACCCATTCACTGGACATCATTCATAAAGAGGAGGTTGCCTGTGGGGAGAGGAGGGCAAAGGAAAGAGGATATTTTGAGATTATCATCTGTTCATAGTAAAGTGGTCCATGCTTTGAATGGGAAATCAAGGACATGACATGGGCATTACAGAGGCTGTTGAAAACAACTGAAAGAAGCGTGCAGGGAAATGGCTAACTGACTCACAACAGAAGACATACAGGAGCGAAGATTAAAGACAGAACCTTTGCCAAAAGCAAGCCCCTTGATTGTCCTTTTAAGGACACTGATAAATCTCTTTCCATCCCATAGGAAATGTTCATTGTAATCAATTGATATCCGAATTGTGTGAAAACCAAGTTAATCAAAAAATGTTACTTATTCCTTGGAAATAAATTCAGTCTCATTTCACATGTTCTACACAATACCCCCTTCCCCTACCCATCTCCCTCCTCTTGGGTCTGTCCCACATGGTGTCTTACAATCGGGCCTTGGAAAGTTGAGAGTTACAGCCAAAAGCAGCAAGAAAATGCCATGAAACTGGCAGTGTTCATCGTAGAAGAAGCCAGAGCATCTGCTTTTGAGCAGGGCTATGAAACAGAGCCATAGGGGGAAGAAAGGCTATTAGGCCACGAGCAGCCAAGGGGGAAACGCCACAGGAACCCAGATTAAAAGTCTGAAAAGACTTGGAACCCTCAATAAAGGATCAGTGGAAAAGGGTAGTAACGCCAGGGATGACATATGGAACCACTTGAGGGGTGCTGGTAGTCAACCCAATAAAATCCTCCACAGAGCCTGGGGTAGGAATGGCTCAGAATGGGTAATACAGGGATCTGGGAGCACCTGCCCAGAACTGTGAAAGGATGAGCAGAGGTGGCCAGAGTCGGCAGAACAGATAGATCTAGAAACGTGGAGATGATATAAAGTGGATCCTGGGGATATGAATTGCCCCAAATGGCAGTTTATATAAGCTATAGAGCTTTCTCTTCTTGCCAAACTATTTTCTGAAATGTCCTCAACATCCTTCAATAGGTCATTTTCCAAGATCTGTTCTGTTCCTGTTTCTTCTGAATTAGCTTCCTTTTGTGCTCAACATTTTCTCTCAGTCAGAAGTACATTCAATGTAACATGTCATGGGTTCTAAAAGCTACTTAGCCTTGTTCTGTGAGGCTTTTCATAGACCCATTCACATTACTTTTTTAAGTTAATATTATCACTGACTAATACAATGATTAAAGAAGAGATTCCCAGATCTGGTAAATCTGGTAAATAAACTAATTATTGACTTTATTTCTGCCTTTACTGGTCAAGGCACATTTATTGACTCATTGCTGGAGAAAAGACTGCTAATAGCCTCTAAACCTTGATTTCTGGTGATGTTCACCTCTTTTCTTATCCCCATTGTCTGAGTCTCTAATGCTATAAATTAATAGAGTAGAAGAAATCCACTATCCATAATTTGCAGGACAAATGTCCCTTCTGCTTCCCTCGCTCCTGACAATGACTGGCTTACCTGAACTCAACTTCCCAATTGAATAAAATGCAGCAAGTAGAGATTATCTCTCAGAATTGTCTTAGATTCCCAAGACTCTAGCCTGCCCCGTTGATTCAGGTGTCATCCATTTTCTGGAGAAATGGATGACAGAATGACGACCATGGTTGTGGAAACCTGTACTTCTCAAAGGAAGTGCTGGTGCAGAAGAGAATGGCTGACCTTCGTTCTATTTGTACACACTATGAATCTTTAAGACAGATACCGAATATAATGATGCCTTCTTAAAAATTTTCAGATATGGGCCTCCCTGGTGGCGCAGTGGGTTAAGCAACACAGTATGAGGCAAACCGCAGTCACTGCAGCACGAGTTCAATCCCTTCTGCAGGCCAGGCAGGGGACCCCTATGGTGCATCAGACCTCTCCTGCTGTTCCCGCTGCTCCCCTCAGCATGTACTTCAGTTGATCTGCCTGGTCTGCTCCCTGCTCTCTGTGGTGACTCCTCTCACCCACCCACCCCCCCCAACACACACACACACCTCTGGCCTGTACCCCAGTGCTTGTATGTATAAATTAAATCTTAAAAAAAAATTTTTTTCAGATAGTTTCTCTTTCAAATAACACAATTTAGCTATGCCTAGAGTTGCAGAGAGAGTAAGTCTCTTTGGCCCCATGCTGTTATACATTTTTATTGCTTTCTATTAGTTAGGAGGTTAATTGAGGCTGCTATTCAGCTACTGTTTTAAAGTATTTTAAATATGTTGCCTTCTCTGATATGTTTAACGACCTGAGAAGCAGTCATGATTATCTTTGTTACAATTTGGGTGGAATTAGGGTGGTCCATATCCCAGTTTTTGCTAATGGCATCCTGATTTTCTTTAGGGACTAGCTGTCTCCCACTGGGTGTAACCTCAGTTTGGGCACATGCTCTGTCCCTACCCAGAGTCAAGAGCGAGACATGCAACCCAAAGCGTACCTATTCATTCTCCAGGTCTTGCATTTTTTAAAAAAGTTTTACTTATTTATGCATACAAGAACTGGGGTACAGGCCAGAGGTGTGGACCGTGAGAGAATTCACCAGAGACAGTATGGGGAGCAGAACACGGAGATGGACGGAAATACACTGCTGAGGGGAGCAGCAGGTGAGACAGGAGAGGCCTGCTGAGCCATGTGGGTCCGCTCCCTGGTCGGGGATCGAACTTGTGCTGCAGTGGCTGCTGACACCAATATCTTGATAGTGCTGCAACTTAACCCCTTGTGCCACCAGGGAGGCCCCTCCAGACCTTGTATTTGGATGGAGTGATCTGAGGACAGAAAAAAAATTGGAATTTGTTCATTACTGAAATAGCATCCTGCTGAGACTCTCAACTGGTTGCTGCTTACTGTACTTCCAGTACCAGCTTGATACCTGCCATTATTTGAATGTTTCTCCAGCCTGCCCTTCAATTCTTTCAGATACACAAGTGTCTCAAATGAGCACATTTCTCAAGATGGCAGCCGGGTCCACACCTGGTCTATCACTTTCCAGTATAATGCATTAGTCCCCTAATTCTGAAAGGCAGAAATTGGTCACCAGAATTGTATAGTATACTTGCAGTTTTCTTAATTGCTTAGAAAATTTGCTTTTAATCTAACTCATATTTTTAGAGTGTGCTGCAGAAATTCTTAATTTGCATATGCCCCAGCCACTGCCTAATTATTAGTTCTCTGAATGCCCACACGTGGAATTTTTCTCCCTTATTTTCTCTTCATGTACTTCATGTTCTGTCAGAACAGGAAAGTAAGGCAATTTAAAGAATTATTTGGTCTACACCAAATAATCATTGATAAAACTAAGTCATCTAGAATCAATAATCACCCATGTCTGTGAAGCTAAAGAGAGTATATGATACTATATTCATCAAAGAGAAAAATATGTATTCTTAATTTCTTTAGTAGTGCTTGAATTTTGTGAAAAGAAGGAATGAACACCATCTTTTTTTCAAGAAAGTTTGAAACTTCCCTTGAAATTAATTGACTATTAAATAGCTTTGTGAGAGTATGTATAAATCACCTATTTCCTTACTTTTTCACAAAGTTGGTACATAGGCCTTGCTATTTCCTTTTTAAGTTTTAAGTATTTATCAGAGTCACAAATGAAAGACATTTTTTAAAAACTCAGAAACAGGCCATTTCTCCAGCTACCTAAACTACACAGAGATTAAGTGTGATAAACCAAAACCATCCACTAGCATAACACAGCAAGAACAATTCTTAGACTTTGTGGAAAATATACTGATTAAGGGCATCCCTAGTGGCACAGGAGGTTAAATCACACCACTATGAAGCATCCATAGCTACTGCAGCACGAGTTTAATCCCCAGCCAGGGAGGGGACACACATGGCGAAGCGGCCCTCTCCTGCCTCACCCACTGTCCCCCTCAGCCGTGTATTTCCGTCAATCTGCCTGTTCTGTTCCCCACTCTATCTCTGATGAACGGTCTCACCCCCTGCACCTCTGGCCTGTACCCCAGTTCTTATATGCATAATTAAATAAATATTTAAAGAAAAAAAAGTGGGGGAGAGGTGGATAAAGAGGAGGGAATAAGGCAGGTCATCATTGGCACTCGAGATTTGGGGGAATGAGTCAACATGTGCCATATGAAGGAGTGAAAATGTAACCCCAAAGTTATACAAACACAGAAAGGAATGACAAATTTTTTTAAATGTTATTATTTACTTTCAAAATATTTTCCATATGCTACACCGTATCACTCTTTCTTTGTCTCTGTCTTTGGAAAGCAAGGCCTATAATCAAGGGCAGAAATCTTAGCAAACAAAAATGAGACTTATTATTTTCTATTCAACATTTCTATTTTCTATCCACTATTTCATTTGGCAATTTACTTAGGAAATATTTGTTTTAGCCTTCCTAAAATCAACACTTAATCAAATCACAAATCTCACAAAAAGTGTAATTGCCACTGTGTTTTCTTTCTATTGAAATAACATTGACTTATATATGTTTCAGGTGTACAGTACATAAATCAGATCTGTATATACTTTCATATGCTTAGTTTTAGGTGGTGTGTTTGTAAAACTTCTTGTTCTCTCTCTCTGGAAAAAACAATGGTGAGCAACTTAAAAAGGATGATCTTACTGTTACTAAAACTAAAAAAGTATATTTTATTTTGCAGACATTACCACTTTAATCTTGATGATAATAACTACCAAAGTAGACGTTTTCTCCACTTTATACATGAAAAACTGAGTTTCAAAAATTAAATGTCTCGTGCAATGTTGCACAGGTTTTAGAAAAGTCAGACCTCAAGCTCATCCTAGCTGGTGCCAAGATTCTTTCAACTACAACAGGGGTTGGCAAGCATTTTCTGTAAACGGCCAAATAGTAAATATTTGAGACCCAGAGGACCATACACTCTGTCATAACTAGTCAGCTCTGCCCTTGTAGCAGGAAAGTTGACATAGACACTATAAATTTGTGAGTATAGCTATGTTCCAATAAAACTTTATTTACAAAAATAGACTCTATGGTTAACCAACTCCTGAACGACTTCCTACCTGCATTTGAATCCAGATTTAGCTAACACTCACTAATTAGTTATCACATAGAAAGTGCTATAGTGAGTATTAGTCTCCTAAGTAAGACGTCTCTTCTTTCTTGAGTGATCAGACTCAATAGAGGTGAGGGGAGTGACGTGGACCAGTAGCTCACAGGGCTTTCTCATGAAACATCATTGTGACGGCATTGCAAGGAAAGCCTTCCACTTAAATCAACTGTTTCTAAACTTTGGGGTGGGGGGGTCAAAGACCCATATAAGAATGCATCCATCACCTTATGTCTCCAGAAAAAAAGTTGAAACCCCTTATATGTTGTACACAAATTCTAGTTGATGGATTTTAGTCCACTCAAGGACGTAGTGGGTATGTGAGTGAGAAGACTGAGAGGCACTCCAGGACCCCCAAACCTGCATGCTCTAAATGGGTTCTGCCATCTACTGCATAAAGACAAAACAAACTCTTACTGTGCAAGATTTTCAATAGAAAAGAACTTTAATATAATTAGTGTGCAATTGAGAGAGTAGAGAAAAAAGGTAATGGTTTCCCAATGAAACACCAAAGTTATCTATCCCCTCATGGATAAATGCCCACCCAAACTGGTTTGGCCTAAAGAAAGAGCCATCAAGGCCCAAAAGCTTGTCACAAGATGAATGCACCTTCCCACTGGGTACCACAGGAAAGGGGCCAAAGAGGCCGGACCAGTCTGGAAATAAAGGAACTCAAAGTACAAATCAAGATAAAGGCTGCCATCGTCAGTATCCCCATGGATCTCTCATCCACCAAGTGTCTCCTTCCATGTTCCCCACGTCTCTGGTACAAGTCCAAAGCCCAGGAGCAAGCCTGGCTTCTTCACTTATCTCTCTGCTACCATGCCTCTCCGGACTTCTCTCATCTCTTCAAGTCTTCTCCCCCAAGTCCTTTTCAGTTTCCCCTCACCACTCAGCTCCAAACTCCATTAGATGGGGCAGGGAACATGGAACCTCCCCATTTCATTTGTTTAAAGATTTATTTATGTATGCATACAAGGACTGGGGTACAGGCCAGAGTTGTGAGGGGTGAGAGGATTCAACAGAGTCAGAGTGGGGAACAGAACATGCAGATTAACTGAAACACACTGCTGAGGGAGCAGCAAGCAAGGCAGGAGAGGTCTGCTGTGCCATGTGGGTCACCTCCCTGGCCCAGGGCAGGGATCGAACTCATGCTGCAGTGGCTGCTGATGCCCCACAATGTGGTACTTAACCCCTTGCGCCACCAGGGAGGCCCTACCTCCCAATTTTCAGTTATACTGTTATAGTTATCAGTGGGCTCCGGTTAAATTCTGAGTTAAAAATTGCAACTTTTGTTGTGGTTGTTGTTGAGTTGTGGTCTACTCTAGTGGATAGTTTTGATGATAAAATAAATTCCTGAACATGAATCTATTATAATAATGTATTTCTGGGCCTCCCTGGTGGAACAAGGGGTTAAATCTCAGCACTATGAAGCTACTAGCAGCCACTACAACATGAGTTCAAAAACTAACCCATGTGCCCCATTGGTGGCACAAGGGGGGTTAAGCACCACACTATGAAGCAGCTGCAGCTACTGCAACACAAATTCGATCCCCGGCCAGGGAGTGACCCACATGGTGCAGTAGACCTCTCCTGCCTCACCTGTTGCTCCCCTCAGCAGTGTACTTCAGTCTAACCGCCTGTTCTGATCCCCCACTCTGTCTCTGGTGAACCCCCCACACCTCTGGCCTGTACCCCAGATGTTGTATGCATAAATAAATAAATCTTAAAAAAAAAAAAAGAAAGAACTAATCCACATGGCACAACAGAAACTCTCCTGACTTGCCCACTGCTCCCCTCAGCAGTGTATTTTAGTCATTCTGCCTGTTCTGCTCCCTACTCTGTCTCCGGTGGATCCTCTCACCCATCCCTCCCCCACACCTCTGGGTTACACCCCAGCTCTTATATGCATAAATAAATAAAAACAATAAATAATCTATTCCCATGACATGTTAATCTTTGTTAACAAAAGTGTAGGTTATAGATCTTGATAACTTTGTATCCCAAGTTCCTCCTGCTTAAGGTGATTTTTCTTCCTGTCTGTGATTGTGACTAAAATAATACTCGATGGCCATGTGCACACACCCCACATTGTATGTCTGGCAAGGATTTCCTTTGGCTTGTTGCTGAGACCATTAATTATAGATAATAATAATGAGAAAATAATAATGTGGTTGTTAAGTGCAAGGACTACTGAGTCAAACTGGGTTCAAAGTTCAGCTCTCTCACTTATTACCTATGTGCATTTGGGCAAGTTAGGGAAGCACTTTGAAATGTAGTTCCTCATCTGATAAGTGAGAATAATTGCTATCTTATATTTAGTGTTTACCGTGTATCAGGTTCTATATTAAGTGATTTTAAAACTGATCATCGGTCCTCCATGGCAGTACAAGGGGTCAAGTCACAGCAAGGGATTAAGTCACTGCACTATGAAGCATTTGCAGCCACTGCAGCACAAGTTCGATCCCTGACCAGGGAACTGACCCACATGGCTCAGCAGACCTCTCCTGCCTCGCCCTCAGTAGTGTATGTCAGTGGATCTTCCTGTTCTGTTCCTCACTCTGTCTTTGTTGAGTCCTCTTAAGCCCCACAACTCTGGCCTGTACCCCAGTTCCTATATGCATAAGCAAATAAATCTTTTAAAAAAAAAATAAAATTGATCATCATCACAACTACCTCATAGAAGTTATCTCCAGCACAGACCATTCAGTTACTGCCAAGGTCACAAATCTATCAACCTGTACAGTCAGCCTCGGAGTCCAGATGATATAGAATGAAGTCTCTGTACTTAGATCTTAATCACTGTACTTCAGTACTCTGACCTTATATTTTGTTGAAAAGATGAATTAGATAATATACCTAACTGTCTATCACAGCACGTGATACAAACTAAGACCTACTGTTCTCATGTACACATTTCCAGTCTGTGTCTGCTGTCCCGCTTGAAGCAGAATCACCTATTCAGGTTGCTGAGTTTTGGATTAGCCTGGCAATGGCTTGTTTTCCAGAACATGTGCCCACTGGCAGATTAAAATAAGCAGTGGCATTTCTACTATAAAAGTATGATTTCAAAGGATTCCAAACAATAGCATAAAACACACATAACAACTAAAGGAGACTCCCCAAGGGGAGTCGTGTTTCTGGTCACTGTAGCAATGACTTGAGCTGCAGAGACCCATTTCTGCAGTTAAGTGATTGCCAAAAAGCAGCTAGCCCTGTCACAAAAAGTGGGCACAAGAGGAATCTTAGCAGACTCATGTTAACCATGAAGCCTAATCACGTCCCTGCCCAGTGAGTCATTATGTTCAGTTTTAAGGTGGGCAGAAAGCCTGTGGCATATACCATGAGAATTAAAATAAATGAGTACATTTCCTCCTGCTTATTGATAAATCTGCGCAATGCAGTACAATCTTCATTTCTTTGATCTGTTTTAGAATAATATTCCTTTTCAAATACTAGCTTTAATACTTGACAAATAAAAGCTAACGAGATAAAACTGAAAAAATCAAAACCAAGAAACTGAGGTCAGTGCTTGGTGTGTCCAGAACAGTAATCAGATATATCGAGGCCTCCTCTGTGGCGCAGCAGGTTGAGCACCGCACTATGATGCATCATGGCACAGCAGCGTGAATTCGATCCACAGCCAGGGAGGGGACCCACATGGCGCAGCAGACCTCTCCTGCCTCGCCCGCTGCTGCCCTCAGCAGTGTGTTTCAGTCAGTCTGCCTGTTCTGCTCCCCACTCTGTCTGGTGGTTCCTCTCACCTCCTGAGACTCTGGCTTGTACCCCAGCTCTTGTATACATAAATAAATAAATTTAAAAAAAAATTGATGTCAAATATATATAAATAAATTCTAAAAATCATCAAAAACTATATATATATATAAAAAGAAGAAGGGGATATCCAGATCCTCTCTTCAGGGTCAATCACTTTGCAATTTGTGTTCAATAGTGCTGAATAGTCTATGATGGTAGTAATAATAACTATTATTATTATTAAAATGTACATGCTAAAAAAAAAGGATTAAGAAGCAAACACAACTTCTTCACATGTCTCTTTGCTCCATGTGCCTTCTTCACATCTCCTTCTGGCTCTCCATCTATCGTTCCTTTCCCAGTCTCCTCTCTAGCTTCTCCTCCTGCTCAGCTCTACACTCTCTTGGGTGAGGTAAGGGACCTGGAACCTCCCCTTTTCCTGGGAACCACCCTGTTACATGTTGTCAGTGGCTGTCAGCAGGGGAGCGGGCAAGCCCCTCTGAACCAGTCTCTCCAAGGGATTCAAAACTGAATATCTATACTCTCTGGCTCTTTACAGAAAAAAATTTTCCAGCCTTTATTCTGTACTTTAAGTTCCATGAGGATATGAGTCTGTCTTGTTAACACTACATCCCCAGCTACTAGCGAAGTGCCTGTAACAAAGAAGCTACTCAATTAACTTGTAAAATGAAAGAATGAATTATGACTAAAGGGATCAATACCATTGGTTCCCAGTCTTGGACTAGAATTAAAATTGTTTTTGTGGATCTTCCAAAAAAGAAACAATCCTTAGACTTCTTGAGTAAAGCAAGAGGGTCAGGGGAATTTTTTGTTTGGGAGGGGATAATCAGGAGAATAAAACTACACCCCCCGACGCAGAGGCAGAGCTGTAGCAATGCCTCTTCTGGCCCAAAGTAACAGTACAGATTTTAGGGGTTTCCCTGGTAGTACAAGGGGTTAAGTCTCAGCACTCTGAAGCTATCCACAGCCATTGCAGCATGAGTTAGATCGGGGGCCAGGGAAGTGACCCACATGACTCAGCAGACCTCTCTTGCATTGTCTGCTGCTCCCCTCAGCAGTGCATTTCAATAGATCTGCCTGGGCTGCTCCCCACAGTCTCTGGTGAATCCTCTCACTTTCCACACCTCTGGCCTGTACCCCAGCTCTTGTATGAATAAGTAAATAATTCTTAAATAAAAAAAAATAACAGGGCCTTGCAGCTGGTTGAGTATCCCACTGTGAAGCATCCATGGCACAGCAGCATGAGTTCAATGGGTGGGGTGGGGGGTCCTACATGGCGCAGCAAAACAGCTTCTGCCTCGCCCACTGCTCCCCTCAGCAGTGTACTTCATTGCATCCACCTGTTCTGCTCCCCACTCTGTCTCTGGTGAATCCTCTCACCTCCCACGACTCCCTCTCATCTCCCCAACTCTTGTATACACAAATAAATAAATCTTTAAAAATGAAAAAAAACAAAAAAACAAAAAAACAGTACAGATTTTACCAGTGAATGTTGGGGAAGAAACTGTAGTTCTTTTATATTACAAGACCTATTTTTATTACAGGAGTCAAATCTTCTGTTCATTTAAGCAATTAAAAGTTATCCTAACAGGGCCTCCCTGGTGGCGCAGTGGGTTAAGCAGCGCACTATGAAGCAAACCGCAATCACTGCAGCACGAGTTCGATCCCTGCTGCCGGCCAGTGGGGGGACCCACATGGCGGGGCAGACCTCTCCTGCTGTGCCCGCTGCTCCCCTCAGCAGTGTATTTCCATTGATCTGCCTGTTCTGCTCCCCGCTCTGTCTCTGGTGAATCCTCTCACCCCCCACACTTCTGGCCTGTACCCCAGTGCTTGTATGCATAAATAAATAAATCTTTAAAAAAAAAAAAGTTATCCTAACACTTACCAATTAACACAAGTTTTAATTTTGAAAGTCATTTTAATCCATCTTAAATGTCAGGTACTTCTATTTGTATGAAGCACAATTATCCCTCTATTTAAATAGTTCATTAGCCTACAGACCCAACCAATAAGACTATTAAACTGCAGAAGGAGACCCATAAATGGGATCTCATGAAATATGGCATGATGTCTCCTGACAACTTGAATTTGGAGTACTTGTATAATGGTAGTTAAACAATATAGGCTTGCAGCCTAACTGGTGGTGCAGGGGTTAAAGCCAGCACTATCAAACTATCAGCAGTCACTGTAGTTTGAGTTTGATCCTGTGGCGAGGGGGCCACGGAGCTAACTCAAATGGTGCAGCACACCTCTTCTGTGTCACCTGCCGCTCCCCTCAGCAGCATATTTCAGTAGACCCCCAGTTCTGTTCTCCACTCTGTCTCTGGTGAATCCTCTCACTCCCTGTACCTCTGCTTTATACCCCTGTTCTTGTATGCATAAATTAAAAAAAAAAAAATCTTTGACAAAAAAAACCATATGCTTGACTCTAAAATACTTTGAAGATTATGAAGCACAAAAGCAGAAAACATCCTATGGCTTAAAGTAAATGAAGTACACTTTGGTAATATGAGTACAGTGGATGAGTTGGGTAAACAGGGTTTCACTTGTCCTTATGAAAGATGAACTGTGGTTTGGGGAGGATAAACAACTTATCCAAGGTCACAAGCAGTTAGAGGGTTAAGATAAGGTCAAACATGTCTCTCTGATGTCAACACCTACTCTATCACTCTATCATTTTGCCTCTGGTTAATATTGTTTATCTCAAATCAGATAGATATGTTCCTTTGGCTCTATTTTAGCAGATATTTAAGGTGTAGGTGACCAAAAAAATTACCTGAAATTGGCTTTGGAAATTTAGATGTGAAACAAATTTTGGAAGAAAGCAGATAAGTATAGATACAGTATAGATACAAATAGGCTCAAGTAAGTTAGAGCAGGGTTCATTTCAAGCTATGCCACTTGTTAGATCAATAGCAATCTGTTACAGACTACATCTCCTGAGAAGGGGAGGAGTATTGCAGCACAGTGGAGTTTCCATTTTCCCTGCCCCCACTTTCATGCAAATTCTTGCATGCAGCTGCCTTGGATTAAAATTCCCAGCATGCCATGCTGAATGGGGAGCAGCTGGGAAGGAGTAAGGTGGCTATATATTGGAAGTGGAAGGAAGGGGACTCTTTGGAGAGACACATGGAGGAGAGATATGTGGGGAGGCTGTTCTTGGTTCTTGGCAGAGACAATGGCAGCCATTATCTTGACTGCCTTGTAAATTATATGGCACATTTTGAACTTCAGGTCTCTCCTATGCCAGCTCTCTAGGACCTGTCTATCACCCTTCTTGTGGTTCCCTCCAGATGACACCTTAGACTTGTGGCAAACTTTCAAGCCTTGGTTGCTCCTCTTTGAGTCAACCCTGTTTGACGAGCCTTTGCCCAGATAGGATGATTAATATTTGTAGTTTTACTAGGAATATCCTTTCTTTCCTCTCTTTCTCCCCCATCCCTCCTCACACCACAAGATTTAAAGATCTTTCATAATATATAATATACTGTAACAATATTCAATCATGAGAAAAAAAGGAAATCTTTGCATGCAACAACTTGGATGAAGCTTGAGGGTTCAATGATAAATGAAAAAAGTTAGAAAACGATGAATACTAATAATCTCACTTATATGTGTGTAGCATAAATAGAAAAGTGATCAGGCTTTTCCGCGCTCTCACCATTGGTGTTGATGATGGACACCTGCAGCCCTGCATGCATGCTTAATGGTGGGCACTCAAGTAGGGTGTGGACATGTGCAAGTGGGTGCACCTGGGTTGTATTCACACGGGCATATAAGGACAGCGTTAAGAGGATGCCAGCAGAGAGAGACCAGAAAACAAAGGAGAAACAGAAGGAGAGAGAAAAGCAGAGAGAACTGGAGGGAGAGAGAGAGAGGTCAGAGAGCCCAGAGAGTGAAGACGTGCCAGGGGCTAGGAGGCCTGCCAGCCTCCTGCCCTCCCTCCCCTCCGCCCCCCAACCCCTGCCTGCACTGTACCTGGCCACCTCTGATATAAAGAACAATAAAACCACCGAGGACTGAAAAAGCCACCAAGGACTCTAGGGCTCCTCCTTTACCAGCCTGCTCAGAATCATTGAGAACTTGCTCCATGCGTGGAATCTTAAAAAAGACAAACTTATACTTAAACAAAACTTAAAACGATGTGTTGATTATATCTCAAAACTGAGGGGGGGAAAGAACACATAAATAAATTTTCTGACTAAACAACACAAAATAAAAATCCCAGCCATCTTTTGCTACTTTTCCAGGTCCTTCTAAAGAGGACCTCCGTGGTGGCCGCGAGGGGTTAAACACCTCACTATGACACATAGGGAGCCACTGAAGCACAAGTTCAAATGCAGCAGCCCTCTCCTGCCTTGACCCCTGCTCCCCTCAGCAGTGTGTTTCATTCAATCTGCCTGTTCTGTTCCCCACTCTTTCTCTGGTGAACCCTCTCACCCTCCGCACCTCTGGCCTGTACCCCAGATCTTGCATACATAAATAAATAAATCTTAAAAAAAAAAAACAATTCCTTGTACATCTGAGAAGAGCAGCAGGCCAGCCCTTTACCCATCTTTCACTGAACAGCTTAATGACAGTCAGCACATATTTAGCCAATTGACAGAATATGTGTGAAATCTGTAGTTAGACAGCTAATCTATTTTTTTAAATGTTATATTTTTAAGTGCTAATATGTACATTTTTAAAACACTAAATGCTAGGTAACATCTCAGATTGTATTTCAGTCTCTTAGCTCTTTTTCCCTAGAAAGAGCACTGTAGCCAGAATAGTAATATAATATAAAATGAAAACATTTGTTTCTTTAGGAAAAATAAACAGCATTGTCATTCTTGTGAAGTATAAAAATAGGAGAAGCAGTTGTAGTAGAGACATATACATATACTGGTTTACATCTTTTTGTCTCTCACCTATCTCTAGTTTTTATTGTTAGATTACATTCCAGGGCCAAAAGCCTTACTTACAGCAGCAAAAGAATGAGTTCCCCCCAGGGGAATGAGGTCTAGCGCTTTTAGGTACTGCTCTTGGGCAGTTAGGGAGAACAAAGAGATGATTAAGGAATTCAGAAAGACTTTTTGAAAGGGGAAGTGAAGTGTTTGAAGGATGGGTTCCTTGTACAAAAGAGGACTTAAGGACTGAATTGCCTTCTTTCTGGGTGGAGTAAAATGGCAACTGTCTCCACCCAAAGGTGTGCTGACCGGATAATCACATTAGCAGTGCTCTGCCACTTTTGTCCCGCAGACCTCTCACAGAAGAGTCCTGTCTTTCTTTCTTAGTAGAAACTCCCTGTTCTTCCACCCTTTATCTCTCCCTTTTCTTTCTTTGCTTTTTTTGGAGGACAGGAGTCATTTTTAAAAACTTAATTTTTGGACCTCCCTGTAATGCAAGGGGCTAAGCAACGCACTATGGGGTGTCTACAGCTAGGGAGGTGACCCACATGGCACAGCAGACCTCTCCTGCCTTGACTGCTGCTCCCCTCAGAAGTGCATTTCAGTCCATCTACCTGTTCTGCTCCCCACTGTCTCTAGTGACTCCCCTCACCCCCTGCACCTCTGGCCTGTTAAAAAACAAAACAATACAGGGGGCTTCGCTGGTGGTGCAATGGGTTAACCACCACACTCTGAAGCAAACAGCAGCCATTGCAACACAAGTTCGATCCCTGCTGTGGGCCAGGGAGGTGACCCACGTGGTGTGGTGGACCTCTTTTGTCTCCCCCACTGCTCCCCTCAGCAGTGTATTTCAATCAATCTGCCTGTTTTGTTCCTCATTCTGTCTCTGGTGAGCCCTCTTACCCCCAGCACTTCTGGCTTGTACCCCAGTTCTTGTATGCATAAATAAATCTTTTTTAAAAATCTTAATTTAGGGGTCCTCTTAAGATCTTGAGGAAAAACCTTGAGGCTTTTTTGTTTTGCTTCGTTTTGTTTTCCTGTTAGCAGCATTCAGTTAGCAGTTGTTTTACCAGCATTCTGCCTACTCCATTTTAAGGAAGTGCAGCCAATTTCTGAGAGTCCGTCCAGGTGTTCCTACCAAGACAGCTCAGGTTTAAATAGTCATTTAAATGCCATTTGATTCCAGGAGGACACACTCTCAGAATTAGATCTCACTCTCAGAATTCGATCTCATTGGAACAGAGCTTGGTGATGCTCTTTAATGCTCTTCTGCCCTTGGATTTTCCTGAGAAAATTAAGAGAACCATGATTTTTTTTTGTTGGTGTTTATAATCCCTGACTCCAGAGATTTGAACTGTGATTTATGGCAGGGCAAGGGGAGCACTAGCAGTACCCTTGAGACTGGACCAGACTTATGTTAACCGAGACCTCTAGGGTTCAAATCCTGTTTCTACCATTTATGAGCTGTGAGGCCTTAGGCAAGTTACTCCAGGTCTGGGTTCATTTTCCTGGGAACAGAATAGTACCTCTCTTGCACTGTTGTTTTAGGAGTGAATGAGGTAATACCTGGAAAGTGCTTCTTAGAATTGAGCCTGGCACTTTATATGAGCTATGGTGGGATGAAGTATCACCACCTTCACAAATATTCTTGTTTCCTCAGAAGGTTGGAGGTGGAAGAGAGAGACCCCTCAGTGATATCAGCATGGATGAAAGACAAACCAGTTTTTGTTTTTTTTTTTTTTTTCTCAGTAAGATCTCAGAGACTTCTAGAGAACCCAGGGAGTGGGGGAAAAGACGACCTTGTCTCTGGGTTTCCTATTGACTTGGTGGAGTAGGGTCTAGGAGTCCCATATAATTTCATTTAGAGAAAATGAAGATGTGAGAGAAAACTTATACTCTATGAATGTATGGACCTATGCATTCATCTAGTTAATTTTTTAAGTGTATACATGTGCAAATTTGCATGTAATTACATACATGTTTTGATTGTGAGTTTGTGCACGTGGATACCTTTTCATAAAAAAAGGACTATTCAAAGTAGCCACAAACCTATTATGTAATTCTTGATAATCTCCTGTAATAGCCAGCTTGTAATAATACCATTGACTCAATGTTGGTACATTAATGTGTAGGTAGCTTGTGCCATTACATTTTGGAGTAAATGACTTACATAGTGAAAACTGTAATTGAGATGGACCAAATAAATGAAATATCTTTCTCCGCCTGTGTCTCATTCCCCTCAACTCCCACCATTTAATTCTTTCACATTTCCCATTTCAAAGATAGCAATAACAGGGCCTCCCTGGTGGTGCAACAGATTAACCACCACACTATGAGGCATCAACAGCACAGCAGCACAAGTTCGATGCCTGGCCAGGGAGGGGACCTACATGGCACAGCAGACCTCTCCTGCCTGCCTGCTGCTCCCCTCAGCTGTGTATTTCAGTAGATCCACCTGTTCTGCTCCCCACTCTGCCTCTAGTGAATCTTCTCACACCCCCACAACTCTGGCTTGTATCCCAGCTCTTGTATACATAAATAGATAAATCTTTAGAAAAAATTTGTTAAGTTGTTGAAATTGTGTCTCCTGTTGGTGAGAACATGAACAGAGAATAAATAACTGATAAGAGAGATACAAGAAATCCAAATTGTCCCTATTTTAAAAAAAATAGCGATAACACCACCACCGCTGTGGGTAATGGAAAAGAACCTGCTGTTGCTACAGTACTGGCTGGGACAGGGCAAGACGTGAAGGCACAGGAAGGGCCGTGATGGCAGAAGACAAGAAAGCCTTGTTTCCTGAACTACTATTGAACAAGGAAGCCTGCAGGGAAAGTATTTAGGCTTCTTCCCTAAGAAGTAGCAGCATATCCACCCCCTTTCACACCAAGACTGGATGTTAGTTCACTTCTACTTTGGGGGGGATAGAGAACCAATGCTAAGCAGACATTCTGTGAGGTAAGCATTTTCAGATGAGGAAATGGAAATTTAAATTTAGTGACTTTAGGCCACCCAGTTTACAAGAGTCAGAAAAGGATTTCAATTCCAGAACTCATAGACTTCAGAGCCTAAGGTCTTTCTTTAAATCTTACTCTCTTTATAGAGGTAAAACTGAATACCAGGATAAAAATGAAAAACCATCTAGGAATGGCCAAAATTCCTAATTTCATTATTAAATATCAACTTTCTATTTATAGTTTTCTCCTTGCTTCCATCAGGCAAATACCTTCAGTCAGTTTTTTTTTTTTTAAAGATTTATTTATTTATGCATACAAGCACTGGGGTACAGGCCAGAGGGTGGGGCGGGGGGTGAGAGGATTCACCACAGAGAGCAGGGAGCAGAACAGGCAGATCAATGGAAGTACACTGCTGAGGGGAGCAGCAGGCACGGCAGGAGAGGTCTGCTGTACCATATGGGTCCCCTCCCTGGCCGGCAGCAGGGATCGAACTCTTGCTGCAGTGGCTGTGGTTTGCCTCACAGTGCTTCGCTTAACCCACTGAGCCACCAGGGAGCCCCCCTTCAGTCAGTTTAAAAGAAAAGTCCTTTTCAAAAGCTCGCTAACATTATTTTGCTGTGTTGGTGAGGAACCCATTCTACTTTGTGAGGGGTTCCCTTCTGAGGATAGCTATCTGCTTGACCTGGCCACTCATGGCTGACGGGAACTGGGTGGGCTCCTTCCAAGTATAGATGGTTGATTGATGCCATCCATTTCTCTGTCTGTCTTTCTGTCTCTGCATTTTAGAGTAACATATGTCAGATAACAGGACAACGGAAATTGAAAGACACAGACATGACAGTGAACAGAAGCCTTGAGTCGTGAGACATCGCAGAATAGTCAAAGCAATAAGTGAGCAGAATCTACAAGGTAGCAAGGACCAAGAAGTTAGTTGGTAATGAAAGGAGTAGTTGCATAGGAGAGAACACTGGGGTCATGGAAGACAAGAACAAGAACATTGAGGCAGGGACGCAAACAGTTTAGGCAGGCCTTAGGGTAGACAGCCAAGGAAGAAACAGAAAGGTCACTGCGTCACTGCAAGGTGAGTTCTCTACTGTGAGGCCTGGTTCTCCACAAATAGTTTCTTGTCTTCTGAATTTCCCCTTCTATCCCTTCCTAGTGCATTTCCCCACCCTCATGCACCTCATCATGAGCTGAGTGAAATAACCTGACTACTTCTGTTCCATTTCTGTTCTTTGCACATTGATCAAGCTTAAAACATTGGTTTACAACTTGATATAAAACATTTTACAGCCCTAACTGACAATTTACTGTCACTCCTGAGAGACAGCTAAAGACAACTGCTCAGGCCGCTCTAGCCTCAACTAATTCTCCCACAAAAAGGGGGTTTCAGGAACTAAAAACTGAAAACTACATTAACTTAGACAAAAAAGCCTTTAATTGGGTAGCTATCAGATTTCACTATCTAAATGAATTTCCTACTCTATTAAAATAACAATGATTTAAACTTCAAAGCAAACTCAGCCTCCTTGTTTACTCTCTGCTCTATAAGATAGCTAGATCTTTTGTTAGACATATGTTACTGAGCTTAATTTGCCTTTGTTCCTTTTAAAAGTCTTGAGTCACTGGGAACTGGAGTGCTTTGAATCTGCTTTCCAACACAATACCTGTGTGAAGAAATGAATAATCCTGACAAATACATGGAACACAAGGACAAAAGTGAAGATGTTAAGGAGAGGTTGGAGAAAATTGGAATACCAAGAAGCTCTAAGGGAATTGTGGAATATTTATAAAATATGTGGTGCAGTTTGAAATGCAGATGTCTCGAACTGAAAATGTAATCACGGGAATTGAAAACTGTCTTTAATAAATCTTCTTAATTAAAATCCATTGTTCAGAAAAATATATAAATCCTCCTCCAACATTAGAATAGTAGCAAGAGTTGGGAAAAGTATGGATTCCATCAGACTGTTGCAAGAATTGTTATTCAGAGTTCCTGGTGACAACACTGGGCTTTCTGGGCGGTTATAGTGTTTGCTGTTATTTTTGGTTTTTAAAGCTAAAGAAGTGGCATATTCTGGCAGACTGCACATAAATGATTTGCCATTATGGTACCCAATGAGGTGAAAAGAAAAGAAGCTTGTTGCACAAAAGTATATCCAATTCCTGATGAGGAGAACAAATGTGTTAGAATCACTGTCAAATTACATGAACTTCTCTGGTTTGGGGTTTTTCTTAGTTGTAAGAACTTGGAGTGGATGTACCTCTGCTCAAAGACTCAAAACCAGTAACAATAAAGAACCTGGCCTAGCCTTCATCTCAGTGTTTAAATCTCCTTTATGAGACCCAAACGGAATACTTAGAAAATATCTGCATGATTGCATTGATGCAATATACATAAATTTGTCTGTTCTTATTAGTCTTCAACTGTCATTAAACTGTAAAAGCACTAGGCCTTTCAGTTAAACCAGTGCACTATGGCATAATTGTCATAACATGTCAGTAGGATGAAGTAAACGAATTTCATAAGTGGGTGAGCTGAGGCAACCAAGGCTGAGGCATAATCTCTGACTGAAGACCCTTGCCCACCACTGCAAGGGAGTGGGGGGTTGCAACAGTCGTACACAAGTGACTATGCACGAGGAGGTGTAGTAAAATGTACACCTTGAATTCATTAGAATCCCTTTTCTCAGTTAGCCTTGGCACCAGGCAAATATAGTCCTGGGCAAGGGCCAGCCTTCACTGGCCCCTTAAGGGTAAGTCCAGAGTGACCTAAACCATGAGCAATTATTACTCACTCAAGGCTCAGCTTTTGAAGAGCTTCCAGTCTTGTTGAGATGCACAGGTTCCTGACTGCTTATTTTGTTACTGATCACGGCCCCCACTGTCGACTGCAGGTGCCTGAACGGCAGGTGGAGACAGGGACATAAGACTCTATTCATATACCAGCTTTTCTTGTCATGGACTCAGAAGTCAAGGATGACAAGCTGTACATTTTGTGAGCACATGTCCTGTTGACTTTTGCACAAGCTGTGAAAGTGGGACTCCATGGGCAAAGAAGGAGTAAGGTATGATGTTCTTAATGCTTCTGGTGAATCCTGAGGCCTTTCTCCTGATAGTGTGGACCAGCATCTTTGACATTATCTGGTAGCTTTCTTGTAGAAAGGCAGATGCCTGGACCCCACCCAGACCCACTGACTCAACTTTCTGCACTTTAACATAGTCCACTGGGTGTCTAGTATGTACATTAAAGTTTGAGAAACATTGCTATAATGTGAAGTATATATATATATTTTTTTTCTTTCTACTAGAAAGAATATAAAATGTTCATGACTTTTTTCATGGCTACAAATGATTGTGTGTGTGTGTTGTGTGAATCTTGTAAAAATGTTAAATGGAAACATTTATTCAAAAATAAGAATCTGAACATTTAGGACAATGTCGGTCTAGATATAAATTTTTTTTTACCTGAAAATACATCAAGTCACAATTTATTAAAAAAAGAATAAATTTCTCCCTCAGTGAAATTGAACTAAATTGCAGGGCATGTAGGGCAAATTGGTAATTGATGTAATCAATGGTGTTGTTTGATTTCCTCAAAGGCACAGATAAAGTCTGGGGGAATTTTGGAAGGGAAATCCCATTGGCATTTGGCATTTGGAATTTTTTCTTAAAGATTTATTTATTTATGTATACAAGAACTGGGGGTGGGGGAAAGGGAGGCAGGGATTAGAGGATTCACCAGAGACAGAGTGGGGAGCAGAACAGGAAGATCTATTGAAATACACTGTTGAGGGGAGCAGCTGGCAAGACAGGAGAGGTCTTGCTGTGCCATGTGGGTCAGCTCCCTGTCCAGGAATTGAACTCTTGCTGCAGTGACTGTGAATGCTCCTAGTGCAGCGACTTAACCCCTTGTCCCACCAGGGAGGGTCCTCACATTCTTTTTCATTTTTTCATTTAAAAGATTAGTAATGGGCCTCCCTGGTGGTGCAATGGGTTAAGCACAGCCATTGAGCACAAGTTCAATCCCTGCTGTGGGCCAGGGAGGTGACCCACATGGTGCAGCAGACCTCTTCTTCTTCTCTTGCTGTTGCTCTGCTCAGCAGTATATTTGATCAGCCTGTTTTGTTCCCCACTCTGTCTCTGGTGAATCCTCTCACCCCTCTACCCCCTGAACTCGGGCCTGTACCCCAGTTCTTTATGCAAAAATAAATAAATCTTTCAAAAAAAAAGTCAGTAGTGTTAAAACCTTAGGCTTCTTCACAATTCAATAAAAAAGAAGTTGGTGGTGTTTTGATTTATGTAGATAGGACATCTAACTGGGGTCTCCCTGGTGGCACAAGGGGTTAAGCACTGCACTATGAAGCATCCTAAGCCATTACAGTACCAGTGCAGTCCCCAGCCAGGGAGCTGATCTACATGGCACAGCAGACCTCTGCTGTTTCCCTGCCCCACCCCAGCTGCTCCCCTCAGCAGTGCATTTCAGTCAATCTGCCTGTTCTGTACTCTATCTCTCATGAATCCTCTCAACCCCCACATCTCTGGCCTGTACCCCACTTGTTGTATGCGTAAATAAATAAATCTTTAAAGAAAAAGAAGACATCTAAGTGGTACAGTTTTCAAGGCTTCTTCATTATTCAATGACTATTTATTGAGCACCTAATATGTGCCACACACTATTCAGTGAACAAAACAGACTCCTGTCTTTATGCAATTATGTCATAGTAATATGCATCTAATTGAGAATTATATAGACTGAGTAACTGCCAATAAAAAGTAGAGCAAAAAGGAAAAATAACTTCTCTGGGCACATTCAATAAAATATAAGGAATATAGAATTTTGGCAGGGGAGGGGTGTTATATGATTTTATTCTGGTTTATGGTATTTTGAAAATCAACTTTTAAAAATGAAGGTGGGATATATTCAATTTAAATTAGAAACATGTGAATAAGGTTTTATTTGGCATCGTTATTTTTCATGGATTAGCTGTAAAACATCACATAAGATAATTAGTAGATTACAGATAGTTGTACATTTAAAGCACATATATGTATGTTTGGTCTGTATACATATCTGTGTTTCATTTTATGCAATAAGTACCTTGCTACAGTTAGTATGTTAAAATCTAATGGATACAGAGATGAAATATTTAAAAAGTAAGACTCAATATTTAGAGAAGCATTAATATGAATTATTTTGTAAAGTTTTCCCAAGTTGAAAAGTTTCCTTTTGCAAATTAAGTAATTGAAAGTAGTTTTCAGGGGGCAGACTGCTCTTAAATTATACAAAGAAACTCCATAACTATCTGAATACATAAGGGTTAGAAATTAAAATCAAACTCATCTGCAGTCCTTGCAGTTAAATTATACCAAACTGGCCAGTTTATTTCAAGGAAAGAGATACTTTTCGTTTAACTTATACATTTTCTATTAAAAAAATCTGTTTATTACCTTAGGATAATAGTCTCCTTGCAGAAAATGTATTTGCCCCATACTATACACTATGTTTAAGTATGTATGGTTTGACTAATATAGACTATAATAAAAATCTTTGAAATGTATTCTTTATTTCTATACCATGTTCTAAAATGAAACCTTAGACAAATTAAATTGTAAAACTGCAAAGATTTGGGATAAAACCTGTCTACACTAAGTTCAAAGAGTAAGCTACACAAAACTACCCATTAAAAGGAGAGAAATTACAAATAGTAGGTAAGTTCTAAATTCATGAAAATACAATGTTACTTACCTTTATTTTATTGTATTCTATTTTTTTCACAAATACAATAATAAATAATCTTGTTTGAAATAAGTAACATAGTAATTAAGGATTTTCATCAAACTAGGCTAACAGGAGGACTTTTTCAAGGTATAGAAAGTCACTGCTTAGGATTTATTTAAACTTTAAGATCTATAAGAAAGAATTTTTAGGGCCTCCTGGTGGTGCAGTGGCTTAAGCAACGCACTGTGAAGCAAAGCAACGCACTGCAGCACGAGTTCGATCCCTGCTGCCAGCCAGGGAGGGGACCCACATGGCCTGGCAGACCTCTCCTGCTGTGCCCACTGCTCCCCTCAGCAGTGTACTTCCATTGATCTGCCTGTTCTGCTCCCTGCTCTCTGTGGTGAATCCTCTCACCCCCCACACCTCTGACCTGTACCCCCAGTGCTTGTATGCATAAATAATAAATAAATCTTTAAAAAAAAAAAAAGAAAGAATTTTTAAAGTGTTAATTAAGTACTTGTTAACATTTTGAATAGAAATTCCTTTTTGTAAGAGGTGATCTAAAGAAGGTAATAGCTACTCATCTGAAATTTGTGCTGAAAGCTCTACTTTTTATTTTAAGAATTGGTTTAAGGAAAAACAAAAAGCATCTTTAGGTAACATTGAAAAAATAAACCTGCAAATTGAAGGAACTCAATACCTTTGTAATAATGAAAATTTAATGATGTGAGAAAAAATCTTCTAAAGTGTGAGAAAAAGAAAATTGACAGTAAGGTTTTTTTTTTTACAGTTTGACACATTATTGCATATATTATTTTTCAATTTATTGTCTTTGTTAGGGTGGGCAGGTGTCTATTTTTCTAAGCAGTCTACCATTTTTTAAAATTTATCTTAAAGATTTGGGGGGAGGTGTTCAGCAAACTAAAATGTCTTAAAGTTACTGAAACATGATCTTTCTTGTGAGTGGAAGATAGGAGACTTAATACTCATCCCTATCTCCTTACATTGGCTTTTAAAATGTGTATCAATTAATAGTTAATTGTATTATGAATGTTCTGTCATATGTACCTCCTCCCCATGAAGCTTGGGTAACCAAATATTTTGTTGACCTGACTATTTTCAGGTAATTCACCTGCTTCTACTACACCTATCAATGAGCTCCGCCCTTTCATTAATGCTTTAATTTTCTAGATTCCTCAATTGAAGAATCACCTCATGCTTCAGTGGGGCTCTATAGTTATTATTTGTTTCAAATAAAGGAGTTAATAGGTAATAATAATACAAGGATAAATCCTAACAAAATTATGTCTTACATTTTTTAGAACACAGACCTTTAAAGGGGGTGGCAAGTGGGATTAGGAATATACTGAGTCATTTTGCTGTTATCAGGATTAAAAAAAACTCATATTTAGTGATATCTGATATAAAGCCAAATTGAATAGAGAATATTGGTATCTTTTTAAAAGATGTATAACTAGAAAATGATTATTACTTTTCCAGAAGGATAACAGTCAAAGGCAAGTTTGTATAAAATTTGTACAATCTTATCAGATATGGTTTAAATATATGCCTTGGTGTTGTGAATATAGTCTGAAAGTGTAAAACTCTGTTTTGATTTCCTAAAAACTACTCTCCATTGATTTTGAAGTTAAAAATTTCTATTATAATTTCACACCTACACTGGCACAATTTACAAGAAAAGAAAAATGTGGCATAATATGTATATTTTACTTCTCCCCCTATTTTTTACATCCTAAAACTTGTTGATTTACTTTAATCTTAAATTTTAAAAGGTAATTTTACAAGACTGTCATATGAATCATTCCTGACTTAAATGTCATTTTATTAATTTTTAAATAAAGATAAATGTGTAGTTTCAGAATCTAAATTGGGGGACAGAAGAAATAATTTAAGTAATAGAATACTAAAATATCAAAATAGTTTTGATATTTTAAAGAAAATAAAAGTAAGTTTTAAAATAATTTTTCACACAAAACAGTTTTAATGTATATAAAGCTTTATATTTTAAGATTACTAATGCTGTTTAGATTTGCAAGAATAGCAAAAAATAAAGAGCTGTAATGCAAAAATTACTATAGAATGTACAATTGATAAAATCTGAGATTCAAATTAAGAGCATCATAATATCAAATACCAAGACTTAACATTACAATTCATTAATCCATTATAATTCATTAGTCAAATGTCCCAAGGAGAGGGCAGAAAATACAATGAGTGTTTTCTGGAAATGGATTGCTAAAAATTAGTACTGAGTCTGAAAAGACTTTAGAATTGGAAGCTCCAGCTGGGTTTAAAAGGATGGGGGAAGGGATTTTACTCACTATTAAATATTTGAAGAACCACTTAAAAAAATAATAAAATCCAAGAGTGTCTTCTCAATTCCCACTGCATCAGACAGACTCGGACTTTATCTTAAATATCGTTTTCTTTGTAAGGATGAGGTTTAGAAACATGCACACAGGACATTTTGCATTGATTTAGGCAAGTTGGGAAAAAAACAAGGTTCAGACTAGATTTCAAATTGTTGCACTAAGTATAATAACATTTGCAGTCATGGCACCGTTCCATAATAATTTTAAAAGATTTAATTTTACTTATGATTGCCAGCCATCATCTGGTCGTGTTTGACCTACATATTAATATTTTCATTATTACTCAAGCTCTTTTTTTGCTCTGTACAAATTGTCAGTCCTGTTCACTGTGAGATTATTTACTCTGGAAATATCTGGAATTCTTTCACCCTATCTTTTCCTCCGGGACTCCCTACCCCCCTCCAAAGTATTGATATTAATGTCTGGGGGAGGGAGGCACATCCAACAAAAACGTGAGATAGAAAGCGGCCCCTCTTAATGGTATACTATGGGAGAAGTAGAAAAAACAAAGAGAGAAAAAAGAAAATGATAATTGTTTTCTCTAAGGCTATTATCTAATGCGAAAGCAAATAGTCAGTCTGGAAATCAGCTAACAGAAGGGGATTAGAGAGGAGATCTGAGAGTGGCTTGATTTCTAGCAGAGCTGTCTCTTCAGCCAGTGATGAGACACAGGCAGGGCAGCCAGGAGCGCTCCAGATGGCCGGGGAAAGTGGTCGTCTTGGGTTACTGCAGGGCACTCGGGCCGCCGAAGAGCAGGCGGCCCGGGAAGGCATCATTAGGGAGCCAGCTCCACGTCCAGCCAGCACCAGAGAGGGCGAGGCCAGGAGGGAGGCCGCCCGCCCGCGCGTCCTAGCGGGCCGGGCCTGCCCATTGTTAACATATACTTGACCTCCGTGACCCCTGCTCGACACAGATGTCTCCCACCTCCACCACCACCCCCGTCCCGCCGCGGGCCCTCCCCCCGGCACCTGGTAGGGGCCGCGCCGCCGCCTCCCTCCCGAGCGGCCGCCTCCCTCCCGAGCGGCCGCGGCGCCCCGGGCGCGGGCGCGCGCCAGAGCCGGCCTGGTGCGGGCGCTCTCGGCGCACAACGCGCGGCGCTCCTGCTCCCCGGCGGACGCTCGGCCGCCCTGCAGATAAATGCGTCGCCTTCCTCGAGAGTGAGCGAGGGCGTGAGAGGCAGACGCAGACGCCGCCTGTGACAGTGGCAATTCCCTGCGCCCCACATCACATTTGTCTGCCTCAGCAGCAACAACAGAAAAGCGGAGGGAGGGAGGGTAGGAGGCGGGCGGAGGGGAGCGCAGCTCCGCAAGTCTTGGGTTCTGCGTGAAGACTGCGTTTGGCTGGCGTCCCCGACCCCGGGCTTTTTGCATTGCAGCGCGCTGTGTGCAGCGCCAGGCGGCCGCAGGCGCTCGGCGGCGCGACTCCGCGGCCTCGTGGTGAGCGCGCGTGGGCAAGTGGCCGCGGACACTCTGGCCTCGCGGGGGAAGCCGCGCCGCGCCCTCGCCCCCTCGCCCCGTGGGCCGGCCGAGAGGACGGGAAGTTTTATTTGCAGCTCGGAGTCGGTGGCGGATGGTGGGACTCTCCGGCCCTGTGCAATGTAAGTGCCGGCGAGAGGGCTGGATCGGCGGGCCGGCGGGCGGGCGGGCGGGCGGTGGGGACGGGCCCCTGGCTATTACTGTTAATTACTATTCTGATGACCGTCACCATCAATTGGATTATCCGGCCGAGAGGCTTCAGGCATACTTGTCGCTCTACCGGGGTAGGAGTGCGCACCAAGGCAGAGAGGGGACTCTAGTCTGCGATGACACTGAACTTCACGGGTCAGCCAAGGATGCATTTTTTACTTAGATTCTCCGCACTGTCCGTTTACTGCAATTTCCTTTCCCTTTCTATTATCACGGTATGTGAGCAGGGAGATGATGCGTTCCCTCCCGCCCCACCCCCCAAAAAAAATTGGTCAAGGTGCCCACGGTGCATTGGGCAGGTGGCCCTAAACCCGCATCCTGGGGGTTTTAGACTGCAAGGGAAAGGTATTTCGGTGTTGGGAAACTTAGTTCTAGGAGCAGGAGAGGAGAGATCTTAACTTTCACGACTAAGGTCGGGGTAATCCCAGTGACACCGGGCGTCTGCGCCCACCTGCGAACTTTCCCTTTTGTTACTCCTGGGCGAGTGAGGGTGCTCCAGTGGGAAGACCCCAGGTGGCGGTTGGCAGCCCGCGAGCGCCTCTCCCGGGTCTCTCCTGTCCCGGACGGGTACTGGGCGTCACCGCCAGGATCAGTGGACCACGACGTTGCTGCCCGGATCTCCGGGCTCTCGCGGCGCGGTCGCCCCGGCCCACTGGGTCTTAGCTTTGCAGCCCGGACTTGATACCTACCTCTTTCGAGCCGGGAGCAGAGCTCTAACCTCTGCATCTCCCGCCCGGCAGAGCCCAGATGTACCCCAAGCCCGGAACATTGCCCCGGGAATTCCTTTCGTTTTCCAGAAACCGGTCTGGTAAAGCCCGGGGGTCGGTGGAGTGGCGCTCCGGGCGCCCGCGGCTCTCTGAACCTGAGAGAACTGGGTGGGAGCACCCAGATCTCTCTCCCAGGGTGGACCTTTGGCTGGCCATGATTCGTTCAGCAAAAACGGTTATGTTGGCACAAGACGCTTACATCTCTATTATTATTATTTTGTTTTTGGTAAGGGCGGTCAACCCTCGGAAAAGTTTGAGTACTGTAGATTCCGGGAAGTAGGATGTGAACCAAGAGTGTTACTAAAAATAGCCGCCGCCTCCTCTCTCCGCCCCCCCTCTTGGCCTTTCAGTTGGAGGATTTGGCTGGTAACCCTGCAGCCCTAGGTCTCCTGATTCCGTGCAAAGCATAGTGGAGAAATCTTGTGAACAACGATTTCCTTCAAGGTTGGGCACCCCAAATCCCAAATGTGCCCCAGCCTGGCTGCTGCTGCTTGGGGGACCGCGCAGGATGTCGCTTTCATTAATAACGAGTATTCGGCGTGGAGTAGGTCCTGCAGAGCCTTCACGGAGGCCAGGGAGAGGGAGTGAAGGCCAGGAGAGCTGGAGAAGCCACTCCAGACCAACTTCATGTGCTTAATGTAACTCTCAGCCCCCTTGAATTTTTAACTTGGCTTGCCTTAATTAATCTGCCCAGGGCCTGTATATAAATGGCTGTCCACAGCTGCTGCAAATTGATTTATCCCCTGATAAAGGTCGGGTTGCTGACCAAAGCATTTTCTTTCTACCTTCTGTGTGAACTGAAATCTGTTTTACAGGGTTTTCCCCTCCTAGTCTCCTTTTAAACATCTGTACCATTTTTAAGCGCTCTCAGTGGCTTTTATTATCACACCCCCCTCCCTTTGCATAGATCAGGAGTGGAACTGGGTCTGTGCCCAGTGAGTCCACACTCACTAGAATACAAATTGACTAGCTTCTCTGTGATAAACGGTTTGTTAGTATTGGGGGCCTCCTTTTAGTTTATTGCAGTGCTTGGCTTTGACCATGTGTATATTCTGTTGTGCCCAGTTCCTCCTGTCACACAGTTCCTTAGAAAAGGTCAACAAACACCACTGTTTCTTGAGCCATCATAGCTCCAACCTGGGGTTTATGTCAGCAGTGATGTGCACACACAGAAACAAATCATAATTTTGTAGATTTTCTCCAGTATTAATCCTTAAAGTCTAATTAAGCTTTAATATTATGGTGACTTTCAGATAGCAGACAGGGCTCTTTGATTTTCTTTCTTTTTACTGATAGTATTTTTTTTTTTTAAGGGCGATATGACAGCATTTATCAGGGAGTCTTAGTTTGAGCCAGGCTTTTTATTTTTTTTGCAACCAGGATGGATGTTGAGGAAGTTGAAGTCTATCATTTCTTTATTTGTACTATATTTAGCATTTGATATCTTTGGCTTATTCTTTCAAAAGACAAAATTTCAGCAAAATAACCAATTAATTAGGCTCATCTGGGTACATAACTGATTTTTATCTAAGATTATACTAAGAAGAAAAGTCTTGGTTTAGACATTAATTTATTGTGAATCATTCAGACAGTGGTCTATTTCTTTGAAAAGCTAAATATTGAGTGGGAGTAGTTTTTCCAGAGTCCAGGTCAGAGCTTTTAAAAAAAAAAAATCAGTGGAGAAAATGGTCTATTTTTTTCTTTAAAATGTTTGAACAACTCATGCAGACCAGAATTCTTTGAAATGACGTTTTCCTTTGCAGATATAGTCTCAGTGACCTACGAATAATTTGATTTTGAAATGATCCTTAAATTTGAAGGTTTCTCATTTGAAAAATTCTACTTGTGATAAAATACAAAGTGTACTGTGAAATTGCAAGTTGCATGGAAAGAGCAGGACAGTATGTGTTGCTGTTATAAACTGTAGCTTTTTCATCATTTTACAAATTTCCTTTTCTAAGAGAAGCAAAATATTGCTTTGATGATGAGCTCTCTTTCCCATTGAGGGTGTTAGTCTAAATATTTGCTGAAAAAAAGAGCACTTCATAAACTGCAGAGGAGTACACAAATGTAAGATGCCATTATCATTTATTTTATTGTAAAATAGAAGCTTAACCAACCCCTCCCCCCTTTTTTTAAACATTGAAAAGGGATCACAAGAAAGAAATGCTTCCAATAGGAATGCTGGTCAGTGGTTGTCAGTCTAGGACATTCTTCACTGTCAAATCCTGTTTCTCACTTCTTTGATATGAACATCAGCTGACAGGCCCTGAATGCAAAGCCTTCTTCATTGAGGTTTTATGCAGGCAACATAGCCCTTCATAGCAAAGCAGTCTGAAAAATTGGCACCTGCAAGATTTGCATGTGAAAAAAATGAGTCAGTTGCATTTTACTGGAGTTTATTACTGTAAGTTATGTAAGTTCAATGAGAAAAGCTATTTATTTGTTGCTGTTTGAGCATTTAAAAGTTCTTTGTTTCATGGACACCTTATTCATCATATAGTGTTCCTTAGATTTTATTGATGACAGAACCTGGGAGAAGTGATCTCTGGTTTTACAGAAGTTATATATTTTGGAATGGAATTATTTTTAACTCTGTGCTTACAGGATACACTTACATTCATAGTTAATTTTAAAAATTTACCTTAAAAGATGGAATCATACAACTTTTAAGAATAATTTATCAGAAGTTATAAATACATGAAATTAGGTTAACATAAATATCCTTGGAAAACAATCAGATCTTGAGAGTTAAATACTTCAATAACTAAAATGTATAAGAAAAAAATGAAACCTTTCATGCGTCTACACTTCAGGAAAAATGTTTCTCCCCACTTTTCTTGTTAAATTTTGTCATCTACATATCTTGTTCAAATGTCACTTTTGACCTTATTTGTGCAAAGTAACATGTTAAACCAACAAGAACACCTTTGTGAACATCAGAGTATTACCCATCAGTGGGAACATGTTATCTGGAGTAAGTTATTTATTATCACCTAAAGAGACACCTTCCAACTTCACTTTTTTTTTTTATAGCCATTAATATAAGAGTTCCTAAATAATGTTTAAAGAACTGAACATTTTATTAAAGCAAACATTAGTTCAGTTTAATGGAGGTAATTGTAAGTGATAAGACAGAGCAGGTTATCTCTGTGTTGTTTAAACAGAAGGAGCTACTTTGCACCATTTCCAGTAGCCATCTGTAGAAGAGAAGGGTTTGCACCTGTCTGTCCACACTAATTATAGATTAGGGCCAAAGAAATGAAATTTGAGGAGGTTTTCAGCTAATGAAATCCATACTGATTTTATTGTAAATGTGTTTTAGGTAAAGAGAGTGATGGTTGAGTTATGAGTGAATAAATCGCTGTGTAGCTGCTAGGCACTGGGTTTTGAAGCACAATTCTGCTGCATTAACCTTTGATATTAAAAAGAAAAAGACAACTTAGGCATGGATGCTAGTCTTTGTTTGGCATTCATAGCTACAATTTAGTGAGCAGCAGTGAGGGTTCAGTGTGCAATTTTAAAATGTGCTGTAAAGCAGCTAAATAGTAAGAATATTCTGATTTTTAAATGCAGATGAAGTAGGAGGTAGTTTTGTTTTAACTTAGGCATGTGAAACATTAGAAAATTAGAAAGCCTTTCCTTTTTATTCTGTATTTCAGTTTCACATACATGCGAAATTAAAGCAAAATGAGTGAGGAATGCATTCTGCAATAAAAGGTCACATGAATGTCTACCACATCTGTTTATAGTAATTATGAACATAATTAACATAAGAATTACAAATGAAATAATGACAAGCTGAGCAATGAGATATTATGCTATAATGGTCATATGTTGGAATTCTCACATTATAACACACTAGAATTCACATACTCAAAGAAAGAAAGAAAATGCTAGATTTTTATCTGAATTAATGCTTCAAAACTTATCTGCCTGGGGCAGATGGACTTCTTGCTTTTATAGGAAGGTAACCTATTATTAAGAAAAGAACTAGTTGAAATTAAGATTTTTAGTCTCTTCTGTGGACTTTAAGACAGCTGTGATTATAGAAACCACTTTCTGTTGTACAGTCAAGATGTGATTATATTTCTTGATTATTACATTGCCTCCTCCCTCCCCCACTCCCCCCAGATTGAAAGCTTTGCGTAAAGTGTTTGGAAGAGAGACTTGGATTCTTCCCATTTGAGAATTGGTTGATCTTTTCTATAACTGAGCCAGAAGTCAATGAACAAACAAGGTAGTTATAGAAGTACTGTCCATTTACAAAATATGAACATTGGAAGATTAGCTTTGCTTGGTTTTCTTATACCCTTTAGTGTTTGGATAGTTTCTGAAGAAAAATGAAGCCTTTTCTGGACTTGAAAATAGTAGTGCACATTTTAAAAATAGCATCTCTTCAGAATGCATGTAATAGAAAAATCACTGGGCATTTGTAAATTGTGTATATCTTTTCTTCCTAGAGTTGCTTTGGATTAATAAGTGTTTGCATGTATTCTGTGTCCAAATTGATCTAACTAAAATGCAATAATGAGGAAGGTATGTGTGGTTATGTCTGGTTACTTTGAATGCAGTTTTCTTTAATAGCCAAAGACAAGGTGAAGGGTGACCGTTTATGAGAGCTAAAATGATAATCCAGAAATCTGTTACTGAATTTAAAACATGTAAGAATGAGATTTTTTACCCATAGAGCTCATTGGATTTTGTAATGTGTCCTGCCAAATAGTTTACATCTTACCTTTGCACTCTTCAACTATAGAGCCTGGGTACTTCTTGAAGCTAGATGGAGAAATATTACCTTGTCCTTTCAGTGATGCCACAAGATTTTCCACATTATTGGATTATTGGGAGATTGTGGCAGACCTCTTTTTATCTGACATTCATTGCATGACAAGATTTTTCACACATGCCCTTCCTCCACCTATGCCCAGCTTTTTTCACTTTGCCTCTTCTATCCAATTTCTCTTAATTCTTTTCTTGAATTGGGAATGGGGGAGGGGAGAGGAGGAGGTTCCACTGCACATAACACTTCTTTGGCTAAGAGATTTGGAGGGGAGTGTTTGATTAAACAATGCCTCCTCATTTTCTAAAAGGCTTCTTAAAAATTTGTCTCCTCAGAGAGGACTCCTAAAGAGGCTCTTGCTCTTCTGTGGTTTAATCTACAGACTAGCTTCACCGCCCCCTCCCCCACCCCTCATAAGACTCCCCCGCTTCCCCCTTTATGTTGAAACCCCATGCGTAACCCAGAGTTTCACTGCAGCTGGGGCTACAGTGTGCGCTCCGAACAATTATGTAGTTTATTGGCTACATCATTCTGAACTCAGTCTTCATACTGCTGTGAGAGCGTCTTAACCAGGCTTCTGCGCCTTGGAACACAACACAACCAAATACTCCCTCTCCCCCCAATAAAATAACCTTCTTTGCTGCATTATCTGCACTCCATTAAGGATCTGATCAGATGTTCTGATTGTCTGATGGGTGCATTTAAAAGTGAAAAGGGGCTCCCACGGGACTACTCAGGTGTGTCTCCCTCCTGACCCTGCTGGGGTGGAGGATGAACTCTGGTCTGACGGCCGAGCATTAGCCTCTGCTTGTTCTCTGATTGATTCTCGGTCTCCGTGTGGGTGAAGAGCTGCAAGGCAGCGCTGGCCGAGATTGATTGCCTCAATTTCAAATTCCCACCTCCAAAATAGACTCTCAGATGAACCCCCTCCCCCAACACACAATTTCTGGAGGTGGAGCAGGTGTCTAAGAGTCACCTGTAGCTACCAATCACAAGTGGTCCTTATCACAGTGATGCCCGCGGTGCGAGTCTTCTGCCGGGACACGCGGCAGCCGGGGGAATGGAGATATTTTATGACTGTCTGTGTCTGTTTCTGGGTGTGTGGAAGCGGGGGAGGGGGCGGCTTGGAATTGAGGACGGGGGTCAGCAGAGGAAGATTAGAACTCCACTTGAGGTTGGTCTGCTAGCTGTGGAACTGCTGTGAGGACTCACTAGGTTTGTTTTGCAAATTGTGCCTATTTGGATGGAGGTGAGGTGGTGAATATCTCATTGTTATGCTTTGCTAAAAGAGAGCTCTGGACCTCCCTCTGACCTTGACAGAACCTCCAAAACGTCCTCAGTCTAGCCCCGGAACTGGAAATACAGTTTGCTAGTTTGGATTCCTCTCCTTTGCTCGGATAGGGGCAGATTTGGACCGCTTGCCCTAGCTCTCACTCTCAGCCAGCCTTGAGGTACCTCTCCCCGCTTTCCATCCCCATCCTGGGGCCTGAACCTCCCACCCCCTCCATGCCTTTTGGTTTCTTCCCTTCAGTCAGTCAGTCAGTCTCTCTCTCTCTCTCCTTGTCTCTCTCTCTCTCTTCCCCTCTCCCCCTCTCCTCCTCTCTCCCTCTCCCCCACTTTTCCTCCCTCTCCCGCTCTGTCTCACACGCACCCTCTGTTTATTTTCCTGCCTCCATCTGGGCCCTGCTGATATTGTAATCACCCTGATGCACGTTGGCTTCTCTCCTCTCCCTCCTGCGCTCACACACTCACTCACACACAATGTGCCATCCTGACAAGCCTTTTACTTCTGATAAGCTCCGATGTGTGTTTAATGAATACAAAGCCGCGGTCTGGGTGCCGCCTCGGCTGCGGCCGCCTCTCCTGCTCTCCTTTGCCAGAAGGTAATCTCCGTGAACGGGGAGGGGAGGCGAGCAGAGAGGAAGGAGGGGTGGGAAGGGGGGGGCGCGGGGTGGCTGCCTTTCTCTCTCCCGCTCTCCCTTTCCAAATGATTCAGAAGTCGATAAGACCAGGAGAAGTGAAGATGTAACATGTTATCTGTCGCTCCTCTTAGCTGGCGGAGAGAATTTACATTTAAAGATTAGCAGAGGGAGAAAGAGAAATCTGCCTTTTGTTGTGTGGGGTGAGGAGGAGGCATCAGTCCCGGCCTGGCCGTTATCTCCCATCACCTCTGCTATCCAGACAGGACTCACCGAGGTGAGATTACTGGAGGGCCTTATCTTTAATTGGGTTTAGTTTTGCCAGTCTGAATAGGTTTAAAGAGACTCGATAAAGGGGGAACAATGGATTATTTATTGACTGGACGTTGAAGCCTCTAGATGAAGAGGGGAGAGAGAAAGCTGCTGAACAACTTGATTAGTTCATTTTTATTTTAAGGTGCGATTGTCTCCCTTCTGGTGGAAAGAAGGGCCATAGAACTTAGGTGAAATGTGAATGTCTTAAATGTCTTTATTTCCTCTTCTCACCCACCCCAGCCCTTCTCAGCATCTTCTCCCTTATTTGAACAGGAGTTTTAATTTCACTTCTTTTAGGATTATAAACTGAATGTTAGAGGGCTTTTAATATTGATCATTCATGTTTGGTTTTATATGACTTGTTTGGAATGGGTGGTGAATTGATGCTAACAGTGGTGCTTGGATGGGTGCAAACGCAAATGAAGACCGCTTTACTGTGGGATCAGTTGGTTTTATAGTATGGTTTCAATGAGGTCTAGAGAAAAAAGAACCGGGTCTATTAGGTCGATTCGTATTTGGATTTGAACCATGGGCCTGTTTCCTTGGAGTTGGTTGTAAAAAAAGGAAGAGAAATTGTCTTATTGACTCATGAATGTATTTCAAAAAAATATAGTATCAACTTTGCAATATTCCTAGAATGGGAAAAAGTGAAAAAAAAAAAAAAAGATTGTTTTTACCTCCTACTCATTGTCTAGGTAGGTGTTTTTTTATAGGTAAATATGATCCAGTAACTAAAAGCCTAATTAAAATTTGTTTAAAGCCAGGGGGGCCTGTTTCCTTGTTGACAGCGGCAGATCGATTGGGTAAGACAATAGAGTCCCATTATTTCACTTCCATTGACTGAACATATTGACATTTCAGGTTTGCCTTTGCCTCAGTGAGCATGATGAAACACTGAAATTCATAGACCAACTGGTCAGAGTGGCACATATATTACTGTATGTCATTTCTGCCTTTAGGTTACCTTATCACTCAGACAGAATAGGAATGGACAGCCTGGAATCTTTCAGAAGGGGTAGCATGCTCTTTGGGCTAAGAAACCGACAGTTAGCATGTCTTAGAAGCTTCTTTAATTTTACCAAGACTTGGGTGTCACAGAGAAATCTATGGAGTACTTACATTTAAAAATCTGAGAAATAGCTCAGCTACCAACCTTTTGTATTTTACATGCCAGAATACCCATTTTCAAGATGTTCCTTTTCCTTTCCTGGAGGTATTTACAGTGAGTAGTTGGTCAGACTATTTAGATGTTTACTAGCTTGTGCTTGGGTGACATCTGTTCCTTTCCAGTCTGGGGTAGCAAACATCCAAGCACCTGCTGAATCTATATCTGATAAAAGATATGTAAAGCCCCTTCAAAAATAGGGCCTGACTTTTTGACTTTTTGTTTCCTGTTTTCTGTTGGCGGGTGGAATCCAAAAATGGAGCCTATATCTTTTCCGTCCATGGGCATACATAGTCTGTAATATGTTCGGATAAATACATGTGTATTCTAAACAGTGGCAGAGAAAATACTAAGTGCTCATTAATCTACACTTTTACATATTTTGTATAGCCTTTGCATAATGAAATGAAGTACTAGGCAGTCATTGAGTAAAAGAAATTTGAGTCATACAAAAAGTGAATATAGGGGGAAAAAACAGGGACCTAGCATATTTTTAAAAAAGTTTAATGAAAATATTAAAACTATTATGAATATGCCTTAGACACAGCAATTGTTGCCATCAAGTAGGCAACTGATGCCCTTTACAGCATTTAGAACAAAACTAGTCCTTTATACCATTTTCATGAAAATGTTAGGTTTCTATTTGATCAGCAGGTGCTGTTGAGATGAAAGCCATGTGTAAATTTTCAGTAGGCCAAAAGTGTCAATTCAGAAAAGGAAAGTGATAAGAGAAAATGCAATCAGTTTTCCTGTTTTCAATTTGTGCAGGATTTGAAGAGCTGTTTTGTTAAACTGCTACATCTGCTCCAATATGAATATTGAACTACTTCCACTAAAAATAACAACCTATAATTTGGAAGCTACTGCAGTCTTTTGTTAATGTGAGTGGGTTATTTAAAAACAAAAAAACAAAAAAATAAAAAAAATAAAAGACAATTTTCTATTCTGACAATCTCTCGCCTAATGTGCATTTTCATTTGTTGGCATTTTTATCCTCAGCAGATAAATGGTATTATGCAATTAGGACCTCATCTTGTTTGACTATGAAAGAGGTTTCCATAGGTGAAAATCCTGGTAATATAAAAAGGGTTCGTACAAAACAAAATTTATTTTAAAATAACCTGTTTAAATATAGTTATTTAAAATGAGACAGTTATTCCTTACATTCTCTAATACTACAATTTTTAACTGACTGCTGACTATTATAACAAAGTTAACACTATTCCACTGCATACTGAGCATTCTATGATTTATTTCACCCTTAATATACCTGCAAATGTAAGTTTAAACTAATCAGGGATATTTTACCTAACAGGGCTTTCAGAATAATTTTTTTCATGCTTAAATAAAATGATTAAATTATGCTTGAGTGCCTGCATACAAAAGCTTTAGCTTCTATAGTACTGCTAATCAAATAAGTTTTATGGACAGGGAAAGCACCACATTAGAGAAAAATTGGATGCATTTTACTAGTGACATTTCTAGAAAAGACATGTTCTTTTTAAATTACCCAGTATTAATTAAAAAGAAAACTCTAACATGTCTTAAATAGTCATAATAAAAATGCTTCATCCCTCTAATAGGAAAATGAGTGGCAATGTTATCTAGGTAAAACTGGGCACAGAAAATTAAGGTGGCAAGAAGACTGATGAAATTTGGATAAGGTTCAATATTGACTCTATCCACAATTGCATTTGGTTGACTTGTGGCTATAGTAATTTGTCCAGGGTGAGACATGATCACCGCTTAGGCTGTGTAGCTGTGGCTTTGCTCTGGGATTGCTAGACAAACCCAGAATATCTCCAGAATGCATGGATAAAGGGGAAGATAGACACTGGGACCCAGTAGCATGCTTGACATTAGCAAATTCTATTTAAAAGTAGACTGAAGAACAGAAATGGGTGTGTGTGTGTGCTTGTGGTTGCATGTATGTAACCTACCAAGGAAGAATGCTTTTAAGGAATGGAATTTCCAATGTGAAGCCAAACTGTGGCATGTTGTGCTGGCATATCTTTCAGAGACTTGGGCAACCATGTGGGTATATTCCCTGGTACAGAGCCCCCGGCACTTTGCCACTCCGAGAAATGTTGCTGAATCAGAGATCAGTGTAAGAAAGTTTATTTCACATAATCTCATCGCTTGGTATGTGATTTTCTAGTGGGTTATTTTGTGCTGAAGCCACATTCAGCGTTGAAGCCTCACTAACCTTATATGGCAGCAATAGGAGAAAGCTGCTTGTAAGTTTCTTAAAACTGTTCCTACTTTATGAAGTGATATCCAAACCCTTATATCAGAACCACTCATAAAGTAATGCCCCATGATTGAGATTTAAAAATGCATGAGAGACCGTCATGTTAGAAAGTTTAAAACCAGTACTGGTTACAACCACTAACTTTTTCAGTGACTGTATATATATTTAAAATCCCCATTTTGGTAGTGTTAACAGAGATGACTTGTGTAATGTAACTTACAAAGGAATAAAGCAAGCATTTGTTTTTGTAAGTTTTATATTGGTAAAAGTCTTTGCAGGCAAGTCGATATTTGGGTGAATACAGTCTTTAGAATATAGATATTGTTGAATGTGTACATGAAATGTAACGTTTTCCCATATTCCAATAATTTAGCACCTCTGAGTGTCTTAGGAAATATAATTGACTAGATTCATTATACTCTTGACACCTGGGACAGAAACCACTTCTGAGTGTGCTCCGGATTTTCAAGGGCTGCCACCTAGTTGTTGGTCTTGGGAGAGAGATGAGGGATTGACAAGTATTAGGGACCTGCTATGATCCTGGCATTAACCTTTCCAAGTGTAGTCATCACTAATTTTAAGTAAGTGATTTACCAACACTTTGTTCATGTCAAAGACTTTTGAGCTTGACCTTTTGTCCCAATTTAGAAAACTTAGATTTTTTTGTGTTCCCAAAATTGTTTACCAGCTTTTGCACCCAAGTTCTAATAATTAGAATGTTATTCTTGGTATACCTGGCTTAATATTTTCCTTGGGGGCCATGATTACATATCCATGATCTATGTATCCTTTGCCCCCAAAATAGGAATCAGATTTGGCTAGTGGCTGACCGATTGTTAGATAGACCAAGGGTGTGTCAATCCCTTAGTAACTTCTAATCCAGGCTTCTCCATCACTAAATTCTGTCCCCTTGTCAGAATACCAGTTTTCTGTTTCCTTTGTTGATCTTACCCAGCACTTTGGAGCTATCTTCTTGCCCCGTGTGTCCCGTCCCAGTTGGTTTGGTCCCTCTGTCTCTTGATTCCCCAGTCAGCCAGGATTGACGTCCCGTCATTTCTTTTTCTTTTTTTTTTTTTGATTTAGTTAATTCATTTATGCATACAAGAACTGGGGTGTAAGCCAGAGGTGCGAGAGGTGGAGGACTCACCAGGGACAGAGTGGGGAGCAGAACAGGTGTATCTGCTGAAATACAGCGCTAAGGGGAGCAGTGGGCAAGACAGGAGAGGACTACTGTGCCATGTAGGTCAGCTCCCTGACCCAGGGTCTGATCGAACTCGTGCTGCAGTGGCTGCTGATAGCTTCATAGTGCTGACAGGTAACCCCTTGTGCCACCAGAGAGGCCCCCCTGTCATTTCTTACAAGGAGAAGACCTCTGCACCATCCTGAGTTTGTAACTGCACTTCTGTAGTGTAAAGGGCACTCTATTTTCAAGAGAAGGATCTGGTTAGTGTGTCTTTTCCCCAATTCATTAGCAAATTAAGGTTGTACAGGAGTAAAATAAAGGAGCAGACTCAGTGAATGATCTTCAGGTTTCTCAACTCTCATGTTATGAATCTCTGTAGATACCTTTGGGATTTTCCCATGGTTAGGAGAATGAAAAAAAAAATAACTTGTATTTTTAATTCTGAGTAGGTAGACTCCATTAGTCCCTGTTACTGGGACATGGAATTAATATAGAGCATCATGACATCCCTGTTATTTTTCCCATTATCGTATAGAGGTGGCACTGAGAATAAGCATTTTTTTCCACAACCAGACATCTTGGACCTTAGAGGATTGCTGAAATTTAAGTTGTTACTCTACTTTATTTTTTTTTCTTAAAGATTTATTTTTATTTATGTATACAAGAATGGGGTGCTGGCCAGAGGTCAGAGGGTGAGAGGATTCACCAGAGACAGCGGGGAGCAGAACAGGCAGATCTACTGAAATACACTGCTGAGGGGAACAGCGGGTGAGACAGGAGAGGTCTGCTGTTCCATGTGTGTCAGCTCCCTGGACGGCCAAGGATCAAACGCATGCTGCAGTAGCTGCCAATATTGTGATAGTGCTGAGCCTTAACCCCTTGCGCCAACAGGGAGGCCCCTGTTACTGTACTTTTTTCAAAGGTGCATGATGGAAGAAAGTCTGTTTATGGTATGAGAAGAACCTAGAGATGTTTGGTTTTGCTCAAGGGAAATAACTTTCATGATTTCCCCTCTTAGTTGTTGCACAAAATAAACTCGGTGCTTGGGGGCAGGAGTGAGAAGGCCCTAGGTGCTCAAGCGTAAGGATGATTGGTTGTGGACTCGGCTCAAGGTCTCAGTCTCAGTTACTCAGGAAATTTCAAAAAGTTTCTTAAAACATTTTTGATGACAACCTGTTAAGTAATAGCTTATTTAAATGAATCAGGGGCCATACTGTGATTTGGCTAGGAATCAGCTCCTGAGTAAGAGATTGAACAATTGTCCTATTGCATTTTCTGAAGAAACAGTGCAATTATTTCTAGCAACAGTTAAAACCCCAGTTATTATCAATAACACGTTTGCACCTTAGTTTGTAAAAATTACAGACATTATTAAACATTTTATTCTAATTTGTAAGATTGTTAATAATGAATGTGTACTGGATTTCTTCCGAAATTAGGAACCCATAAATTCTGATGTGGTCAAGGTGAGCACTTTGTCATCATCAAGGATCCCAGTGGAAACTTCTCTGTTTATTAGAGATATCTGATTGGCAGGACTTGGAAGTTAAATGTTATTTTCATCTGTCATTAGAAATGGAAGCCACAGGAGTCACTGTTGCTTTGTAGGTTGTGGAAAATATTTGCGTTGACTTTACAAGTTCAGTGGGAGACCAAACTGAAGTTTTTACCTACAAAGGAAAATGTCTTCAGAGTATGTACATAGTAATCCCTGAGTTGGCACCTAACTTGACTTACTATTACATTGCAGATATAACAGAGAAACTATTTTTTTAAAAGATTTATTTATTTATGCATTTATTTATGCTGGGGTGGAGGCCAGAGGTGCAGGGATAGGGGTCGTGGGGTGGTGACAGGATTCACCAGAGACAGAGTGGGGAGCAGAATAGGCAGATCTACTGAAACACGATGCTGAGGGGAACAGCAGGTGAGACAGGAGAGGTCTGCTGTGCCATGTGGGTCAGCTCCCTGACTGGGGATTGAACTTGTGTGACAGTGGCTACATATAGCTTCATAGTGCTATGACTTAACCCCTTGCGCCACCAGGGAGGCCCAGAGAAACCGTTATCAGAGATGTAATATCAGGTTGACTAAATAAGCTCAAGAATTTGGTGACTACTAGTAACATGAAATGAAGCAGAATATGCTAGGGCAGTGAGTAAGCTAGATGTGGTCAAGTCTATAGAACACTAGGAGAGAAATGAGCTCTGAGGTGCTATTATGAAGAGTATTTGGGAAGTCCCTTCTGCTGGATCTTGGGAAGTGTACCTACTGCACCTAGTGGCATTCAGAGAGGTATTAGGGATATAGACTGAGAATGGTACCTGTATGTGCTGGTGTGGAGTGTGGTGCTGGGGAGCTAACATAGCAGCACTGCAGAGAACATTTCACGTGCACATCCGACTTGACTCGAGGAATATCAGAAATTGGAAGTGATCCCCCTGTAGACGTTTTAAGCATAGTGCAATTTGTGTTTTAAATACAAAGTCTTTGAAGTTGGTTGGACCAGTTGGTTAAAACTAGTTATATCATACTCCTTTCCTCAAGATATAGGAAGATGTGAGCTATACGATAGGTCATGAAAGACTGCTAGTTTATTTTCTGTGTCTATGCATATGTTATGTACACAGTGATGAGCAAACACAGCTGGGAAGAACAGAAGATGATACTGGGACTAGAACTGTGGTGTTTATCAGACTGACATAGTAATCCTTCTTTCCTGTGAAAGTGTTGTTTTTTTTTTTTTTAAAGATTTATTTATTTATGCATACAAGCACTGGGGCACAGACCAGAGGTGTGGGGGGGTGAGAGGATTCACCACAGACAGAGCGTGGAGCAGAACAGGCAGATCAACAGAAGTACACTGCTGAGGGGAGCAGCGGGCACAGCAGGAGAGGTCTGCCGCACCATGTGGGTCCCCCCCCTGGCCGGCAGCAGGGATCGAACTTGTGCTGCAGTGGCTGCGATTTGCTTCATAGTGCATTGCTTAACCCACTGCGCCACCAGGGGAGGCCCGAAAGTGTTCTTTTAAAGTGACTGTTAGGATTCTGTAACTTTTATCATGTATCAGACAAGTAATCAGTACCCAAGCCCTCTACTTACCTGTCAACATTTCCATTCTCATCTCCGGTCAGATTGATTTAGAATCAGGTTACAATTTGATCTCTGATGAGAAACAAATGTGGACAATGGATTCTCGTTCTTTCATCAAATAAGGATAGGTAGGCCAGTTGAGGTGGAAATGAAAAATAAATATGATCAGCTCCCATTTACTTGTCTGAGTCAAGCTTTGGGTTGGCTGGGCGGGGTGGCCGAGGAAAGTATCAGTGAAGAGCAGTGAAATGACCTAGGAACTTGTTCAACTTAATTGGACTTTTTTTAAAGGACATATGCTTTTTAGGTAGTGACAACTTTCAGAGTATATGGAAAAATGAAAATTTATATTCCTGGTTGTAAATCTAAAGTAAGTTAATTAATGCCCCCTGTGTGTGAGGCAGTGCAGAACAGGTCAAGTCTCAGTTTCCACTACTCAATAACCCTACTCAAGACAAAAGAGCTACAGAAAATGATGGGGCTTGATTACTTACCAATTAAATGGTAGAATAAATGAGATTTTAGAGGTGGGGGCAGGCTAAAATTTCAAATTGTCTTGACAGCATTTATCAAGGGAAGTTATTATAGAGGGATATAGTAAAAATCAGGGGCAAGCAGAAGCCAAATGTTGAAAAATTTTTGCAGGAGTAGTAGGGTGGAGTGGGCGAAGGTAGAGCATGAATAAATGAATACATGTGGATATAGAAAACAAAAAGATTGATTGACTATTGAGGAATAAGTCGAAAGATCATAAATGTTCAGAATAACATTTTGACTTAGACTTGATCTTCTGAGTAAACTAGAAGTTTTGCTTTTTTTTAAAGATTTATTGATTTATGCATACAAGCACTGGGGTGCAGGCCAGAAGTGTGGGGGGTGAGAGAATTCACCAGAGACAGAGCAGGAAGCAGAACGTGCAGATTAACAGAAGTACACTGCTGAGGGGAGCAGTGGGGGAGCAGGAGAGGTCTGCTGCACCTTATGTGGGTGTGGCTGGAACTCGTGCTGCTGTGGCTACTATTGGCTTCATAGTGCGGTGCTTAATCCACTGCGCCACCAGGGAGGCCTGAAACTAGAAGTTTTTAAAAACTTTCTTAGCTCATGGTTGGGAGCGATATGGAACGTGCCCCAGATTGGTTTCAACTCTTTCATTCATCCCCTTAGAAAACCAGAACAGTGTCCTACTTCTACAACGGAGTGCTTTATATATTAGATTTTTTAGTTGTACTACTTTTGAACAAAGGATACCCTGGTAATACAGATCTTAATAAAACCAAAGTGAAAACAGGAAATTCATGGCAGGCAAGGGGAAATGATGGGCCAGTTAGAGTAGTGTTTCTGAAGAGCTGGTCTTATTGTGATGGGCCAGGTAGACTGACCTGTAAGGAGGACCCAAGGTAGAAGCCTCTAGGAAGTTTGTGGAGCAGTTTACATTTTAGATAATGTAGAGAGATGACCAGGATTAGGTTTGTGAAACCAAAGGAAGAGGCAAATACGAGGAACCTTGCAAAGGAAAAATAACTTGGTTAGAGGGATAATTCTATTTTTATTTATTTAAAGATTATTTATGCATATAAGAACTTGGGTACAGGCCAGAGGTGGAGGTGTGTGTGAGAGGATTCACCAGAGGGAAGCAGCAGACTGAGACAGGAGAGATCTGCTGCGACCTGCCTGGAAAGGGAGGGGGGGGGAATGATTGAACTCCTGCTGAGTGGCTGTGGGTAGATTCATAGCATTGTGACTTAACCCCTGTGCCACCAGGGAAGGCGCCCCCTATAGGGATGGTTTTAGAAAGTTGGCAAAAGTTGGCATCTGGATTAGTTGTTCTGTGCACTTAGCATGCCAGAATTTGGGAATCACTTTGGATGACTTGAAGGGTTGCTTCACTACCCATCATAGACTCAGAAAGGCTCATGGGACTCAGAATCACAAATATAGCATGTGACAGACCAATGGATTTTTCTAAAAAGAAGTCCAAGGAACTGATTTGTATGGAATCGTGGATTACAGGGATTCTTATGGGTCTGCTGCATTTGGGAATTGGTGACAGGGCTGTCAAATAGTAGGTAGTCTCTTTGCCAGTACCAGGGACATGGCAAGTTGATTACTGATCTCTCTGGGACTTGGCTGCTTTTTGTGTTTTGGCTTCCAAAGAGATTCCCTTCTTTTGGTAGGAACCTTTGGGCTATGTGGGGGAATGAAAAGTGATTAGTAGGCTGGGTCTGGAGCCTTAACTTCCCACTTAATCAGAGTAGTATATCTACATTAAGTATTTCAAGCATTGGACTTTTGTTTATAGGAAAATTTGTAAGGCTTGCAATCCCAACACTATATGCAGCAAAGGAGACTGAGTAAGGAGTCAAGGAGCAGTTGAGAGAGCAGAAACCAGTGTGTCCCAGACTCTTGGGGAGAGCAGGACCAGAGCTGTTTTGAGGGGGCTTTGAATTTTTGAATTCTATTTATTCTGTACCCTAAGCATTGCCTACAGATTAAATATTTTTTCATGTAATGACATTTTTCAAATGTGCTTAAAGAGAATAATGCATTAAAGCAATACAGAGTTTAATAGACACTTGCCTTTATGTATTTTACAATCAGCAGATAATAAATGATATATATCATGTGAGGGACCATGATTTTTAGTTATAAAATGGAGGCCTTTTATTTGAGAAGTAAAGGAAGTTCTTTTATGCATTACAGAATATTATTAAGTCTGTAAGAATAAATTGCTTGCTGTTAATTGTCTCCCCTATGTAAGGGATTTTAGTTGTTTAGTTGGGAGAAATAACAGTCACAGAATTGCCCTGTTTGAGGATGTTCAGGGTATGATTCATCAAGATAACATGATGTCAGGTTTTTTCTCCTTATTTTGTCCAGTATCATTTAATGTGAAAATACTTTGAGAGTTCTTTTTACTCTTTGAAATTTACTGAATTTAGAGCTTGTGGTTTGTTATAAAAATCTGTCAGAATCGATTCTTTAAAGATTTTTCCACCCTCTGTTGTCAGTTGTGCTTGATAAAAAGTAATCATAAATAGTCAAAAAATGAATCCATATTTTTTAAGAGAATGAGACTGATTTATACGTATTGATTTAGATCATTCCTGCAATACTGTTAAATGGAAATAAACAGTATATAAAGCAGTCTAGTGCACCTAATATGCTACATTTGCATGCATTAAATGGATAAAATTGGGCTTGTGAAAGAATCATGTGCAAGCATCTGACAATAGTAGTTGCTTTGCGGGGGATAACGCGGGTTCAGGCGTTGGTGGTTTGTAGGAGACGTTTTCTCATATGTCCCTTGGTCCTCTGAGTCTTTTTCTAAAACTACCTATTTGACTCACTGTAAAGTTAGAGACTGCAGCATCAGGCTAGGGTGGATTAGACCTTGATTCACTTCTGGGGGAAAGTTATCTTCTCTCTTCTATGCCAGGAAGTTGACTGTAGTGGTGAAGAGTCCTAAATTCCAAGTGTTTTACCATTTGTTAAATCTCCTGCTCCCCCTCTTTATCTGGAAACAATTTCCATCTAGATAATCTATGCCCTTATAAGATAGTCATGAGAGTTACATGAGATGATACGTGAAGCATAGCCTGCAGTAAAGTGTTGCTTGTTCTTGGCATCTAACTTGACCACTCTGGAACTATCTACCACTCTCTTTCAGACATCCTTGTAGGCTCTCTCTTTGACTGTTCCTTCTCAATCACCCTTATTCTGCAAATATTTATTTATTTATTTTAACATTTATTTATTTATGCATACAAGCACTGGGGTACAGGCCAGAGGTGTGTGTGTGTGGGGGGGGTGAGAGCATGCACCACAGAAAGCAGGGAGCAGAACAGGCAGATCAACTGAAGTACACTGCTGGGAGGAGTAGCGGGCACAACAGGAGAGGTCTGCCACGCCATGTGGGTCCCCTCCCTGGCCGGTGGCAGGGATCGAACTCATGCTGCAGTGGCTGCAGTTTGCTTCATAGTGTGTTGCTTAACCCACTGCGCCACCAGGGAGACCCCTTATTCTGCAAATATTTAATGGAGAGTCTGGCTCTGTTTGACAGGGCATGTAGAGATGTTTTAAGACAGTGCCTGTGATTTGCTAGCCCTTACTTTTTCTCCTTGTTTTTGCTAGCCCTTTTTCACCTCAGCCTTACTCAAGCCGTGTTTTGCCTGGGAACCTGAGCCCAGCCTACTTACTACAGTACTACAGCCTCTCTCATAAAACTAACTTTCTGAAGTTTTCAAGATGTCTCTGCCACAAAGATAGAATTTACCACATTCCACTTTTTGCTACTGTTACTGTGATTCAGAGTCTTTGTTTTGTAAGCTCCTTGAAGGTAGAGTCTGGAACAACTGGGATTCTTTCTGTGTTTTCTTAAATAGTTGTTGAAAGCTTATACCTTGAACTCAACTTACTTAATATGTCCTGAAATATTTCACCACAAAGGCCAAAATGAAATTAATGGTTTCAACATCATGTTCTTTCTCTTCCAATATCTTTGCACCTTGGTCCATTTCATTATGTTCTCTTGTCATACTTTATTTTTGCTATATTTTGACTACAAGCAAAACAACAACAAACCCACCCCTCTGCACAGGTGCAAGTTTAGGCAGACTAAATTGGTCAAGTTACTTGAATATTCATAAATGCCTGTCTCACTATTTTTTATCCTGAAGTTCACAAATACACTTTTTGTAAAGGTTGCACTTTCTGAAATTGGAGCAAGTGTGTGTGTATAGACATGTGTATATACTTAGGAGATGGAACTGCCCTTTGATCAGAGACCCAGTCAGAATGAAAACCATTTGAGTGGCTCCCAGCTTTGCTTCAACCAGATGCCTCCAGGTTTTCTTTTAGTTGCTAGCAGTACTCTGCCTGCCTTTGGAACCCAGGTCTGTTTTCTGGACAGATCCTCTGAGGAGAGCTTCCCCTTTCAGTACCACTTTCTCTCCCTCCCCACAGCCATCCCCAATTCAGGCTTGTCTTTTCTGACAAAAGGGATTCCAGCTGCTGTGCTCTGTGATGAAATAGGAATAGCTGGGCCTCCTTGGTGGCGCAAGTGTTTAAGCACTGCACTATGAAGCATCCGCAGACACTGCAGTACGAGTTCGATCGCCAGCCAGGGAGGTGACCATATGGCACAGCAGACCTCTCCTGCTCCCCTCAGCAGTGTACTTCAGTCAGTCTACCTGTTCTGTTCCCCACTCTGTCTGTGCTAAATCCTTTTACCCCCTCAGACCTCTGGCCTGTACCCCAGTTCTTACATGCATAAATACATAAGTTTTTAAAAAACAAAAACAAAAAAACTAGGGATGGCACTGGATAGTATGACAGGTCTAGTTCACGGAAGAATGGAGAAATGGGCGAAGTCTCACTGTTTGTCTCCCTATGTAAACTCATTTGAACAGGGATGACTTCAGAATGTCAGCCTTCAGTTCTTGAATGCAAGGGACTGAACAATTGCAGACAGATGGGAGGAGGTATATTGGATCCCTTCTTGGAATGAAATTCACACATGATCTTCAGTATGCACCTGGAAATAAGCTCTTCTGGAGGTTTCCTCACTTGTCTGAGCTCACTATGGATGAGGGCTGGGGCAAGGTCTGAATCTAGATTTTCTTAGTCCCTGGCTTCTCTGTTCTAGGGCTCACTACTGTTCTCTTGAAGTCTTCAAATCCCTCTACCTTGGAATTTTCTACATGAACAGGGTCAGCTACACAGACTGCAGGTACTATTTATAGTAAAGGTAAAATGGAAAACTGTCAAGACTTAGAAAAGTTACTATTTATAGAGTATAAAAAAATACCACAGCTTTATAAGTTTGGAGGTGGGGGTGGAGGTAGAAAGGAAAGAATGAGGAAAAGATCACCTGATAAGGAGTAGCAGTGACCAGACCATGTTTACAGCTGGATAGTTGTAGATTTTTTTTTTTTTAAAGAGGTTTGACCATCAGCGATGAATGCAGATGCTTTCAAAAGTCCTGTTTCTCTTTCATGTGAAAGTTGCCGGCATGGAACAGATGCCTTTATTTGGAAAAATCAGTCTTTGGAAATAATTGGTTCTCTCTTTTCTTACTCCCTAGAGATGATCTTCCACAGATGAAATTAGATGAGGGGGAAAAAAAAAAAAACACTTTTAATCACAAAACATTAGTGTGTGGAATATTTTTCTTTGTCACTGCAAAATGTCTTAGGACCTGCAACTTAATTCCACCTATTTTAGTTTTGTTTACTGATCATAAATATTTTATGTGTATCACTAATAGTACAGTAGTCACTTTCAGGAAGGAAAAGAGTATGATTGTACTAGGTCATTTTAGGGTAGTGACCTAATGTGTTTGTTTTATTGCCTTGAACCACAATATTAAAACAGTAGCTATCACCTTTCACCTATCAAATAAGGGACTGATCACCTTGAAAAAAATACTTGTACCAGTGGCACTAAAATAGGTACACTGTAAGTATTATCTCTCATCTTCAATCCTCCTGGTCAGTTAGGCATCATTAGCCTGCTTTTGAAAGTTTCAGATCTGAAACTTTTTCAATGTGTTAAGTGATTTGTCCAGGGTCAAGTGGCCAAGTGTAAGCGGAAAATCTGCTCTAGCCAAAGTACCCACACAGGGAGCTGTTAATTGGTCAGTGTACATAGGTGACAGCTACTTTAGGGTGTTGTGTAATTTGAAAATTAAGTTACATCTACAACAGAGGTAATATTTAAGAGCTTCCTACTATCTTAATTTGCCTGCTTGTTTACTTGTTCATACTGGATTGTTGATTTGATGAAACATAAGTCATAGCTTGATCCTCTGCCTTCTGATTATTCTTTTTTAAAAAAATATTTATTTTATTTATTTATGCATACATGAACTGGGGTGCAGGCCAGAGGTGGGGACAGGTAAGAGGATTCACCAGTGACAGAGTGGAGACCAGAACAGGCAGACTTACTGAAATACACTGCTGAGGGGAGCAGCCAGCGAGACTGGAGAGATCTGCTGTGCCATGTGGGTCCCCTCCCTGGTAGTGGTGATAGCTTGATAGCACTGAAATTTTACCCCTATACCACAAGGGAGGCCCCTGATTAATTTATTCTTTAAAGTAATATTTGAGGGGCCTCCCTGGTGGAACAAGGGGTTATGTTGCAACACTATGAAGCAATCAGTAGCCACTGCAGAACAAGTTCAGTCCCAGGTCAGAGAGCTAACCCACATGATACAGCAGGCCTCTCCTGCCTTGCCCTCTGTCCCCTCAGAAGGATATTTCAGTCAGTCATTCTGCCTGTTCTGTTCCCTACTCTGTCTGTGGTGAATCTTCTCACACCACCCTCTAGTTCACCCCTGGTCACCTCTGGCCCATACTCCAGTTCTTGTATGCATAAATAAATAAGTTTTTTAAAAAAAAGAAAAAATATTTGAAGGATTTAAAAATTTTGCATATCACAATAAGAGAAAGGAACTTGAAGAAAGACTAGAAATATTCATATATCATTTGTTCCTTTGTTTACTCAGCCCATGTTGAGTGAACACCTGTGAGCCAGGCTCTGTACCAAGCACTGCGTACACACAGAGTAAAATAAACATGGCCCATGCACACATGACTATAGTGCATTGAAGTAGAGAATGAAGGCATAATGGGAATAGGATGGCACTCTTTCCTATAACAGGAAACTTACTTGGTAAACTCAATTGGGAGGTAAGTCTATGTATAAAACAGAGCGTTTTGCATCTTGAGAGTAGTATGAACTAACTGCTAGAGTTTCTAATCATGTGTCTTACTTACTGTTCAGAGTAGGCAGACGGGCCGACCTCACAGCTCTGGATGCCCTGGGGTGATTGTTGCACATTCATTTGGTATGTCCAGTAAAGGGGAAATGGGCTCAGGTGAACAATTTCTGGCGGGTAACCATGGCCCATCCTGATATAGACCATAAATACTATTAAAATCAAATGAAGAGGAAGTAATCACCAGCCCCCAGAGTGGTCAAGGAAAGGCGTGTGACAGCAAGGGGATGAATTGTGCCTTTGTAACATGTCATTAGGTGGAAGTCAGTTGTCTTATTCTCTTTATTTGGGCTACTATGCACCCAAATATAGTTCTAAGTATGGAGGATTAAGTAATGAGCAAAACAGACGAGACCCCTACTCTCAAGGGGTGGAAGAGGGAGACAGATGATAAAGACATTAAGATTGTTCCACAGTGTTTTAAGTGCAATGAAGACAATTGAAAGCAATGTTAGAACGGCATTGTGGGGAGAGGGGTTGAGTTGTTGGTGATGAGACTTTATTTTGGTTGGATGGGAAAGTCATCTCTGAAGAGGTGACACAAATAAAACTTGAGTGTTGAGAAGGAGCTGGCCATGCAAGAGTCTGTGGGATGTCAATGGACAAAGTTCTAAAGAAGGGCTGATATTTTCTGTGGGGGGTTATCCAGTGAAGAGCTGACCTTGTAAGGACATTTGGTGCAGAGGCTGAAAGGTGCATTTTGGTATCAAGTCACAGGGGTCTTGAAGGTCAGAACTGAGCAAGAATAGGACTATGTGTTCCTGCAGATGTACTGGGGGATAAGTAGTGAGAGATTCTGAGTGTACATGGTGGAAGCTTAAGGGAGTTTGTGTATAACTGGAACATTGATATTTAGTTCACATAACCAATGATGAGGGACACCCAAGTGTCACAATGTCCTAATCACTTCCTGCAGAAAGTTGAGTATAGTCCTAAAGTGAATTGCATACTGACTGCCTACTTCACATCAGGGGAATAAGGGAGAATTGTCTGATAATTGAGATTGAGAAGGTGTTGACAAAGGTAACCTACAATCTGGTGACAGGTACTGTATTGATTAAGGTAGTGTTTTCCTAGTTATGATACAGCAAATTCGCTTTAGAATAAAGAGCTAATTGTATTTTGATTAATGCAAAGGAACAATCCTTATGCTAGAAAAATGTTTTCAGTGAATGAGAAAAGTTAGGTTTTGACTCAGTCCAGGTTGACAGAAAAACAAAGAGGTATGCTAAAGCATCATTTTGGAAATAACTATTATTTACTAAAAGCAGATTACCCCAAATGTTGATACAATTTTCTAGAAAAAGTGTTTGGGCAGTGAAGGGATGCATTCTTGGCAGTGATTGAGGAGCACAGTAATGGGGAACAGCACTTGATCTCTTTTGAGGTTGATTTTGATGTGTGTAGTCTTTACATCCTATTAAATTTTTGAAAGATAAACTGATACAAGAATGATTTGCCAAGGCCAGCAACTCTTCCTTTTAAGACCTTGGCTCAGTGTACACATTGAAGGGATGGGGGAGGAAGATAAAAGCATTATAAATATGAGGTTAACTGAATTCAAATAGAAGGTTCTCTCAAGTTATTGCATTCCTTAGAAAATAAATACATTGCGCATATGGTTAAGATTGATCAAAAAAGTATTCTGTATGCCAGTGATTACATTCCCATCTGTGATTAAGGTTTTCTGTCTGCATCTGGTTTTCACATTATATTTCTGTAACAAGAATCCTTTATATAGCAGAGTTCACTTTCTGTATTTTCTATTAGCTGCAGCTTGAACTACTGCACGGATCGCAGATTTACACATGTGGTTTTCATTACTTCATACCATTGAGAAAAAGTAATATTTGTTTGGGAATGTATGTTTTCCACAATTTCCATGGTAATACAACATGTTGAGCTTTTTTAATAACACTTGTAGCGACTACAAATTGTTTGAGGCATTCTACTCTTCCTGGAGTTTAGTTTTTAGATTTTTCTCAGTGTATGTTCCCCTCATGAGGTTTTACAAATTTGAGGACTTTAGACCCAAACAAAGTAATTATTAAAGATAGAGATATTTTACTGTCATTTGTATGTGATACAGAGTCTGGAGTAATTATCACAAATAACTGGATGGATATTTTACAGTGCTCACAATCCGTGCTCATTGTATTATTGTTTCACACGGGAGACCATTCACTATGTTGAATGTATGAAGCACAAACATAATACTCCAAAGCCATTATTTTGGAAAGTCCACACATTAGTTCCTTTTGTGTGGGTGTGGGACATGGGGGATTATCCTGTTTATTGCGATATAATGTTTCACATATAAAATAGTTAAGTGTATAAAATCCTCATGGGTAACTTTAGGTTTACATATTACTTGTTTGTGTTTGTATGCCATGTTAACATTTAAGAATTTATAGACATGTCTACTTAAAATATTTTGTAATGGCATCTTCCTGCCAACTTTTCTCCATTCACTTCAGAATACTCTGATTAAAATAGACATAGTGAAGATGAAAAAGTGAGGCTGTATGTTCTTTATCAGGGATCATTTATAATTGAGAATTTTATCTTTTAAAGGCAGTTTATACATCAATTTTATGTACCTTCACACTGAGCTACACTACACCATTGTGATTAATAAACTCAGTACTAGTCTGGTATTTGTAACCATCAGAAGGAAGAAACAGACTTGGAGTTTAGGGATTGGCGTGTGCTTTGTGCCTCCTTCATTCTGTGGAGATGATGAAATATGGTTCCACTTGTATCAGACTGATGCCTTTTGTTGATGATTTTTTTTTAAAGATTTATTTATTTATGCATACAAGCACTGGGGTACAGACCAGAGGTGTGGGGTGGGGGTGAGAGGATTCACCAGAGACAGAACGGGGAGCAGAACAGGCAGATCAATGGAAGCACACTGCTGAGGGGAGCAGCGGGTAAGACAGGAGAGGTCTGCCGCACCATGTGGGTCCCCTCCCTGGCCAGCAGCGGGGATCGAACTCGTGCTGCAGTGGCTGTGGTTTGTTTCACAGTGTGCTGCTTAACCCACTGCGCCACCAGGGAGGCCCCTATCAAGTCATTGAATCTAAGAAAAGTATCCATTTTTTTCCTTTTTCTAATAACATTTGTTTATCCTCTATAAAATATTTTTACCTTGCTATAGAAATATTAGAATTAATGGAATTGTGTAGAAAATTACCTGTATGTTCACCTTCCAGAAATAATTATATTATTAATATCTAGATGGATTTACTTTTAATTTCTCCTTGACCTCCCACCCCATACCCAGTAATCGAATATATGTGAGTGTGTGTTTAGCTCATTTTCTTCCTGAAATTTTTGTTTTGACCATTTGTTAATAAAATTGTTAGGTTTCATAGTAAACTAAATGTTTCCAAATTCTGACTGGTTATCTTTAATAGTTTTTCTGAGTTTTAAGACAGTTTCCAAGGAAGAGATAACTAGTGTTTTTCCAAAAAAAAGTTAAATTTTTACTAGAAAGAATAAAGACAACTGATTGCATGGCATAGCAGGGTCATAATGTGGCATGTGAAGGGTATTAGTTTAAAAAAAACTTAGATTTTACTTATTTATATTCATCTGAGTATATTATTTTTAATTTCTAGAGAAATTATAACTTGGTTTTAAAGAAATAGTGACAATAACCATAGTAAGTATTTTGAGAGTGCTTTTTATAACTCTTTTTTTTAAAAGATTTATTTATTTATGCATACAAGCACTGGGGTACAGGCCAGAGGTGTAGGGGGGTGAGAGGATTCACCACAGAGAGCGGGGATCAGAACAGGCAGATCAGCAGAAGTACACTGCTGAGGGGAGCAGTGGGCACAGCAGGAGAGGTCTGCCACACCATGTGGGTCCCCTCCCTGGCCGGCAGCAGGGATCGAACTCGTGCTGCAGTGGCTGCGTTTTGCTTCGTAGTGCGTTGCTTAACCCACTGCGCCACCAGGGGAGGCCCTATAACTCTTTATTCCTTTCCAACTATTGAGTTCCTACCTTGCATGCGTATGATTGTACTAGTTGGATTTATAGATTATAAGAATTAGTGATACTTTTTCTGTTCATGGTAGTGGTAGTAATAGTAACAATGGAAGAATAATAAGGCACTCAATGTTTGAGGATGATGGATGAATGAATGAATTCTAAATCTGTCAAATCTAGCAAGAAAAGTGAGACTCTGCTCTAGAGATAAAAAAGAAAGTAGTAGAAATTAGGCGATTTAGTAAAATGATTCACCAATAACTGTTACTAATATCTTTCAGCCACTTGATCAGTTGTTTGAGACTGTTTTAGCTAATAATGACAGTGTTTACATTTCAAGACAATGAAACAATATGGACGCCACTTGATTTTGAAGCAGGATTTAACTTGCATGTAAAATTTCATAAAATGGAAGGAAAACATGTCTCAAGGTTTTCTAATTTTTTTAATTAAAAGAGGTTAAAAAATAACACATTCTTTTTAAGGTATTGATGTGCATATTTTAAAACCAGTTGAAGGAAAGAAGGGTCACCAGGTTCAGAATGTATCCAGCCTTGAGACATATGCTGGGTGGAGTACTTCATTTTGAGCATGTTGTCATAGGACCTGAGAAGGGGGGATTGTGATTCTTCTAAAATTTAGAAGGGCTTGTATCTGTTTCTTAAAACAAACAAAACTGGTCTAGTATTATCATGTAAATAGATGGCTGTGATACTTCAGACTGGTTGTGATATATGCGTTTTTTTTCCTTTTGTTGTTGTCAATAGAAAAGATTGATCTCTGGGCTGGTGAACATAATATCTGTCCCAGTCAGAAAAGGAGAGAGGAAATTAGCAGAGCGGTTGGTGGAGAATGATATCTGTCAAAAGAAACACTTGGAGAGCACTGAGTTTAGTAATAGGTGACTGCCGGAAAAAAGGGAACTTTGAATATTGTCAAGGTAAGGAACAGACAAATATTTTGATTTTGCAATTTCCTTAACATGCCAAAAAACCATTCTCTTAATATTTTTTGTTCACAATAAATTATAATTGTGAAGATTTTCTCTTCTTTCCCTGATTTTTTTTTTCCCTAGTGTCTGTGGACAGAGTTTTTATATTACATATTTAAAAAAATTGTCTTTGGAATCTTTGGGTGTGGGGTTGGGGGATCCATCAGTCTGCTGTGGGAAAGCTTGTTTGATAGCTTTGGGTCTAAAGATATCAAATGATCAAGTACCAAGTTTTTTTCACCCTCTTCTTGTTGCAGTGCTTCTTGCCATGTTTCATAATACATCTGTTATAAGCTGAGCAAACTTGGAGATAAAGAGTGAAAGCTATGCCATGATTTCTGTGTTTGTTGTAACTAGAGATGGTGTTTTCCGAAACAGTTTATTGACTAAAGACAGAGAAAAGTGCTTTTCAATTTATTATTTCTTCTGATTGATTTGGACTTTTTGATTAACTTCTAGAGGTCATCTCCTGAGCAGAAGAATTCATGTTGATAGGTACATTTAAAAAAAGAGTGCTCTAACTTTAAGAAAACAGCGAATACAAACTTAAGTGTATTGACATTTGGCAAGGAACTCCTAAAAGTATGAGACATTTAAAAATGAAGCAGAGTCCTGAATTCAGGGTTCCAGAGTGTTAACACCGCCTGTAGCCAACTCTGTTTCAAGGTTAGTGGACTTGTGCAGACACACAGAGGAATAAGGAAAAGCTGCTGAGTTGAGCATCTACACAAAAGTGTGATTCTGCTGGGCACTCTAGTGTTGGGGAAGTGTTTTTGAAGCTTCATGATTACCTGCCTATCTGCATGGAAAGAGGGAAAGCAAATTACTTAGCATTTGTTTACCACCATTGTTCTGGAACCATCATGGCTGGTGCTTGCTGTACAACCTCCCATCCTTGCAATTCCTACAAATACTTACTAGATTGTTCTTAATGTTCATAGTAAGGTGTTGACAAATGAGGGTGTTTTTCTTTTGGAGAGACCAGAGAAAATGAAACAATTCCTTGAGTTTTTATTGATTTGTTTGATGTAACTAATCGTGATTTAGTTTGTCTTGTGTTTCCCTTCCTTTTATTCCCTTCAATTTTAATGTGCTTTATTGTAATTAATGGAAGATACACAAAAGAAAAGGCAAGGAATTCCATTTTATGAAGTAGCTGAGACACCTCATACCGCTTCTGTCTTTTCAGTTTATGTGCTGTTGTTACTAAACATTAATTTTTTGAGAACTCACATCTTGGTTGATTCGATTTCTAAAGGTCTGCATAGAGAGATAGATGGGCGTCAGTCTCGTCTTGAAGGAAACAAACTAATAATAGTAACAACAGCCCCTGTTTAGTGTTTTTTTGTCATCTTCTATCAGAAGAGGTTATAACTCTTCAACTCTTTGCTTTCTGCCTTATGTATCAGGGGCTCCTGATACTATTATAAAAATATCCAAAGTTTGGGTTACAAATGTTTGATTTAAAACTTGAGAATAAAATGCAGACACTCAGAGCCATTGTTTACCCACCCCCACCCTGTTACAGTCTTGTGGTCAGGTGGTGCGTATCTGTGGCCTGCTGGCAGTGTGGACGAACCATACAGAAGGCAAAAATGGATGGCAAGCACACACATTTGAAATAATGCATTTCATTTGTTTTAATATGCAAATACTAAATCATAGCATCATGTATAAGAAGCTGAATTCACCTTTCCTCCACACACATGTGTGTGCACATTTAAAAGGCGATGTCTGTACACACAGCACATACACACTAAATAATAGTGTAGCCTATTCTGTGATTGTTGGGTTTTCTTTATTTTCTAATGTGACACTGAAAAACTTAGGTTTTTCTTCCTTTTTTGTAGTGGTAATGGTGTATAGAAATAGGGGGTTTCCACTAAAGTTGACCCAAGAAGTAGAAAAGAGCAGAAATCACATACTTCAAATTTGCAAAGTCAGAATCCATGGGGGATTATAATCCATGGGATTATAATTTGGAAGCAGGACTAGGAAAGGACTGAATGAAGCTGGACAGTCGGGGCTATAAGTTTGGAGGCCTGAGGTGGCGCCAGAGAGTCTGGCTGTGTGAAGAATGTGTGCCAGGCACACATTAAGGGAGGCCAGAGGGGACTATGATGCCAGGGGACAAGCCACCTGCTTAAGTGAAAGCTGGTGAAGGCAAAAAGCTTGGATTATTCCCCCCAGTGTTTTAAAGCATGCTTCAAATGTGCACAGTGCATCATCTTCCAGAATGTGGTTTTGACGCTGTTTGGAAACGTGTGCCATTGTGAGGAATGGGTGGATTGGGCACAACTTGGAGAGGTGTCTGGCATAAGATGCTTGTTGTTCTTATATAAGTCACTAGAGAAAATACTAAGAAGGACACCATATTTGGCTTGTTAAAAAATGTACCCCTTGGCTCTCTAAAAGATGCACGGGGAGTAATGTGAGTCATTTATGGTAGGGAACTTTGGTTTCACAGTGGTTCACATCATGGGATGAGATATTTTTGTGTAGTCTCATTTTGTAGATGTTGTATGTTTTAAAAAACATATTTGCATTTTTAAGGGGGTGATTAAAAAAAGTTCACGTCGGTAAGTCTGTGCACTTTCAAATGCAAGAATTTTTACTAGGAAAGGAAGAAACTTATTTTTAAAGCAAAATTGTTGATTTTTGGAGAATGTCTGCCCCCTTTTTTTTGGGGGGGGGCTTTTCTTGGTCATGTTCGAGGGGTCTGATAGCATTAATGGGCTTTACCCCACATGGAGCTTTGAGCTTATTGTAGCACTGCACACTGATCCCAGGTCAGTGTGATGCGTGAAATCAATTTATTTGAATCTCTGCCTCTATAGGAATTTGGCAGCATGCCAGTTGTTTTCATTTAATGTTCTTTGTGTTGAACACAGACAAGCAGGCATGCTTTTGTATTCCTCTCTCTTTTGGTCTCTGTCTCTTACAGCCAATATTTTACTCTATGGAATTTGAGATGAAGGAAGAATGTATTCTTTATATGATTCTAATCATTGCTTAATATGTATGTATGTGTGTATATATTTCACTTTCTTGCCTTTTAAGGGATTTTTTGTATATATGAGTTTTTAAATGGTGACTTTCTTTGCACATGTGAAATATTTTAGTTTTTTAAACAAGATCTTTAATGAAACATTAGATTGTATCATAGCTGGTATTTGCTTATCATAAAGCCCATTGTCAAAACTGAAAAGAACAATATTAATGACAGAACACAATAAATGTTTAACCTGTGAACTGGACTATCAAAATCATTTCTCAGGGCACTTTTTTGAATGTGAAGATTCACATTTTAGCCAAGCCACATGCTAAAAAAAATGGGTATTATTTGGTATGATTTTCTTCAAATAACCCATCTTAATTAAGTAACCAGCTTTTTACATAGGCTTGTTGTTATATGTGATTTTCTTTTTTACCAAGTTCCTGCCGGTAGGGTAATATTTTGCTTTGTAAAAGTGGAGGGTAACTAGGGAACAGCACTGAGGTTTCTATTACAAATAAATTTAGATCTCTCCGTGGATGTTTTTGTAGGGAGGATTTGTTTCTGGGTCAGCTTTAGGAAGAGGTGGAGAAGGAAACAGGAGAGAGTGAGAGGAGAATGTTCTGTTGATGCTCGGGGCAGTTCTTGCGGAAGTTGATATGCAGAACTGTGGGGCTGCTGCTTTGGGGTCAGGCTTGTACCCAGCAGCCCTGCTTCCTTGTTTAATTACCTGAAGAGCAAAACAGTCAGCCTGAGAGTGTGTGAAAAGCCAGTATCTCTCGCAGCCGCCTGGCGCTCTGACATCCTGCAAGGCCAGCCCTGTCTGTCCGCCAGCGTCAGACTGGCTCCCGCCCTGGGTTCCTTTCTTTCTGCAGGCATTGTGTGGAAGAGGGTTTGGTCAGGAATTTGTGGTTCCTGCCAGTGCGTGTCCCCTGCTTGCTCCTTCTGGACTACATTGACAGATAGGCTTGATTTTTTTTTTTCCTTTAATGAACTTTAAAATTTGGCTCTTTTATTTTACACTCCTGCCTTGCTATGTAACAATCTCTCTATTAACATCAATGAACATTAGCATGGAAACACTGGGCCTTACTCAACGGGTTCTTATTTTTCCCAATCCTGTTCTGTAGTGTCCAAAACTACTAGTTCAGAGATGGTTTTCATGGATCCATTTTGGAATTTTAATCTGGTCTTAAAAATAGAATACTTAATTTTTAAACAGGTGACAAGAGCTTCTATGGTTGGATTTTTTTCCTTTCTGTGGAACTCGAATATGAACTCTGGGACATTTGCTGAGAGAAGGACCACACCCTTTGATGAAGTTGGGGTGATGAGAACTAATATTTAGCCAGTCATGTGTGGCCAATTTGAGGGTAGCGTAGGGTAAATATTCTGAGGGAGGCTTGGAGATGGAGCCATTTGGGAGATCCCCAGGGTATAACATGATGTTATCTTTCCAGAAGGAAATCTAGCAGATTCTTTATCCATAGTGTGGACTGATGAAATGTCCACACTGTGGGGGGAGGGGATAGCAGAAGAGATCATAGGGAGGTTTTCTGCAGTGGGAGGGGTAAGTGTGACAGTGTGAGGGGTGATGATGTGGTTTTTCCAACTACTTCATTAGGATTCTGTCATGGAGACTTAAGGAACTTTAGACATACATATGTGTGTGCCATGATATTAGTAAGAGTCAGGGGGGTGTGCAGAGAGCAGTGTGCCCTTTGCCTGTGTTGGAGCACAACTCCAGGGCCTTGATTCCATTCTTTGCCAAGAGTAAAGGAATTGAACTTTACAGAGAAGAGTTTGGTAGGAATTATTCTAGAAACTTCTTTCTCATATTATATTTATGGAAGCAATGTCAATATTTCACGCATTTGTATACCACCCCAGCGAAAAGTATATAATCATTTAAATAATTGGATTAGCCTGTTGTGTCTTGTGAAGGAGCTGGCATCTCCATGATCCATTATGCGCCTGCATAAGGAGCTCTGCCATAAGTGTTATGCGTATCCTCAGGCATGTCCGTGCTTATTTATGTATCAGCCTGCTGCCTTTCTTTCAGAGTATTTTTCTTTTCAACATCAGTATAAATATGAAAAAGGAAAACATATAAATATATTTTAAGCTACAGTCAACATTCCTCTCACTGGTGTCCTCTTCCACTGACAGACTCTGGGTCCCCCCCAACCCCTTGAAGCTATGACTTTTTGGTAGTTCTCTCCAACTGGAGCTTTCTTAAATGCAAGCAACATTAGCGCCATTTGTAGCATTAAGTCTTGGCAGCAGAGAGTGTATAATGTGAGGAAAATTTGGAGGACTTTGAAAAGTGAATAGGAGAGTTGTGGCTTGCAGGTGGCGTCAGGAATGAAAGAACAAAATGTGAGCCAGAAAGTGGGGTGGGCGCCTTGCACTGAGTGTGCGCAGTAAGTGTGGAGTGGAATGGCAAGGAAAAAAAAAAATCTGTAGGAGAAGTGAGGGGATGGAAGTGAATTACTCTGAGCTGGTGATTGTGGACTTGTGTCAACTTACCAACCTGAATGAAAGCAGGACATTTTGATGTAAGAGAAAAAGTCACCTTTCAACATTTTATTAAGATTTGGTGTCTACAAGGAAGAAGCATTTTAGTAATAAGAGAGTGAATTAAAATTTTCATGTAGACTGAGGGAACTGAGGTGAGATTTGTAGGTTTTAACCACTGTTCAGTGTATTTCAGAATGTACAGCATTAAATTCTGTTCTGACTTGACTGTGGAGGGGGGCATGCGTGTCAAACACAGTAGGGTCAGAGTAAAACATTAATTTAAAAATTAATGTTGTTTTAAAGGCAAATATGCTGTGCTGTATATATGTATTTGAACAAATGTAGCAGCTTGGGAATGAAAATTTGTAATGGAATACTTGGTAGCTAGAAATCATTTTTGGGTAAGTTTGAGTTTGTTTATAAAAGTGGCAGATTAGTATGGTGCAGCGATTTTTGTTAATTTTCAGTGTGAAGAGATAGAAGTAGAGAGTTTGTTAGAGATAAAAGTCCTGTGAAAAAAACAATATGATGAAAAATTCTGGGATTTTTTTTTTTATTGCTGTGTATTTGCTCCACCTGGTGGATTTCGTTGAAAGTGTTTTAATCCATGTTAATGAAAGGAATACCCTTGACACAATTTATAAGAAGATGAATCTTTTGTTTTGTTTTGTTACCATGTAAAATGGTTTAACTCCTATCAGGTCAAAACATTTATGTCTTTTGTTAAGTTTTTTATTGCATTGAAAGTACTATTGTTTCTCATGTTCAGAATGTTCATTTTAGAAAATTTGGAAAACAGAATTTTTAAAAAAGGAAAATAAATATGATCTTACTACAGTTATCACATTATTTTTCAGAATAGATGTTATCCAATGAGAACCAGTATACATTTCTATTTAAAGATTATGTGGGATGTTAAGTATTATGCCAAAGTATACTTGTGGTTATTATTATAATTATTTTTGAACAAATACTGCCCTTACAATTCCCAAGCTCCTCAAAAGTCAGTGTTTAGCAGGAACTGTTCTTATTAAGCTGCTTGACCAAAGCAAGCTAAGGTAGTAGAGATTAAGGTACCTCAGATATTCATAGGGCTGTTCAAGGGGTGATGAGATCTCTTGTTCTCTGGACTTAAGGATTCAGTTGTGCTTTGATCATCTTATTGTTTTCTTTAGGTTATTATTATTATTATTTTTATCCTTTAGACTAACAGCCCTGTAACAGAAGGTGAAGTTTTGAAAACAGTGTCTCCATATGCAAGGGATTTGGAGACCTTTTTATTGTCTTTAAAATTGTCATTCATACTCCTCATTAGCATTTATTGTTGCAAGCATACAAGCAGAAAATGTGAAATTGGTATGTCATGAATAGCCCCACAGAGCTCTCTAGCCCTCGGATTTTGCCTGCAATGTGGTGTGGGCTGGGCTTTGAGGGAGAGCTGTCCAGATGGCTGCCTGCACAGACCAGGGCTGCAGGTTTTTGTCTCTGATGCTGAGAGGAGGGAAAGTTCATTGGAGCATACGCCATCACCCTTGCGTTTTAACAAAACTAACTCGCCATTAGTCAGGATGGGGAGGTGGTGACATTGAAACAAAGGTTTTCCATACAGTGTTTCAGTCCTTGTCAAATGGATAAGGGGTGGGTTGTTAGGGTGTCTTCCATGTTATCTGAATGATTTTTGTAGTTATATTAAAAAAGGAGGGAAACTATAAATGGTAACTTAATTGCAGATTTACATGCAAGTATTCCCTTTGTAAGAGTGATTATTTTATGGGAAAATGCTTTTATTTCAAAAGATGGAGTTAATATAGCTAATGTTCAGCCTTGTGTGTAACTGAGAAAGGATTTTGCTTTGAAGATTTTTAAATTACTGAACCTTTTGTTGGTACCCTTGGAGTAACCTACATTTAACACCATTAGTAGTTATAAGGTTTGCATTTAAGAAATATAACATTCAGTTGCTGCAAATGTTAAATCCATTGTTGTGTTTTAGTAATTTTTTTAGAAGTGGGGATAGAAAATCAAAAGTTGTTTGTGGGAAAGAGCTACAAGATATTGATTTTTTTTTTAAAGGCATGGGCACTGTCAATTCATCATAATTACAACAATAGGTATTGTTTATTTTTACCAGGTGATATCTTGAACAGATTTCATTTTGTACAAACACACATGCCCTGCATACTTAAACATACTAATAAATACCTTTCAGTTCACATGTAAAGAATGTTATCCTTTAGTCAGACTTAAGAATCTAATATATTGCCTGAAAAATTATCAGAATGCTCTATCATTTTATTTTGAATACATGAAAGGTGGAAAATGGTGGTGGACCCACCTTTAGTCAGTTATCTTCAAATCGTATTTTCAGAGCTCATTATTAACTAATGGAGATAACAAAAATCCAGGGGACCCAAGTTTTCAGTTGAGCTTGATGTGTCATGAGTGAAGCAAAGGGTCGTGATTTCTAGCTCAAGAAGCATAGGGCTAGGATTTCTTGACAGTTGATCAGTGAGTTCTCCATGGGACACTGTTGTGCAGTGTTTTGTCATTCAGTTGCAGCTGATCCAAGCTGCAAAGCTTCTCTGTTCTGTGATGGCTGGTATGCTCACCTATTAAGACCAACTTCCTGTTTTCAGAATGCTTTCATTTGCATCTGTCTTACTGCCAGCACGTAGGACCTCTTAGGCAGCCCTAAATCACCCTTTAACCCTGTGATGTTTATATGTCCTTCGATTCTTAAGTTGGCCATCATGCCTCCTATTCTTTCGTCAGTTAAATAAAAGTTCTCGTGAGCTCTTCTGTAGATTGGTTGAAAGCTGAGGAAGTACAAATGATTGGCAATCATTTCCCCCCAAAGAAATATTGGAAGGAAATAGATTGTGCTTACTTGTTTATAGCAGACGTTTATATAAAGGACTTAACATGACAGACATCTTTTTACCTTTATGGAAGACTTCAATGAACTTTTAATCTTAATTTTTCTTCTGTGCCACTCATTTCTCTGTGGTTGACTATCTTCTGGTGTAGCCTAACTAAAACAGAAATCATTTGTTTTTCTTGCAGACAAAGTGTAATTGGATTTATCTTTGTCGGGAGACAATCTATTATGGCCTTTATTTAATACAGTTTCAGATGTCTTTCAGTGGCAGAAACAAATTAATGTACATTTTTATTAGGTGTTGTATCTATTTAATTGACTGTCAAAGTGATGAGAAGTTAGGAATTCATCCAAAAGAGAGTGCATCTCCTTTAGCCCAACAGCTCACACATTAGGTAGGTTTGCCCTGTCAGTGGGATGCCTTTAGAAAACACTAATAGCTTCCAGCTGGGTGGAAAATCAAAACCTTTGGGGTCTGACAAAACTAGCAGATTTGAATTTGAAAGCAGAGCTAATGCCTCCATTTTATTTTTTACCACTCGCCCATAAAACATTATTTTCCAATATGTCAGCCTCATTTGGTGGCCAGTGGTCTGAAATTGAAAGTGGAACAAGCAAGCGGAGAAATCTGGACATTAGTGAGTCCGCCCTTTCAAGCTGGTGTGCTACTTTGTGGAAGGGTCTCCTCGAAGAGCAGGGGGGTCTTAATGACCATTCATCAATGCTCGTTGGCTGATCATTGAGTGCCTTCTTATTCAGTTTATCAAGTCTTGCACATAAAAAGTCAGAATAAGCCTTATTCAGCTTTGTTAATGCCAACTAGGAGTAAAATGCTCCATTTGAACCCATTTTGCCCTTGTTTTTTCACTTTGTTAATGCAGCCCTGCTTAAATGAGTGCCTTTATTGGGTCGGTTAGAATATCTGAAACTATTAATTCTCTTGTATTGAATAGCTGGTGGCAGGCCAGAGCAGATGGGGTAGGAAAGTATTTGGTTGGGTGTATTGCTTTCAATTAGGATCAATGAGGTTTCAGCTCCTTTGAATTAACTCACTTAATACCCACTGTGTGAAGTCACAGTGTATCACAACAGCCTGCTAGAAGCTGAGAGGAAAGTTGAGAAACCTGTGGAAAAGCTTTAACTCAAATTCACCCTTTACCACTGTAGAAAGAGCATTCACTAACTGCAGATGATTTCTGTAAACTGCTGGTCCCCACTGGTAAGTCAGGTCTGAACAAAGGGGACCCTGGACTTCAGAACTGGTGTTTTCTTGGAAACAAGTGTAAAATACCTTGGGGGGTAATACCGGACCCTGATGCTTTCTAGTGAGAGATCTCACTGATTGATGAAAGCAATTGATGAAGTTTTTTTTGGAGCCTGGCCTTCATAGGTTGATGAAATGTACCTAGTCAGAAAGTGATTAGATGACTGTCTTTTAAATTTTGCCTTAAAAATGCTTTATGTTCTTAATTAAAAGATGTATTTACTGACATGGCTCTCCTGAGGAAGTTCATTGGTCAGCAGAGCATTCTTCATTATTGTTTTGAATATGTTTTTGTTTTATGAAATGTTTCCCTCATGGTGGTGCAGGGCAGTGTTTTTTGTACCAGAGAAAACTTTTGCAATACATCATCTTTTTCCCCATTCACCTACATAAATGCATTCATCATGTTATCGATTGTCTATTTTTATTATACAATTTGGATGTTAGAGATCTTGGCTCCTTAGACTCTTTCTTATTAAAGGGAAAGTTATTTCTGTCTGAGTAACTGTATAGAACTACGCATCCAGGTTTCCCTGTTCAGGGACAATTGCCAAATGGGGTTGCTGCCTTGCTTGCCTCCATAGATTAAAGACTAGCAGGAGGAAACTGGTTCCTTGAGAAAATGCTGAACTAGTCTCAGATGCACACACATTCCGTTAGGCTCTTTCTGCAATCAGACTTCTAGGTGAGAATCTCCAGGGATCCGGGTTTTGTTGACGTGGATCAATTTAAAGTGGCAATTACTGTAGTCAGATAACAGCTTAAAAAGCTTTTTTACACATAGAAAAGATACATAATCACACGGCATATAGAAGTTCAATTTTCTGAGCTATGGTTTAGGGACTTGCAGTGTACTGATATTAAGACCCAGTTTTAAAACCGGATATCATCTAGTTTTCTTCAAATGTATTGCATTTTTGTCATATGATTTTCTATTTTAGAAGTGATTCACCATGCATGTTGATGAAAGGTTGGATTTCCCACTGTGAAAATGTTTTCTTTCTAACATAGGATAGTATTAAAAAAAAATCAGCGGCAAGTAGCATTGAGTGGCTTTAAAAAAAAAATACTCTCTTTAAAAATGAAAATCTGCAGATTTAGGATGCTGGATTCCATAAAGGCCCTTATAGCAGGACTTAATTGATTATCACACTCATGCCTGCTATAAAGCTTTCTGTCATAAGAATGTTTGAGCTTGGTGCTTAACTGTACTGAAATCCATTACACAGAACCTCATTACAAGTGACATCTAACTAAGATGAACAAAAAGATTGGCCTCATAAATAGGGTGCAGTATACTATTAGTGACAGAACGGAGTAATCATTATGAATTGTAGTCTTTTTATAAGTTGTCTCTGACAATGATGGATTTTTGAGGGGTTCAGTAGATGAAGTAGCACATCTTGGGTGCAGTATTTGGGGGCTGTAGTTTTTTTGGATTGACACTGTTTACCGAAGATGATTTATTTTTGGTGTGTTGTTGTGGGTGTGCTTTGAGACAGGTTATGTGCCCTCTTGGGTGGGGGCGGGAGAAGGTGTCAGAGAGGTGGGCAGGTAGAAGTCAGTTCTACTGCCTCTGAACATAGGGGTTTTTATGAGTTTTTGAGGCAGCAGGTAGGACAAAAAGCATAAGGAGAATATAGCATGAACAGAGGACAAGTTGAAAATGTGAAGGGAGAGCAAGAGTTAAAGGGGATACTCCTGTCTGTCACACTCATCAGAGCTCACTGGCTGGTCAGAGGCGCCTAGTAGAATTGTTTCTGTGTTTCTAGTGGATTGAGCATACATTGCAAAGGTGAAGCCTGAGGGATCTTTCTCATCGTGTGCCCTCTTGTGAAAACAAACATACACAGACCTAGGAAAGATTTGCAAGTGTTAAATTGAGGAAGAGTTTTAGGAGAGAGCAGCGTTTTCCTTCTGCCTGGCATTTTTGTGTGTTTAGAAAAGGCATGCAAGGCAGGCAGGCGTGTGTTTCTCCTATGAGGCAAGGATGTTTTACAAAGAACTAAAGAGGCACTGCTGAGAGGAAAATAGCCAGCTTTAGATAAAGCACTATAACAAAGGCTCGTAGTTTTATATATCATGGTGTCCATTAAAGCTTAATAGGGAAGAGTCCATTGAACCTGGCTGGGTATGTGTTATTCATGGGAAGGATAAACATTTAAGGGTGTGCAAAAAAAAAATCAGAAATCAGGAGGACTTGATTGTTCAGCTTTTGAAAAGGCTTTACAGTGAAGATTTTGTTTTCATCTCCCATGGATCTCAATGCAAGGTAGAGGAGAGTAAGCTGAAAATGTTTGGAGCATATCAACGCAGGGGTCCCAGGGGGTTAAAAGCACTCTAGTAAAATAAAAGTGGTCTGCTTCTGCTTCTAAAAAGTGTTCTATTTTACACTTTTAACTGAGAAAGCTGACAAAGGGAATGATTCTGATACTTTGTGCAGTATGGTAAACGGGCACAATATACAAAGTCTTATATAAATGTTTTGGTGCTGTTTTGGATTTCCAGTGCAATAAACAAGCTTTGAGGTTTGTACCTATGTTTGTTTTTAAATAGAGTTCCCAATTATGGCTGTTAACATGAGAAGATGAAGGAAAGCATTTCATTGTGAGTGGTTCTGCAGGGGGCCAGAACTCCTTTCCATTCTTTTTGGCAAAATAAGGGTTAACTTGTAACGGGATGGGGGGTGGTGGTGAATGAATTATTCAGCATTTAGCTTATCATTCTGCGTTTTACTTTCTGTTCTTTGGTGCTCTGGAACTTGCCAAGAGAGGTCGAGTGGGTATGGGGAGGTAGGGGTTGCGATACTTTGCACACACATCCCTGTCATTGTTCTGCCTGAAGAGACAGGGCCGGGTTCAAGGCCACATGTGCTCCTGTCATCATCCACATTTCTGCTCCAAGTGCAATCCGGAGTGTCAGCTCTCCATCTGTCTCTGCCTGGCAGGCGCACGCGCCCAGCACCCTGCCTCGGGCTATGCCGCCCCAGCCCCTTCTGACGGCCCTCCTCTCTCTGTCGGCGGCGCTCATTCCAGAACTGGAGGCATGAGCCCCAATCGCGCTCGCTTTTAGGAGAGAGCCACTTTCCGTGTGGACGTTGGATTCAAGGATGCCTGGTGAGTTAGCCCTGTTCCGCGTTCTTTTTCTGGTTTTGCGATGAAGAGAGCTTACTTTTTATCATGCATGAAAAATACCTTCTGCCCCACGATGCGCTTTATTTTATGTGGGCAGGCAGAGGCTGGGGGTGACAGAGGTGAGATGTGGAAAGTGGTGTAAAGAGAGCCATTAGGATCTAGGTACAGGGTGTGGAGTGCTTGCTTTTAAAAATTGGGAGGTGTGTTGTAAAGACTGAGGATAAAGTACAGCCACGTATGTTTGCCGGAGCAATTTACTGGAGGGATTTAGCTCAAGTAAGAAGTATTGTTTCTGTTCTGATTTCTTGACTGTAATCTGTACCTCAGACCCTGGAGATTTCATCTGAGGGGAGAGTTTTCAGATTATGGCGGAATCCCGGGATGAGAGCTCTTTAAATAGCTCTTTATGTCAGAGAAAGTGGAGGAAGCTTTGGAACTGCAAATAATTCCATCTGGCCCTACAGTCCTTAGATGTCATCCCACAAATAATTGAAATCGGTTAATTAAAAAGAAAAAGGTCTGCTGAATTACTGAAGCTGTTGTGGTCCTGGAAATTTAGTGTATGTCAATTTCCCCTGAAAAATATTATCTTTGGAGCCTAGAGTGTTTGTGTGGTGGTTGCCAATGAAGGTTGTGCTTATGGAGAAAAGCCTGACCGGGGAAAAGAGTTGTTTTGTGCTCTTCTCACGAACTGTCTGAATTGCCCTGTTCCTACTTGGGCAGCCTATCTTCAGATAAAAAAGGGCAGATAGAAATCCTCTGGCTGGCTGATTCCTGGGGATTATTTGGGTAGGACAGGCAGAAGAGGCTGTGCTTGGTCACAGAGTTTGTACACCTCACAGATGGTGTTTTGAAACAGTATCTGCCAGTTTTCTGCCACCACAGTTGTGTGTAGGTATTGCCAGTTGTTTGAAGAATGTTTTTCCCTTTAGGATGTGTCTTGTAGTCCTCCTCATTATTGATAGATGTGCAGAAAGGGTGCATTTGTGACAGAACATACGTTTTCATTAGTTCTGTAGACTAGGCATATGTGTAGCTGAAATATGGGGGAAAATCAATTTGCAAAAAGACAATGACTGAGGTCTTTGAAAGGTCATTTTAACTCTTTAAGCTCTCATCTTGATTTGTATGCATCATGCAACTGAGAACATGCAACTAGGTACGTGATAGGAGAGCCAGTGGGGAAAAGTGCTTGTGTTTTTATTTCGCCCAAACAATCTGTAGTCCAGTTGCATCTGATTTTTATGTCATAGCTGGAGTTTTCTTTGTTTTTATGCTCTTGATAAATGTGTGTTAAGTGATCTGATTTGAGGAGTGTCTTTGTTTTGCTAAAACAAAACCCCACAATAAAAAGAGCCATTTGTGAATGATAATGGGTGAAAGATCAGTTAGTTGCCAGTGAGTTAAAATGCTTTGAACTATATTTAAGGTTTGAGAATCATTGAGAGGTCTTAGTGTTAAGTCGTTAATATTTGACTGGTTCTAGAGCAGTAGTCTGAAGTGTGGGCAGTGTTTCTCACTCTCTCATCAACTGTGTTAGAAAACCTTGTACTTGGATGCAGAGAATATATTAACAGCTGTGACTGAGCTTGTGCCAGAATGGCGATACTTGAGCAGATCTGACACTTGGCTATTTTTGACACCCATCTGCACTTTTTATACTCTACTGTCAGATAGACTACCTCTTAATATGTTTTTAGCATATTGTTGTCCATACATATGTACTTATATTAATGGAGAATTTTAACCATCTGGGGCAGATTTTATATTCTTAAATAAGATGTTATGTGTATACTTAACAAGGATGTGTTTTGGGTAATCTCATATTGTCACTTGTTTTTGTTTGCATACATTTTTATATCAACATTATTATTTTTTGATAGGTCAGGTGTCAGAACTGGTTCCTGGTTGTTTCAAACTTGATGTAACAATTGTCAGATAAAAGTGGGGTCCCTGGAAACAGATGTGCACTAACTGAATTTATTTAAAGACATACCAGTCTGGCGGGGTAGGTAGGTAAAAAGGTCCTAGTTGGAGGGTTTCTTGAACTATTTTAGTTTGAAAAGACCAGTGTTGACTGTTGATAGCATATTGCTACAAAATGAACTATGAAAAGTCAAAGGAGGCAGTGCAAGCTTTAAAGAAACAGGTTAAACTATTGGTTCATCTCAATCTAAGGAAATATCTTTTCACTGCCTGTCACTTTGTAACAAATGGATCCTTTGCTTAAAAGAAAAGGAAGAATTTTTGTATGAGAAGGCTGGGGCACCTTGCGAATTTATATTATTACAGAAGGAGATGGCTCCAAATTTTCTGAGACATTTATATTTTTATCAATCTTCATATAATGTTATCAAAGAACATATGTTGACCTACAAAATGCTTTCAGGACTGTTTCCTTAAAAGGACAATAAGTGAGCACAGTCCGTGTAGACCAGAAATAGTGCTGTTCTTTCAGAAGATGGCTAGTATTAGGTCAGACCACCCTTTCTCAATGGTCCTGCTCTCCAGATGTGCCTGGAACTTTTTTTTTAAGTTCAAGTTTCCAAAAAAAAAAAAAAGGTTTGTTTTCAAAATCTGGTTTTACTTAAGACATCTCCATCCTGGAGTGCATTTCATAAATTGCCCACATATTTTTCTTAGCAGAGAACTTAACTGGCTGTAATCTTTAACACATGGCCACATCATGTGATATTTTCAAAACACTTACACATAGCTTTAAGAAGGTCCCTGCAGAAATGATCCATCCTCTCACAGCCAGCCCGTTTTTTAACAGTGTATCTGCATTTTCCATTTAGTAGAGCTATATATTATTAGCTTACATTTTTGGGTAGTAAAACAGTGCATTGCTGATTGTAAAACATGGACTTTATTATCTGCTGAAAATTGATTTGGCATTTATAGCCACTGTGTACTAGACTGTTTTTCTGTTTTTAACATCAATGCTTGCAAGTGATGATTTGTGTAAAAAACAGAAATGAAATTGCCATGGACAGACAACTGTTAGTGTCCCTAGTAACTGAACATTTGGCTAATGCACCTGGTTATTTATTTATTTATTTTTAGATAGCTGCATCTAAGTGCTATTCTACAACAAAAACCAACAGTCCATTCACACTCACTCTGTTTTACCTGGCAAGTTCTTTTGCCATTGTGTTGGGCTGACTCCTTGCTGTATCAAACAAGCCTTGCACCAGCTATTAAAAGAAAATGATAGAAGCTGCATATATATATCCAATTATAAGTGTTGATTGTGCAGACATCACTTCTTCATAGCAGAATTTAGGAGTTCCAACTTCTTGCAGTCCTGGTGACTTCTCCCTTTTCCTTTTCAAATGCTTTCCTGTTAATATTTCTGAATACTTGACCTTTTAGTTCTATATATTTTAAATAATCCTTACAAACTTTTATAGGGCACCTTTCTGTGTAGTTAATGTTCTAGTGAATGAGGTAAGTAACCTTTTTGGGGGATGGGAAGTGGTTATAATTTCTGAAGTTTTCATAAGACAACGATAGCTTTTATTTTCTAAACATTTCACTTAGTGGGCAGTATACAGTCTAGAGTGTTTATTAACTGTCTCATTATCACACTGATAGTTGATATTTGCAAAGAAGTTGCTGTCATAATCTGAATAGCCTTCTGAGTGGTCAGAGAAACAGATTAATAATAGAGGTAGAAAGTTGATCCTTTATGCAGGTGCCTTCAGTTTACAGATGTTGAAACCAAGGTACATTAGAGGTTAAGCGACTTGCTCAGGTTTATTAAAGTAGGAAGATTATCCCAGTCCACCCTCTACTACGCCACTTCTAAATCTCAAAATAAAATACATATTAAATCACATTAACATTGGTGTCTACTTAGTTGCCATTCTTCTACCCTGAATTGGTCTTAATCATATCCTTCTCCTCTCCTGCTACCCCCTCCCACCTCCTCTGGGACAACAAAGCTCTGTGGGAGAAAATTCTGCGACAGTAAGCCTTTGGTTTGTGGCAATAAATAAATAGTAGCCATTAAATGTATCTTATAATTGTTTAGAAATAAGGGAACCTAAGTATGGTTAATCACTGGAGTATTAAATAGATCAGATAATAAGGTTGTTACAGTTGAAAGCTTTCTATAATAAGGAAAATCCAGGTAATAGACATTTGTAGGTTACTGAAAATGTACCAGAGACTGGATAGGCAGTTCCTCCTCATTCAGGTTTAGATTCCTGATTCTCCAGGGGGAGAATTAAATAGTAATTGTGATACAGAGTTGCAAGTGCCTGGAAAATGGTAAAGGAGGTGGGGTAGTATCTAACTGGATTAGATGTTTGAGATTTCGGGAAGGGAAGGTGACAGAACTATATAATCTTATTAAATAGGAAAGCCTTGTGTGGATTTTTGTTTATTAAATGGTAAATTCTGTGTGTGACAGTAGGTATAATATTTCTTTAAAGCAATATCTTTGTGTATAGTTGCATTTCTTCATAGCTAACCGTATCTAGTGGAAGAAGTCATTAACTTAAATGACTCATAACTTGAGAACAATAGGATTTCACACCTGACCAAAGAGCAGGTTTATCTGGCTGGCTTTCTCAAACAGCTGTTTGCATTAATTAATATTAATGTAAATGTACTTTCTGAGAATGTCTAGCTTAATTATGTTTTTCAACCCATAGAGTTCCAATCAAAGAAATCAGGAAATCCTCTTAATCGCAAAGGGAATATATTACTGCCATTTCTGAACACAATAAATCTCTCATCCAATACTAACAGCAGCCTTTTATTGAAAGCCTATACATGCCAGGCCCCGGGCTAGGCACCTTATAGACTTGCTAATTCTCACTGTGGCTCGGCAAATGGTTTATGTGACTGTCCTCTGTTTGAAGATCAGATAAACTAAGCACTTTGCCCAAGGATACATAGAGTTTAGTGGCGGTGATGGGATTCCCTGGTCTGTTGGGCTGATTTTTGGATTCCTCTTTTGTTTTCATTTAAGGAGTGGTATTCATTGTATCTGAAGAGAGGATATTTTGTAATGAAAGCTAGATGGAGACATTTAAAGGGGATTGTTTGAATTTGAAGTAGAGGGCCCTGCAAGGTAGAGTTCTCTTGGCTGAAAAACAAAGGTGGATAAGCATTCAACTTAATCATCAAGAATGATCTTGAATAAGACAGTTTAGGGTGGCAATTATTTCTCTGTATTTCTTCTCTTGAAAGTATGTGGTGGGAGTCATAGGCATCAGGAAACTAATACCATTATTTTTGTAAGGTCTAATAGAAATCATAAATTTACTCCCTGACAAAGCTAATAAAACTAGACCATCACCTTTCCAGACTTTGGAATGGGGCATTTGTGGCTGTCTCATTGATAGAAGCTCAGATGGATAATCTTCTGTTTTAGAATAGAAAGCAAATAATAAAAACCTATTGACAGGCAAAATTGTCAAACATTGTATGGTTTAAAAAGATCCATTCTCTTGGTAGTGAGACTGCTGGATACCCATGATTTTCTTCCAGGAGGGCCCATGGATTCAAGGAGCCCTCCAGCACATGAATGTACTGTAGGAGAGCAGACCTTTTTTCCACCATGCTCCTCCCTCTTAAGAAAAAAAGCAGGTAATTTTTTTAAACCTGTGGGATGTTATCTTTAAAATATGTTTCTTCTGTTTTCCAAATATCCCTTTTAAAGGCTAAGTGATAAGTGTAGTCTGTCAGAAGGTTCACTTTATTAGAGGGATTCACTTAATTCTGTGTGGTTTGTTAACATTATATACTTCGCTTGAGTCTCATGTAAGAAACTGATCTGAAAGTATCGATGAGGACATGATCCTGTAAAGAGTGTGGCCTTATAGTTAGGCAGGAATATTCTTTAGGAAGAAGTATGAGAGGGTATCTTTAATGTGTTTATGACTTTAACAAGAATCTTAAAGAGTTTGACAAAATAAACAGTCTATTCTTAATAACCTGGGATGATTTTGATGGGGTGCTAAGTTATTTGGAATTTTAAGAAAGATAATTGCTGTGTTTCAGAACATAACACTGCTTTGTATGTGAACTTTGCATGACTTCACTGCTTTTCTTGAGACTTTTTGCTTTAATGATTGTTTGGTTATTGGGAAGGAAATGCTTAATAATATTTGAGGGTCTTGTAACAATTTGCATTTGCTTGGATTTGAAGTATTTAATGTGTTTCCTGACAAGGATATGATTGGACAGCAGAAGCGCTATGGTCTTACCCTTTTGTGTGAGACAGCGTTGTTTCTCCTCCTTCATGTGAAAATCCTATATTTTCTCCTTACTTTCTGCTCCAGCTTTAGTAGGCTTTGTACAGCCTAGGGATAGAAAAGTTAGTCAAAATTGAAAATTTGTGTCCTTAGAGAACACTTAATTTTCTTCTGGGATAATCCTAATCATTGACTTATAAAATAGAGTGAAATTAACAGGCAAAACCCAACTTCTTAATTACCTGGATATTCTTTATATACCAGTGTTGTTAAGCGTGAAATAGCCAAAATACTGGTTAATGTACACATGATCAGACTTCCAAAACTTACTGTATTTTGGACAACGTATGGGTCTTTCTGAAGAACTTTGTTGAAAGGGAGAGTTACTTGATATTATTTAACTGACTAAAATTGCTGCACAGAGGAATGATGTATTTGTTTTTCATCTTTTTTGTACATTATACGTTTTGGAAATAAAGCAATTGGTGCCATGTCAGTGTGAAGTTTTAACCAAGACTTCTGGGTGAAGTGAATGATTTTGTAGTGTTTTCCAGAGTGGGGGAAGACTATTTCAGTCACAAAGTTACTTTTGACTAGGTGTTTTGCACTTTCAATCAATCATTTTGTGTAGCCAGTGTGTTCATGCTTAGCTGTAGTCTTGACCAATTTGTGCTGAATATATCTTTTGCTTTGTAAGTTGACTTTATGTTATGAAGCGGTATATTGAAAAAGCAAAGGGGCATTGAGAATGTCGATGAACACCCTCCTGGGCATGAAACATGGTTCTTTGACTTGGGTGTGATTGTGAACATGCCATTTTATTGTCTTAAAGTAGAAATATTTTGCCTTGCTTACTTTTACTTCTCAGGAAGGTATATAATGATGTGAGCATGCTGTGTCCTCTGAAAAGCAGAGTACATTGTGACAGGCAGTGATGTTCTCTAGACTTTAAATAGGGGACACCATTTGACTCCCACAAAAGCACAAGTCCAGAACTTGGAATATTTGTCTATGCTTGACAAATTTGCTGTCTTGGAAACCAGATGACCCAATTTAGAATGATGGAGAAAAATAATAAAGCACATGTTCAAGTGAAAACCTGAGAAACTAATCTTTTTTCTCTTTTTTTCCAGATATTAGTAAGTGGCATTTTTAATTTGTGGCATTAATTAGGTTATTCAGGGACATTCCTCACCCCCACCCCTTCCTGATTTTCACATGTCTTGGTAGGGGATGCAGCTCTAGAGCTGAATTCGCATAACCTTTTATGCATCCCAAGGTAGGACTCTTCTTTGTTTAAAATAAGACATTTTAAGTAGCATCAACTCTTCTTGATAAAACTGCCATTTACATTAAGATCTTGATTTCCTACTTCTAATAATTCCATTCCAGGCTACCTATGAGCTCAGCATATAGTAGGCAATCAGTAAATGTTTGCTTAATGAATAAGTGAGTAGATGAGCGGTGGATTGGGATTCAGAGATTTTTAGAGGAAAGAAATAATACTCAAGGCATGTTAATTATGAGGGAGAAATTAAGAAGTCAATCTAATAAAATTTCTGGTAAGTGGTATTTAGAAGTAAGCATTTTCTTTTAGAATTAAGGAAAAGTACATTTTTGGGGGGTTATGAAGCTTCATTAGTGACTAGCTGCATATTACTTAAAATTGTATGAAATATAAATCTGATCATTCATCATGATATTTACTAAATGTACAATATAGGATATAACACTGGCAAGAAAACACCTTTCTGGCATAATGATTGAAATTAGAAACAAGTCAAGGGTCTTTTATAGTTGTATGTGATTTGGGAAATAACACTCCTACCTGAGTGAGTACGTGGAGCTCAGCCATCTTTCCAGTTTGTCACCCAGCAGAGACTGGGTTTAAGGTTTCAGTCTTCCAGCAGACATATTGAGCAAGAGTCTAGCAAAAGACAAATATTAAGGAAATATTTTCATCTTTTCAGTTACACAGTAAATCCAGCCAACAGTTTCTCCTACCAATAATCTTAGCAAATGATAGGTTGATAAAATTTATCTTTAAGACTCTAGAGTGATTGCTAAGATAATTAATTCAAATACATGCTGTATGTTTTCTTGAAAAAACGTGTAACTTCTGATATATTCATTCAGTTTTCTTTATACGTTCTTGCCCTCTTACTTGTTTCAACATTTACATGGAATCCTTTGAAAGGGATAGGGCAGGGCTTTGGGCTTCAGAGACTATCACTGCACAGTATCCCATAAAAGTATAAGGGTGCTGCTGATTGATAGGTATTTTGTAGGTTTAGGTGTTTCTCTTAATTTTTGCTTTTTAAAAATTCAGACGTCATTTTGATTTATCAACCAACTGGCTCTTTTTGCAAGGATATTGCTGATAATTCTTCAGCTTACAGACTTGCAAGGGTCATCTGGAAACAGATGGTACAGAATGAGAGAGACAAGTGGTTCTCTAAGTGGTGTCCATGGACCACCAGCATCACCACCACCTGGGAATTACTGGAAATGCAGATTCTTTGCCCCATTCCAAACCTACTGAATCAGAAGCTTTGGAGGAGGGACTCAGCAATCTGTGTTTGAATATGTTCTCAGGGGATTTCAAGCATATTCAAGTTTGAGGATCACTCCTGTAAATGATATTTTGTCCCCTTGTGTATTATAGAGAAAATACCCCATTTGGGGGCAGAAATGGAGGTCCTAGATAAATATAAATTAAGGTGATATATTTATTTTAAATGATATACTTAAAAAATGGAGACAATATTATAAATAATGTGTCTGTTGAGAGCCTGGGTTTCTATCATACAGTGAGGCGCCTACACATCTTGTTATGAGAGGGTGCTCTGTAGCCTAAATTCTGGGGTGTTTGTTTACCTGAGAGTTACTTTTAAACACCTGAGTCTATTTCTGTGCATTCAGGTATTTTTTCTGTAGCTCTTGCCTTTTAAATTTTCCCCCCATTTTATTAAACATTGTCTCCTTGCCTCATTTTGAGACCACCTTCTGATTATTCATAATCTTGTGAGTTTAGCTAATCATCTTTAGAGGCTATTTAGGTAGACCTCAATTTCACAGTAATATTAGGTGGTCCTGAAAGTTTAGACATATTAAAGCCTCCTTTTTGGTTTACTCTGTGTCAAACATAAAAAAAGGGTTCAACGTAATTAAAAAATGTTGCATCAGTAGTGCCTGGAGAAGATTTATTTCTTACATCTTCTGTATCTTCTGTTGTTCTCTTTTGTGCTTGGTAGGCCTTCAGTAAGCATAGTCTGACACGCTTTGTGGCCTTTGCCTCCTGTGATAAAATAGATTGAAATGATTCCTGGCACCATCTGGTGAAGAGGAGCAGCCCTGGAGGACTGTGCTTTGAGAGAAAGTGACTGAATGCTAAGAAATGTGGAAGTCTAGGGATACAGGCAAAGGATTTTTTTTTTTTTTAAAGAGCATGAACATTAATACATCTTCTTGAGGTTTGATGGGACATGTACTGCCTACTGCCCCATCTGGTGCTTATGATAGCATGGCATATTAGCATGCTGCAAGTTCATAATGTATTCAGGGGGAGGAAGCATCCCTTGCATACCAATTGAGGCATCTTCTCTTTCAGAACTGCTTTTGAATTTCAATGATGTTTATATCTTCCAAGCCGTGACTGAACTGAGCATTTCCGCTCTGAAGAATAACATGAGTGAGTGAGAGAGAGGGAGAAAGAGAGAGAGGGGGAATGTGTTCTCTCCTATTCCCCCCATAATTTATCTTCCTTCCACTTTTTTGTCTTGATGAAATTATAAGTGGCTTTTAACATTATGTTAGCATATGATTTAAATTCTTTCCTTTCTGGAAACCACTAATAATACTTTTGTTATTACTTCACATTTTGCCTTGTGAAATTATTTGTATTGTTTCTTATAGATTGGACACTTTTTCAGGCTGGTGATTATGTATGCGTGTATGTATTTCCATGGCACCTAGAGTTCAGCCATCTTTTAACAAATATTTCTTTTGTTAAGCTCACACTGGGTCCACCACTGTTACAGGTGTTTAATCAATGGTGAGCTGAATTGGGGAGTTCTCTCAGGGCATCTGTATTCTATTTGAGAGGAGACAAGCAAGGAACAAAGAAGCGAAACTACAAGATAATTTCAGATAGGGATACAAACAAAGGGAAAACAGACTATAGAGGGTGGGTGAAAAGGTAGATGGGGCATTAATCTAGAGTGGATTGTCAAAGAAGGACCTAAAGGGAGGTGAGGTTTTTGACTGGTACTGTGTGCTCTGAAGATTTAATGGCAGAGGACTAACAAGTGCAGAAACCCTGAGGTGAGCATATAATTGGCATTTTCAAAGGTCAGGGTAGCTTGAGCCAAGGTCAGGGCCACCCAGCTCCTTGCTGAGTGCTGGGAATTTATTCTGTGTCTAGCAGCCATCATAGATTTAAGCTAGGAAGTGACTTGACCCTTTTTAAAGAATAATTTGAACTGTTCTATGTCTTGCACTTAGTATGCACTAAATAACTGTTGAAGGAATGGTATTAGTCTTAGTCTGTTGATGTTCTCTACTGAATTAGAATTACCATGGGTCTCAGAATTAGAAAAACAAAAATGTTCATTAGATTCTGGCTTTGCCATTTACTTTATGTTTGACTTTGAGCCATTTTTTATGCTTTTAAAGATTATGTCATTATCTGTTGAAAGGGAAAATTAGTACCTAACACCATGGTAAGCGTTAACCGAGTTAATACATTAGAAAGACCTAGCACAGAGCCCAGTTCCTAACGGGTGCCTGATCTTCCATGGACACCATGATCATAATAAAATATTTGGGATGGTTTCAAGGACTATTTAAACAGTGAGCATCTTGTTGGGAATGCTTTCCTGGTACTGTTATCATCTTAATAAAACACTTCTAAAATATTGCCATGGTTGTAATCAATCCCCTGCCTCTGCATCTAGGGGGAATGTTGCTCTTGTTCTAAACTTATGAAAGGAAGAAAATTCAAGGAATTTTATGGTAAAATCCATGTCTGATGAAACAACATTTTTTGTTGCTGTTTTTAAATTTCTTACTCTTCCCCTAAATGTATCTCAGTGAATCTGAAGAGTTTTTACAGGTAATTTTCTATTATTTATGTGGATACATACATACATACATACATGCACATATATACCTATGAAATTTCTAACCTAAGGAAGCCAAACTGGGGTAGAAAATTATGATTACACGAAGGGTACTATGCAGACTTTAAATTTATAAAACTGTGACTTTATTTATTAGTTGCAGAGTTATCAGGTAGAAGCCATTCAAAAGCAATTTTTTAGTGCACTCATCTAGGGAAAGTTAGGAGCTCCTTAGTTTTTGCATGAATTATGCACTTAATAGAAAGAACAATCCTTCAACTCTTTTCATTTAGTCTATGAGGCAATTTTAGCTTGTCAAACTTTCTGTAGAAGAATTGTGGGATTGGGGGCGAGGGCAGATGTTGCCGGGGGTTGAATATCTAGAGAGTTCCAAGTTACTATTGTCTTAGACATAGTTTTATTGAATATCTGCATTAGTTGAGTTGTTCTTTAAACCAGCTCCCTACTTTTACCATTATGTATTTGTTGTTTGCTGGAGGGTCTCCTTTCCTCAACTGGTAGATATTTTTTATATCTTTTCCCTAAATTTTCAGGAAAACAAATACTGCTTAAGGAATGTGGAGGAGGAGATCGTGTGGGTAATTCAGGCAAATTTCGTCAGCATTTAGGAGATTCTTGAAATGTTTCTTGATGTCCTTCAGAACTGCTCAGAGCTGCTAACATCTGTACTGTGTGTGAGAGGAGTCACATGTATTGCTGCTATATTCTGGCTGGCACATAAGAAAAAGAGAAGGAGGTAGAAAGACTACAGAGGACTGGGAAGGTGGGAATCACAGTTCGAAATAAGGCAGCTGGCTTTTGGCATCAAAGATGGAGCATTTTTCTTAGTTAGCCACCGGTTGTATTCTCAATCTTTCAGAAGTGATAGGTTTGCCAGGTTCAGGATAATTTAGAGGGAATAGCAAGCTCACTGAGAAACAGTCTTGCTGAAATGTTGCAGACTGCCCCCATGTACTCCTGATTGTTCAGCATCCTGCATGTATTCTCGTTGCTTCTGCAGGATACCACTGGCAGGCTCTTAGGTGGGTGGTTGTTTTCATCAGCTCAGAAGGACAGAGCTAGGAGAAGCCAGGCTGGGCAGGCGAGATAGGTGCCTTCACGCCTCTGTGTTGGGCCTATTAGGACTCGGCCTCATGTGCAGAACCTGCCTGGTGCAGCGCCAAGTATTCTCATTTTAATTTGTTTGGCATGGATGGTAAACTACTGTGAATTATTATACTGGATAAGTTCTCTCATCCACTGAGGACAGTGACCATAACTTGGATAACATCCAGTGTGTGTGATTTTCAATTATAGTTACTTGGCAAGTACTTTTTTTATTTTGGCTGATTTTATTTTTCTCATGGTTTTTTGGTTTCCAGTTGTGGAAACAGCTCTCTCTCTCCCATTCTTAGATTTGTTTTTAAACATGTTCAAGAACATACTACTCACAGTTTACTTACATGAAATGCATGTCTCACCTTCGAAAGACTAGGCTTGACCTTCAGACGTGATTGATTCTTTCTGTTTGTACCCATCTGTCTCTTCTACTCTCACTGTCTTCTTCACGCCTTCCTTCTATAACAGGCTTTACAAAAGAGGTTAATAATATTCAAGGATTGGGCCTCCCTGGTGGCACAGTGAACGAGCCCTGCACTGTGAAGCAGCCACAACGCAGCAGCATGAGTTCCATTCCCAGCCAGGAGGGGGGACCCACATGGTGCAGCAGACCTCTCCTGCCTTGCCCGCTGCTCCCCTCAGCAGTATATTTCAGTAGATCTGCCTGCTCTGCTTCCCACTGTGTCTCTGCTGAATCCTCTCAGCTCCCACGCCTCTGGTCTGTACCCCAGTTCTTGTATGCATAAATAAATAAATAAATCTTTAAAAAAATATTCAAGGATTGAAATCTATAACAAGCTTTATTCATACTAAAATCATAGTGTACATACCGGGTCTTAATAATGTTCTCTTACACTTTTTTTCCAACTTAGAACAGAAGGCACATCGGGAGCTAAGGTGTCAGGTAGTGACAGCTCATGAATTTTTGAAGCCAGAAGTCCTTGAATGTTCATTTAAACAATCAGTATTAATTGTAAATATTAGCAGTTTAAAGGTCATTGCTATTGGAAATATGTCCATTGAATTAGTTCATTTGGTGAGCAAAACACTTGGCAACATTTTTGTAAGGTAGCACACATTAAAAGTTCACTGGTTATACTCTGTATATTATCTGATCTGATTATTCTGATCCTTCTTGATAATTTCTGCAATAGTCTTACCTAAAGACTTTGGTGGGAACTTTTCTTAAAGGCTACTTAGCTATTTGAAGCTCAGGTCCTAGACATGCTTCCTTTCCATTGTAAACTTCTGCATTTAGGCAGGTGTGTAATAGATGTTGGAGGAAGTGGTGAATACATTAAATAGGTGTGGCATCCTTTGCCCTAATAAAACTTGTGAGGCAATTTGGAACAAATTGTTTAAGGTCAAAGACTCCTCGCTGTTTCCTTTTTTACCCATAGTGCCTAGCACAGAGTTTTGCATATAATATGGGTGAGGAATGTCTCAGAAATAGATCCTGTAACTCAGTTATGTCAGCTCTGGAATTCATTTCACTTAGTCCCGCAGCTAATACTGATGAGTTCTTAGTCTATACTACATCTTTTTCTGGCCACTGGGTGTATAAAGCAGGCACAGTTCCTTGCCTCACAGAACTTACATCCGTTGGAGAGGCTGAGACACAACAGACAATAAGCAAATAAACATAAAATACATGTGAATTTTGTGGTTTGCCAGAAGATTGATAATCATTAAAAAAATCATGATAAAGAGGGACCCATAGAGCTGTTGGGACAGGGGGGTAAGGTTGGGGTTTTAATATGAGTAGTTGGAGTGACTTTTGAGCAGATATTTGAGGGTGATGAGCAAAAGGAGCCATGTGGCTTTTTGGGGGAGAGAACATAAAGATTTAGAGGGTGGCCTATATTGTCTGAGGAACAAGAAGGCCAATGTGGCCGGGGTAGACTTGGTTGAGAACTGGAAGACTACAGAGATGAGTTCCAGAATGGTGGTAAGGAGGTGAGGGGGGCAGATGGAGGAGGACTTGTAGGGCTATTCTGAGGACTTTACAGTCTAACAGACTTAACACCCTTTCCAGATAACAGTAGTCGGGCTGGAGTAACAGTAAAAGTCTTTTGTGCACATCATGTGTTTATGTGTAAAGAGGCATTATTTGTAATTCTTACTATAAGCTACAATTTAGAACGTGCCTTAATGAACAATATGCACGTTATGGTCTGTTCCATAAGCTACCCAAGGGGCATTAAAATGGGTTAAGTCAATTCACATTACCCTTAAATTCATTAGCATACAAAAAGTAAGTTACTGTGTGACACAGGTCATTCCTTCTTTCAAGGCTGGGTGGAGCTTACTAGAAATAGAAAGGAAGCAAATTTCCCTTCAAGGGACTCACAAAGGGGGGTAGTTTGTCCTAGGTAACTGTTGCAGTGTCCTGGGAGATGCCTCCTGGGGACTTCAGGGGCCTGTGCTTGTTCATGCCTGTACACTGTGTACACTGACAGGTTTGCTGCTGGTGCAAGGAAAAAGAGTTGCTCATTATTTATATCAGAGGGTTAGATGGAAGGAGATAGGTGCATCTCTGGAGTTAATCGTTACTGTATCAGAGGGTTGGAGAACATTGATTAATCAATTTCCTGATTGATGAAAGTTGTGTGGTGTGTTATGTAGCAGTTTATCATGTAGTGCTTAATAGAAATTAAATGAAAAGGTTAAAAAAAAAAACGGCAAGGAGTCTGTAATGATCCATGAGTGGAAATATGGGGTGTAGGTATCAATCACATATTGATGTTCTCTGGGGAACACAGTGCATGGGGTGGGCTTGCCCTATAGCACAGGCATGCTCTAATCATCTGAATAATTTTCTTGGACCCACCTAATTTCTTATCTCCTTGAGGTTGCTGTCCCATATCAAAGTAACTGAGAGGTCTTGTATGTATCACCTCAAAGGATATTAGTTTTAGTAGTAGTTCTGCAGTAGGGAGGATTCATTTTTTATTTCTTCAAAGATTTATTTTTTATTTATGCATACAGGAGCTGGGGTATAGGCCTGAGATGTGAGGGGTGACAAGATTCACCAGAAACATAGTAGGGAGCAGAACAGACAGACTGACTGAAACACACTGCTGAGGGGAGCAGCGGGCAAGGTAGGAGAGGTCTGCTGTGCCATGTGGGTCCCCTCCCTGGCCAGGGATTCAAACGAGTGCTGTAGTGGCTGCTATAGCTTGATAGTGCTGGGATTTAACCCCTTGCACTACCAGGGAGGCCAGGGAGAATTCATTTTTAATGTAAACATTATTTGAGTACTGATTCCAGAAAAGACTGTACACAGTACTTACTACAGGAGTTTCAGAGGCACAGGAAGACATAGTCCTGGTATTTTAAGGAACTTGAAATCTAGAAAGGGGATATAAAATTGAAGTAATGATTAAGCAGCAGGAAAGTGAAGATAAATCTGGAAGAAATTGCAAGGGGCAGTGCACCCAAGTCAGCACAGGAGATTTAAAGATGCATGGGATTGCACTTCATTGATTGCATGCTATTATTTGGGGGAGAAGAAGGAAGCCAAATCAGAGATGCTGCTGGCATTTTGAGCTAACTGGCAGGCTGTTTTGCCTCAGTGGAAATAAAGTCGGGAGAAGAAGTGGTTTTGAAGAAAGGAAAATCTCACTGATTTGTTGAGTTTGAGACTCTTATTACAACAGGAACCTTTTTTGCAGAGTTGGAAAATACTGGATTAATGTTTCAGCAAAGCTTTGAAATTTCATTGCAATTATATAATAGTTTGTTATGATCATGCATAAATCTCATTTTGAAATTAATTTATATTCTTACCATTTGTATTGTATGCCTTTATTTTCCACATTTTTGAGATGGTGTTTATATTATTTTGAGTTATCATCAGAACTGGCCCCTGGAAGTGGTCCATATCATAATTATGGATACTTTCTCCTTTCCTTTCTGAATACCCTGTATTACATTGTACTTGAGTCTTATACATAGCCTCATTGTCATGGAGTTACTAACTCCTGAGTATTCTGGCCTTACCACTTGGTTTCCAGGTGAAGAGTATAGTGCTTAAGAGTTTGGGGTGGCTGAGTCTAACTGCTCTGCGCATTGTGGAATCAAGGCTCCAGGAGTGTCTGACTGGTTGGCAAATGCTCATGCCTGACCAACACTGCGTCATGTGAGTTAACGCTAGTTCTGGCATCCCAGGCAGGAGGCTCCATTTTGTGGTGAGTGAGAGAGTTGGTCCTGGTGACTAGCGAGGCGGGATAAGAGTTGCCAGGTGCCATTTCATTCCACCCTGTAAAGTCTGGGAGATAGTCTTGACTGGGCAAGATTAGGACTTGATGGGACCTTTGACCACTTCCAGGGGCCTATGAGTACCAGCTGAGACACTTAGACCTGGGCAAGGGCTCTGGCTGACAACCCTCCATTTGCTTCTTCTGTGGACTGGGGCTTCAGCGTGCAGCAGGAAGGGGAGCCTCTGGCCTCTGCTAAGCTCTGCTGCAGCCTGGCTTTGGGCCTAAGATCTTGGACTCTGCTGGGAAGACTCAGTGGATACTTCTTTGCTTTCATCTTGGTTAGTTCCATCTTGAAGTCCTGTATAGTGGTGTCACTACTTTCTCTTCAGTGTATGTTGCAAATTAATGGAAAGTCAGAAAGGTAGGGAAAACATTGACATAACCCCCCAAATCAATTAAGATTGGATCCAAATTAGTTGGGACATAGCTCTCTGGGCAAACTTTGTGAGCCATTGGGAATACTAGTCATTTCAGGAGTATTCAGTCAGCATTCATTTGCTTTGTAAATGAGTAAAGAAGGCTGAGTAAGAAAGGAATCAAGTAGTAGACTCAAGATTTGTTAAATCTGGAATTTGCAAGTATAGAATTGGGGAATCACTAAGAAAGAGGAGGCTAACCCACTATAAACATATCTGAGCCCCATTTATAAAAACTGGAGCGATCCTAGATGTTTGACCTCATTGTCTTTTACATTTCATGTGGTGATAGAATAGCCAAGGGATTAAAGACAAAGGATAGACTGCCTTCTAAGTGAAGATAACTGAAATATTTCAATAATTATTTATTTTAAAATAAAACACTTAAAAAATAGATTTTGGGGCCTCCCTGGTGGCGCAGTGGGTTAAGCAACACACTATGAAGCAAAACGCAGCCACTGCAGCACGAGTTCGATCCCTGCTGCCGGCCAGGG
>JAGFMF010011568.1:15652983-15679339 GCA_019455555.1 Galemys pyrenaicus | reverse complement strand
GCTCCCAGCTCTCTGTGGTGAATCCTCTCACCCTCCCCCCACACCTCTGGCCTGTACCCCAGTGCTTGTATGCATAAATAAATAAATCTTTAAAAAAAATAGATTTTATTTATGCATATAAGAACGGGGCTACAGGCCAGAAGTGCGGTGGCTGATTAACCAGACATAGAGCAGGGAACAGAACAGGTGGATTGACTGAAATACACTGCTGAGGGGAGCAGCAGGAAAGACAGGAGAGGTCTGCTGCACCATGTGGGTCAGCTCCCTGGCCAGGGCTTGCTGCAGTGGCTGCGGGTAGCTTCACAGTGCTGTGACTTAACCCTCTGAGCCACCAGGGAGGCCCCAGATATTTTTTTTGTTAAAAGAGCTTGAACTGGGGCCTCCCTGGCGGCGCAGTGGGTTAAGCAACTGACTATGAAGCAAACCGCAGCCACTGCAGCACGAGTTCGATCCCTGCTACCATCCAGGGAGGGACCCCACATGGTGCAACAGACCTCTCCTGCTGTGCCTGCTGCTCCCCTCAGCAGTGTACTTCAGTTGATCTGCCTGTTCTGCTTCCCGCTCTCTGGGTGATTCCTCTCACCCCCCACACCTCTGGCCTGTACCCCAGTTCTTGTGTGCATAAATAAATAAATCTTTCAAAAAAAAAAAAGAGCTTGAACTTATGTCAAAAAAAAAAACCAAAACAAAAAAAAACCCCAAAAACCTGTGTGGTTTCTTCACCCACTGTCTTTTTACCTGCTCTTTGTGCCTCTGTGTGCTGGTTGGTTCTTTGAATAGTAAATAAGATCCTGGAAAGTGTTTCTAGACCTTGATCTGCATTAAATGACTGTCAGCATGGTATAGTGATGGTGACAATAGCAGTGAGGTTTCTGCTCTCTAAACCTTGCTTGGCTGCTCGAAGCCTGCTTCTGCTTGTAGACACGGGCTGCGAAATAGAATGATGCCCAACCAAGGAGCATGGGTTCTGATTCCTCAGCCCACCTCTTCGTGGGGCTTATTTTCTTGTCTCCTGGACATGGGAGTTGATCACAACATGTAGTGCCCCCCTGACCCTGAGGAGCCATTTTTCCCTTGGACGCTGCTCCTGGTCTTCTGGCACTGACTCCCTCACGATGTGCCTTCTGTAAGAACTCGCAGGAGTCACGTTGGGTTTTCTCATTTACAGAGTGTGAATACAGCCACCTATCAGTTACAGCTTGTTTGTTCAGAGTAAATTGATTTTGACCTTTTCTCTCTTGCTGCCTTTGTCCAAGTCACTAGTAATTAATTTTTGCACAAGAGAACGAGCACTAGCAGTGATAAAATATAATATTAAACTTAGTTAATGTTGTTTCAAGAGGAATTTTGAGAGCAGGCTGAGAAAGTACGTTATTTACTCTGAGATTTGTCTGAGTTTTGAAATTTTTTTATGCCACTCCTGATTCCTCTTATGGATAGTGAGAATTAGCAGTTTTATAAAAATGCATGTTTTCTGATAAAGAATTTAGGGACTTGGAGAGAAGTTCAAGTTAATGTATGCTTTAAATACACTCTTCCCGATATTCCAAGCAAATACAACTGAAAATTTCATGTCATTTTTAATATTGTTTTTATTACTAAAATATAAAATTTCTACTTTAAACCTTTTGTCTATGCATACTAAATTTTTTGAGATGATAAGTATGTGGGTAATTTTTATCTCTTTTTAATAGATTTTTCTTGACGGGTAATACTGGGAACTCAGGAAAAGGAACTAAGTATCCATTTTGGGGAGAAATTTCACAAACTTGGTTTGGAGACACAAGGATATTTTAGCTAATCTTAGATAATGGATGTGAATTTTCTTAAAATGGCTTTTTAAATTAAAAAAGATTAACTTGTAGGAGAAATCCCATTTTTTGGAGGGGGCAGGATGCTCTCTAGTCAGACAGGCTAGCAAAGAGGTCTGCCAAATTTGTGTGGATTAAAAGTCCTCCTTTGGAAGATTCCTCCCTCTTTATACTCAACCATCATTTTTTAAACAAGAAATATATCTTGTGAGAGAAAGGAGAAATGGGAGAGAGGGAGTCTGGGTGAATTCTCTGGATATGAACTAATAGAGACACAAGGAGTAAGGGCTAAGAGAACCACTGATTTGAATGAAAGTATAGTGTTTACTAAGCTTTTTCTTTGTAACTCACATGCTGAATACAAAGACATAGCTCAGGGCAGTAAAACAATGAAATAGAACACTTTTCCTATGAGAAATCTGTTGGTTTATCTGCACTGCTTACCTTGGCCTTTGTGTCAGTTCTGTGCTAGAATGGTGGAAATCACAACCATTTAGTAGTACTTGAGGATGTTCTAGGCTTTGTGTAAGAGCTTCACATTCATATTTTCTCCTTTTAAGCATCAAAATCACCTACAAAAGCGGTTGCTGGGACCACTCATGTTAAGGTGAGGAAATGGAGATACAAGAGGTCAAGGAATTTGCCCAGGTTAGAAAGTGGATCCAGGCTTCTATTTAAGGTCTGCTAATCCCAGACCCACTCTCAGTTACTGTCTGTACTCTCCCTGCTGTCAGAGTAGCTGCAGGCATTTCATAGAGTAAAACCACAGACATTGTACAGGTGAGCGAAATCTTAAAAGAATCATTCCTTCATTTTACAGGAAAAGCAAATAAACATTAGCCTCCAAATTTTAAACAGTGTTTCATTCAGCCAACCACTTGGTCAGCAAATATTCCGAGTATTTTCTATGTGCCAAGCATGGAATAGGCCTGACATGACCAGTGTCTTCGTAGAACCCTGGAGCCTTTTTATTTATATATTGGTGGGGTCCCTTAGTTCTGTAGTAGTTAAATCAGAAGCATAGGCCCTGAAATCATCTTCCCTATCTGTTGGACAATGGACAGATGACTCAGTCTGTTTAAGGTTCAGGTTTTTCACCAAATCTGTTAGAGGGCAGGGAAAGGAGCACCCTAGAACCTTTAAACCTGCCCTCTCTGAATGGGTTTTGCCATCGGCTGCATTAAGACAAACATATAAAACCTTAAATGGAAAGGAATTTTAATACAATTAGGGTACAATACAAAAAGGACAAAGAACATAGTTAACTAAGTTAAGTATCCAAAGTTACCTATCTCCTTGAGGGTAAAAGTCCAGCCAAATAGGATTGGCCCAAAGCAAGGCCCAAAAGCCTGCCACACGTCCAAAGGACCCACAGAAAAGGGTCAGAAAGAATCAGACAAATCTGGGAGGAAAAGAGCAAAATCAAAATCAAGATGAAAGCTGCCATTATTAAGCTCCCCACGGGTCTCTCACCCACATCTGTTCCAACCAGTCCAAGACCAAAAAGCAAGCGCAGCTTCTTCATGTGTCGCTCTGCTCCACGTGCCTCCTCCAGGTCTCCTTGCTTCTCTCCATCCTGCTTCCTTCTTCTTCCTTCTGTCCTCCTATCTCCTCTCTCCAGCATCTTCTTATCCCTGCTCAGCTCCACCCTGCTTAAGGTGGGACAGGAATTTTGGAACTTTCCCTTTTCTCTGTTCCATGTGCCTCCTCCAGGTCTCCTTTTTGCTCTCCATCCTGCTTCCTGCTTCCTTCCTTCCTTCCTTCCTTTTTCTCTGCAGAATCTTTTTTTCCTCCTCAGCTCCACCCAACTAGGGCAGAACTGGGATTCTGGAACTTCCCCCTTTCCCAGGATAACCCTGTTACACTTTGACTTTTATACATGTAAAGCGCACAACAGAGTACTGACATTTGATAAATGCTGAATAAATATTAGCTGCTTGGTAGAGGGTTAGACGGTATTAGGAATAGTGGTATTAGTAGTATTTCACCCTAGCGAGGAAGATATGTGCAGAGATCTTCACAGTGAGCTCTTGTGAGAGGGAAAGAACAGAGGCTTTGGGAGCTAGACCTCTTTCTAGTTGCTGGTGGTTCAGGGCAGGGCTGATGTTGCAACGTTCTTTTCTTTCTCATTGTCTTTTTCTTTTTCTCTTTCCTTTTTTTTTTAAAAAAACTTGATAACTCTTTTTACTATGTTTTAAATCTTGGTTTTCTTTTTTTTTTTTTTAAAGATTTATTTATGCATACAAGAACTGGGGTACAGGCCAGAGGTGTGGGGGGTGAGAGGATTCACCACAGAGAGCAGGGAGCAGAACAGGCAGATCAACAGAAGTACACTGCTGAGGGGAGCAGCAGGCGAGGCAGGAGAGGTCTGCCCATGTGGGTCCCCTCCTGGCCGGCAGCAGGGATCGAACTTGTGCTGCAGTGGCTGCGGTCTGCTTCATAGTGCGTTGCTTAACCCACTGCGCCACCAGGGAGGCCCCTAAATCTTGGTTTTCTTGACTGAAAAAAGTTTGCTAGTAGATGTTTACAGAACTGGCTATGTACTAAAGATCACACAGACTAAAAATATCAGTCGGGAAAAAAAAAAATCAGTCGGACATACTTTCCTGTTGAGGAAAATATTTGTCACCGTGAGTGAGCACATTATGTAGTAATATGGACACACAACTACAGATCCAATCATTGTAATAGATGATGCTAAGCTCTATGCTAGACATATGCAAAGTAGACCCCTGAGAAGGGAGTGGTCAACTTCACAACTTGAATGTGGGGCAGAGGGAATTAAGGAAGGTCTCATGAGAGAAGTAGCATCTTATCTGTGCCATGAGGGATTACAAGCTTGTAGTTAGAGGACATTACCAAATGCAGGGAAGAACATGACATTGGGCTACTAAGGCATGAACCAGCATGGCTGGAACTTGTAGCTGTGCTGTAAGGAGCAGAAGCAGAAGCAGACATCTCTCTTGTAGGTGAGAATGGCAGCTAGGGAAGCCACTGGGTGCACACTTGGGCACAACTACAAAACAGTAGTGGTAGTAGATGATGCTAAGGCCTGTGACAGATATATGCAAGGTAGAGCCCAAGAAGGGGGAGTGATCAGCACTCCCCAGCTTGCTTATGGGGTGGGGTATTTAGGGAAGGATTCATATTTTTAAGCAGATGAGTCATGTTGTAGGGCTTAAATGTTCACTGTGGATGTAACATGGAGACAAAATTGAAGATGATGAAATTTACAATGACTGGGTGAGGATGATCGTCTCTGGAAGAGACTGTAGGTGCAGACTCTAGAGGTACCTAAGAGAGTCAAAGCTCCTTTGACAGGTCGGCCAGGGTGTGGAGAGCAGTGATGACCAGGATGATTGTGAATTCTGATTTGGGCAGCTGGTTGTTACCGGCCAGAATAGGGAATAACACATGAGCAGAAGACAGTGAGTTCACCTTTCAAGACAATCACTAGGGAGCTGGGTTATGAGCTTGTAGAGATATGTATACTGGAAACTTTGGTTCGAAATCAACAGTGATATTTAAAAACCTTTAGAGTGACTCACTCAGGAGGAAATGTATAGCATAATGAGAGAAAACCTTGAAAAGAACACTGTGGTATCCCAGAGCACCTGAGAGTTAGGTGTCAGTAAAAGCGGGTGGATTTTCTGGGATAAGATGCTGCAGAGGGGTCAGTTATTGGGAGGGGGTGAGGACTACCTTTTAGAGGGGGCTCCAGTAAGCTTGTTTATGTTGAATTGCAGAGTGGCTGGCAGAGAGGACTAGGTGGAGCTACTGAGCTCCAATCTTCAGAAGCCTGGCAAGAGAAGAATGGAGAGAAGGATTTGTTGGTTCTTGGTTGCAGTTAAGGGGACAGGTTCTAGGAAGAACCTGGGAGAGCTAGACAAAGCAAAGATAAGAAGAGGGTGGGATGTAGGTAGGCAATGCCCAGAGGTATGCTTCTTCTGAGACCCCCAGGTGCAGATAAGCAGGGACCCTGAGGGGATTTATGCCTGATAACCTCTTAAGTACTTAAGAGCCATGACTTGAGGTTATCTGTGAGAATATCAGAATTTGACTTCAGGATTGTGGGTGGGTGTAGCAAAAGACCTAGATTAAAAGCCTCAGTGTTATCTGGGGGTATAGACTGGCTAGGGCTAGCTAGTCTCAGGTACATTTAAGCTGTTCTACCTCCTCACCTCTTATGCTGGTGTAGGGAGTGGCAAGTAGGAGGAGGGGCTCCATTTTCTCTGTCCAGTTCAGCTTTTCCTCTTGTTTTATCCGCACACATCTAACCTTGACCTCAGCCTGAACTCAAGGTTATTAACCTTCCCTTTGTGCTTTTGGCTCCACCCTCCCTGTTTCTTTTCTAAACACTCCATTGTTGCACCTTTGAAAAAGTCAGACTCCCTTTATTTGTTTCATCAGCTCTTTTGGAGCACTTCTGGGCCAGCATGCTGGGGTTGGTTTACACTCTGAGGAAAAGGAAGTAAAAGAGACACTGGTGTTGAAGCATAGAAGGTGGAAATGAGCTGATCATTTGTATTGTGAAGGAAAAGAGTTATGTTTCTGGTGCTCAAAAACAGAATTCATAATAAATTTAGAGTAATAACTTTATTAAATGATCCAGGAGGTGGGCAGGATTCCATCTAGCTCTAGTGAAGAGGGCATGGGGTGCACAAAATGGGGGTTGTTTACAGTCTGGAAGAGGGTGGGGCAAGTTTATTAGCAAAAGAAAAGAAAGATTATTTCAAGTAAAGCCTCTTTCCCACTGGGGAATAGGTTGGGTTTAATCTTATTCAGATTACCTCTCTGGTGTTCTTTTGGAAACTCCAGATTGATCAGTTTAAAGATTATACTTTTGGGAGTGGTTCAGATGGCAATTAGATTAGCTATTAAAGCTGATTGCCCTTCCCCCTCCCAAATCCCCTTTTCCTTTTGGGCCTTTTTTCTATTTTCAGCCCTATTAGATTCATAGCCCTTGAGCCTTTGAAGTCTGTGAGTAAGTAACTGTCTGGGCCCTTTGTGATGTGGTGATGTCTTTCCCACTGCCACTTACTCTATATGATCCATAGCAGGTCATCCTTGAAGTTAAGGTGAGAAGAAACTTGTTTGTAGTTAAGGGATATTATCTGGAAATGCAGCTGATAGTGAGCCCCTGATAGTATGTTAGCCTTGGAATCAAAGGGAGGAACAATACAAAATACCAATATATCTCCTCTGCTTACAATTGTGTGGTGGGGAAAAATGGGATGTAGGCTAGAGGCCTGGGGGTAAAAGAATTCACTAGAGACAGAGTGGAGAAAAGGAAAGGTGGGTTTTGGATTTATTGAAAATATAGTGCTAAGAGAAACAGCAGGCAAGGCAGGAGAAGTCTGCGCCCAAAGGATTTGGGACTCCCTTTGATAAATTGTTTTCATGATTGGGGAGTAGGCTTGGCCAGTTAGTGCTGAGATGGCTGATCTTGGGCATTGACAAAGTGTATCCTGGCCCTGTTTCTGCATTCATAGTCAAAGGGATCAGCCATATCACCTGGTTTCTATAGCAACTTTATCAATTCCCTTTATCTGTTAAAGCTTCCTGAATCTTCCTGCTGGGCAAGAGGTGGGGGCTTATTTAATGATATCCCCACCAATTGCTCCATATAGCTTTCTCATTTCCTCTGTCCATCATCCCCCAAGTGATTCTGATTGGCCAGCCCATTCTCCCAACCCTGTTGAAGTAATTTTTTTTCTTGAGGAAAAGAGGGTGTGTGTTTGGGCTTGTCACTACCATTAGTGAATTAGTTTAAATGATTGGTCTTTGGACCTTGGTGGGTGTGGGTGTCACAACTTAATAGCATTAGCTTAAAGGAAAGAGGAATTCAGATTTCTTAGAGGTTGAGAAGCTATAAAGGGAGGTAGTGAAAGGAAGAATTGGAAGACACCCCTGGTTTCCTAATTTGGTCTTGAATGAGTCCAAGTAGGCATCCAACACTCTCAGCAAGGCAAAGTCTCTGTTTCCTTGCAAGTCAAAGCTTGTTTAAGGAAGTTAATGTTTTTCACACAAAGAAGATGCAGAGAGAAGACTGTGCCATAGTTTATTAGTCTTCTGTAACTTCCTGGAGGAATCCTGGCAAGTACTTTGAGAAGGGAATGGCATTTAATAAGCATCACTATGGCCCCTCAAAGAAGAGGGGTCCAAAATTTTTTCTTAATGCCACTTATAGATTGTTAATTTTGATAATCATTGTAGATTGTGGTAGTGTTTATCAGGCTCCAAAAATTCTACCTCTTTGCCTTTTAAGGAACTAGAAGTGATATTTTCAGAGGGATGGTTTTGTATATATCCCAATTGAAGGGATTGTTAATAATGTGGTAAATCTTGACTTCGTTTGTATTTAAACATTTTTAATTTTTGTGTTTAATTTATCAAACAAATAGTGTCAAGAAGATTGTATTTTTGAAAATCACCTTATAGAACTCTAGCAGTCAACAGTTCTTTCTTTGTACATGGAATGCTCTTTGCAGCTATCCATCAATGTTTGGTTTGATTTCCCCCCATTATAATTCTTCATCAGCTCAGAGAAGACATCTCTAGTGCTATATGAAATATAAATGATTCCTAGTAAATGGATGGGAATTTAGACTGTCATTTTAATTTAATAACATTTACCCACATTTAAAGTATATATAGATGAGACTACGTTAAGGACTTATTAACTTGAAATTTATTTATGTGTTCACTTGAGACACATCCCTGGAACATAAGGTGGTATATGAATTGTAAAAATGTGTCATTCAAATTGAAGCTTTTAGAATTTTATACTTCTAGGCTTCCCAATGGTCTTTCTGAGATTGAAAGATCTTGTTTAAAGTCTTACAACAGGGAGGTGAAAATAGATTTAGATGCATTTGAAATGTATAGATTGACATATTTCCTTGGTAAACAGAACTAGAACTTCTGTCCTTATGTTAGTAGGCAGGCTGAGGGACATCCTGCAGCTCTAAATGGGTTCTGCCATCCATCACACAAAGATAAAGCATATTCTAAGCGATTAAGACCATCAGTAGAAAAGAATGGTAATTGACTAGTAAGCAATACAGAGAAGAGAGGAAAAAGAAGATACTCACTAGTGAAACATGCACTTACCTAGCCCCAGCGAAACATAATTGACCCAAAAGCTTGTCACACATCTAAGGCACCCTTTGTCAGGCAAGGACCATACTAAACCATAGAAGGGGCCAAGCAAGTCTGAAAGGAAAGAAGCAAAACAAAGTGCAAATTGAGATAAAGGCTCCTATAGTCAGCCTCCCCTTGGGTCTCACCCACGTCTCTTCTAAGTGTCTCCTTCTATGTTCCTCTCTCCTTCCATGTTCCTCATGTCCTTAGTACATGTTCAAGGCCAAGAAGCAAGCATGGCTTCTTCATATGAGTCTCTGCTCCAAGTCTGCTCTCTCTGGTCTTTTCCAGCCTACTCTCCCAAAACCTTCTTAGCTTCTCCCTGGCCTCATCCACACTTCCTTTGGGTGGCTGGGGAGACCTAGGGAACCTGGAATCTCCCCTTTCTCCAGTGGAGATTCCATTGTTGCTATTAGGGAATATGTATTAGCAATTAATTAGGGCACCTGCCTAATTACTTTATTGACTTAAATAAATTCATGGGCTTCCATGAAAAATCATATTATGTAAACTGTTAATTCAAGTAGAGTCTATTAAGAAGTGATGAATGTGGAATTCAGAAATTGTATAGAATACATAAGCTAAGGAGAAAGTCATTTAAATACAAATCTTTAATTCCGAATTGATGTGTAAAAATTATATGCAAGGAATTTGATATAATACACAGGCATTCCAGACTTACTTAGGGAATAGTTGTAGAAGAAGATAGGTTTTTCATGAAATTGCTTTTGTGGAGTGTCCTATTTTGTAATGCTTAAAAAAAGTTGACCATTTATTTGGGGATTGCACTCTGGATTCTCCTTCACTCCCACCCCCTATGATTTTGAGGTCCTTTCCTTTCAATCTGCAACTGTGTAACTGTATTCCTTATTACTAATATGGCATTCATTCCTTTATCCAATAGACATCAGTGCTGGGCACTATTAGGTGATTGGGATATTCAGGTAAACAGGCACCTTTCTGCCTTTGCTGAGTGATGTGTTCCAGGTTTTCACAGGCTATGCCCCTGTGGATAACTCACCTCCCTTTCTCTTTCCCTTTCAGTCGTCTGGAATCAGTTCTTTTACTTTTTCAATCCTTAGCTAAACAGCCTTGGCAGGGTTCCAGATAAAACAAAGTATATTCCCTTAATTTTTTTCACAAGTAGTTTTATTTCTAGACAAATCTACGTATACTGTGTTTTGCCTAAATTGATTTTTAAGTAGTTCTTTTATGAAGCATTCACCTGGAAACGCTAAGCATGACACAGTACTTTGACGTTGTGATTTTTCTAGTGCCCATCACAGTATCAGAGATGTGTTAGATGATGAAACACTAGGGATTTTAGAATAAAAATTGAGCAAAACATTTAAAAGAGAAAGATGTTTCACAGTATGACTGCTTGAGAGACAGCTCTGCCCCATTGTGAATTAAAGAAATAGTTACTCATATTCTTATAGAGGCTTTATTAGACATATTCTTCTGACTTCACACACACACACACAAATACATATACACACACACAGTTTTCCTAAAGTAGTTCCCTTTTTTAGAGAACAGGCTCTTGTAAAGCATACAGGTTCGTAACCTTACCCTCAATTGATAAGTTTTAGGATCTTTGCATGTAAACACACAGTCATGTCCATCTGAATTTGAATTGCCAAATGTCCAGTTAGATAATTCCAATCTAATTCATTATAAACTTCAGACATGTATAACTTAGAGGCAATTAAGACATATTGCCTAATTCTCCTACAAAAAATACATTATTTAAAAATGCATTATTTTACAATTGTATTAAAGAACCATTATGCACTGTAACTAATTCTATATTATCAAAAAAACTGTCAGATGTAAGAGTATCTTCTTTTAGTAGGAAAAAATAACTAGTTAGCTTAAACTTTTATAGGATTACAGGTCATTTATATTTATTTTATGTATTTTCTGTTTCCCTCATGACACTTTATTTTGTTGAGCTGCTCAACATTGAATTATTGATTTGATGGAGCTCTTTACATATCAAGAACATTGATCCATTGTGATAATAAATATTTTTTCCACGTGTTTTGCTTTTCTTTTGTTTACAGTATACTTATTTTACTCAGAAGTGCGATTACTGGTTCTTTCTTTTTTTTTTTTTTTTAAAGATTTATTTATGCACACAAGAGCTGGGGTACAGGCCAGAGGTGTGGGGGGGTGAGAGGATACACCACAGAGAGCAGGGAGCAGAACAGGCAGATCAATGGAAGTACACTGCTGAGGGGAGCAGCGGGCACAGCAGGAGAGGTCTGCCGCACCATGTGGGTCCCCTCCCTGGCCGGCAGCAGGGATCGAACTCGTGCTTCAGTGACTGTGGTCTGCTTCATAGTGCGTTGCTTAACCCACTGCGCCACCAGGGAGGCCCTGGTTCTTTCTTTTAAAGGTTAGAATTAATTTTCCTAATCCCATGATTAAGTAAACATGTACTATATAGTGTTTTTCATTTTACAATAACATTGAGTGAGTTGAAATATGGCATGAGATGGGGTTTTACTTTATTTGTTCCAAATTGTTGTCTGGTAATTCCTAAGAAACTTTATTGCTTCATCATTTTCTCATTAATATTAAACACCATCTCTTATATACTAAGTTCTTAGATAAACTTTGATCCATTTCTGACCTTATTTTTTTTGGTCTTTTTTATTCTGCTGTATTGGGTATTTCTAAACCAATGATATTTCACTCAAACTACTGTAAGTTTATGGTACTTTTAAATAAATGTTAGGAAAAATTTCTTCATTTAAAATATTGTTATTTTCATTTTTATTTCAAATTTACTGTTAAAACTTGTAAAATTCAGGAAAAATTAGCTGGGATTGTATTTAACTCTAATGATTAAAATATTTGCTTAATGGGGCCATAGAATGAACATCTTAATCATTTAATTTTTCTTAAATGGCTCAGTGCAACAAACCATTTAAGGCTTTACTGTATGCAAGACATCTGAAATACATAGTTGAGAAAATAAGGACCCTTATTTTTTTATTAAGTAGATTGTTTCTCATAGATTATAAGAAGTTGTCAGATATTTTAGACATGTTCTGGAAATAAAAAGCAGGGGATTTGAGCTGAGGTAGAGAGAACCTTCATAGTTAACTGTTCTGAAGCCCTGAGGTGAACTAGGGTGTGGTTCTTTAAGGTATTTAAAAGTGAAATTGATAGGATGCTGCAATTGCTTTGGGCCTGGAAATAAGAGGGTAGAGAGGGAGGAGTCTTTGGATGATGATATAGGATGATGATCTTGTTTTGGGATTGGCCAACTGGGTGACCTAGAGATTGGGGCAGAGATGAAAATGCTAGAAGAAAGCACAGATTTCCCAAGGAAGTTGGTAGATTTGTCACTGTTGTCACTGTTATGTCCTAGTAGAGATATTAAGCAGGTAGTTATATGTAAGTTGGTTTGGTTCACTGAAGAGTCCTGGGGATACAGAGCATTGACAGAATTTATTGCACTAGACCAAGAAGACTGTCAGACTAGAAAGATGAAGTCTGTTTAGAAGAAAAAGTCGAGAAGAGGTATGAGAAATTCATTGAAACTCCTGGAAAGAATGAGAAGAATGGTACTACAGGAGAAAAGGAATAAGAAGTGGTCCAACAAATCACATGGTGGTGAAATCTCAAGTAAGATAAATTTCACAAAAGATAAATTGTGTCTTTATTGGGGTGGTGTGGGTGGAAAGATGTGGTGGAAACCTTGTTGCAGCAAGAATGAAGTATAAACATGAGAGCTTATTTGTCATTCTCTATATTTTATTATTTCTATTACTAAAGAGACTTTGAACTATAAGGAGAAGGAATCCCATTGCTTTGCTCTGCTTGTATCTCCAAATCTGTATTTTTAAATACAATACTGCTTTATCCACTGTATAACTGTGTACTAGGTTTTTAGCAGCCTGTGTCCGGTTCATGTGACATTCTGGAGCTGAGTTCATATAGTATAGATGATATGATATGATATATGATATGATTTGATATGATTTGATTTAATCTGAAATGGTTTGCTCCCTGCTATTAGGAGCATTTATTGTCTGGTAAACTGTGTTAGACAAATAAGTCATTTAATTGATTGAAAATAACCTTAAGACTATAAAGGATAACTTGAAGTTATAGTAGAACTTATAACAAAGAGGAATATGGTAGGGAGCAAGAAAATTTGCTCAGTGAATTTGAACAGAGATGGGTTTTCCTGGCTGATTGAGAGGCAGAGGTGAAGCCTGCAATTGATTGATTAAGCCACTGAGATTGAGATGAAATTGAAGAAAGAAGCAGAATCTAAATCTAGGTCTTAGGTTATTTAAAAGGTTTTAATTTTTCCTGAGAGTGACAATAAACTGTTGAAGTGCTTTATCTGGAGTAACTAAATGAGATCATTACAATGTAAAAGTTCTTGAGGGCAGTGAGTTTCTTTCCATTTTGTTCACTGCCTTCTCCTTGGTGTCCAAAAGAGAACCAGACACTTCATAGATGATGGCTCAGAAAATTTGGGCAGTGTGCTTTTACTAAGTGAGCAAATACTTAGTGTTTGAAAGGCTATTCCATCTATTATATGGTAAGCAGATCACTGTTTGGTGTGAGGGTTTGGGAAGAATACTGGCTCCTGAAAAGTTGCGGGTAAAAAGGTGGTGGGATGGAGGTGAAGAAGCACCTGTGACAGGTAGAATAACATGGTGCCACCTGTGAAGAGAGAGCTATCCAGGATGTTACATACCTGCAGCAGTCTTACAGGCCTACCTCCAAGACACTATGACTAAAGTGAACTTAGCATGCCCTTTTTCCCCCAAATGATTGTTTCTACTTACTTGGTCTTGACAGCACCAAGTGCCTCTAGATTCTTATGTACTTAAGGTGTAGCTATATTTTATTACCAAGCTCTGTGACTCTGACATATACTTTAAAAATTTCTCCTGAATTTCTCTATTCTTAGAGTCACTTCTACTCTGGATGCCCGTATCATTTCTTGCCTACACCATTGTATTCAGTACTCCTGCCCCCTTACCATTTTTTATTTTTTAATTTATTCTCTGCTTCACTTACACCCATAGTATATAAGTGAGCATTATCACTAAGCTGCCTAAAATCTCTCAGTGCTTTTCCACTGCCGATAATGTGAAGTTTAGACTGGGACATGGTGGAGAGGTATGAAAATAGACATTTGTATAGGTTTAAACCTATGACCCTCAAAGCAAATGCAATGGTGTAAGTCAGCTTTACCTCAAAACACATAATGTGTAAAAACAATTTTTTTAAAGTAACTGATGGTACTGATCTTTTTGGCAGTTTGGTTAGTTTTCTTTTTTTAAAGACTTATTCATATAAGAACTGCGGTACAGGCCAGAAATGCAGGGGGTGAGAGGAACCACCAGAGACAGAGTGGGGAGCAGAACAGGCAGATGGACCGAAATACACTGCTGAGGGGAGCAGCGGTTGAGGCAGGAGAGGTCTGCTGTGCCGTGTGGGTACCCTCCCTGGCTGGTGGCAGGGATCAAACTCATGCTGCAGTGGCTGAGGTTTGCTTCATAGTGTGTTGCTTAACCCACTGCGCCACCAGGGGAGGGTCCAGTTTGGTTAATTTTTAAGAGTAAATTTACCCAATGATTAATCAAGCTCAGTAAATGATTTTGCTAGTTAGAATCACCATTTGGGTACTTCTTAACGTTTATAGCACTTTCATTTTTTTGGTGATCTGCAGGTCACCATTGTCTGAAAACGAGCATATTGGTTTAGACTATTTCCTGCAATTACATCTCAGCATTTATATCTATCTTGAAATGTCCTTGCGTTACTCAATTTTTTTAAGAAGTAGGTAAAAAGATGCAGTCCAATGACTCCAATGGCCTCACTCTAGGTAACCAAAAATTTACTCACATGTCTTGTTTTATCACAAACTAACTTTCTTCCTTGTTTTTGGTTTATTGATTTATCTTCATTCATTCAAGATATCTCCAAGTACCCCCTATCAGACACTCTTTGGGATACAATGGAAACAGAACAGACTCTCATGCAGCGGACACTGATGATTGGGTTGACATTAAGAGACAATGCTGACGTGTGCCAACTGGAGCCGAGCTAGAGAGAGGGAAGGCAAATTCCTATTTGTCCCTGTACGAAGATGGCCCTAAGATGTTGAACATTTTTTTAAAGTACTGATAGATTGTACCTCCCTCTTCTTCTTAATCTGATTCCTGCCTCAAAAGCCATGGTCATGTACTCCAGTGACCACCTTGGACTGTAGACCAGCTACTGGCTCTTCAGAAGTGAGCACGCCCTATTCTCATCAAAGCAGTTATACCCCAGTGTTTACCTGGACTGAGCAGGTTTTATTCTCATGCTTCCACTGAGTTCACTTATGTTAGCCATTGGACTGCATATTTTTACCTACTTCTTAAGTCATTAAATAAATTCTTATGCAGATGCCCAAAATAGAAACCAGTGAAGGATCTGAGTGGGACTGAAAGGTACTTAGGATGAGGCCAAGGCTGTTCTCCTGCTTTGTCTCTGTTCATTTAGGTGACCCTGTCATCCCGTTAGACTTCCGCCCCAGAACTAGAACCTTCTTTCTAGTAGGCATTGCAAAGCCAGTATCCCAGTATGGTGGTATCCTTTTGTGAGGACAGAAGTGTCCTAGAACAGGGCTTTCTGACATGGGGCCAGCAGCCACATGTAGTTCTGGCTGCTGAGCACTGGAGTGCAGTCACTGTGACTGAGGAAACACATTTTAAATTTTATTAACTTTAATTAAAATTTAAATGGTCACATGTGGCTAGTACAGTAGTTTTGGAAGGTGCAGTAATAATATAATGCTAACTCCAGACTTAACATTTACTGAATGTGTTGCAGCTTTTCAGATTGTGGGTAAAATAACATTAGTTTTTAGATGATAATGAACTCTCTGAGGCCCTCATAGAAGCTCTGACTTATAACCTTGGACAGATTACATTTTGGCCTTCAGGTCCTTTTTATAAAATGGGTGAATGTGTAGGACCTTGCCATAGTGAGATTTACAATGAGATAAAGCTTTTAGATCATTTGGTACAGGGCCTAATGCTTGATCTTAGTGATCTAAGTTTTTTCTTTATATATTTTATACTTGTAAAAATAAGATACACTCATTGCAAATCATTAAAAAAAGTAAACTAAAAATAACCTATAAACGCATCATCAGGTAAGCAACATAAACATTTATGAGATGTAGAAAAAATTATATTTCTGGTTCATACTATGCTTTCCTCTTTGTTTTGAAAGCATATGTTTGAATGCTACAAAGGGGCTTTGGGAGACATGGTAGTATGTGCATACTTTGCCTGGAACAATCTTTGTAGTGTATAAAAATTCATTTTTAAGAGTTATTTTTATACATATAAGAGCTGGGGTACAGGTCAGAGATGTGGGGGGGTGGTGAGAGGATCCACCAGAGACAGAGTGGGGAGCAGAACAGGCAGACTGACTGAAACACACTGCTGAGAGGAGCAGCAGTGAGGCAGGAGAGGTCTGCTGCGCCATGTGGGTTCCCTCCCTGGCCGGAGGCAAGGATGAACTGGGTGCTGCAGTGGCTGCAGTCTGCTTCATAGTGTGTTGCTTAACCCACTATGCCACCAGGGAGGCCCATAGTATATAAAAATTCTTAGGAAATATTTTGTGATTGCTGAAAGGTGTTTTACAACTGGTGAATTAAATATAATTTACTAGTGGTTTTGCCGCTTTATTTTTTATTTAATATTTCCAGTGTGGGAATTATTTTTAGGGTGATGGAAGAAAAGATAAGTAGATGATTTTATCAGTTAAAGTTGTCATGTATCTTGAAAGCTCTAAAATCTTAAAGTTAAGGCTCTAGGCATGCTGTATGGTATTACAGTAATAAGTATTCACTTAAAAGACTAAATGTCTTGAGTACCTTCTGTGAATCAGGCACTGTAGAAATTGTTGGGGAAGAAGTAGGAGTAAGATGGCATCATTTCCCTAAAGTCAATTACAATCTAGTGGGAGAAACAGATTTTGATTCTGAATACAATGCGATCAGTGTTTAACAGGGATCTGGATAGTGTAATATGGATCTATGGGAGAGTCTGGACCAGTTGGGGGTGAAAGGGTTGTCAGCAAAAGGTTTGTGGCTGAATTGAAACCTGATGGAGTTAAAAAGCTAGACTTAAAACAGAAGTGACTAGTATTCTAAGATGCTATGATGAAAATCTGACTACCCAGGGTAGGGAAGAAGTGAGTGGAGCAGGCATTTGGAGAACTGCAACAGTTCATTAAGGAGCTCAGATATGGGGATCGAGGTGGATGGGAGAAATGAAAATAGGTCTGGAGCAATTGTTGGAGCTAGATGAGTCAGAGTTCCTCCTGTGTCCTGTGAGGAACATGGGCTTTATGATCAAGTTATAAAAGGTTTTTGAAGATCGCTAAGAGGAGAGGGGCAAGGTCTCTGATCACATCTTTGGCATATGTGGTAAAATGCCTAGATATGATTTAAGAATGAATAGTAAAAGGCAGGACTTCCTTTTATAAAGTGTGTTGTTGAATAGACCAACTGAGAGAAGATATGTGAAAAGGGTTTGAAGTGAGTTAACTTCTCTGAGTGTTTGAATCTAGAACTTGGTGGGGTTATTAATTTTTATAGGCCCCAAGCAAAAGACTAGTAGGTCTTTTGTTTTGAGGGAAATAATTCACCAGAGAGTGCTAAGTATAGATGAACCAAGCAAGGCTTTATTAGAGACTCATGCATGACAGAACCAGCACAGGAAAGGAAGATTTAGCTGGACACCTGGAAGTGGGGGTAGGAGATAGTTTAAGGTAAGACTAGTATTAGCTTGATAGAAAGAAAAAAGGAAAATCCTAATAAAAATCCCCCAATTACCGCTCCCCACCATTAGAAAATGCCCAGCCAAACAGGGTCAGCCCAAAGCAGGGCTATTGAGGACCTAAAGCTTGCCACAAGTGTAAGGTTCCTTCTGGTGGGGAACAGCAAGCAAGGGGTAAGGCAGGTCTAGGACAAAAGAAGCAAAATCAAAATACAAATCAAGTCATCATTCTTATGTGTCTTATGTCCACGTCTCTTTCAAATATCTCTTCATGACTCTCCTCCGTGCATCTTGTTCCAATTCCCCTAAATTTCCTGGGTGCAAGTCAAAGCTGGAGAATCAAGAAACCACCTGCCTTTCATGTGTATAGCTTCATCTGGCTGCTCAACCCCACTCTTAGTTTCCATTAACTCCTCCAGCTTGCTCTGGAAGTTTAGTTTATGGCACAGTGGGACCTGTAGTCCAAAGGGGCTCTGCCTTATAAGTGAGGGTGGGGAAAATGTCACCTCCCCTTCATGGAGGATCTGCAACAAGGATCTAATGCTTTGTCTACCATGGTGCCTCATGGTCAGTGTGGTAGACGGTATTGTTTGGACAGTATTCCATGATTAAGTTCACCTGTTCAAAAAGGACTTAGAGCAACTCATGCTACTTGCTGGCAGATTCTTTTACCTAGGCTGCCTCATTGGGATTCCAGTTAATAAGTCATCACCATAATGGTGTGAAAAGAGCACTCTTTTTTGGAGTGATCAATGTGTGTCAGGTATTCAACCAATCACATAATCATTAGCTGATTTAATTCCCATAATACAGTGGTTGAATAATGTGGCAAATTTTATGTGGGAAGTGGCCCTAACTCTTTATGATTATCTTCTAATAAATGAAGTCATAAGGAAAAGGGGTGGTTGAAAAATTGAAGAGAAATTATTATTTTTTTTTTTATGCATACAAGAGCTGGGGTACAGGACAGAGTTTCAGGAAGTGAGAGGATTCACCAGAGACAGAGTGGGGAGCAGAACAGGCAGACTGACGGAAACACACTGCTGAGGGGAGCAGTGGGCGAGGCAGGAGAGGTCTGCTACGCCATGTGGGTCCCCTCCCAGGCCGGCGGCAGGGATCGAACTCGTGCTGCAGTGGTTGCGGTTTGCTTCATAGTGCGTTGCTTAACCCGCTGCGCCACCAGGGAGGCCCTGAAGAGAAATTATAAAGCAACATTGGGGAGAAGTAACAGTAGTTATCACAAGGTAGAGAAAGGGGAGCCCCTATAAGAGACTAAAAAGGGGCAGCTAAAAGACCTGAGGAAATGAGGAGAGCATCATAACCATGAAGTCCCAGGGACAATGTTTCAAGAAGGAAGCAAACAAAGCCAGAGGCTTCAAAGTGTCAGATAAAGAATACGAACTCTTCTTGGGTTAATAATGAAGAAACAGTTGAAAAAAGTTTCAGTGGAGTCCAGGATTATTTTTAGTCAGGGTTTGTTGAGTCTTTCTGCCTGTAATCGCAGACCTGATTTTAGGGGAGTAAACCATGCAGTTTCTACCTCTGGAATGGGATTGTTTTTCTTCTATTCTGAAGCTAGAATTCTCAGGGAAGGACTGAGGTGGCACATCTTTCTTGGCTTTGCTGGCATGTCTGGGCAAGTCACTGCTATCTCTGATACCAGGTCATGAAGAACATGGTGGTTGTGAGAGTAAGACAGTTGCAAGTGCAGCGTGGGCGCTTTGTAGACAGTCTTATAGTCGTCCACTGCAAGTATGTGTAAGGTGGAATGGAAGTGAGGAAGCAGAGAAAGTGAGTATAGATGACTTTTTAAAGAACCTGGACCGGGAAAGAAAATCATGGTGAATGTTTTGGTGGTAACAAAACAGGGACAACTGGACATTATTAGTGCAGTTATTTATAACCAAGTCATTGATGGAAATTTAGTAATGAGTATTACAATTGCATTTAAAAGCAAGAGGTAGATGTTAATATGATATTTGTGAAGAAAATTGCTATGCAGAATATATTCCTGTGGTCATAGTAATTTAGTGAGCAGTAGAAATCTAGTTAAAACCACTAATTTCAAAATAATTTTATCTGTGGTCACTTTATTGTCAGACATGTTCTTTGGGTAGTCTTTGTGTTTGTGATGATCATAAACCATAGCTGCAGAAAGAAACCAGATAATTTTTTAAAAGATTTTTAAAATTTATGCATACAAGAGTTTGGTGTAGGCCAGAGTTACAGGGGGTGAGACGATACACCAGAAACAGCATGGGGAGCAGAACAGGCAGATCCACTGAAATACACTGCTGAGGAGAGCAGCTGTCGAGACCAGAGAGGTCTGCTGCGCCAAGTGGGTCCCCTCTATGACTGTGGATGGAACTCACTGCAATGGCTGGGGATATAGCTTCATAGTGCTGAGACTTAACCCCTTATTCCACTAGTGAGGCCCCTCAGAGAATATTATTTTGCAAAACATCTTTGTGGCCATGTAATCTCAAATGCTTAACTTTGTAGGTTCAGAAAAGTGTCATACATAGAAATGAAGGGTAAGGAATTAATCAGACAGCAGTGAATATCAGAAGAAGAAGGGACTGTTTTCTTTTTGGATAGAGACCCAAAAGTTAGAGAGCTAGGAAATCTAGAACTTCCTTCTTGGCCCTTTATGGAGAATTGAGGCACAGCACATTCTTGAAACCTGTTGCAGGTAAGGGGAATGGAATAACCCAGTTAATATAAAATAAGGGGCACTCTGCCCCTATAAATTGTACCTGAATAATATGGGAACTCTCCAGCAGTGAAGGGAGAGTTGTAAGTACTCAATAGTGTCTGTGACATAAGCTAAGCCAAAGAGCTTTTATTTTATTTTGTGGACAGAGGTTTTAAGTTGGGAATAAATAAGATCAGATTTGTGTTTCAGAAATAACAATCATTAAAATACTGATGATCAGAAAGTTAGGTAACAGATCATTCCCATACTCACCTAAAATGTATCGGTCACAGAGTTGAAGCAATTTTCGTGTCTCCAATATCTCCCCATATTTCCTCCTTTACATTCTCTATGTATTTACTTGCTGTTGATGGTATGTTTTTAAATTAGGGTTGATACCTGAATTGTAACACAGAGGTTGAGATTGTCAAAGTTAGGAATGTAACCATCCTTAAGAGAAACATGTTTATGCCTATTTTAAAAATGCCTACCTGAGGGGGCATTAGAACATTGACCTCAAATTGTTACATTTTTACTGCTTGGTGTGTTTGGGTGTGTAACACACACACAACCATCATACTGATAGGCTCTGATAAATGATAAGTGGCCCGTGCCTGGGGCACCTGGGCGAGAACTCTAAGAGGATGTGGGACTGTAGTGGGCAGTGGAGAATGTGCAAGATAGGACAGGTTCTTCTAGGTGAAGTAAATCATGGCATAGAAAAGACAGGCAGAAAAGCCCGGAAACACCAAAGTCCTCTGTGTACATAGAGCATAGTCTTGGAGGGAAGACACTGGGGATAAAACTACCAGTGAGTCCCAAAGAGGAAGGTAGAGGAGACCCATAGGGGGTTAGTGCCTAATGTGAGCAGCACCTTACTAGGGTTTTAAACACATCTCCTTTAATCTCCTGCTAGGTCCCTTGGAGGCAGAGGGGATACCCCTCTTTTGAAGGAGGGCCTGAGGCTCAGGATAATAAACTCACCTGAGGTTCACTACTCACAGTAGTCTACCTTTGGAACCAAGTAGTCTCTCTGCTATCTTACCACTGTTATCATTCCATGGACTTCAAACTTTTATTCTCAGACATTGTCAAAGGGCTCTGAGGAGGAGTGGATCTTGCCAGAAGTGCTCATGAGGGAAATGAGATGGCAGCCTTCTGGACCCTGGATGGAAGACAGGAGCAAGTGTTATACTGTTCTGACCTACATCTCTGATCCAGATATCAGTCACTAAATGACTTTATTTAGTCAGAACTGATTTGCCATATTTCCAAAAGAGAGAATAGTTAAATTCACTATCCAGTTTTCCAGATTCTTCTTCCCTGTTTTCCATTTGTAGTGCCTTGGTTCCACCTCAGCTTAATTGTCTTTTAGTGCAAACCTTGTAGGTTCAGTGCCAGACTACATACTAATTGACTCAGAAGTTCTTCAGTCCTTAACACCTCTGAAACAATGATGTTTCCTCTGTGATAATCCACATGCTGAACTTTGATAGAAAAGGATGCACCGCCTACCATTGTGAGCTTTGTTTTTTTTTTTTTTTTTTTGCACTAATGTCTCTAGAATGGCGTGTAAACAAGGAAAACGTAGCATGTTTATGCTTCATACCTTAAAAACACATCTGGAACTACTTGAATGAACTAAAAGTAAAATAAGTGCCATGGCAGATTATGCCATACCTTTTCTTTTCACTTAAAGAAAAAAAAAAAAAAAAGGAAATGGAAAACATACCACTCCTAGAAGGCCCTGACATTGAATTGGATATTGAAATGGTATCGGTAATGTATTTATATATGCCACATTTTCTTCCATGCATCAGCCATCTTTCGTACATATGTGTTGGCTATTTGCCATGTAAGTTGAAATATTACCACATAAGGGAAGATCATCTTGTTTAGGACTGGTGTGAACCATTAAAGTAGAAGTACCTGGTTACATATGCCTTCCTGATCGTTTAGGGGTTTTTTTTCCCCCCTCCCCTGTTACTTTTTTAAAAGTCATTTTGTATCAGTCTTTCAATAAATGTCAACACTCCCCTGTGGCCACTAAAAATAGAAATTACACATTAGAACAGTATAATTTTCATGAACTTAAAAAATTACATAAGAAATATTATAACTTAATATTGGTTTTACTATATCCTCCAATTTGAAATGGAGTGAAATGCTTCTGTGGTTAAATCATAGCTCTTTGGCTGTTTGCTATAAAAGTTTCAAGAATATATATTTCAAATTTTTTTTTTTAATAATCCAAAACAAATGCAACAGAGCGCAGCATACTTGAAACACGTTTTCTGAATTTATCTTAAATCTCTCTACTCCAGAGGGTTTTTGTGTGTGTATGGCTTAGGCCTGGCTGGTTATTTCACCATCCATTCCCATCCTGGATTGATTGCTCTGAACAGCACACAATGAGTTACACATGGTCCTACTTTGTCTTAGTTTTTAGGACCTCTGGCTTGGAACCCTGTTTGATCAGAGGGAAGCTAACTGTTGCTGAAATTTGGCTAATGTTAAAATCCTAAATATATACAGTCTGGTGAAGATGTATATATTCCTGCTAGAAGTGTTGGGGGTTTGCCATGAATTGGTCCAGTGGCTATTGTTCTAAAATATCGATGGCATTTCAAGAATATTTAAAAAAATATATATCATCTATCCATTACCACTTCTAGCTTTACTTCTTTTACGTTGTTTCTACTATTTACTTGGATAGGAATCATTGCAAATGTGGACCATCACAGGCGTGCAGCATATCATCAAATCAAAAATCAAATCAAATCAAAAATATAAATCAAATATTATACATTATAAAATCTAATGCCTTTATAAAATCAAAAAAGAAGAGCAGATATGAAGATTATCTTAAAATTTGAAGAGAAAATTCATTTCCAGTGTTACAGTTTCTTTCACTTTTGCTTAGTGTGGGCTATTTTAAAATTAGTAGAAATTATGGATTTAGGGAGACATGTTTTCCAGTTTAGGTATCGCTCTAGGACTACAGAGGTAAGGAAGGCAGGGGTTCCATTGGCTAAGGCTCAGCGTTCAGGGGTGAACAAAGCTGTGCAGGGTAACGTCCCTCTCCGTTTTGGTCCCTCCTCTTTTTCCTTCCATTGCTTTATTTATTTTTTCATTATTCCCACTCCTCCTCCCCCCACCCTCCTGCTCTTCCTCTCTGTCTGTGCACCCACGTGCTTCAAATCTGTGTATCTGGACTGCCTTCTCCAACAGTTCAGCGTGAGTGTTAGCAGAATGAAAACCAGATGGACCAGCAGTTCCCACTGTTATCTCCCTGCCGACTCTGGCAAGCCTCTCCTCTTCCCTCCTTCCTTGGCATGGCAGAAATATTTGCCTTTATTTAGGGAGACTTGTATTTACTGCTGTACCTCTTTCTCAGTTGCAATGTAAGTGGAAAGCTATTTATTCCCTTGTTGAGGTTGGTTGAGGTGAGTGGCTGTGGGGTGTATTTAACTGTAGAAGTGTTTGTAAACCTGTTTTGTTTATGTGTTTTTCTAGAAAAGGTGACTTAACTGATGACACTGGTTGTTAAATTTTTGGGAAAAGTAGATAGGAAGATGTGTTTTTAGGGTTAGGGTTAAAGTTAAAGTTAGAAATGTTCTCTGTGAATCTGCTGATAATCCAGTCCTTTCATTCTCTTGTAGGGACTTTCACAGCTCTTCACCCAGCAGCTGATCAAGAAATAGAGACCCTGATTCTGTTAATTCACTAGATTGTCATTCAAAACACTCTTAAAGTGATTTCTTTTCCATTCTTTTATTACGAATCACCCCTAATTTGGTGTTAGTGTTATTTCGACTTTCAAATGTTCTGTTCCATTGCAAATTAAGTCTTAGGAAAGTGCTTAGAATAAAGGTGGAGTAGGTTTGGAATTGTCATTAATTTAGGCTTTCATTGTCTTTTAGTAATTAACTCTTACATAATTTTGAGAATTGCTATGATCATCATCATTCTTTATCAACAACCTATGTTACTTTACTTTTCAAAAGTCTGAGTGGGAAATACCAGCATCTGAGGTTGCAAGGGACATTTCAAACACTTTTGGGGGGTGTACACGTGCACACATGCATGCACACGTGTTTGTAGAAAATTGGAGCTAAAGAAACACTCATTTTTACTGAGAAGTGTTGCTTTGATAAGATTAGACTGAGAAAAAAATTCAGAATTTCAAAGGAAAAGTATACTTAGTAGAAGGCAGTCTGGAAGTGCAAATGTTCACTATTGGGTCTTCAAGAACTTTCTCCATCTGTTACATACTCATGACAATATACTAGGAGATTCTTTAGTTCTTTTGAGTTCACCACTTGGAACTTTCCCATTCTTGTATTAGTCTGCCTAGAATTCTTAATATTACTGGTCTTACCTTTTAAAATATTGGGTCATAAAGTTGTGAAGTCACAGTTAAAATAGCTTAGCTTCATTGTATGACATGCAATATTTATATAGTAGTGTTTTGTTTTTTTTTTTTTTCTGAACAGGACAGAAAAAAATTGCAGTGAGGTATAATTTGAGAGACAGAACCTGCTTCATTTCATAGGCCAGAAAATTATTAAGCGCAGAAACCGAATGGCAGGTGTTAGAAAATCTCACAAAATACCAGCTCTTGCCAGTATCTCACCTGCATAACAGAGCTTCAGATTTGTGTTATTTCTGAGCTGTCTGAGAGGCTCATTACCATCCTACTTCCTCATCTATTTTTTGCTTTGTGCTAATGTTGGCTTCAGCTTTCAGTGAAGTTGTGCTGTTGCGTATAACACCACCAAGGTAGCATCTGCCCCAGACAGAAATAACAATAGGATGTAAAATAACCCAGTTACAAATGAGGTCCTGCCATCTGGCTACACCTTCTTAAGTGGGGTTTGGATGATAAAGTCCTGATTTAAACTTCAGTAGATAAGTCTATTTTATTGATAGATGATGTTGGATTTCTTCTGTTCACTTGCTTGTAAAAAAAGATGAACCCCACTTAAAAATCGGAGGTGTTTAAGGAGTAAAATAACTTGTTCATGGTGGCGTCCTCCAGATCGGACTGAGAAGCACTCCACGATGCCAGACTCACCTGTGGATGTGAAGACCCCGTCTAGGCTGACTCCGCCCACGATGCCACCTCCCCCAACTACTCAAGGAGCTCCGAGAACCAGTTCATTTACGCCGACAGCATGTGAGTGAGCACTTCTGCATTTCTTGTTAACGTTTTGCAGTTACAGTGGAAATTTTTAATGTAAATAAAATAATGAAAGGAAAATAAGATCCAACATCAGTGTATTTGTAGAAATGATGACCATCTCTGCTCTTACCTCCCACCCCAATATTTCTTTCCCTGTGAGTAGGTAGTAGGTACAGAAGTGTATCTTAGGTATAATTTGTATGACTGCCAGTCCTTGCCAGCTTTTTAGTATTGCTTCCAAGCTGTAATCTGCTGTGATTTCACAAGTTTGACTTAATGTGGAGTTTTTATTTTAGTTTGTTCAGTTTGACTTGGAACATGGAAATACACACAATAATTTCTAGGTTACTGCTGATCTTCTGATAGTACTTTGGATGATGAAGTTAAATAGTTAAAAATAATGTCAAGTTCTAACATCCTCAGTTAAGAGGGGTGTTACGGTGTGTAACAGTTTCATACAGAAAAGTTTCTGAAATGAGGAGTCTCTTTTTGACTTGCATCTATCAGACCTTTATTAAAACTACAAGTCCCAGCTTGGTTGGATCACAGTGTGGTCTGCATTAATGGTGTGTATTGCTTTCTGTGTTGTCAAGGAAAGGAGAGAACATTTTTTTTTTTTTAAAGATTTATTTATTTATGCATATAAGCACTGGGGTACAGGCCAGAGGTGTAGGGGGGTGAGAGGATTCACCACAGAGAGCGGGGA
>JAGFMF010011568.1:15649420-15652801 GCA_019455555.1 Galemys pyrenaicus | reverse complement strand
CCCTGGCCGGCAGCAGGGATCGAACTCGTGCTGCAGTGGCTGCGATTTGCTTCGTAGTGCGTTGCTTAACCCACTGCGCCACCAGGGGAGGCCCAGGAGAGAACATTTTAACAGAGCAGCAAGTTCTCTTTTCTATGCTTTACTGTAGGGATGGCAGGTAGGTTTGTTTTCATCAGTTCTGGTAAAATCATCTCCAGGGATTTGTGAAAGTAATAAGTTTTCTTGTTGCTGAGAATACTATTTATAGACCATGTGCCTCAAAATCTATATGAATGAAAAAGAAAGGACAGAAATAGATCCATGGATTGTAAGGGATTGGAGAAAAACATGTACCAGGCTGTTTATGCAGTGTTGAACTGCCATTTAAAAGACCTTTCAAAAGTGCAAGGAGCAGGAGGCTTCGACAGTGCCTAGTTATAACCCTGTCATCTTGTATTTGGTTTGTTGTTACCCAAAGCTACAGCAAAAGGCATATGTCTATCCCAGTGATAGCCTAGTGAGAGGTCCTGGCGAGCGATCATTTCTTGACAGGTTGCTCTGGTACGCATTTGAGCAGGAGACCATTTTAGCATTATGAAAAATAGCGTACTTAAAACATCTTCAAACTATTGTTGGAGATAGTTTATCAAAATTATACTTAAATGATGGGTCTGATAAAGATCAATTTGTCAAATTAATTGATTTTACATGATAAAAGCAACATCTTCTATAGTGAGAAATGTGCAGTATTTTCTAGCTTCGTTCTTATGAATTATTACCTTGATGTTCACATAAATTTTATCAGGAATGAGTTTATTGTGTTGGCATCCATTCATGTAGTTAGTTGGTTTGAGATATCCCTTTCCCATTTCTTGAAATAACTGCTTAATGATTGCCGCATACATTTGGTTTCCTATGTAAAATCTGCATTTCCCCTGCAGAAGTGGTTAAGAAATATGAGGGGGAAAATAGCCTTCTAATTGGGTGGTATAAGGTTAAAACTTGAAAGTCCTATTTCTATAAACACAGCTGTCAGTTGTGTGTACAAAACATGATTAAAAATGTGCAGTGATAAATTTAGTCTCCACCAAATGTACACTTTCTCTAGGGGAGCAGTTTAGAAAGGAATAGTCCTGTTATATTGATGTAAGCCTGTGACAAAAGGCTGACATCCAAGCGCTGTTTGTTCTGTGTTTGAAACATTTCAGGTGGTTGGCATATGTGCACATGGGAGGCAGGGCTGTGCCTGCGCTACAGCCGACTCCCGTTTATTATTAGCTTCTGTGCTCAATGCCATCTTGCAATGTGAGGAGCAACCCCCTGTAGTTAGACAGTACCTGAACCTGGGGTGACCTTCTGAAGGCAAAGCATTTAACAAAAGTCTCAGCGGTTTTTAAATTGCAAAATCTCGATTTAAAGGGAAGGAAACTTTGTTGTATTTCCTTGTGCTTGTTCTCTGTAAGTTTATTTTTTTCTTTCTGATTTTCTGCCTTGACAGTAACTAATGGCACCAGCCATTCACCTACAGCCTTGAATGGCGCCCCATCACCGCCCAATGGCTTCAGCAATGGGCCTTCCTCTTCCTCTTCTTCTTCTCTGGCTAATCAACAGCTGCCCCCAGCCTGTGGCGCCAGGCAGCTCAGTAAACTGAAGCGGTTCCTTACTACCCTACAGCAGTTTGGCAATGACATTTCACCAGAGATAGGAGAAAGAGTACGCACCCTGGTTCTCGGACTGGTGGTAAGCAAATGGAAATCAGCCCAATTTTGGGGGTGGGAGGGGAGGGGTTCAGGGTCAGTGTATGGGGGAGATTCAGAAGTAGAGATCCTTTGCTGCTTGGCTGGGATAGGTTTCTAGTCCTGAAGAATTGTATGCAAGTCTGATTAACCACAGAGTAACAAGTTTTTCAAAATCTGCATTAAAAGAAACCATAACCGTGGTTTCTTTTACTCTGAGTACTAAAGATAGGGCTATACAGAGTTACTGTTACCTTGACTGTAAGAGTGTGTGTGTGTGTTTGTGTGTGTGTGAGAGAGAGAGAGATTTTCAATAAGTACATCCTCCTGGCATAGCTAGTGGCTTTTAACAATGACAAGATGTTTTTGTTATGTTAATGATTCATTTAATTTAATTGGGTCCTCATTTTAACTTAGTTGCTTTGGGGGATTTTTATTATCACCCTAGATGAACAAGAATTTATAACAAGTAACACATTCCTTTTTTTTTTAAGGCTAATAATCTTATAGCATTTTTTTTATTGTGGTAAAATATACAACATGTAAAATTAACATTTTAACCATTTCTAAGTATTTAGTTCTGCATCAAACATTAAGTATATTCACATTATTTTGTAATCATCTCCACTGTCCATCTCTGGAACCATTTCATTATTCCAAACTGAAACTCTATACCCATAAAACAATAATACACCAGGATAACGCCTTCCCCTAACTCTTGGTACCCATTAATTGGTTAAAAAAAAACAAGTTTTTAAATTTTAGTTGTTGTTATAGGTAGAATCTCTTAGGCCATTAGTTTTGAGAATAGAAGTGTTAATTAATTTGGGCACGTTATATTCTGTACATTATCATACTGAACATTAGAACCTTCATTGTTTTTTTCCATCCTAAATCAATTTTTATATACTGTGATTTTTGATACGAGCAGAGATTTCATTTATGAAAGCGATTTTCCCATAGCAAACTGAGTCAGGGAGAAGCTGTGAGCCACATATTTTGTCCTTTTGTCATCCAGGCTTAAGGTGGAAGTAAAATTCACATGATAGACAGCAGTTTCCTTTTTCTTGAAATAGAGCATTTATTTTTATTATGTGGACTTATCATGGGCAAAGCCATACAAGTTGTGTTTTGCAAAAGAATTCCCAGAATTAAAAGGCTGGATGAGCATCTAGTGCAGTAGACATGCTTCAAATAACAATATCTCACATTTGACAGATTTTGCAATTCAGTTTTCACCTGTTAATTCCCTCTCCTCTGCACTCCAAGAACAAAATGATTTCACATTTCCCACCACTTTACAACTTCCCTTTACCCTTCTAGGACTGGAAGGTGATTTTTGATGGAAGCGTGTGGACATACTGTAGTTACTTTCGTCAAAATATCTTTTCCCTTTTATTAGTTTGACATAATAAGCTTTTCATTAAGTTAGTTAGAGCAGAAAACCACAAGGTAAATCCAAAGCATCATTTTCACCAAAGAAAATGGTGAAAGTTGTTATTAGTAAAAAATATGTTTTTGTTTTGATTTTTTTTTTTACAACATTCTCGTGTTCATTAACAATACATTCCATAACTTCAAATATGAAAAAAATTGGTAGTTCTGAATTCCCACATATTAAGCAACACATATATTTTGGGACACAGCATGTTATTTTTTTGAGATA
>JAGFMF010011568.1:15626920-15644420 GCA_019455555.1 Galemys pyrenaicus | reverse complement strand
CTTACACACACACTCCATGATGATTTTTACAAACCTTAAAAAGATGCTTATCGAATTGCTGTTTCATTGATTTATGGCATGTAGTATCTGAGATGTACCTTCACTGGGGAGGAAAAAGAAAGAGCTTAAATATTTGACTGTATTACCCACATGGTCATCTAGATTAACTGCAAGGGTTTATTTTTAGCACTGTTCTCATATAGGAAATGGGTTTCTATTGTCATAATGTGGAGTATCTGCAGCAAATACCCTAGTTCTTTATATGTTATGTGAAAACATGCTTTGGTATTGTTAGTAAATGGTCCCTTGATTAATTATCTCTAAACATTGATTGGAATTACAAGTAGCCCGGCTGGTGCCTGTTTCTGATATGCTAGGGGGTTTATTTTTAAGGCTGTTGACCCCAAAGATTGAGGCGTCTAGACCTCCTATATTCAGAAACATTTTTCTACCTGAAGGTGTTTTGTCCATTTACCTGTTTCCTACCAATAAATTCCTTTTGTTACAAAGAGATTTATGCCATTGAGTTTTTCCTGAATTTGGAGTGTTTAGTGTTATTGAGGATGAGTATTGTTCACCCCTTATACCATCTGTTCTATTCCCATGGCCTCCAAAAAAATAAAGAGAAAAAGCAACAGCAACCTGGATTTATAATGTCAGAGTAAGTTTACAGAGTAAAATTCTATCCAAGGTTTTCATTGTAATGCCTTATGATGTGTGAAATTTTCTTTTTTATTGCTTTTGCGATTGTCAGAATTACCTATCACAAGCATGTTCCAAAGTCTTTTTCAAAGTGCTGGACTCTGAGGAGAGTGACAGCTACACAGAGTTTATTCTACACATATATATTTTACATTTTATATATATATAAAATCTTTGAATATATACTTGAATATATATAATATATATTCCTGAATATATATAATATATATTCTTGAGTACATATATATACAATATATATTCTTGAGTAAGGCCAATGCAACAAAAGCAGATTACCTTTGTAGACTAGTGCTATTAGGGCTTTGTGCATGACCCCCAGCCAGCATTTCTGACCATACTTAGGCCATTACTTAACATTGTATAATGAGTATGCTGATTATAAAAAATCTTGCTTTGGTGGTAGGAGAGCTACAGTGACTACACCTTAGGGGAGAAAAAAACATTTGAAAAACATGTAAAGCAATGGCATTTCATAAATAAACTAATCAATAGTTGACTCAAATATATTTCATAGGGTTTGTTTCTTTTATCAGGCCACGTCACCTGTTACAAAACTGAATGGTTTAGGGAGCCTTTTCTGACATGACTCAAACCATGTATAAATTTCCTGTATACGTTATCCTCCTTGGTAAAAAGAGAAAGTGCTCATGGGTGAAAATGGAACTTTATATCCCACACAGTTGCAATCTCATAGAGTTTATAATTATATGTTCAAGTATGAGGAGACCTTACAAATCAATGTGTGTCACTTTCAATGTTCTCATTGGGTTTGAGGCAGGAGGGGTGAGATGACCAACAAACGGCCAGGTGCCTCATGCACAGGTTATCCCAGGCCCAGGAGTGAGGGGTGGCTACTGCAGTACCCCAGACTAGGAATCTTGCTGGGGATTCAAACCTATTGCATGCATTCAGTGATGTGTTAGGTAGCTGCCTTGCATGCCCTGCCAGTGTTAGAAAAGCAGGGGAGGCCTGTGGGCCAGAAGGAGCCTTTGGGTGCATTCTTTCTTCCTTGTCATGCCTCCCGTAGGCCAACCTGCCCCTGCTGCAGCGTGAACTCCTCCATTGCGCAAGGCTGGCCAAACAGAACCCTGCCCAGTACCTCGCCCAGCATGAACAGCTGCTTCTGGATGCCAGCACCACCTCACCTGTTGACTCCTCAGAGCTGCTTCTCGATGTGAACGAAAACGGGAAGAGGCGAACTCCAGACAGGTGAGTGGGAGTCGGAACTTTGGATTAAACATGGACTTATTCTTATGCCAGTGCTAGGAAGGACATGTTTCATGTCCAAACTGCTGACCTATATACTCTTGCGAAGCAGTGGGCAGCTAGCATGGCCATCTTGGGAATACTCCCCTGGCCTGAGGTGTTTCTGAGTGAGTCTCTCCCCTGTATCAAGTCAGTAGGCTTTTGTGCAGGCCAATCTTTGCGACTTGTATTATTAAAGGGAAAGGTGAAGGTGAATGAGACTCAAATGTGCCCACTGCCCCTGATGACCACACAGTCTCGATTGAAAGTCTCATTTATTATATAACCCAGCCCTACCACCTATTTTACCCTTCAGTGTTAAGAAATTAGCTGTTCCCAGTTTCCTCAAAACATGGTTTGAAAAGCTTAGCCTTTATGTGTTACTCTATAAACAATGTAGTAACTACTTAATTTGGGTTTTCTATGAAGTGAGAGAAAGTTTCTGGGATGTTAGATTAACTGAGCAAGGATAAGAGTTAAGTAGCAGGGCTAATAGAGGGCATTTTTACTGAAAAAATATTACTTACCAGGCAGTAGTTATTCTGTCAGGCACTTTGCTCTTATAACTGAGAATTCTAAGAAATGTAAACTAGTAACTCTTCTCCATTAAACCTTTCAAAGTAGTTGCTGAATAAGGAACACTCATGAAATGTTTCATGTGCCTTATTAAAAATGTTTCCCCAAATACCTTATCTACCTTATCTTTATATATAATTATTTTCTAACATAGGAATGTAAAGGTCTATTTGTGTGTTGCAGAATATTTGTAAAATGCAGGAATCTTTACGGGAAACCGAATTAAAAAACCTGTCATATGTTTGGTTTCCTTTTCCTGCTTGTCCATTTTCTCTTTCTACATTTCATCAGACATGAGTGTAACAGCCTCTGAGAGGTTAAGTGGCACAATTATGTTTCAGATTCCTGGGAGCTTACAAATCTTGGAACTGCTTAGAGACATCTATCTGTGACCGACTTAGTTACCCTTAACTGTATTAGCTGCTTTGCAAATAGGAATACTATTAAAAGCCAGTCAGTTTACATAGAGTTATTACATAATCCTCTGTTAAGCACCTTTTTATGTTAAAAATCTCTGGAATTATTCTCCTTTTGAAATGGGACCTTGTAAGTGTTTAAAATTCCTAAGCAAAACATTAGTTTACTTGGTGGCGCATCTTCATATGGGACTTAGCATCATTGCTACTTTTTGCAAATCATATTTCCTTTCTCATATTTAAACATTTAGCTTTTACAGGGAACTGCTTAGTCCAGGTATCTGAGTGGTGGGTTTACCTGACATGGAAATTGAAGAAGTAGCCCAAGGATAGATGTCGCATCTGTGTGCTTCTAAGCTTAATCCACTTGGTCTGTAGGGAATCAGTACTGTGTGCAGGTGCTGAGAGGTTTTAGCTACATTTTTCTATGATAATGTGGTAGAAGCATTAAGGAGAGACTGGATGGGAAATTGGGAATAAGGTTTGTGTGGGTGGGAGACGGTAACAGCGAAAGGTCTAGATAGCTATAGTAGATGTAAAGCTAATTCTCTAGGCAAAATTGGAATTGAACATGATCTATTCTAGAAACCGTAACGGCTCAAATACTGTAGGAGAGGGGATATACCTGGTCATTTCCCTCCTGGTTCTTTCCTGGTGTTTTCTATTTTGGTACTATGCCTTTAAACTTGTCTTGGACTATGCCGAGGTAAGCCCCCTGCACTATGGACTAACTGATAGGGGGATTTTCAAATTCCACAGATACTTAGCATTTTTGTTTTGATACCCAGTAGCTGTGTGTACCTGCATGCTTACATTCAGTCGAGTAAAACTCTTCAAAGAGACTTTAGTCTCATTCCTTGGGTTTCTTCACAGCCAGTTGCTGGAGTCAGAATTCACACAGTTGCTCTTTGGATAGAACATTATTTTCCACGTGGAACCCTGAAGTGTGTGTTATAATGGAAAGATGGCAAATGGGTTTCCTTAGAGTTAGTAGGAAGGGTAATGAGAATATGTTGTGTAAATACATTTGTATCTTGTGGGAATTCGATCAGAGCCAAGAAAATATGGGCCTCTGCAGTATTTTTTTGCATATATTTTCTGCATCTTGTTTGCATATGCATTTTCCTCTTCTCCGATTATTTATCTGTATATCCAGATCTACTATATGAAATTTTATAGAGGATGGAGCTGTCTGACAGCAGAGCTTTTTTTGTTTTACTGAATGTTTTGTTGGTGCATATGGTCTGATACGGATGAGCAGCCACGGTGAGATTTTGGAGTCTATTAAACTGGCTCATTAAAAAGATCAATCTGTTTCTGTAATAACACTGGGAACCATCAGTCACTAAAAGAGGGAAAAACTGACACCTGAGGAGAAAACACATTTTAGTAATTTGTTCATGACATGTCACGAACAAAAGAGCGCTCTATATTTTGTTTACAACTTTGGGGGACTTAAATTCTGTGACGATGGCTGATTCAATCTACTAAACAGTCGTCACATCTTTCGTGGATGGGTTTTGGCAAATTTAACTTTACTCTTATCCTTAAGTATGACTGTCACTGATTATGTTTTTTTCTTTGTAAAAAAAACATTGTTATCTACAGAGAATGAATACTCTGGGGAAGTCTGTGGAATCTCTTTTTTTCCCTTTGTAGGGAAGAGTGAAATATATTCCCTTTTAAATTAGTTCTGAGGTGAGTTCCTAAATAACTACTGAATTTGTGGGTCTGGAAGAATATTGAAGGACCCAAATTAGAAAAAGACAATTTTCATTTAAAAGCCATCCTGTTTTTTTCCCTAAAATATTAGAGAAGGGAAATAGAAAAATTCCGATTTTTACTTTTTGTTACTATGTAAGTTTGTTGTGTATAGTAGGTCTTTATTTTGCCATCCTGTGGCGGAAAAAAGCTGAAGAAGAGGATGATATAATTATTTTTTAAAGTGGGTTAAATGAAAGTGAACACTTTACAAGGTTGATACTAGAAGTTTAGGGTTTTCTTTTGGACTGCTTACATGCAGACAACTACATTTCTTTGAAACTGCAGAATGGCTAAAAATGATTCAGGTTTAAAAAATTTGTGTTATATTATCGTTGCTGGTTTCTTTCCCCTCATAGCTTTAGTATCACAGCCTTTTTGTTTCAATTTATCTTTAATACTGTGTTCTTACCTATTGTACCAATTTTCTCGCTCAGAGAATCTTCTTTGCCTAAGAAATCAAGTCGAATGATCATTGTTTTTGTGTGGTGAATACTGTTTCTCTGCCCCACTTGTGCAAATGATTGATGTGAAATATTAAACCCCTTCGCTACAATATGTACGGTCTGGTGCTAAATGAAGCTTTTATTGGGCCTTAGGGAGCACATTTTGCTTATTTTTATGTTCTCACTAAACTCAGGATAGTGTGTTACACATATCAACTATCTAAAACAAAGCAAAATATCCTCTCCCCCAACTCCCCCCCTACAAATACTACTTGAACTTAAAATAAATCCATAAAGTTAGACATCATATAATCATTTTCAGTAGTATAAATCAAACGATCTCTTTCCTAGGCAACCTTTGGTTTTCTTAGTTACTATTTTTTTAAAAGCTGCATCTCTGAAACACCCACAACAATGAAAACAGTCACCAATTGCCTGGAACGGATGCCATGATTGGTTCTCTGATCAGGAAACTAGAGGGCTCCAACTGGAATGTACAGATGACAAAATAAGAAAGCATAGTTCCAAGCTTTAGGAGCAGTAGAAATTAAATGCTTTCGGAGATACCACAAACTGGGAAAGGCAGGGGACAGCCCAGAACAGGCAGTCTAACTCTTGAGCAGGTGCAGAGTCCCGGAGTACGTGACAGAAGTGTTTCCCCTTCTCCTTGGGGCAGCAGGAGGCCCAGGTGGCTCTGTGAACCTCGAGTCGTAACCTTGGAGATCCAGGTATCCGACTGTATGGCTGGAGTGGCAAATGTCCACCTGCATCTTATTTGCTCCTAAAGGTATTAGCATGTTGCTAGGATCTTATCTCCTAGGTGCTTGTTTAGCGATGAAAAGATTGAAAGTGCTTCGTTCCATATGGTCCACCACGATAGTCCTGCCTCTCATCTTTCTGTTCTTATCCATCTGAAAATCACACTTTTCCAGAGTGATTGTCAAATTCAGTAACTACCTTGGGTTGTTGTGAAGAATTAAGTTTGATTTCTCTTTAAGGAGGCAAGGATTCATTTGTATTATATTTTGTTTCAAAGAGATCATTCAACACAAATAGAAAGATGTTATGTTAAACTCTTCTAAATCCACCTTGCTCATCGTAGTTCCTGATGAGACCTTTTTCTGCATTATGCTTTGAAAATATGACAAGATTGATTTCACTTGCCTTTGGCCCGATGTCTAATCCTTCTATGTACCTTAGGAAATGTGTGTGAGGAAAGGAGGGGAGAGGCTTTAAGTTATTCATGTCTTCGAGATTTTCTTTAATAGATCTGTTATCTCCTGAGATTAGATACAGACTGCTAAAAATATGTAGGTAAAGACTTTTTTAAAAAAGTGAGTTCTGCTGGCATTTTAGCACCACTCTGGCTAAGACATGGGCAGAGTGGAAGGTCGTATGACTGGGTGAATATACAGGGTTCCCTGAATGGGCAGAGATGAGTGGCAGAACGTGGACTGGGGAATAAAGTTGTAATGTGACTTCCAGTTTTTTAGTAGGGTGACTGGGGGTAGAAGGTGGCTGGCATAATTGATGGTACAGGAAGTTCCAGAGAAAGATGAGGTCTGTTTGAATACCTGTGGAAACTTGAAGAAGTGAATAAATAAGGTATGTAATTTATTTGTAGTCAGACTACAATTAGTATTTTAAGGAATTTTTGTGTCATTTAATCTTTATTGTGCTGTAACCAGTTTGCCTCCTCCTAGAACAATCTTTGTAGTAATTTCTTCCCACCTAAATATTTTAATCTAAGAAAAAAAGCTATTTATTTCTGTCATGTAGGAACCTATTCTGTTTGTCTTGACTTTATATTGTATTCATTATTCTATTTCCTTGAATGTGTAGATAGTGAAGGGATTCTCATACATAGTAGCCAATCTTGACTTTTAAAATGTTTTATATAGAGGAAAGTTGTGTTTTGTTTTTTGTTTTTTTAAAGGGTTTAGTCAGTTTACAGCTTCTGTTATTGAGGAATACTTGGGGGGGGGACCCACCAGAATGGGGTAAAATAAAAAATTTAGATCATCTCTTTAAGATCTTTATTGTTTCCTGTTAGTCCTATTTTATGGAGTAGGAAAATGAAGACAGAATGTTAGTTTCAAGGTTACCCAGCTGAGTCCTGAATGGTCCTCTATTCTCAAAACCATCAGCCCTTGAAAGAAATGATTAGGGTCTAACTAATGAAGGAGAATTTCTCCTGGAAGGGAGGTACAATATTCTTAGGTTGACTTAAAAAACAAACAAGAAATATCTTACAGAAATCAATGGGACGTGGTGGACTTCTCACTAGAATTTGAGTTATTTCAAGAGCATGCTGGTATGGGACAATAAAAATCATTTGCCTCCTGAAAGGGTAACAGATAAACCTGCAGATTTGGAATTTGCCCAAACAAATGAGGTGTAGATAGTTGTAGGTATTTCTAAGTTGGAGACAGACCAAGAGCAATTAAGTTGTTTTTGTTACCTTTCTGGACAGACCTCCTTTGAATAGGTTTGGCCTTATAAACAGACATGAGTGACTCAAGGAAGCACCAGGGAGACCTTTCATAGCTTTATTTCTGTGGGCCGTGAACACCCTAAATGCTTTGCTGTTAAAATACAACCACCTCTGTCAGGTAATGAGCTTTATTGTTTCAGTAGTTATAAGACCCAGGATAGGACAGCAGGATCCTGACAGAAATACTAGAATGGACTTAGCACCTAGCCCTGTTTCAGGGGCAAAAGGAACAAAACAATTTTTCCCCATACGGAGTCATTGAAGTGTTAGCACGATCAGAGCGCTGATGTGAGGGTGAAGATAAATCAACATATCCAACCCCTGCAAATTACAAGAACTTGCAATGGTATATGTTGTCCTTTCCATTAAAGCAGAGACAAAACCAATAAATTTGAGGTGGTTTGAGCTAATTGAGTCAAAGATGTTTTGATATTCAAAAATGCAACAGGGGGTGCTATCAGATGCTTTATAGTCTTTCTACTTTTATTTTTTTAAAAAAAGCCATAAATAATAAATTGTTCAAAGCAAGGAACAGAAATTCTCTTGGCTAAAGTGGTTGACTTAGACATACTTTGGCTAGAGGCCCATCAGCCTCATGAGTTTTGATCCGTATAACCATGGCATTTAGATGTAAATATAGAATAATTGAATTGCAGAGTTTTCAAACTACAAGGGACCTCAGAAATCATCTAGTCCAGTGGTTTTCAAACTTGATTTTAGCAGTAGACTTCTTCCATTAAATTGAACCTTAGGTGGAACCCCAATTTGTACGATAGAGAATAATGAATGGGTTCCTCTGGACCTTTGAATCTTGATTGTTTGGGGGAAAAGTTCTTCGTTGCTTGCAAAATCCCTCAGGTGGCACAGTTTGAAAACCACTGATCTAGTCCAACCCTTTCATTTTACAGATGAGCAAACTGAGGTCCAAAGAGGTTAAATGGCTTGCCCAAGGTCACACAGCTAGTCATGGAAGAGCCAGGACTAGATCTCAGGTCTCTTGATTCCCAGTCCAGTGCTCTTTCCACTACACCACACTGCCAGTAAGGTAGGTGCTGTGTTAGCATTATGTTCATAGCTACTAATAGTCTTGGTATTTTCCAATTGATTTATACTGGTAATTTGCATTGAATGTTGAAATGTATTTTTCAGAAATGTATAGGATCTGAAAATACAGGTTAGAATTACATAGATACACTCTTAGAAGATAAATCGATATTTAGAATGTTTCCTTTCACTTTAACAATTATTTTAAAGCAATGCATTTAGGAAATGTCTAAGCTGTATTGAACATTTTAGTCTGATCCCAATGATCAATATGTATGGAGTCAGTATGTTTTAGTGCAGACCTACTTTGATGGGATGGTGCAGTATTGAGACTTGTAGCTGGTCACCACCCATGCTGGGACCATATTTTGCTGTCATTCCCATATTGGTCAGAAGTGTACATCTCAGGCATTTAGTGAAAGTGTGTTTATTTCACATTAAATTCTACAGCGTTCTCCCCTTCTCCCCAGTTCTTTATGTGTCTCATACCTTCTGTCTCTATTATCTTTCTTAATCTGGTATGCATACTTTGTCACTGGGCTTCTCCCTAAAGGGAGGTAACTGTAGTTCCTGTTGTCCCAGATGATCTCTGTTGTCAATTTCCAGTTAGTTCCCTCCACATTATCAGATAAAGACTGTCCTAGATGCTAGGGAAGGAGGAAACTTGTCTGAAGGGCCTCTATGTTATTGTTTACAATCTCAAAGCAAAAAGGCATGTGGAAATCTGCAGCTGCTGTGATTTGTTAGAATTCTTATGGGGAATCTTTTCCAGGAATCTAGGTCTAGGGCAGATGACCGTTCCTGTGAGGGGACTAGCTCACTAGCTAGTAAGTGAACAATTAGTTTGAGAAATGCGATTCTAGTAGAAGCTGGATATGGCTTGCTCCTGTCTTACTGCGTATATTGAGTTCAAAAAGATACTTTCAGCGACAATGATATCTGTAACCCTACTTCTGTTTGGTAATGTAGGAGCGGTGATTCCATCTTAGAAGCTATTCCTTCTGAAAGTCAAGTTCAGGTTTCTGTGTATCAGGGTGTGTGCCTTCTGCCTTATAATCCAGTGACCCCAGGCTGCTCACACAAACCCTCTGGGCATGCTGCTCTCAACTTTAAAACAAGGGGGTTCACCAAATGGCCTGTCTAATTCTGAATGACTACTGATCAATTATTTCAGGGACTCGAGGCAATACCAGACATTGCATTGCTTTGTTAGTTGAGTGTGAGCCCCCCCCCCTTTTATTGATGTTTTTTGATTTTTGAATTTATTTTTGCATAGAAAAACTGGGGTATAGGTCAGAGGTGCGGGTTGTGAGAGGATTCGGGAGTGGGGTGCAGAACAGATGGATTTACTGAAATACAGTGCTGAGGGAAACAGTGGGCTAGATGGGAGAGGTCTGCTGTGCCATGTGGGTCAACTCCCTGGCTGGGGATTGAACTCAGGCCGTAGTGGTGACTGCACTTGAGACTTAACCCCTAGGCCACTGGGGAGTCCCCTGATCAGCACTTCTAGAGTAGAACTTTCCAGAATGGTTTCCAGTCCAGGACTTCAGCTACTAGCCACATGTGGCAGTTGAGCACCTGAAATGTGGCCACTGCTACTAAAGAACTGAATTTTAAACTTAATTCATTTCAGTTAACTTTGTTTCCAGCAGCCACATATGGCTCCTGTATTGGGTATTCTCTGACCTGAAAGATGCCAGGTTGAGTAAATGGAATAGCTACACCTTAAGAATTCATCCAGAGAGTGATGCTGTTCCTCCTTGATGAACCTTCACCAAATACAGTCTCGGGGTAATTTGTTAGAAATTGAATACTCTATTTTGAACTCAAGGTTATGTACAGAGGGAGATTGGGTCTTCTCCATTGGTGACCTAACTACGTGGCTTCAACTGAAAAGAGGTTTGCGATTTGAGAAGTGAAACGTTTTCTCCTGTGTGCAGTCTTGCGATCACTTAGGCTTCTCATGGGTTTCAGTGAATTCCCACTGGTCTTCTGGGAAACCGAGTTTAGAACATTTCTGGCCACGAAAGGGATATTTTGTTTATGTTACAAGTTCAAATGTGAGTGTGTGAACTGTGTTGGTTTCTGAGTACATTATGAAACAAACTCTTTTTCTTCCCCCCTTAGAACCAAAGAAAATGGCTTTGACAGAGAGCCTTTGCACTCAGAACATCCAAGCAAGCGACCATGCACTATTAGCCCAGGCCAGCGGTACAGTCCAAATAACGGCTTATCCTACCAGCCCAATGGCCTGCCTCACCCCACCCCACCTCCACCTCAGCATTACCGTTTGGATGATATGGCCATTGCCCACCACTACAGGGACTCCTATCGACACCCCAGCCACAGGGACCTCAGGGACAGAAACAGACCTATGGGTAAGGCTGAAGGATCTGTTCACTTCTTATGGGATTGGAAGCTTAAAGCCTCTCATCACTACTTCTCAACTGAGAAGCTGGCTTGAAATCTGTGATGGGAAAGATTCTCTTTACGTTGTCTCCTTTGTTGGAAAACTTCGTTAGTATTAATATGTTCTTTAACACCTGACCCTGCTCTCAATTAGTTATATTCTAGACAACAGGTTGACTTATTCTGGGGAGTGGGGCAGGAGGAGGGGGGGGGCATCTAAATTAATACAAAACTTTGAATGGTATTAACAGATGTGGAGTGAAATTTTAGTTTTAGCAAGAGAGATTTTATATGAACACTGCCTTAATACTGAACAATGCCTGAATACTTAAAAAATCTATTTTTCTTTCATTGTGTCTTCTTTCAAATAGTCTCTAATTTCATTTTGATTTTTTTCCAGTCTCCATGATAGTTTGTATTTGAACAACTTTGATATGCCATGATATGTGTGGCTTAATTCAACAGGTGTTCTTTGGGGTACTTTCTTGTGTGTTTTTAAAACCAGAAAGTGTCAATGATTAAATTTAATGTTGATACTTTTGTCTTCAAAAATCAATGCCAAAGAAGGACTTTCGGGTAAATATGTCTGTGCCCGTTTCTTCTGCATAAAATGATCAGAAATAGAGCATTTAGGAGATAGTACATTCTATAGGACAAACCCATCATGAAAAATGAGAAAAATGGTAAGTTTTGATGAATAAGGTAAGTTTTGGTACAAGATCAGCAGGTGAGGTGGTGTACCTGGGCTGGGGGAACCTTTCATTCTTAATTTTTGGTGAGTCAGGCTGTTTATAAATTGAGAGCAGCAAAAGGAAAGTACAACTAATGAAGTGCAAGCGGAAAACCCCAGCAGAGCTGAGGATGCAGGCTCCACAGAATGGTCTCAGCTAGTTGTCTGAGGCTTGAACCAGAGGGACAGTATTTTTTTTTTTTTAGCCACAGACAGAGATAGCATGATGAACCAAGTTTATATTAGACTTCTAACTGGATCAGTAAACAGTGGCTACCATATATGAAATCTACTTTTTGCCTTTCTGCTCGCACCCTCAAAATGTTTAGAAGTCAGAAAGAGAGGTGTAGAGTGAGGGCGGAGCATTCTAAGGCCTTGGCTGTGAGATGAGAAAGTAGCTCAGCTTCCTCACAATAGCGTGTCTACATCTATAGACTATGGGACAAATGGTGAGCCATAAATTTGTGTTAATAGTCAAGCTGTCCAATGTGCTCTCAGTTCCCATTCAGAAAAGCTTACAAAAATGTCTATTTCTCCATCAGGATTGATATTTTGACTGCCCCAGATTTTATAACAGTCCCAATCTCAGCATAATCTTTGCCATTTGCTTATTACTCAGTGTCCCCAAACCATGATTGTTTATTTTTAGAAATAAGTGATGTCACCAGATTTTACGTCACCAGATCAACTGGTGTCACCAGATCAACTCAAGATACCCTCTTTTTGTGGGTGTTAGGAAATGGCCAGTTTCTTAGGCAGTCAATGATTTTATGCATTATTAGTTCTACTAATATTTCAGAATGCACTAAAAGTAAACAGCAAGGAAGTAACTACACTTATTTTCAATGATAGTATTTTCATCTAGTAATGTAAACTATCCCTTTGTGAATTATATCTGTACCTGCTGGTTTTATGTGATTTTTTTTTTTTCCCCTCCTCAGACCATGTTCCTTACCTTTTAATTAAATTAGCTTATAAAATCAATAGTGCTAATCTATAAATATGTACCACTACTTAACCATCCTTAAAGTCTGGCAGGGTTTAGTGTGTGTTAATGACAAATCAAATCTTGATGTGTAAGTAAGAAATTGTGGTGTTATATCAGGCTGCCATTTGAGAATATGAAAGTCATAAAGGTATACTGGGTCTGTTATGATTTATAAATGCATATTAAGTATAGAAACATACTCACTAGAATGCTTTAATAAAATAACTTTACGAGTGTAGCATTAGTTTATAAGTAAACTTAGTTTTTGCCTATTTAGCAATATTAGATTCAATATTACCATGAAATCTCCCACAGATGCTTTAATAATTATGAGTTCTTTTTCCCCTTAGTGCATCTCTCTGGCCTAGTGACTATAAATAAAACTTGGTGTGGTTAGGAATGTTTAAGTCTCTAATTAATAAATGTAAAAAATTGAGTTTTGTTTTTTTCTTTTTCTTCTTGAAGACTTGGTAATACCTAACAACCTCCAGAGTTCAAAACAGCAAATGTCCTAATTTTCTTTTTCACCAAGAATTTGGGCTCAAAATGTTTGTAATGCACTTTTTATTTAATGAGATGAAGCTTAGTCTGGGGAATCCCACTAGCCACAGGCATCCTGTTGCTCATTAATGTTATTCCAGGTGTCAAAGCTTGAAACATTCTAGATTTAATCTGCTGAATATTTGAAACCTTTGAGACTTCTGGAGTTCATTCATTGTCCTTAAAGGCAAATAGCAAAATACCTCCATTGTGAAAGTCAATGGCACGTTTTTATATTTATTACTCTGTGGTTATTTTCTGTGATGACTCATTGAAATGGTAGAGCTTTTCCCCTAAAACACAGGCAACAAATAAGTCAACAAAAATTACATATTTGCAAACATTTCAACTTGAAATAGTCACAACAAGCAGCAATAACTAAATATGACTTTCCCCCAATGTCTTTTCTCGTATGCAAATTATTAAAACACATTTGCAGTTTTACTTTGTTACCAATAGGTGGCATTGACAATGTTAACTTTTAAAATGTTACCTTAGAATATTGTCTAATTGGACAAGAAGGATGCAGATGTTTTATATTTAGCTTTTTCTTAATCTAAGAAAGACCTGTCATAAATTGTATTCACATCCATCAGTTATAAGCTAAATCTCATTTCTGGGTTGGCTGAAAAGAGTCATGTGACTCATGCTTATTTCTGTAAATGAGCTAGAAGAAGGTTTTCTAATCACTCAGACTGCACGAAAAGTGGAGCTCAGTGCCTCTTACTGCTTATCATCAATTAACTCTTGCATAATACCCTCAGAGATGGAGCCTGAGTATCTACTCAGAAGCCCAGACCGTGCCAGACTTAATTTTCTATGTAGAGTAACAATGAGACTTGGCAACCAAAAAAGAATAGTTTTAATCATTTAAAATGGAAAATAGTGTCATAGCCCAATGTCTTACTTTACAATAGAATGGAAGGCATTGCATTCATGATAGATTTATGAGGGGAGCGACTCATCCTTGCCTATCTCTTATCAGAGCTTCCTGCCCTGTCCTCTCAGTGAGACACATTTACCATTTTGATTATTTCCCACTTGGATGCACTTTTAATTCATATTCATTGGTAAGTGTGTACAGGTGACTGTTTCACGGTGGTATTTAAGCTGTGATGCTAAAGAACATTAACACACAAGTTATGCATACCAAATTAGGATTTTAAGTTTCTTAGCATGGATTTATGATATTTGCCCCAAATTAGATCTGGGATGATGGATATTTTTTTTCATAGATGATGCCCAATTTATGCTTTTTGGTAAATTTGAATGAGTTTGTGTCACTTTTATGTCATCCAAGTCATGTGTGATAAGATTGTGTTCATTTATACTAGACTGAAATGTGGAAAACTCTGCATGGTTGTTTCAGAAAAGCATATCCCTGCCCATGTAAAAGGGTTTGTGTTGTTTTTATTTTAAATGCAGGAAAGCCATACTTTGTAACCACTTAATGTTTCCTTGTGGTTTTTTGTATTTATTAAAGAGCTTGGATATATTTATATGTTCACTGTGGAACATTATATAGATAACTAGCTCTGGGCATGGTGTCACTGGACTGTTTTCCTCACTGTGTAAAGGAAAAGTACTAACCAGATAACCTCAAAAATTCCTTCTCGTTCTAACATTATCATTCTGTGAGCAGCCTATTAGGTAATTTTGAATCTGAGTATGACTCATGTCTCCATTCAAAGTCAAGTATATTTTCACAGTGTTTAGTTTGTCTAGTCTTTACTAAGTGCCTTTGTGCGGAGGGCTTGTGTACCTAATGCTTTAGGGTGATTGAGACTTCTTTACATTTATTTGTAGGGTTGCATGGCACACGTCAAGAAGAGATGATTGATCACAGACTAACAGACAGAGAATGGGCAGAGGAATGGAAACATCTTGACCATGTAAGACATTAGGTTCAAAAGTATTTTGAAAAGAATTGAAGCAAAATTTTGTGATAAAATAAAAATGTGGTGATACTTGGAAGCTATTTGTTTCCCCCTATTCTTGAGGGGGAAAATCTTTGAAGCAGAATATACAATGTTCTCTACACTGTTACCTAAGCCATTGGGGATCTACAGTAATGGGTTCAGTGTTTTGAAAGATGCGTTTCCTGGCTGTGGGTCTTAAGGTGAAATCTCTTTGTCATAACCCATGTCTGCACCCCCCACTCCCACTTTATGTTTTCATTCCCTTGAATATATTCATCTCTTAGTCCTCAATATGAAATCTAATATTTGAATAGACTGAAACCTCCAGCAATAAAATACCCTCCTTCATTGTCCTAAGATGTTTCAGTGTCCACACAAGTCTTAAGTTGTGGTGACTGACATTGTCTTCTTTTCTTTCTTCCTCCTCCCACCTCCTACCCTCCTATTTCTCACCTAGCTGTTAAACTGCATAATGGACATGGTAGAAAAAACAAGGCGATCTCTCACTGTACTAAGGCGATGTCAGGAAGCAGACCGAGAGGAATTGAATTACTGGATCCGGCGGTACAGCGACGCCGAGGACTTAAAAAAGGGCGGCAGCAGTAGCAGCAGCCACTCCAGGCAGCAGAGTCCTGTCAACCCAGACCCAGTTGCATTAGGTATCTTTTCTTCAGATGGGCATATGGAACAGTTATTTCTTTCTGTTATTAACACCAATTTTATTTTTAGCTTGTCTTTTCAAACACAAGATGTACAGGGAGTTTCTGAACAGTAAACACTGGATTTATCATCTGCAGATAGGCTTTGTGAGGAAAGCAGGCAGCAGATCGGTTGAAACATAGGTGATCATAAAACTTGAACTCCTTTTTCAGTTTATTGTTAAACTCCTGGCAAACCTTCAAAGCTGAACTAGAATTTCATATGCATCTCCAAAGTGTATATTTCTTCCTACTACACTTCTTTTGACCCTGCCTTTAACTTGCATAAAAACAGAATCTGAGGGTGTGGCCTGGGGCATCTGTATTTCTGGCAAGCTCCCTGGGGAATTCTGCTGACACTCACCAGGGCCTGGGAGCACTGCACACAGGGGTGTGTATTGTGTGATTGTTAAGCAAGACATAACCTCTATAACAGCCTTGTAGCTGTGTCTTATGTTTAATAAAAACACTTCACCTCCAAATCTCTCCAGGAGGCGAAACCTAAGGGCTATTATAAATAGTTTGCCCACTGCCACTTGAAAATTAACAATAAATAGATGTGTTCTTCCTATGCTTTGGCCTGAACTTACAAGCAATTACATTGCTTAATCATGATTTTATTTCAACTTATATATGGGACTGTTAATATAGTTGTGTTTTAGCAATTGGGTGCTAATAGTTAGCCACATTTATATTTGGTTTGGTATTTTGGAATTGTTGGAGTTTAAATAGAATATAAGCCGAATATATGGAAAGAAATCTTAGACCGGAAAGAATTTTTGTGTTGTCTGCAAACTTTTTCCTAAAGGAAAAATAGTGTGTCTATTATTTTGCTGACCTTTGCAAGTAGATTCCATCTGAGTAAACTTAGTAGCGATGGATTTGTTTTGATCCCTGTTTTCTCATCCTGTTTTCTTAAGTGGTTAGCCCCACACCAGTTAGCTTACTTAGGTGGAGATATAGTCTGTGCTATAAAACAAAACTAAGTATCCATGGCTGATTGTCAAAAATTAAAAACTTGAGAGTATATTATGGCTATTGATTGCATTATCTTTTTTCTTTTTAATCAAAACTGTTCCTAGCCAAGAAAGTTTCCTTTGCCCTTAGGTTTGTCGATTTCTTGCTTACCCCTGAGTGCTGACTGCCTGTTACTATAATAAGTATTGAGTGAAGGAAGATTTCAAGACACTTAATTTCCCTCACACATATTAGTCTAAGGCATAAAGACAAAATTGTATTTGTCATATTATATTAAGGCAAACAATGAAAATAGGTTTATATTTGATTTAGTCCAAATAGACCTATTTATAGCAGAATAGAATAAACAACCTTTTTTTTTTTCCAGATTTCCTTACTGTAATTAAGATTCGTAAAATGATGCAGAACTGTATGGGGGGAGGGGGGGAGAAAGGAGATTTTTTTTTTTTTAAAGATTTATTTATTTATGCTTACAAGCACTGGGGTACAGGCCAGAGGTGTGGGGGGTGAGAGGATTCACCACAGAGAGCAGGGAG
>JAGFMF010011568.1:15603886-15626870 GCA_019455555.1 Galemys pyrenaicus | reverse complement strand
CCCCTCCCTGGCCGGCAGCAGGGATCGAACTCATGCTGCAGTGGCTGCTGTTTGCTTCGTAGTGCGTTGCTTAACCCACTGCGCCACCAGGGAGGCCCAAGGAGATTTTTTTTTTAACCATCCTTCCACTATAGGCAAAAAGAGAAAGCCTTACAGAAAGTCAAACTTGTAGTATAAAGATATACAGTTTAGTCTGTTCCAATGAACAAGTTAATACTTGTTCAAGTACAAGTCAGTACTGTTTAATGAGTGATGACTATGTGCTGTTGAATATTGTAACAAAGGAAAAACATCTCTTTGTTCTTTCCTGTATAGTGGAGGAAATAGTCAAGGAACCTGCTAATGGCGTGATGATGATGGTCTCATGAATTCAGTCCCAGACAGACAGAATTAGTGTTACTTGTCCATTTTAAAGGAAAATCTCATAAGACTCGACACAGAACACAGGATCCCTCCTGTGTCTTACTGCTAAGTTGTCTGTGTTCTGGTTATGCTGACCTTTATTCTTCTCTAGAAAGATAGCTTTCCTTGCCCTGCTGTGCATTCAAGTGTAAACTTCATTTAAAAACCCAGTCTCAGGGTTTTTAACTTAGGGTTTTAAACTTCATTTAAAAACCCAGCCACTAATGATACTGTTAATTATACTTCATGATTTCAAATTTTTCGTAAAACTGAGATGGTAATTGGTCTTTAAGTTTTTGTGGATTATATTATTCAAAGGCTATAAACCTTTCTTCATTTAGATTGTTAAATCAGCCTTGTTCTTTAGAGCCTGAATTGTTACAGTGCCTATTAAGGGACTACCATAACTCTGGGGAAACCTGTCAAGAGCCACTAATATGCAAGTTGTAGCATTAGCAGCTATTTTACTGTTTGTCTTTAGCTAGATTCTTGAAGCCTTGAGTTTTGTGGGGCCAGGCTGTATCTACAAGAGAACAGGTAGTTTGTAGTCATGAGCCACAGCCATTTACATTAAATGCTTTCTATAGGTTATGGAAGTGAATGGATTGTCAGGTGTGGAATTTGGAGATTTGGGGCTGGTAAATCTGTTAGTCTCTGGAAATTGTGTAACATGGTCCTGTGTGTGTTGAGATTGCACTTTATATTTTTCTGTATATCTGTGTACATAGATTTCCATACCACTATGTTGTATGTATTTCTTCTGGTTTGATGATCTCAGTTCCTAAGGTGTTGGATCTCAAATGTGACCATCATAATGGTATTATAGAAGTTTTATTTAACTTAAAATATTGTCCTAGTTACATCTTTAGCTTGGAAACGCTGGTAATATTTAGCTATATACACATTCTTAGCATTTTTAAACTGTACTTGGGGACTGCACAGAAGAGAATGTAACTTCCATGACTGATGTGCTACACTTGTTAAATTCAATTCCAATCTTACTTTTGAAATATACTCAACTTTTGTGGGATTAGAAAATGACATGATCTGTTACTAATTGAATTTTGGACCTTTCCCCAGCTGTTAGCCTTGCCTCTTAAACAGTTTTTAAAATGAATACCCCCCCACCAAAAAATGAGCCCATAATGTTATTTTCATCCTTTGAATAACAAAGTTTGATATCATCAGTCAAATACTCTATCTCTGATCTCTACCATCCCCCACTTATTAGAGGTTCATTTTATCATGTGTTGATTTATTAAGGTAACATTGATTTATAATACTAGGAGTTGATATCTTGAAGGACTTTTCAAAATAATAATTATGCTTTCTAGGAAAAAAGCCAAATATCCAGGTCACATTTTTTTAAGCTAGTTATTTTAAACAATCACCTCTATTTTCAAAGTATGATTTGCTCTTTACATATTTAAATCCTGCAACGTGGTATATTTCACTGAAGAATTGAGTGATTCAAACACTGAAGTAGAATCACATATATTGTAGATAGGTAGATGCTGGTTAGCCTCTATATTCTGAGTATTTATTTGGATCCTCTTACTCTTTTGCTTTTGTCTTCTTTCCTTTACCCATTATATTGTTCATATCATTTTTGGCCCCCTGATATTTTATTTCTTCTAACTTGCAATACTGTCACTATCTTTTTACTACCATGGACAGTTCTAAGATCTCTGCAGTGCACCTTGTATTTGTAAGAGAGTTAAAGAAAATAGTTAATGGTGGATCTAACACTAATGCTAGAAACTCAGATATAAAACTGAAATATACATTTTCCTGTTTTCTTTTTTGTTTGAATACCGCGATGAAAGAGTTATGAAATTGAGAGATTACCGTCAATGTATGTTTTGGTGAAGGATTAGTTCTTGTCAAAAAGAGACATGTCACATGAGGTTTTATGTTTGTTTTAAATGGAGTGAAAAAATCAAATTGATTGTTTATAAAAAGTTTCAAAAATTGTTGAATTAATATCTCTCCTTACTCCCAGTTGATAGGCAGAGGAATTAGTATTCAAATGCCTTTGACTGGTAAGTTTTATGATTGTTGTGTTACTGAATTATAGCAGTTCTCATCATTGTAGAAATCCCTGGGAAATTTAGCATGAAGCTTTAAAAGCACAGCTTGCGTAGGCTATCTGGATTTGAATTTGTGTTTTCTTTCCTTACTAGTTTCTTAAAGCTTTGTCAAGTAATCCTTTTTGTCTCAGGTTCCTCATTTGTAAATGGCAATGTAATAATACATATTTGTTAGGTGTTTCTGTGTTAAGTAAATCAATAGGTATAAAGCATATGGAGCAGTGCCTGATACCTAGTAAGTGTGCCCTAAATAATAATTAGTATTGTTACTATTTCTAACATGCAGCTCAAACAGAACTTTTAAGAATATTGGTACATGAAACTAGTGTTTTTACTTGGCTCGCAAGAATTATGAAATTATGGTAGGTTCTTGGGTGTTTTTCCTTTCAGGAAGTGTTTTTAAGTAGTAATTTTTAGGCAGTTACTTTAATAGGCAGAGAAGCTAGAAAGGGGGAAATCTGTCTTAAATATAGTAAATCTATTGTACCTCTGGGACAGTAATTTATCATACAAAGCTGTAGAAAAACAGTTTACTTCCAAAGGAAGAATCTATTATTCATCTTATCACTGCTAGATTATATGATAATAAGTTACTCAGAGGGTGTGTGTGTGTGTGTGTGTGTGTGTGTTTGCACATCAGAGTTTAGAATTTTCTGCACTTCTGAAGATTCTTTTACATCATATCATGGAATCATTTCAAGACCATTCAGCTCAGCACCTAATTCAAAGTACCTACAATATTGAAAAGTCTGCTGTGTTTCATTATTTTGGGTTTTAGAAAAGATGTGACTATTAATTTAAAATGTCCATCTTTTAAAAACAAGAGGTTATTCCATCCTGGAATTAGGTTGATTGCTAGAGCAGTTGATCGCTCCTGGATTGGGTTTGGACTTCTGAAACATGTTGAGATTTTATGTGTTTATTATCCTTCAAAACAAAAACAGGTAGCATTTGTAGAGCTGAATTTACTCCTTCCTTTCTCTTGATGGTAGCTTTTGTCATAGATTTTATCATGAAAACAGCCTCATTCTGGCACCACAGGATGAAGGCCATACCTAGGTGCTGCCAAGCTTTGAGCAGTGGTCTCCTGGGTCATATGAGGTCACACTGGTTCTGCAAAGGCTGTCTGCTCATCCCTCCATGTATTTCGATGGCGCCCTTGCTGTATCTACTATCTGTATCTAGTGTAGTGCATCTTCCATCTCTTTCTTCCATCATAGATTGCTCTTTGTTCTTTCACAATCTTGTAACGTTCCCCTTTTTTGGCTTGACCGCCTCTCTTAACAAAACTTTCTGGAGGCTCCCCTCCTCTTTGTTTTCTCCTGAGCCCCAGTCCCCTGCCCCTTGTGCCCTTCAGAAATTTACTTTCCCAAATAAGATAAATTTAATTTAGAAAGATTTTTTTGGATACTTTTCCATAGTTGCATTAAATATATCATATTTGAACCATCTCCTTCAGACACTTCTTTCTTTTTTCTATCCACTTTATAACAATTGATATTTTATGGATGGACAAGATTTAATGGTTAAAAATTAGCTTCTTTAGAAGCTGAGCCTTAAGAGGGGTTCGCTGATAGCTTAGGGGTTAATTCTCTGCTCTACCACTACTATGGCCCATTGAGGTGGCCTAAGTACAATCCCTGGCCAGGGAGCTAACCCACATAAAGTGAAAAAGGCCTCCTCTATTGCCCACTGCTCCCCACTCTTTCTCTGATGAACCCTCCCTCCCCCAAACACACACATAGACACACACACAACTCCCACTTGCACCCCTGGCTTACATCCCAGTTCTTCCACAATAATTAAAAATCTTTTTTAAAAAAAGCAAATAAGGGTCTCCCTGGTGGTGCAGCGGGTTGAGCACCAGCACTGTGAAGCATCCACGGCATAGCAGCATGAGTTCAATCCCCGTGCCAGGGAGGGGGACCCACATGCCACATCAGACCTCTCCTGACTCATCCGCTGTTCCCCTCAGCAGTGTATTTCCATCGATCTGCCTGTTCTGCTCCCTACTCTGTCTCTGGTGAATCCTCTCACCTTCCACACCTCTGGCCTGTACCCCAGCTCTTGTGTGCACAAATAAATAAATCCTTTAAAAAAAAAAAAAAAGGTGAATAAACCAAGCCTTAGATTCTGCCTAGAATATCTAGATGAGCCAGTATTCTAAACAAGAAAGCCCTAAAACAAGATGTTGTTGCTTGTCATATTGATAAACTTGAGGATATTTTTTTAACTTAATTTTGCCATAGACTTTGCTACTACTTAATCAGAAGAGAAGATAGTAGATTTATTTATGTTAAATCATTTGGCTTTCTGTAGCTACTATAGTATTTATCCCTGTATCAAAATGATTTTCTGAGGAGTACATCTATTACCAGTCACTGCATCTTGTGCATTTTAAATCTGATGGTTACCCAGGACACAGTGACTTAGAACTGGGAAGGGTATCAATGTGGATATGTATTTCATAAAAATATTGCTTTTAGATTCTGCTGGTGTTCTGAAAACAACGGTTTCTTTTAAAAGCAGGATAGGATCTAAAAACACTGTTTTGCTTGAGTGGCTTTGGTATTAGACTTACTAGATCTAGTGGAGTTTCAGTCTGTGTCTTTGTGAATGTTCAGGAGATGTTTCCGAGGACTTAATATTGAACAGCTTTTCGGGGGGTGGTGGGGGAAGCCCTGATATCTCCACTGTACAGCACATGGAAAGGTGAGCCCTGTGTGTTATCTTTGAGTAAATTGGCAAGCATTAATATTCATGAGGTGAAATAAAATTTATGAAACTATCATCTAAGAAATTTAAGGACTTCCTACTAAGAGCTCAGGCAGTGAATCCCTCAGTATAGAAATAACTTTTATCCTCAAGTGACATATACTAAGAGTAAAAAAGTGCCGTTGACTATCATTAATCCAAGCCTCCTGCATTTTATTTTCTTTAAAGTTCTAGGTGGATTTAAATGTTGCGGGAGGATAGGGGAGGGAAGAGACTTTATGGTGCTCTTCTTACCTTAGTTAATTACAAGGAAATAAGCATATCTGTTCTTTACAGTCGATGTGCTGAATAATAATGATGAAAGATAATAATGAGGGTAATAACAACTAGTGCCAGGTGAACAGGAAGTAGCTGGTTCAGCGCTCACGGTGGCACTCTCAGATGTACTAGTATTGTTCCCGGTTTGCAGATGAAGTAAGTGTGTGTGACTGTGACATGGAGAAAAGTAGCCTGATGTTACAAGGCTAGTAGGTGACAAAGCCAAAATTCAGCTTTCTGGGCTCTAGGACTTGACTCTCTTCTCTGCTGCTTTGAGCTGCTAATTAGTATCTTTCATGTATGAACTTTATTTTTATTTTTTTTAAAGATTTCATTTATTTATGCATACAAGACTTGGGGTACAGGCCAGAGGTGTGGGGCGGGGGCGGTGAATGAATCCACCAGAGACAAAGTGGGGAGCAGAACAGGCAGATCGACCGAAACATACTGCTGAGGGGAGCAGCGGGCGAAGCAGGAGAGGTCTGCTGCACCATGTGGGTCCCCTCCCTGGCTGGAGGCAGGGATCGAACTCGTGCTGCAGTGGCTGTGGTTTGCTTCATAGTGCGTTGCTTAACCCACTGCACCACCAGGGAGGCCCCTCATGTATGAACTTTAAATAACTTAGCATTACTTCTCCTATTTCCCATAATGACTGGTCATTTATTTAAGAAGAAAAAAGTTCATTTAAATGACCATGTTATACTGTGAAGCAAACTGCAGCTACAGTAGCACAAGTTCAATCCCTACCGCAGGCCAGGTTGGGGACCCATATGGCACAGCAGACCTCTCCTGCCTTGCCCACTGCTCCCCTCAGCAGTGTGTTTCAGTCAGTCTGCCTGTTCTGCTCCCCGCTCTGTCTCTGGTGAATCCTCACTTCCCTGGACTCTGGCCTATACTCCAGCTTTTTTATGAATAAATAAATAAATCTTTAAAAATAATAATAAATAAATGACGATGTTAATCTTTCTTTAATCAATAAATGAAAAAGAAATTTTCTTTTTGCTACCTAGAGGAAGAGATGTTTCCTCTGTTTCCTGCTTATCTAGTCTTATCTAAAACAAATTTGTATATCTCCCGAACTCTTTTCCAAAATTGTCTTTAAATCTGTCATAAGTAAATTTCTCTGTTTCACTCACTCATGGTTACAGGTACGCTTTCTCTATTTCTTCTAGAAATAAATAGAAGATGTTCTTGATAAGTTGGCCACATCATAGTTCCTTGAAGTAATGCACATGCAGCTTTATTTAATTATTTAATGATTGAAAATTATTAAATGGAAATGTTTTGTGGTTTTTATCATTAACACTATAAAAATGATTGTGCACATGAATGTCATAGGAATTCCAGTCCATCCTATTATCAAGAAGTCACGAAATTAAAATGTGCACTAGAAAAAAACCTTTCGTATTCAGAGTAATTTTAGATTTAAAGGAACATTGCAGACTTAGAACAAAGTTCCATATAGTCTTCACCAAGTCCTAATTAGCTCTTATTAATTTAGAATAATTGGGGAAATCTGTGTTCTGGCCAGGTGATAATTTATCTACTCTAAAATGATATAAAAGATTCAATTATATTTAAAGCATCCAAATATAAAATAACATGTACTTAGCTAAATTGATTGCGTTTTTTCCTATTTTGGTATTCTGGACTAAATATCCAACTGGACTGAATTTCTTTGATCTTCCCTATATCATTATCAAGTATAAAAGGTCTAATGTCCTTTCCATGAACATCGTGTTGTAGAGCTTAACATTTTTTGGTCAACTTTATTAATGTGCTTTTTTCAATGTTTTAAACTTTGGTAAGCATTATGAATAGCATAGGATTTTATTTGAAGCAAAACTTAATTTTCTTTTTTGAAAAGTGTGTACTAATTCTGTCTGTTCAACTGAGTACCAGGATTCCATTCTAGTGATTCTTTCCTGCTTCCATCTATATCAAATCCATATAATCTAATTTATGTGAAAATTTTTTGATGTTCAGCGAGATTTTTAAGAAGTAATTAAGTGTGAGGACTGGTTAGCTATGGAGTAAGACTCATTGTTGGAAAGTGGTAGAAATATCTGTGTGAAAATTACATTATCCTAACATTTGATGTTCAAACTACCAATTTGACTCTTGAAAGGAAAACTACCAAATACAATTTATGTTCTTTAACAAAATAAAATAGGCCAGAGAAATTCCCATAGTGGAGGGGTGCTGCAAACAGTGCTCCGAATGTCATATTGTATAATGAAAGCAGTAAAGTTGCTTTGGCTTTCAGCACACAAGGCATTTAGGACAACGACCTTCTGTTTCCCTTGGGCTTTGATGATTGGCTTTGCTATTTTTGATTATTTTCTATAAGTAAAATGGTCAGCCTTTTAGAATTGTGTTTCTGTAGAGAAGCCAAGAGAATGGGCATTGCTTACTTTCATTCTGGGTAATGACACAACAGTGCTTATGGTACTTTTCCCCTTCTCTCCACCCACTCCTTATCCTTTTCATAGATGCGCATCGGGAATTCCTTCACAGGCCTGCTTCTGGATACGTGCCAGAGGAGATCTGGAAGAAAGCTGGTAAGAATTGTTTAAAAACATGAGTTTAGTGTTCTGGCAGCTGTGTGCAGTTGTTAATGCAGTGATGTGAAGCATGACAAGAAAGGACTTTACTGCTAACAACAACAACTAAAATCAAACAAAACACAACAAAAAGTCCCCCACAAAACAAAGTTTTAAAATCCTGATTAATATTCCTAAGCCAGGCCTTTTTAGAACATGAAATAGTTTTTATTTGAGTGGCATTTGATAGTACAAATTGAAAGTCTGATGATATTTCCATTATAAACCCCTATTTATGAGGGACAAGAATGGCTTCAGAATGAAACTTGGCATTGAAGGGCTCAGCTTTCATGTAATTTTTCTTTATGAAAAAGAAACTTGATAAATTATAAATTAAATTGCATTCTTAACCTTTTCCTATGAATTCTTAAGAAACTCATCAAATTTAGTTGATGTGACTTGTTGAGGCACTCAGAAATGTTGCACTCAGAAATGTCATTACATTACAACGAATTTTCAAAATCATTCCTTTGTGCAAATTCATATTGAATGAGCAGAGCTAAATTCCTTTTTAAGTTAAATGACTAAGTTAGTGAATAAACTTTTATTTTTTGTGTCCCTATGCACTATTTGATTTTCATTAAGATGCATTGCTCCACATTTTGTAGTAGATTTTAAATGCCCAATGACTCATTGAGCTTTCATTCTAAAAGAAGTTCAGAATCTTGGTAAAACTTAGCACAGTAATTGATGAGACAACAATTGTATGAACCAACCCAGCAAATAAAACAAACCTGTTTTAAGGCCTAATGATGACATGACAAACACTACTGTAAGATTGAGTTGCTGAAACTCCAGTTGGAGTTAAGAATTGGATTGTGCTAGTCCTGCAGCTCAACAGGTGGGGGTAGGAGCAAGGGTTAAGGGGAAAGTTTTTCATTTTAAATGGAAGATTTCTCAGGCATATAATTTAATTTGTTCATGTCCAGTTCTGTCCACCTTGTTAAGGTTTTGTCAAACTTGCTAACTTTGGTCACTTGGCTCTTATCCAGGTGTTTCTATAGATTTTTCTAAAAAAAAAAAAAAAAAAAAAAAAACCTATTTTTATAAAAGTGATGAATTTCAAAAATGCTGGNCCAGGTGTTTCTATAGATTTTTCTAAAAAAAAAAAAAAAAAAAAACAAACCTATTTTTATAAAAGTGATGAATTTCAAAAATGCTGGTGGTATTTTAGGCTCAATAGGTTATATTAAGGAACTAGAAACTCTCATGCTTGTCCAAAAAGCCAATCAGATAGATCCATTTGGCTTGAAGCCTAAACATATATATTGCTTAGCTTTATAGTCTTACTAGATTTACATTATCAACTCTAAGATTTTCTGTGTGGGTAATTTTCATGGGCTACTACTTTGCTTTTATGATCTGCTGGTTGCCACCTTCTAAGGAAAAAAATTGTTACATCTTCTTTCAGACCATTTTTCTCTTCCATTTTAAAACTGTCAGTGCAACTTATTGCAATATGAGGTACAAAGAATTACCATTTTGGACTGCAGAAGGATGACTTTTTATGTTGAGAGTCTCTGCATTTCCCTGTTTCATGTATTTAAGTTAAACCCTTGATAGTTCATAAAGAATTGACAGGAAAGTCTTGAGTAATCCAAATTTCTTGAGTGCTATTATCTGCTCAAGTCTTTGTTGGACAGCTATTAAGTGGGAGCAGATTTTTCTGAATATACCATCTTTGTTGGAAAGCCAACTTGAATAGCTATGCACAAAGGAAGTCCTACCGTAAGTGGTAAGCAATTGAAAGTAGATTCAAAACTGCGCTATGTATTTTTCACTTAGCTTTTTTTAAAGTTGACATTCCGTAATCTGTTGAAACCAGTATTCTTTTTCTTCACTGTTTTGTGGGTTTTTGAAACCAGTTCTGGTTGGACTTTAGCAAATAATCATGTTTTTGTTGTGGACATGTATATTCTGAGATTGGTCAGACCTAACCTAATCAAGTAAATGATTGGATTATTTTTACGTGTGCCTATCTGCATTTGGTCTTCTATCTAGAATAAGACTTGGTAATGGTTGATTTTATTTATATATATATATTTATATATATAGTCTCATAATGGTATCTTTAATCTTTTGCCTGAGAAAAGTTTTCCATGGATGGATGCTAAATTTTAAGGAGTATTTTAAATCCTCACAGTACAGGTGACAGTTTCATCTGGAAATCTCAAATAGCTGCTTATAATATTTATCTTTGCAGGCTTCTTAGAAACCATTTCTAGTGTTCACAATGTCAAGGCGCAATAAAAACATCAAGGGCAGCTATCTGCACTTGGGCTTGTCACAATTTGAAAACCTTTCCCCTCAGATTCTATAATTTGCTAAGGTCTTTTTTTTTTTTTTTTTTAGAAAACCTATGTCTGTAGTGATATTGTATATTACTTTTGTGGAGAAAAAATGAGTAAAGTATTTGAAAAATATCTAAAGGGTAAAACTGAAAATTCCCTTTTCAGAGAAATTAAAATTACAAAAAGTATATCATGTTCTTCACAACACACCATATAACGTTTGACACCATTTTATTTTGAAATGATTTCAAATTTGCAGAAATGTTGCAAAAAATAATGCGAAAAATTCTGTTAACGATTTCATCAATTTCCCCCATTTTGCCATATTTGTCTTAATACAGTCTCACTTTTCCTTTCTTCTTCCCTCCCTTTCTTTCTGTTGTCATATTTTTCTCCAGTCATTTGAGTAAGTTGCAGTGGTGATTTTCTTTTACCCTAAATATTGTAATATTTATTATTCTCTTATCTATAAATGCAGTACAGTTACCAAAATCAGTACAATAACATTGATAAAATACTATTATTTAATCCTCAGACCCTGAAAAAATTTTGTATGTTGTCCCAACATACACTATAATGACAACATACCTTTTAAAATTTTTGAAATCATAACAAATGTTAAAGGGCATATCATTGGTTCCCTAAAAGTGTATTTTTTAAAAGCAACAGGAAAGGTAACGAAATGTGCTGTAAATTTACAAAAGGTCTTTATAAAATTGAGGGAGGGAATCTAACATAAAGATGGATTTTAAATTGCAACTGAATGATTTCTTCAGTATGTTTCTTTTTCAAATGATCAGTGAATGTTTGCAGTTGGTAATAAATATTCAAGCACCTTGCAAATGTCCTACCAATTCTCTTTGCTGATCTGTATATGCCTGTGGGATTAGAATAGGAATGCATAATTTAAATATAAATTGCCTGATTTGCATATACAATTAGTCAAGCTACAGCTTTGATCGTAAGCAAAAATTATTGTCCTGTATTACCACTTAGATAGAATTTTAATTCACCTTGAATATTCAAACTAAATTAGACCCTGGCTGTATAGTTAGAAGGGCAGTACTTGCCTGGTGCCCCAAGTTGCTTGTGATAAGGTAATAAAGGCATCTTCTCAGTTCCTGGTGAAGGAGTTGCTGTAAGCTCTGGGCAGTACTCTATCTAGATTTTAAATGCATATCTTAAAGCAACTAATATAAGCTTAGCATACTTTAGTTAATATTTCTGTATGGATCCTTCCCTTATATTTTAAGTTATATAGCGTGGTAGACAATAATTGCAAATCAATAAACTTCAGAAATAATGCTGTTAAAATGACAAAGGCCACAAAGTCATGACAGCTAATTACTAGTGGAGGGTCTTTGATGGGACTATATAGATGTGTGAAATAAACCACAGAAATTTAAAGAAAGTATAGGACTACTTGTATCTCTTAACATTTTTAATCTACAGTAAAACATTTTTATTAGGAATCTATGTTTTTAATTAAACAGAACATTTAATTAAGGTGCTTTTTAAGTGGGTGAAACAATTAAGTGCAAACACTTGAATGAAACATGTCATAATTAGTTTTAATAGAGTGTTAATTGGTACTAGGTTTGCCAAGTTAATAATTACTGCTTATTAAATTTTCAATTAATCATTGTCATTTTGCTTTGAATAAAGATGAAAATTAGATAAACTAATTCAGAGGGAGGATATTTTTCCCCTTGTTAATTAGAACAGTTAATTTTAAAAATGGAAATTACTTGTTTTAGTTGTCAATCTTATGTTGTACATTAGTCAAATCTTTGTACCCTTCCCACAGCCAAAAGTAAGGAGCTAATTTGACACCTTGCAGGTTTACAGTCAAGCTTGATTGTTCTGGTCTGTGGTGTGATCCACTTGTATTTATTTATTGCAACAGTTGGTCATGAGAAATGATGTATACATATAAGAATGATGAATATATTAAAATGGTGAAAAGCTTCAAATTTAAAAATGAGAAAATGATTTTTTAAAAAAAGATCCCTATCATTTTATCTATGAAGCACATAACCAACCACATTACTCAGAAATAACTTCAGAAAAAGAAAACCAGGATCATCTGTTTTCATTGATTTTTCTTTAAAAGGTCTACATGAGCTAAGTTGCTATATGAATTCCCTTTTTACTATATTTTTGACCATCAGAATAATTGTTTGCACTTATATATATTGTATGGATGAAATCAACTAACTCCCTCTCCTTGTCCTGAAGACTGTAACATGTACTTCTACCTTAATATTAACCTGTAGCTTTGTGGCAAATGACCTTTCAATGTGTTTGAATTATCCAGACCAGTTTCTTGTGATTGCTTTTCATCACCCCCTTAGTGTTGTCTCAAACTCCTTTATGGGTGTACGCTTGTTTGGTAGAAAAGTTGTAATTAATGATACAACATTTAAAGAAGGGGGCGCGGGAGGGGGTGCAAAATCCCTGTCTCTCTTTCTCTAAGGAGATTTCAGAAATCTGCCAATATTTTAAGCAGTCACAGGGATGAGTCGCCTTGTTCTGTAGATCTCTATTTAATAGCGATATGTTTCCACGGTTGGCGCTAACAGAAATGTTCTCTTCTCTGGTTTGGCTGTCCCGGCGCAGAGGAGGCGGTCAACGAGGTGAAGCGCCAGGCGATGACCGAGCTGCAGAAGGCCGTATCAGAGGCCGAGCGGAAAGCCCACGACATGATCACGACAGAGCGCGCCAAGATGGAGCGCACGGTCGCTGAGGCCAAGCGGCAGGCGGCAGAGGATGCGCTGGCCGTCATCAATCAGCAGGAGGATTCGAGCGAGGTGAGGCCTTGGCTGTGCTTCTCTGTGAAGAAGAGTTTCCACTAAGTAGAGTGTTCTGGCGTTGATTCCAAGAGCTCACAGTGAAAACAATATTGAACATAGACACAAATCTTGGGGTGGGGTGGGAATTAAGAATAATTTGAGGAGTCTTGGTTCATATGACATTGAGGTCTAATTAAATCTTCTCTTGATTAAAGACCCAAAAGAACAGCTCTGCCAAAAGAGGATTTTCATATATTTTCTGGGTAACAGATTAAAGTGAAATCTTCCAACTTCCTAACACCAAAGATTCAGAACTCAAGCTGTGTGTAGTGTGTGTTTGTTATCATAGTTCATGGTTTCCTTGAAACAGAAGGGGTTTCAATAGAGATACCCTAGGTAAGTGGTGCTGTGCAAAGACATTTCATGCCTGGGGTGAAAGTCCCTTCCTTAAACCCATTGCTAAAGCAATGCTTGCATCAATTAAACTTTTCTAAGAGCTTTCTGCAGTCTGTTTTTCCACATTATTTGTAATAACCCCTGTTTTGGTCATTTTCATAGCATAACATCACTGCCAGAGGTAGTATTGCTTAATAGTATTCTAGTATGTTACAGCATGCACACACACAGGGAGAGAGAGACAGAGGTGCACATTCCAAATGGCTGAAGGAGGTGGGAAGTTACTAACACAACATATCACAGAATACTTTTCCATGTAGATCCTGCAACATGTTAATGCCCTAAATTCATTAATAGAGCACCACAATCCTCCAAATGCAAAGTAACTTTACATAAAGAACCACAGTCAGCTACTCACACCAAGCTGACCTAGCAAAAGCATGAACTGATAAATCAATGGCCTACTACAATCCATATCTATAATTTGTGAGGGAGAGTAAGAATTTAATTTGTACCAGGCTTCTTTGTAGATGAAAGACCCTGCGGGAATCACTCGATGCCCAGAGTTTCTGTTTAATGTGTAGCAGATGAATAACAAGGGGACAAAAGGAATTGATTTTCAACATTTGAAAGTTTCTCAGGAAAAGAGGGACAAAGGGAAGTTCATCTGCCCTTTAACTGCTGACTTTTCCATTGTTGAATTAAGCTAGATATAAATTCAATTTTATTGGCATCTTGTAGCCATGATATTTAAGGACTTTGTTTTGCATTTTTAAAATTTTTAATAGCATCTTTTATAGAGAATTTGTCCTGCTTTATTCAAGTAATACTGTGAGGCAGAATTGTTGCCATCATTAAAACATTATCACTTTCACATCAACATTTTAGGGTTGTTAATGTATGTTAAGAGTATTGTGTAGGCAAGGGTCTGAGGTGATGGTGCGTGGGTGAAATGGTGGTGGTAACTCCCTGGGGACTATAAATGTTGTCAAATAAAATTAAATAAATCTAGTGAGGAAAATAACTAAATTTAAAATGCAAAAAATAAGAGTATTGTGTAGGTCACTGAATTCTAAAGAGAAATGAGAAATTTCTAGGAAGAAATTGAGTATTAAGTCTTTGTATTTGGCCAGTGATATCCTGTATTATTTTAGTATCTAGAGTTTTGTGCTTTTTTTCCTAAAATCTCTCTGGAAAAATGTATGGTCTTGATGCTAGTATATAGCATTTAAAAATACAGTGTATCAAAGAGTAGCTATGATAAAATGGTAAATAGGATGAAATGTCCTCAATATGAGTAATCATTTTTACTAATCATTTTTCATTTCTTTTTTGAACTCTGGGTAAACTGATCCTAACCATATAGCACTGCCCTTGTCTTCAGTGATACTTGGCCCTGCAGACTAGCATATGAAAGAGTTGGGAATGCAGAGGATCAAATTTAAATCCTGGCTCCAGCTCTTGCAGTTTTGTGATTTCGAGAAAGCCAACTAAATCTCTAAATGCTTTGACTGAAACCCCAAGACATGATACTTGTATTAAGTTACAGGTGAGGAAACTCATTTGGCTAGGGTTATCCAGCCTAAGAAATGGACTCATTGGACATGCTGTGTGTCCTTTAAATTGCTCCATAAAAATGAAATAAAGATCACTTAACTGAGGATACAACTTTGAAGCCAATATATTATTTAACTTCTCCGTGTTCTTTCTTCACTTAGAAATGTACACCATTTAATAAAAACAAACTGATAAAAGTCACCTTAGCAGTGATGCTTTCAAGTCACCTCAAGTCTAGAAAGTTCTCTATGCCCCTCTGGGAAAGAGCCAGAATCATCCTCACATGGTTGACCCAGATGTGGGAATCTGTTAGGTCAGGACTGCTTGACCTCGCAGACTTAAAAAGAAAGGGTGCAGATACTGCACAGAATTCTTGTTGATTTTTGTTTTGTTTTGTTTTAAAATTAAAGGTGGTGGGGGGGGAGAAATCTCTTGAATATATCCCTTTAGCCCCAATTAAGGCCTCTGGCATTGTATGTTTTATGCATACAAGCACTGGGGTATACATTTATTTATGCATACAAGCACTGGGGTACAGGCCAGAGGTGTGGGGGGTGAGAGGATTCACCACAGACAGAGCGGAGAGCAGAATAGGCAGATCAATGGAAGTACACTGTTGAGGGGAGCAGTGGGCACAGCAGGAGAGGTCTGCTGCACCATGTGGGTCCCCTCTCTGGCCGGCAGCAGGGATCGAACTCGTGCTGCAGTGGCTGCAGTTTGCTTCATGGTGCATTGCTTAACCCACTGCACCACCAGGGAGGCCTCTATGTTTTCTTTTCTTAGAAAGATTAGCAAGTTTTGACCATCATAGTAGTGGTTGATTAAAACATATTTCCATTAAATATAGGATGCATTGATTTTACAAGTATACTCAGAAATTAATGGGTAGTATTTTAAAAAATCATGTTTGTGACATGCCCCAGGCAGTTTGTTATTTGATACTTCAAGCTCTTAATCACCTCAATTCATTTACTCATTCTTTCAGTAACAAGTGATTGAGCTGTTAGTCCATGTCAGGGATAGTACTAGGTGTCAAGGGTACAGTAGTCCCTGCTGTCATGTTGAGTATAATTCAAGAGGAGTCAGATCACTAAATTCAATCCTGTTAGAGGTTAGTGTGAAGGCTTCAGAAAGATAAAGTTTGATGTGATACTTAAAGATAATGAGAAACTGGTTAAGCGGCAGTCCTCCACCCACCCCATCTCCACTGCCTCGTCACTGCTTCCCCAGACTCTGTGCAAAAAAAAAGACCAAAAGGATGGAGAGAGACTTTTAACAGGTTTTTACAACAGGGTGGCTGTGTGGATAGTGTTTTGATTTCAGCCAAGGCATCAGTGTCAAGAGAGGTTGGAGGAAATGTAAAAGAGACTAGTCTGTTTTAGGAGACGTAACACAGATGTTTGGATGAAGGTGGCAGGTAGTGACGATGGGGTTGGAGCAAATTGGATGTTATGGCTGGTACCTGTGAAGTAGATAGAATGAGCAGGATGTGATGATTGATGGTAGTTGTCACAGAAGAAGAGGGAAGTGTGGTTTCTCAGTGGACATGCAGGGTTCAGAATGTAAGCATCAGGTACTCTTACTTGAGCTTCCAAATCCTACTGGCTTTGCTCTGCCCAAGGTGTGTGGGTGGGTAGTAGAGGAGGTTTACCTGGGTTTATTACTTAAAGAGTTTAAGTATTTGGCTTAGTTCTAAGGCTACTAGGTGATGTAATTGAAAATAAAACCCAAGTCATTCTGACTGAAGGCATTTGGAAGAGGAAACCATATCCATTGTACCCCAGGATACCTTGTCTTTGATGCTGACAACTTCTTAGTCCAGCAGCCCCAGAGAAAGATCACAGATTGACAAAATGTAGCATTTTACAATGAGTGTTTAGTTTCAGTCCAAAGACCCTGATGAGTCAAGGGCTGGCTGTGTCATTTTATATCTGTGAGGCTTAAAGTCATTTACTGCAAAAGGTATTTACTTTCCTAAGCTTCAAGGTATGAAAGTGGTTTCAAACTGTCAGGTGCAATGCAAATATAAGATAGTGTGATCTTAGTGTGAATTTAAGGTAATGTGTCTAACTGTAGAGTTCTTTACATTTGGGAAATTTTAATTACAATCGCTACTTAATTTACTTGTATGAAAGGGTTTTTCTAGAGAATCATGTAAGACTTGCAGAAACTTAAAGTACTATAGAAGAAAATGTTTCGTTTCTTGGAAAAGGAATTTCCAACATAAGAATCAAAAAATGACTGACTTTGCTGGTAGGGCACAAAGATCATTTTCTGTGTATCTAATAAGAAGAGAATAATTGGAGAATAATTTTGCCTGTAAGAATGAAGAGAATTACTCATATAAAAAAGTCAGCTATCTTTTAAATGCAGTTTTGGCAATCAAAAGCTTCATTCTACCATTTCTATTTCTATTTGTAGTGTTAGTACATCTAGTAAAGGGGAGAGCTGATGTCCCTCTTTCGAAATTTCAGAGAAAATACTTTTTAGGCTGAAAAGAGAATGATACCACAAATAAGGGAAGCCTGTCAAGTGCCATGAACTTTGGTAACGAAACTTGCCATGAAATGGCATTCTGGAAACTGCTACACTATGTGGTCATTCAGTCACCAGCATTATTCCTTAGAGGACTAAAAGTAAGCTGCGATAAGTGAAAAAGGGAGGAAATATGAATATCAATAAGCCATCGATTCCTCTATGGATATAAGCTAGTTATTGTACACAATTTGCAGTTTCCACCTCTGTGGGTAACAGAAAGCTTAGAATTGGAAAGTGATCCAATTAGAGAAGTCAGAGGATCCTGCACTTCCTTATGTTCCCAGAGGTGGTTGTGGAGTGGCTGAGTGCCCTCTTGGGCAGGCATCAGTCTTGCAGGTATGCGTTAAGCAGGAGGAAGTGCACTCAAGTCATCCAAGTGGAATATATTAATAGAACCTGCTTGCTGTTTTCCAATGAGCTTTTAAAAAAGAACATGCACTTTGGAGTTATCCATTACCTGAACACTTGTGCTAAAGTTAACTACACATTCATTGCAATACAATATCAAAAACAATAAAAAAAAATATGGAGGGTTTTTCCCACCAACTCATTTGAATTGCTCTTTGTTGTACCTTTCTGCAGCTGAAGGTTGTTTTTGCCCCAGTTGTGGGTGGTAAGTGAATGGGATCAAACAACTTCAGAATGGAAGTAGAGGTAAAACTAGCCAGAGCCCTTGAATCCTGGGTCAGAACCCGGTGATGCTAGGCAAGAAGGCTCAATTACCAGCAGCTTCACGATCCAAAACATCTGTTCCTGTATCTGGCATAATTCCACTTTTTTATTTGTAAAATTGTTCCCATCTTTCAAAACACTTTAAAAATAAAGAAGTCCCCATTCTGTCTCTTCTTTCCAACACATGCATTTGTAATTACCTGGTTTAGTCTGTGTGTTTAATCAGCTTAAATTGAGAATGTTGCCTGCATCTGATTTCAATCTGAAGGAACCATTGAGTGCTGGGCAGTTACCACCCTTGTGTCTGCCAAAATGTGTCTGTGCCAGAAAAAGGATAGGACTCACACCAGGGTATTTCCTAAAGAAGCCACTTGACTCAGATTAGATGTTTAATTTCCTTAAAATATTGTTTTGGATCTGAGTCTGTGTTCTCTAATTGGGATTTTCTGATGTAATTTAGGAATATCGCTTATTTGCTGATTGTGTTCCAGGATCCAGCTGGCAGTACTGTAAATGCTTAAACCTCAAGGAAGTAGACTTCGTTCTGAGCGCCCACTGTTAAAGCATGTGGCATTTGACCAGTCTTTGTGGAACTGTACACATGCCACACCTTGAATTAATTCTGAGAGCAAAGGTTTCAAACTTTGAGACAGTTTAAATGTTTCTAGTTATGGTTAAGAAGCCTCTGATCAGAGATACACATCTTTTGAGATGTCTTCCTGTAAGTCAAACTGAAGTCAAAAAAGTTATTCTAGTAATTCCATTTTTATGTATGACATTAAAATGTCAACCAAGTTTCTGGATTTTCTCAACTGTCTACATATAAAACACCGCCCATTGATCGGAATTGGAGATCTTGTGATTCTCCCACACCCTTTGGGCTATAATTTCTAAACAGTAGAGAAGTATGTAGAGTAGAGCTCTTTTTAAAGGTTTTAGAAAGGGTTGGGGGAGGGGTGCCTCCTTGGTGGTGCAATGAGTTAAATCGCAGCACTATGAAGCTATCTGCAGCCACTGCAGCACGAGTTTGATCCCACAGCAGACCTCTCCTATCTTACTCGCTGTTCCTTTCAGCAGTGTATTTCAGTATATTTGCCTATTCCCCAGTCTCTGGTGAATCCTCTCACCCACCGCACCTTTGGCCTGTACCCCAGTTCTTATATGCATAAATAAATAAATCTTTTAAAAAGAAAGTTTTAGGAAGGAGGTTCTTGAGTTGACAAACTTCCAGCATTGACTCTTGGAGCCCCTTATTAGCAAAGTTAAAATAACTGCTAAGTCTTTTGCATGATTTGCCACTGGGTATTTTTAAATAGGCTCCTGCAAGTTGTACGGCCAGCCTACTGAGAGCAAAACAAATATAGGGAACACAGTAAGGGGATTTTTTTAAATCTTCTTATTTATCAGGACTTTAGGAAAAAAGTGTATTTTTATTTTATTTTTTTAAAGATTGATTTATTTATACATACAAGACTTGGGGTACAGGCCAGAGTCCAGGGTGGTGAGAGGATTCACCAGAGACAGAGTGGGGAGCAGAACAGGCAGATTGACTGGAAACACACTGCTGAAGGGAGCAGCAGTTGAGGCAGGAGAGGTCTGCCGTGCCATGTGGGTCCCCTCCCTGGCCGGTGGCAGGGATCAAACTCGTGCTGCAGTGGCTGTGGTTTGCTTCATAGTGCATTGCCTAGCCCACTGCACCACCAGGGAGGCCCTAGAAAAAAAATGTATTTTAATTGTAACATAACCATACGCTGTCAGCTAGTTGGAATTACCAGATACAGTCACAAGGAAATAATCAAAGCTACGGAAAATAAAGGATAAAAAGATGAATGACACAGAACTAAGTTCCCTTGATGTAGCTTTCCACAATAGGAGGATTGTCTTGCCAAAGAAACTACAAACTTTGAAAGTTGTTTTCCTGAGGTTCCCCCTCCACCTGGGGGGACCCTGAGGGAACCTCTTTATCAGTCTTTCCCTAGCATTTGTCCCATATAGGTGCTTCTTCTCAAGTATGTGTGTGTATTCTAATTCACGATATGTTTTTGAGTTTAAAATCTCAAGCAACCCCATTTGGACTTTCCTCATCTTTTGTAAAATACCACATGAGATTGGCAGTAAGTTTGCTGGGATCAGAGTTCTTAGTTTGAACTAGTTTTCTCACTATCCAGAGTTGCCGAGTTGCAAAAGAGCTCCAGAGACACTACCAGCTGGAAAGCATCGTGTGTAAAGAGAATCACCAATTGCCAAATTTTCCTATTTCTAGTTATTCATTTGTGTATTTCAAAAATACTTACTGAGCACCTAGTATATCCCAGGTACTCTTCCCGGGTAGTTAGACTGTATCAGAAAATAAACAAGTCCAGGATCCTGCCTTACATGGAACGGAGGAAAGGGGGCTTGTGAAGTTGTCCTGATGTTGGTTAGATACATGGAGTAACTGACAGCAGTGGGAAGAGAGGTTGAAGTGCCTTGTCTCACTCTGCTCTGTGATGGAGAACAAAATAGAACCCTCTACATACTCCATTATGTCTGTTTAAATCTAAAACAGGGTTTTTATAGTTCTTCATGATTGCTGTTAGTACCTAATATACTGCCTGTACTGCTGTATTTCTGTCTGAGCATGATGGTATTGAAATTAGGAGCAACAAAATTGAGATATGACCATTTTAGTACAGAAAATTTAGATGCCAGAATAGCCAAACCTAAAAGGAAGGGGCCTGAGAGTAAAAACAGGTACGTCAGCTGTTGAATAATTTAAGATACCGCCTAATCGTTGGCAGAAAGGTTTGGGTAATTTCACTACAATTGGAGTCATCTGTGAGTTTAGTGTCTAGCGTGTTTAGTGTTTATAGTTTTAGTGTCAGCCCCCCAGGTGATTTTTAATTCTTTCTGTGTCCTTGAAAATAAGGGGTCATTGCTGCCTAGCGTATTTCCATGGACTTTTACCCCAATGCTGTATTAATTTGACATCTTGCTTTCTTCTACCTTCTCCTTTAGAGCTGCTGGAATTGTGGCCGTAAAGCGAGTGAAACCTGCAGTGGCTGTAACACAGCCCGATACTGTGGCTCATTTTGCCAGCACAAAGACTGGGAGAAGCACCACCACATCTGTGGACAGACCCTGCAGGCCCAGCAGCAGGGGGACACACCTGCAGTCAGCTCCTCCGTCACGCCCAACAGCGGGGCTGGGAGCCCGATGGACACACCACCAGCAGCCACCCCGAGGTCTACCACCCCGGGAACCCCTTCCACCATAGAGACAACCCCTCGTTAGACCTGAGCTCAGAACTGTCGGAGGAAAGACAACACAACCAACAAGAAACCAATTCCTCATCCTCAGATGCTCAAAGTTGTTTTTTTGTTTGTTTGTTTATAGATGAACTATCCTATTTCAGTACTTCAACAAGAGAGAACCTAACTGTATCTTGAGGCGGTAGTAAAACAGTGGGCCAGTAACGGGTCGTAATGACTATTTGTGGATAACAAAGATATCTTTTCCTTAGAGAACTGAAAAGAGAGCAGAGAATATAACATGAAATGATAGATTTGACCTCTTCCCTGTTATTTTCCAGTAGCTGGGATTTTAAACTAGATGACCTCATTAACCGATGCTTTACCAAACAGCAAACCAAGAGATTGCTAATTGCTGTTGAAAGCAAAAATGCTAATATTAAAAGTCACAATGTTCTTTATATACAATAATGGAAAAAAAAAAAGGAAAACCCTCAAGGGCATGAGCATTGGCTACAGCGGTAGACATTTTAACAAGAAGATGAATGGCGTCCGTGGGTTGCTAACTGAACTTTGAAGACCCGCTACAAAACGCACAGATGTGTAGCATATTGGAAGGAGACACAGATGTTCGGTTTTTTTTCCTGTTTCTGAAAAGAAATAATATCCAGGTCAACAGAATGAAAAATGAAAGATGATTTGCAGTGGGATGTATGAATACAGCAGCAAGAAAAAAAATGCCATAATACAAAAGGCTCCTTTTTATAAACACACACACACACACACACGCGCACACACGCAAGAGACTCAGCCTGCAGTTAATTAGCATTCTGGCAGCTTTGACATCAGCCAGCTGCCCTAAATAACCCTTCAACGTTTCTTCACTTTTGCAAGGTTCCACAGAGTAAGACATTGGGTCTATTCCAGCTCATTCATTTTATATTGAAAACTAATTTTACAAAAATGGTGGCTCCAGCTCCAGCCCCTTTCCAAATTTTTTCAACCCCACCCTATTTGAATTTTTAATTAAAAAAACTAGTAGTTCTCTTGGTGTTAAAACACTTCTGTCCTGTGAGGTTTCCCAATGGTGTTTTTCTTGTAAATGTGTTGGACAAATGTGAAGATGCATTGTAGTTTAACCATATGCCCACATTTAGTCTCTTTATTCCTAGTTGGTGAGAAACCTGTATCTTTCTATGCTGCTTTTATATCTGTATGTATTAGTGATATTTCTCTAGTAGTTCAAAAAAAAAAAGGAAAAAAAAAAGACTTTTTGGTTGTCCTCAAGAAAAGAAAGAAAAGAAAAGAAAAAAGGCTATCTTTCGGAGCTGCTATTTCACTCTCTTATAGGATTTTTTTTCCTGAAAAAACCAGCATGCT
>JAGFMF010011568.1:15546386-15598886 GCA_019455555.1 Galemys pyrenaicus | reverse complement strand
TCCCACAAAGGTGTCTCTACGCAAATTAAGAGGAAGAGACTCCCTCACTCTTGTTAGATCCAAAGTGTCACCAACGTGTCCAACAGATGCCAGCAAGTCAGCCAGCAAATTGCTGCCCATGAGATTCCCACAGTACAGACTTCTCAGACCCAGGAGGCACTGTCTCAACCAGAGCTACTTCTGACCTGAAAGACTAATCCAAGCAGTTGAGATTACGAGTGAAGATCCCACTCTACTTCCTTCAAACATGTCAAGATAGCCCAGTAAGCCATTTAAGAATTGGTAATGATCATGATTAAGTGTTGGGGGGAAAGCAGAAAAATTTCACAAAAATCTGACCTGACAAAGGGCAAAATACGATCATGAAGATATAGATATCTCGCATACTGGGGTCCTGCAAATTCATGTACTCTTTAATATAGTCATTTCCCATTATTTGGCAATAATACCATCCCTCATGGGAGCTCTTGTTTTCCATTTCCCTCTATTGTTATCATTATTACTATTTAAATAATTCCTGGCACATCTGATGGAGGATAAAACAATAGAAAAACTGGAGAGGAGGTCTCTCAAGACCAGAGACCTGGCTCACACAAGGAGGTGAGGGCAGAAGGGATTAACCGCCATTAACTCAACTATATAAACAAAGATCTTTAGGTGCCAGTGACTGCTTTAGGGAGTGTCAGGCCTAAAGTAAAGATGGAGATTGAACTCTATCTCCAAAACCCCTTGTAGAATCTCCCATCCCTTTCAAATTCTACACAGCTGGTTCAAAGTCAACGAGCAAGCTACTCTAAGGAGTGAGCCTCTCTCAAAGAGAAGGCTGTATCAGTGCAGTCTCTGCATTGGTTCAAGGCAGCAGTCCTTCTGTCACTTGTGATTATGTAGGTGCAGAATTCTCTTCACCAACATTCTCCTCTGCAGGCAGCAGCCTTCTTGCCTGCCCATGACCTGCACCATGCTGGGACTTCTCTTCACTGACCTCCCTCAGTAGAGGCAGCTTTCTCAAGGCCACCTGCAAGCATGCAGGCTTTTCTCAGCAAACCTGTCCCTTTTGGGGCATCTCTTCCTGCCTGCTTCTGTCTATGCAAGTGGCTTTTACTTTCCTGTCCCTTTTCCCAATAAACCTGCTCTTTAAAACAACTAATGTCTCTGCCTCATGGAGAAACTTGCCTGGGAAACTCACTGCGTGCTGCCAAACAGGGAGTTCTGGTGAAACCTTTCCCAGAGTGGACCCAAGAACCCCGCACTCCAAACCCACTGACTCCAAAAACGACATCACATCACCCCAACATTGAGTCATGAGCTCTCTGGACTTGGAAAGAAAAGACATCTTTCATTTCTTTTAGAAATTAGCAAAATAAGTGAACAAAAACAACAACAAAATAAACCCCAACATCATCAGCTGCCTCAGGCTTGGAGAAAGTTTGATGTCAATTAGACATCAAATATTGTCCCAAATGCTGTTCTACTTAGTTGTGTCAAAATGACTTTGACTGTCTATTACAGATGCACTTTTGCACACACACACACACACATGCCCTACCATGACCTAGAGAATCTCTAGGGAGACATTTATGTATAATGCAAACCTCTGTTCTCCTGGGACTTATATCCTGATGAGAGAAAGATAAACAAGTAATTAGATAAGTAATTACTGGTAGGGGCTAGAGAGACCCATAAAACAGGATAAAGGGAATAAGAAGTGGTGGACTTGAAGGTGAAGCTCCATTAATCTGGATGGCCCTAGAAGGTTACTTCAAGGGAGCAGCATTCAGGAAGGAGCCTGGGTGTGGAGTGAGCCACATGACCATCGGTGGGGAAGGGGAGCATACCCAGCAGGCAGAAAGAGTGTGAAGAGTTTGGAGTGTGAAGAGTTTGAGGGACAAGCGGGAGGGCTCCAGGAACTATTCCTGGTAACACATGTAGGAGACACAATGGTAGAACTGAGATCAAGTGTACCCAGAAGCAGATTTCCCAGGGCCTCACAGATCACCTGAGATGCTTTTGTTTCCTTCCATCAAGATATTCAATTCCATTTAGGGGCTACTGATAGTGATAGTGAAGTCATAGCTATTCTTGCACTTGTTTGGAAAACAATCTATTTGACCAAAAAGTGTTGAGGTGGACAAGTGTTCATCACAGAAGAGGGGGCAGTGGCTGTAAAAGTTTCCAAATAAGATCAGTCAATAAACTCATTTATTGGGGACCCTGCACTTGCTTCAGGGAATGGTCTCAGGAAGAATAGCTCAAGAACTCGGGCGAAGAGATGCCACATAAAAGAGGGTATGAAGGGGCCTCCCTGGTGGTGCAGTGTGTTGAGCACTGCATTGTGAAGCATTCGCGGCACAGCAGCGCAAGTTCGATCCCTGGTCAGGGAGCAGACCCACATGGCGCAGCAGACCTGTCCTGCCTCTCCCGCTGCTCCCCTCAGCAGTGTATTTCAGTGGATCCACCTGTTCTGTTTCCCGCTCTGTCTCTGGTGATTCTTCTCACCTCCCATTCCTCTGGCCTGTACGCCAGCTCTTGTATGCATAAATAAATAAATCTTTAAAAAAAAAAGGGTATGAAAATGCGATAATCTCTTTGTGTATTGAAGAGTCCCAAAGTGATAGTATTAGGACGTGGGGAACCTTTGGGAAGTGTTGAGCTCACAAAGGGGGAGCACTCATGAATGGGCTAGTCATTTATAAAATGGACCCCCCAAAAAGGCGGGACAGAACAACCTCGTGAAAATCCCTAGCTCTGACCATGTGAGGCTACAGCAAGAAGTCTGAAACCCCAAACAGGACCTTCATCAGCCATGATCTTAGACTCCAGAACTGCAAGCAATAAATTTCTGCAGTTTATAAGCCACTGAGGCTGTGGTCTATAGCCGAGGCAGGCTGAAGGACGAAGATATAAGAGCAGGCTCCTGGCAGAAGTAGCTCCACAAGTACAGGAGTGGATGCCAGAACCAACATGGCATGTCTGGGAAGAAACATACCCTCAAATTTTGCTGAAACATAAGAAAAAAGGCAGTGTTTTTGTTTTTCAGAGAGAGGGAGAGTTTATAATAATAGCCTTTCTAGGAGACTGATGATGGTTCAACTTTCTTCTTGTGTGCAAAATGTAAATAAATAAATTATTGATTCTTTGCATACTTGAAAATGAGTTTGATATTGCCTTTGACAAAGAGAAAGATTTTTGCATTTCCAATTAAACCTGGTGCAAATTCTTGTTTTAGATGGTGTATATTGTTATTTAAAAACATATCTTCTGAAGGGGTGATGAAGGATAGTCTGCAGAAAACCAACAGCAGACTTTTACAATTCCACTTATACAACTGTGCATTTTGCTGACAAAGTCACAGACAGTAAAATTAAGGCAAGTGCAAACTGCCCATTTTGATGGCAAATAATACTTTTTGCTTGGTTAGCAAAGACTTAGAAAAATGGTAGCTAGATCATATCTTTCTGCTTTTTATAATGTTTCTTATAAAGCAGACACAAAATATTAACTATCACTGAGTTTTGTGGAGTTGAACACACACACATACACACTCACACTCACAAACCTACATCTGCCAGAATGTACTACATATATGTATTCATGTCACTTGTGATTTTACTACCTACTTTCATGATGTGTTTTTACAATGTTGTCATCTAAGTTAGTTTCACTAAATTGGTCACCCATGGTTTTGAATCAAAACTATTAAGTTGAATAAAAAAACGTGCTTGTGAAAAATCTGAGGTTTATAATCCAAGGCCGGAATTGACACTCCTAATAAAAGAGTTGCAGGCTGGTCAATAAAGAGGATTTGAGTAACTCAGCATTTCATTGGAACTCTGTTAATGAAAATCATATTCATTGAAATGCTGGTCGCAGAAGTCATAGGTAGTCAACCCATGGAGAAAAGGGAAAAACATTTAATGATCAACACATGAGTAATGTTACAATTTTTATCCCCAAAAGATCTGAAAATTCTAATAGGAAGAATCAGAGTTTTGTGTATGCTGATATTTCCTAAACTTACTTGAATATTTTGACAAATAACTGATTCATATGAGTTTCTGTAAAACATTTTCCCTCTCATTTATCACAATTATAAACAAAATCTTACCTGTAAGTAAATTTTATCTGTCCCTCTCCTTGCATTTTGTTTAAAAGATCAAGGTCCTTATCTCCAACAGTTCACATTTAATTGACAACTCTTCCCCATATTCAACTTTTCAAAGTTGATGAATTCAGAAACCATTATTGGTGGCTCAGTTGTCTTCAGAATAAGGGCCGAACACCTTGGTCTGATTCAGGATCTTCACAGTTTGTCCTCTTCTTTCTTTTCTACATCTAGACCCTACTACTCCCCTCAACGAACCTTGCCAGCCACACATATTTATTTATGGATAAATTAGATTCCTTCTTCCTACCTCTGTGCCTTTGTCCACATCCTCTTCACCAGTAGAGTGCTCTTGAAGTTCCTCTCTAGTGGAAAAATTCCCTGTTGGCTCTCCGACCCCACTTCATTCTCTTCTGTAGTGCAAACAAGATCTCTCTTCTCTGAACTCTTCACACTTAGGCCTGAGCTGCTGCTTTCAGTACCGTAGGCAGTTGGACAGTTAAGAATTATAGAGTGGATAAGAACAGCAGAGGATAGGAATATATTAATTTCACATTTGGCTACCTCTATGAACTTGGACAAGATACTTAATGTCTCTTTGCTCCAAATAATTTTTGCAAGTAGATGAGAATATATTATGAATTGACAGTGAACTGATGGTTAGCATTTCATGTGGTTATGCTTTATATGTCTAACCATATTACAAGCATTCCTATTTTTTATCCTCCCACTAGTCTTGGTATAGTGACTTGAGACTTAGGGACTAAATGCTCTGTTTTCTCTATTGCCATCCACTTTGTGAGCTGTTTGCATATACATGTATAATAAACACCTTGCCACACTAGTGGTCAGTAGAGATTGTGTGATGATATTGATTATAAGATGCTTCAAATTTCAGATATGTAAAAATGCAAAAGAAAGCATGTCTTAGAAAAAATGAAATACTATGTAATCCACATATTAGAAATGTGACTCAAAGAAGTTACTTTCTCTCCATTATAAATAGAATGTGCAGAAAAGTCTCATATGGCCCAGGTCTGATAGTGATGTTTTCTTTCTTGTGTAGCATACTAACTGTCTCTTAAATGCAATGCCTTCCAAATGCATTAAGTTGGAAAAACTGGCAGTATTTCAAAACTTAGATAAAGGAGCAGTTTTCAAAGAGGTGTCTTTTTTTTTTTTTAAAGATTCATTTTATTTATTTATGCATACAAGAACAGGGGTATAGGCCAGAGGTCCGGGACGGGGGTGGGATGGGGGTGCGGTGAGAAGATTCACCAGAGACAGTGGGGAACAGAACAAGGAGATCCACTGAAATATGCTGCTGAGGGGAGCAGTGGGCAGGATAGGAGATGTCTGCTACACCATGTGGGTTAGCTCCCTGGCTGGGGACCGAACTCAGGCCACAGTGTCTGGAGATAGCTTGATAGTACTGAGATTTTAACACTGTCTCCCACCCCCATCACCTGCTTCGAGGGAAGCCCAATAGTGTCTTTCTCTGTGTGACCAAATGGACCAGCCATATTCCCCAGGATTTAGCATCAGCAATTCTAAGACACACACCTGATTAGCAAGTTGTTCCTCTCTGGCATCAAGAGGTAGCCTCAGGTGCACATCTGGCAATGGGGAAGGAGTATATGGGAAAGAATGTAGTCAGTCCATCCACACATCTGTTCCCCCAGCTGGCACCAGCTCCTTCGTGTTCACTGGACCTCCAAGATAGGTGAGGTAGTTGGGAATCCTTGTGTAGCTCTGTGTGTCCTTTGTTATTTAGAGGTGGTGAATGGTCCAGCTCTAGACCCAGCCAATTGATGAACCACACACTAGTCCCAGATGAAGACCTTTTTATGCTGTTTTCTTATCTTTGAAATTAGAAAAAAGAATTGACTTCCTCATAGACTTGTGAGGATTAAATGAGATAACACTTACACAGTACTTAGCAGAATGCTTGGCACATGGTAAGTACCCACTAATTGATAGCTGTTGTAATTGTTACTGCATTTTAAAAATCTAAATATAAAAGCAGGCAGCAGGCATAATTCAGAAGGAGTGGAAGAGGCTCTACTATTCCCTCATCCTTGTTTGATTCTCTGGAAATTCATTGAAAATGATAGTAGTCATATTTTATAAAATGCAATCTAATTTGCATTTACTGGGCTTTCAAATTCCTAATGCCCTTCTTTGTGCTTATAAAGTATCTGCTTCTGTGCAGATTAATAGACCTAGCCTGCATCATGGATATGAGTTGTTGTTGCTGTTCTTAGTAATCATTTTAACATGGGACTCAACAAAAGCTAAATTACTCTTGGTTGACTCTTCATTTAGAAGTCCTGCTATTGTGAATACTTCAGTGGAAATAAGCTGGCAAACGTGCATGACCAAAAGACCACCTTATGTGCATCACTAAATTACTATTATTCTAGAGCAACTCTGTATTTAAGCATTTTTTTTTCTCCATAGAGAGCAATGACTTTTTCTACATCTCACATTCTCAATGAAGCTTTTAGAAAATGAAATTTGGAGGAGAATTCATCCTTAATGAAGATTAAAGAGGGTTAAGAAAAGATTTTTTTCTTTTAATATGTTATGCTTATGGGTTAGAAATACATGGAAAATAATTTGTTATTTTCAATAACAAGTAATAAACGTTATCTAGAACATAAGTGCTGGGTGCATTATCTCCGTTAACCCTCACAAGTCTAAAGGTAGGTAAATAATAGTAGGTAGTTTAAATTTATTTTTATTATATTTGTTATTCATTTTTACTTTTGCCATTGTAATTATCATTATACAGAGGAAAATATTGAAGTTCAGGAGGTTTTGTAAATTGCCTAAGGTAACAGTCAGTCAATTTAAAGCCAGAATTTTAATCCAGGCCATCTGACTCCAAAGTCTGTGCTCATAACTGTTTTTTTTTGTGCTGCAAACATTAAGGGTTATTCTAGTTCTAAAATGAGATTCTATGTTGCTAACTCATTTAAATGCTATTCTTTATTTGGGTTTTAAAATGTTTAGTGAAAAAACATGTTATAATTTTGGGGGAACAGCTGTATACTTCGTTTCTCTTTTGTAGCCTGGATAACAGAGCACTCTTTATAAGTAAAATCATGCTCTTTATTCTTCCCTTGGAAGAACTGAGTAAATGGCTCCTTGCAAAGCAACGAAGTAAGAAAATGTATTATTCCCCAATTGGGTGAAAGGCTCGCCATGAGAAGGAATAAGATCTATATACTAAGTTGTTCTCTCTCTATGGCAAAAGGTTCTTGTGCCTTAATTAAGGAAGAGAGAACATGAGAGTTCAATAAGAGTCGAAGTCTGTCCTGTTGTGAGGCTTCTTAATGGATTTTCACACCTGATTTCCATCTGCAGATGTAATCAGTAAGAATGGAAGAGGTCTGGAAAGAGAGCTCTTACGGAGTTCAAGGAAGCAACAATCCAGATATTTTAGTTAGAGCTGAGGTTTACAAGAGCAAATCAATATTTTTTCATCATTTCTACCAGGAGTATTAATCAATATGATCAATAGGACTACTTAAGAGACAATGTTTGGACACAAACACTAAAAGAACGAGGTTAGTGAATACTCTATTATATGTTAACTAGTGCCTGAACTTCACAGCAGCAAAGTCAAAGTCAATGTGATATATACTTACTGTAATCATTATTAGGTGTTTTGAGGCCAATTTGTGCATGTGGGGCTATTAAAAGTGATATAAAATTGATTCTCGAGCAACCCTCAAGAAGAGATACATGCAAGCTTAAGTTGTTGAAAACCCATATTGTCACTGCATTTTCCTTTCCATTTACCAAATAGTCACTTGTATATTCTATTTTATCTAAATAAATTAAATAAAATTTTGGCTACTATCCTTTGAAATAATCTCTTCAACAAATATTAATCACCAAGTTCTGTGTTAAGGCAGGGGCTCTAATTGGATGCTAGTAAGACATGCCTGATAATCTCATGTAATTTACAATGAATTGAGGTGCTAAGGCAGCCAGAGGAACCAGATTCAAAGCAAGTGTGTGGACTGTTGAAGCTAGGTCGTCTTCAATACCACTAAAATTATTTCCTAAACCCACTCAAAGCAGAATCCTCCTGTTCTCATTTTGAAGGAGTTCACTGTCTGACCTGTATTTACAGCCTTGCCGTTGAAACACCGCAGGGACCTTTGTAATGTGAACATATATGGAAATCAGTGTGCGCACAGGCAGTCAGATTTCACCAAAACTTAAAAGCCATCATGCAGCTGCTCCATCTTTCCTTGAGTTGCTTTATTTCTGGACCTCTACTCTGTTCTCACTGTAAACCAGCTCCCTCTGAGAAAACCATAGTTTGTACCTTCCCTGTAATCTTAGCTTCCACATAATTTTGGTTTGTCATGTTAATGGACATATGCCATGGTTGTGACTGCTAAGCATCTTTTAAATAGACTTCTTATATTTGGGAGATTTCTCAAACAATGAGACCTACCTATTCAATGTGAAAGTTAACACTTGATGTTCTAGATTTCTGCTGGGAAACTGGAGTCATTGTTTTTGAAATGGTTTTGTTCAAAAGAGAATATCATGGAGAACCAGGTGTTCTTATGAGAAGAGCACGAAGGACAGATACCGGGCGTCCCCAGGCAGTGACGGCAGGTGTTCCAGGCACGGTGAGAGTGGGCACATATGATGTGTCCACTGGGTAACCAGCTATGTCTGTGCTTGGAAGGGCCTCTACTGGTGAGACTTAGTGTGAAATTTGGGCATTGTTGGATGTGAGTCTTTAAGCCTCTTGAAATTTCTATTCTTTTCCTAATAGCTTTTAATAAACTTTCTTTCCTATTTAAATTGGCTTTGGTGGATTACATTGCTTGTAAGCAAGATATTTGATTTTTATGGATTTAAATTTCAAACTATAATTTTCAATATGTTCAGAATTCAGAAATATCAAGTGCAGTGGGTAATACCAAGTAACAGGAGTGTGATTCTATGAATGTTTGAAAAGGTAGAGTATAAAAACTGAGAGGCAATATAGCTTGGTGCTTAACAAGGCAGGACTTGGGAATAAACAAAGTTAGATTTGTGTCCTTGCTTTAATATTTACTAACTGACTGATCTTGATCCAGTTATTTAATCATCTGGATTTTCCTTTTTGTGATCTGCAAATGGGGATAACATTATATTTTGCTTGGCAAATGAAAAGTGTTCAGTAAAAGTAAGTTCTTCTGGCACCACATGAGATATTCACTTTGATTTTTGTGATTTGTTGATAATGACAATTATTTATTAGTTTATTATCCAGGAATTTTAATGAAGACAATATGATCAAGGTCTTCATTGGTTCCTCATGTCACATTGCTCGATTATCCAGGGTATAATAATTGATAGAACAAATGAATCTAAAGTTTTAGAGACTTAGTACATTTATAGTTTATCTAAAATTTAGGCAATAGTCAACTCACGGTCACTTATCATCCAAGTGTAACTCAGGAACCTAGGTATTTCTGCCTCTATCTCTTCCTGTCTCTAGGTTCTTGGCATCTCTCTTAACCTACCTCCACACCCCACCATGAAGGTAATGGATGGGAAAAAAGTGAATGTATGTGTAGCGGCAGGAAAGGTGGACAGAGCAAGTTTGGGATGGTTCTGGGCAGACGGGTGAAGGAAGGAGAGTCTTGGAGCCCTCGGTGGCTTTTCATGCTTTTATTAGTAGAGGTGGCCAGGTACATGGCAGGCAGGGATGCTGGGGGGCCGGGAGGCTGGCCTGCCTCCCGGGCCCCCGGCGCATCTCACCCTCTCGGCTGCTTTCTACTGCTGCTGCTTGTCAGTACTGTCCATCCTGTTGGTTCTGTCAATTCTGGTGTCCTCATGACTCGGCCCACTTAAGCCCGTGTCCGACACAGGTGCGCCCACTTGCGCATGCTCACCCTGGAATGCTCGCAGCACCGCAGGTGTCCATCATCAGTGGTGGGAGGGTGGAAAGACCTGATTTCTCTCTGACCCTACAGGATGATATCAAGCATCAGAGGAACCTACAGAGCATCCCCATTTGAGGACCTGCTATGTATCCATTCGGTGAGGTAGTGTCAGTTATAGGAAAGAAGGAATTGCTCACACACAGAACGTCACAGCATAGGAAGTGAAATGGCTCCAACTTCCAGGCTTGGTGGGCCCTAGAAAGGAGAGCCTGGGAATGAAGTCCTGGTCCAGACCCCAAGGGCAAAGCTACATGACTCCTCTTATATGAAATTTGTTAGACACAGGAAGCAGATTAATGGTTGCCAGGGATTAAGGGAAGTGGGAACGAATGTAGTGAATGCTTAACACTTAACAGGGGCAGAGGAAAAGTTTTAGAACTCTATGGGGGTAATGGCTGCTCAACATTGAAAATGCACTTAATGCCACTGAATTGTGTACTTCAAAATGATTACAGTGAAAAATTTTATGTTATGCATATATAACTACAATATTTTAAAAGGCCAACAACAAATGAGAGGAATAGTAATGATTGCAGAGTTTATATCACCAGGTAACATTTTATAACACTAAAAATTAACTATTTTACATGTACTGGAATAAATGATAGGATAAAGGAAAAAATATGATACAAACCCTCCAAATTAAGTTCAGAATGTTTAAATATTTAGCATGTGTAGGGTCAGAGAACTATCAGGTCTTTCCACCCTCCCATCACTGTGATGATGGACACCTGCGGTGCTGAGAGCATTCCAGGGTGGACATGAGCAAGTGGGCACACCTGAGTTTGACACGGGCTTAAATGGGTGGTGTCATGAGGATGCCAGGACTGACCAGCAGTACAGACCAAACAGCAGCAGTGAAAGCGAGAGCAGCAGAGAAAGAGAGAGAGCAGCAAAGCAGCCGAGAGGGTGAGATGCGCTGGGGGCTGGGAGGTATGCCAGTCTCTCAGCCCCCCCGCACCCATGCCTGCCAGGTACCTGGCCACCGCTGACAATAAAAGCATGAAAAGCCACCGAGGGCTCCAACACTCCCTTCCTTGACCCATCTGCCCAGAACCATCCCGAACTTGCCCTGTGCCGCCCCTTCCTGCCACTACAGCATGTCATGGAGATGATTGTCAGAATTGGAAGAAATTTTTTATTATTTCATAAATCGTTACGGGGTAACTGGTGGATAAATCAGTTGATTATAAAATTAAATGTTAAAATAATAGAAGAGCTAGAAAATTATGGGTGAATATTTATATAAATTTTGGAGAAAAGAAAACATTTGTAAGCTCTTATAAGCTTATAATAAATAAAAAACATAAGCTAAAATCAGAATCATAAGTGATAATGTTTGACTGCTTAGAATTATAAAATATATGATTAAAAATTCTATACAATAGAACCAAAACATAAAAACAAATGAGAAATATATGAGAAAATTTTGTTATCATCAATAAACAAAGAGCTACTTAGAGAAAGAGCAACTTAAGAAATTTTTGTGGGTTAAAAATAGCCCCTTGTTGACATTCCAAGAGAAATTACAATAATTTGAGTTGGTTTTCAGCTACTTTTGGTTTCTCACGCACCATATAGTTAGTTCTTTGTCTGCTCTCTCAATCCCAGAAACCTCTCTCCTCAAACAAGACAAGCTATATATCATCTCTCTTATTTTCTGCCTCTTCTCCAGCCTTCCAGGGTTGGTCCTTCCTCCCTCTTCAGCTGCCTTTTTGATAGATTTTCCCTCCTAGTCTTCTTGGTGTGGGGATTGGTCTTTACACAGGAGCTTTGTGCCTCCCCAGCGGTGTGACTAATTCAAGCCACTTTTTATACAGCAAACACAACAAAGTGGAAACTAAAACAAGAATGAATAAAATGTGGTAAACATCATGTGGTGACAGCAGCTCAAAGACTACTTTTGAGCAGCTCTCTTTTGTGGCTTCCATAGTTAATTGGCGAAGGGGGACAAGGTGGGGGTTTAATGTCCTGAAGTGAAATAGGTATGGGCTCAGAGCTTGTTTTTCTTTTTCTTTCTTTCTTTTTTTTTGTCTCCCATGTAAAGAATTGAAAACATTTGTAAGGTCAATCCACTGACTTCAGGCTTGTTAAACTTATTTATAGGCCATTTGATTATGAGGAAAGAGTGTTCTAACAATTACAATGATACTTAACACTGCAAATCAAGAGTTAAAACACTAATATTAATACATTAGAAAAAAATTGACTTACTATTAGACTTAAGCAAGACTATTTGGTAAACAAATATTTGAGAGGACAACCATTATGTTTTGATACTCTTGTTAACAAGGGTGAATTAAAATTAATTCTCTCCTCTACTTAAACATGATCACTATTTGCTTTGTATCCTATAGATACACATTTTTTCAGAGTAACATATTTTCTTAAATTTAATCTCCATATGATAATGCTACCTGTCTGAACTATACATGACTAGAGATGTGCTTTCTATGACCTTTTAATCTCCTCTCCTACAATGAAACCCTCTTTTCCTTAGATGATCAGTTTCCCAGACCATGTCTAAGCAATCCTGGAAAATTCTACTGGCAAACAGGAATACTTGTAAGTCTGTAGTTATTTATTTTTAAAAATAAGGTAATATTTGGGTACTCCATCAGGAATTACCACCATAGTGTGTCCACCACCAATGTACATATATACCCCGCCACTACAGATTACGCCTCCTTCCCTCCTTGTTCTTTTCTCTTCCTACTCTCCCCCCTGGTTATCTCCATTCTGCAGAAATTCTTGATAAAAAAAAATTGATCTGGCAGTTTGTCAATAAAAGGAAAACCTTATTCAGCATTTGTTTCCTGCTCTTTGTAAGGATGGTTACTAGATCTACCCATGATTCAACCTATAGAGATAGTGATTCAGTAGGTGCACATTAAATGTCATTCTAGTAATTTCCTTTTTACAGGTTTCATTTAATAGTTTATCTATCTACCTATCTATTTACCTATCTATCTGTCTGTCTGTCTGTCTATATCTATATGTATATCTATATCATATTTTTATCAATGTCCATATCCATAGCTACACCTAAATCTATAGTCTCTATATTTTCCATTCATAGTTTTTCAATCTTTAGTCTGTCTTTTTTGTATCTTATTGATTAGCTTTTTGAATAGGTGATAATTTTTCTAAGCAGCACATGCTTCATTTGAACATGGTTCAGGAGGCACAAAACCACAGAAATTATTAACTTCTATTTCCCATTTATCCATGAAATTATCTGCCAAAAGCTGTCTCCCATTTAATTTTATTGAGAACTGAGGAAGGAGAAGGCTAGGGGTTATTTGTAGAAGCTGCAAAAACCATAGACTACAATCTGAAGAAGTAATTGTACTCTTTCACCACTTGTAACAACTGGTTTAAGAAGAGGCCAGTTAGTGAAAGATACACACATTAGAAACACTGCAGAATCAAGAGTTCCAAGAAGATGGCACTGAATATATTGTTTGTAAGAGTCTTGAATACATCTTTCAAATATAAGTCAATGGGAAAATATGACTTGGTTGCAGTTACATTTTTAGGAACACAATGATTACATAAAACAACCTGCAGTGAATTTTTATTACTTCCATTTTTATTGTTGGCAGATTATATCTCTTTTAAATTAAAAATTTCTGAAAAGAAACCATTTCACAAGGGAAATGACAAAAGTAATTCACCTTCTAAAATTGTCTCATTTTACACCACTTTGTGTTGTGAGCTAACAAACACAGCTTAATATGCTTTAAGGCATCAACTGGTCAGGAAGATAAAATTAGTTTCTGAAGGTTGGAAACGAATGTGTTGCCTGTCCATTCTTGTGCAGATATGAACTAGTCTTCATTAAGCAAAGTAAAACTTGAACTTGTTAGTTTCAAAAAGTATTTTTTTTTACATATATACTATATTAAAAAAAAAGACAACACACTTGAATGCAGATCATGACAGACAGTTACATCTGAGATGTAAGAAAAATTCTGGCATTATGAGGGTGTCAACATAATCAGTAAAAAATTATTTTTGATGACATGAAGAGGAAAAGTGTTAGCAGAATGAGAAGATTTTTGAACAGCAGATACATAGAAAAGTCCTTTCCCCTTGTCTGCCAAATGCACCCACACTTGTCATCAGTGAATGCAATTAAATTTTTTTTTTACAATACAGAAGAGACTTTTGGCAGTCAATGAGGGCTAATTTTTTTCTTCACTTGTACACCCCTTTTAGCCACTCTGAAGATGTGAGCTGAAAGATGTTCATAGAGTTGACTTTGTCCTTCAAATATGAATTTGTGAACAAATTGAGACAAATTTGGGAAAGTGAAACAAATCATGCACTGCTTTACATACCAAGACAGCCTCAGCCAAAAGGTTAAATCACTTAAGGATAAAATAGTCTCTTCTGGTGTTCTCATTTGCATTTTTTTAAACAAATGAATTTTAATTTTTTTAGACAAAGAAAAATGGCAAAATAACAAGAAGCACTTTATGACCTCCTCACGTAACAAATACCATAAAACTTAATGGTTACAATCTATGAAGTATAACAAGAGAATGATCTGGCTGGAAAGTAGAGCACCTTTCAATGCATATTCACATGCATTTTCTTCCATGATCATCAAATAAGCATCACAATATACTTGTTTTGTAAATGTCAAACGCATCATAGTCTTTGGATTCTGTTTTGGTCTGTGGTCATTTCAATGAAGCAAAATATATGGTGGAGTCAAAAACTCTCAGATTAATATTTTTCTTATCCCACCACAGACACACAGACAAACAGTACTTTTTCAAGTGCTTTAGTGAATGAGGAGAATGTTTCAAATTTATTTGATTCTAAATTTATTTGATTATTATATGAGAAGATTTAGTTATTATAGTCAAATGAGTAATTCATAAAGGGAAAAATGTGGTTTAATATGAATTTCTTCTCAGCATCTTTGGACAATGGAAAGACATGGTGAATGACATAAAATAAGCAGAAAATAGAAGGAGTCATTTTAACATAATCCCTTCCATTTCCATCCCTGTTGTTCCAAAAGGCAACAGTTCATCTTGTTTTCAAAGCTGACTAATATTCTACATTCTATATCCTTCTTCACTCACCCATTGTTGGACACTTAAGTTGTTTCTATACCTTGGCTATTGTAAATAGTGCTGCAATGAACATAGGAGTGCATATCTCCCCATGAATGAGGATTTTGGCATTCCGCAAGTAGATACCTAGGAGTGGAATTGCTGGATCACTAAGTAGGTCTATTTTTAATATTTTGAGAAATTTCCACATTGTTTTCCATAGGGGCTGGATCAGTGCGTTAAATGTGTGACGCTTCCTCTTTCTCCACATCCTTCACAATACTTGTTACTGGTCTTTTTGATATGGGTAATTCTCATACTAAGGAGATGTCATCTCATTGTGGTTGTTATTTGTGTTTTCCTCATGGTGATGACAAGCATTTCTTTTTTTTTTTTATTACTAGATTCATTTAAGTATATTTGATATCACTTGTAGTCCCCAGGGAATGCCCATCACCATTTCACCCGTGCACCATCACCTCAGTCCCTTGTGCTCTTTCTGCCCTCATCCCCATCTTTGCCCTCCTCCCTCCATGATTCCTTTGGTTTGTCTTTATCCTTTCATTCTTATTGTGTTTTTTGTTTCTTTGTTTGCTTGTTTGTTTGTATGACAAGCATTTCTCATGTGCCTGTCTGCCACTTCTTTGGAGATGTCCTCTGCCCATTTTTTGATTGATTAGTTGTTTTTTTTTATTTTCAAGTTGTATGAGTTCTTTCTAGATCTTGGATATTAGTCTGTTGTCTGATGTATAATGTACAAATATTTTTCCAATTTGATAAGGTATTTTTTTCATTTTAATGATGATTTTTTTTCTCATTTGCTTTTGATGTGAAGCTTTTTATTTTGATGTAGTCCACTTGTACGTTTTGCTTTTCCCCCCCTTGCAATTGGAGTTGACTCCTCAAAGATATCATTGAAGCTGATATAACAAAGCATTTTGTCTATGTTTTCTTTTACATATTTTATGATTTCAGGTCTTAGATCCAAGTCTTTAATCCATTTTGACTTAATTTTTGTGTATGGAGTGAGATAGTGGTCTATTTCCATTTTGGCTTGTGACTATTCAGTTTTCCAAACACATTTGTTGAAGAGTCATTCATTTCCCCATTGTATACATTTGTCTCCCTTATGATAGATTAACTCCATAAAAATCTGGGTTTCTTTCTGAAACCTACTTATTTCACGTATGCAGAGCGAAATAAATCAGGAGAAAGACAAATACTGGATGATGATACTCACACATGGAATATAAAGAAACAAAACAAAGGAATAGACAATACCTAAACCAAACCAACCCTAGAAGTCTGATGATATAATTGAGGCTACCAGAGGGGGAAGGTGGAGGTAGGAGAAAACAGGAAGAAGGGGTCCAGTAAGCTATGATATAGGGTTATGGGAACTATGTGATGAACATGGTGTGTAACATATGTCTGAAAAGGTGTGAACTATACCCCTAACTCATATACAGTGTTGTAAACCAATGTTACCTCTATAAAAAATACTATAATAAAAAATAAAATAAAAATAACTGAGTCCTCATTAAGTTCACCATTACCATTGATTTTTTTTTCTGACTTCAATTATATTACTTCTTCATTTGTTTTTCCCTAGTTCTAGCATTAAAATGGAGGTCAAAAATAACTCAGAAGTCTTTAAGAGGTAGAAAATAAATCTGTAGAAGGTAGGAAGTAAAGACTGAAGGTCTGTGAAGAAACAAATATTACCAGATAGCTAGGTATTAATTATTCTCTGCAGTACTGGATCTAATTATACCGCATTTCCAAGGAACAATTAGAGAATTGAAAATACAATTTTTATTCATGTATTTTGTGTATTTCATTGTATAGTCATTTCTTTAATTTAAACATGATATTTATTTTTTTTAGATTTATTTTTATTTACTTATGCACACAAGAACTGGGGTGTAGGCCAGAGATGCAGGGGATGAGAGGATTTACCAGAGACAGAATGGGGAGCAGTACAAGCAGATCCATTGAATTACACTGCTGAGGGGAGCAGTGAGTGGGACAAAAAAGGTCTGCTGTGCCATGTGGGTTAGGTCCCTAGCAGGGTATTGAACTCATGCTGCAGTGACTGTGGATAACTTGATAGTGTAGAGACTGAACCCCCAGAGCCACCAGGGAGGCCCTAACTATGATATTTTAAATATATGACAGATTAACGTACCATAAAGGAATATGTTTGAATTTAGAGGAATTCAGCTAGATGTTAGCTAGGTTAAAGACTGGACTTTCTGGACTTTCTCCTATTGTTGGAATAGGAGATCCAAAGTTAGGCAACTCAACTGTATATCTGATTAATTTTAATTTAATTAAAATTAGTTTGCAATATTTTATATTAATTTCTCATAAATATAATTAGTATATGATAGTTAATATTACTTAAAAATGTTTATATATCTTCAAATGAAAGATCAGTATTTTTACTCCATTTAGTGAGTCACATTATTAGATAGCTTTTTCCCTTTTATCAATGAAATAGTTTCACCATGATGCCACGAACTTATATACAGACTTGAAAGACACTTAAAACTTTTGTAAGTTTTTCTGCCTTTGAATAATTAAGTGCAGGTTCTTACATGCTCATGATTGTTCTTCACCTCAAATAATCATTTAAAATGCATCAATATGTTCTAAATAAATGCTCTCTTAGCAAAAAATTTATAAATAAAACATATCAAAAGCTCATTGTGTGTTTGATGGCATTCAAGATATAAGCATAGATTTAGTCCTTTAAAATAGAAATAAGACCCCTAAAATAAATTAGACAAAAATGACAAATGTCTGACTCTCGTGAGTAGTGATTAGGCTTATATTAACATAACTTTGCTTTTGCTGTTTCATGGTGTCATATTCTCAATTATAAAAGCATGGGCAAAAAAAACAAAAAACAAAAAAAAAAATACCCCAAAACCCAAAAAAGAAAACACCCCAAAAAAGGAAATAGAATAAGAAAGTAAATTACCCTTAATTATATTACCAAGGGATAACTACTGCTAATATTTTAGTATATTTCCTTTCAGTAATCATTGTGCATATTTATAAATCAGTAACTACAATATATATGTGTAGTTCTACTCTTAGTTACTAATTTTATATTTTAATTTTGTAATTTTCCCCTAGTATTCACAAAGAGAATTTTTAAAAATGCCCCATAAATCGGGCCTCCCCTGGTGGCGCAGTGGGTTAAGCAACGCACTACGAAGCAAATCGCAGCCACTGAAGCACGAGTTCGATCCCTGCTGCTGGCCGGGGCGGGGGGACCCACATGGTGTGGCAGACCTCTCCTGCTGTGCCCGCTGCTCCCCTCAGCAGTGTACTTCTGTTGATCTGCCTGTTCTGCTCCCTGCTCTCTGTGGTGAATCCTCTCACCCCCCACACCTCTGGCCTGTGCCCCAGTGCTTGTATGCATAAATAAATAAATCTTTAAAAAAAAAATGCCCCATAAATCAAAATACTTTTCAACTATATATTGTCTACTTACTTTCTAGAAAGATCTCTATATTAAACACCCTACCCATTAGTTTCTGAGAGTATCTGACTTACATTATTACCAACCATGGGGTTTATAAATCTTGTGAATTTGGTATATGAAGAATGGCATTTCAATACTGTTTTAATTTTTTGATAACTACATTGCTTGGTTCTTTTAATTTCTTCTAGGAGTTCTTTGTTTATTTTCTTTGCTTACTTTTCTATTGTGATATAGAAATTTTTTAATCAATTTTTATAATCTCTAAATATTAACAGTGTTAAATGCTAATCAAATTTATGTTAGCAATTTTTCTGCTTTTTACTTTATTATACTTTTTAGCATACATAGAGATGCAAAAAATATGCAGTGAATTTATTAGTCTTTGCTACTTTTGATTTTTTCCTTTGTTTCTATGTACTGTGATAACAGGTTTATTTATATTTGCTCCTCTTAAAATTGTTTTGTTTTGATTTTAATGATAGTTATTAAAATATTGGCATGTCAAATGTTCTTTGTATTGCTTCAATTTTATTATATTTGTTGCTGAAATGAGCAAATAATCTAGTTTTCGTATGGCTAATTTTTTTATATTTAACCCCGCTATCCATCTGGAATTAATACTGTTGAGTTTTTCACAGTCAAATTTTCCAATATAATTTGTTAAATAATCTTTTTATTGGTTTTTCATCTTTCTTTTGTTACATATTAAATTCTTACATATCTATATGAAATCTCTGATGTAGTCTTCTCCTTTTCTTGTCGTGTACTTATAGATTCTAAAGACAGCACAATGTTTTTTAATCTTTGGAGCTTTATAAATGTTTTAAAGTATATTAAGTCAATTTCCTTTGATTAGTCTCCTTTCCTTGACTGTTTTTTGAATGAATTTTAGAATCACTATGTCAAAAATAAAATTGTTCTGGATTTTCATTGGCATCATGGTAAGTCTACTAATTATGGTATTTGGTCATCTAACTCAGAAAAACAGTAGCTTTCCACTCATTCATAACTTTTTAGTTCCCTCAGTAGAGTTTAACAGTTTTCTTCACATGGGTCTCTATCAAGTCATAGTACTAAAAATAATACAATAACATAAAAATAATAATAAATACCTCTATCTTTAATATCTAATTAAAGCATCACTTAATTTTAAAACTTTTTAAATTTTCAATAATTTTGACCACTATGATATCTAGCTTTCTCCTACTTGGGTCATGGTTATATTCTCCTTGATGGCTATTTTATGAGACAATCTTTTGTTCCTTAACATTTAAGTTTTTAAAGATATAGGCAATGCTCTTTACTGATCTTGTACTACACACAGTAAGTTGTTCATTCACTCATTAATTTGTCACTCTTCATAGGATCTAACAGTTTGTGAGGCACTCTGCTAAACACAGATATGTATTAGTGAACAAGTGAAACGTGGGATTCATTTTGCAGAATTTATATCTAGTACGACAGGGAGATTTTAAGCAACTCATTGAAAGACTGAATTTCAAAGACAATAAGTAATAGAGAGGAAATTTACAGGGTGTTACAAGAAAATACATCATAGAGACACATGGCTTTAAATCTGCTGTATCTAAGACTTCATTTTAGAAAGAAATATTACCTGAGTTTTGTTGAATGAATATGTGTTGATTTGGGGAAGAAGCATAAGGATGGAGAATGAAGGACTGGAGAATGAAAAGAGCAACTAGGAGCTTATATTAATCAAATGCTTATTAAGTACCAGAAACAAGGCCAAGTACCATATGTATGTGTTATTTTAAGTCCTAAACAATGACCTATGAAATTGGTAATCTCCATGAAGAAACTAGGCATGTAGAAGCAACTTAAAACTTGTAGGTAACAATTACAAATCCAGTGTGGCTGCAGAAATGCTACTCTTTTTTTTTTTTTTTTTTGGTGGCGACAAAGTTTTCATCAAATTATTAAAAATGTTGACATTTACCTAACTGTATATATTTAAATAGTAATGTGGAATCCTCAGTTCACTGGAGTGTAAATTTGCTACACACAGGAGCTTGGCAGGAAGCAAGGAGACCAGGCTTGGAGCCACAGGACTTTAAAAACTGGATGTTCTTTCTAAGAATGTGAGAAGTAGGGTGAAGAAGAAAGGGTCACTTAGGAGTTTGACTTATTTTTTATTTATGGAAAATTGGCTTACAATGTTGTTTTTGATCTGTTTGCAATGCTTCTTAACTGCTTGGTTAATACAAGTTTATTTCAACTCTTGTCAGAAATAATTTAGAGAGCCCCTTTTACTTCTTCAAGCTCAGTTCCCTACAGTTCAGAAAGTCTATCTGTATGGCTTGAACATGGCTAGAAATATCTCTTAGAAGCTTATGTTCACTTTACAACTGATGGCATGTCAGTGGAGATGTTTTTATTTTTATTTATTTATATTTTTAAATATTTATTCATTTATGCACACAAGAGCTAGGGTACAGGCCAGAAACACGGGAGGTGAGAGGATCCACTAGAGACAGAGTGGGGAGCACAACAGGCAGATCGACTGAAACACACTGCTGAAGGGAATAGCAGGCAAGGCAGGAGAAGTCTGCTGCACCATGTGGGTCACCTCCCCAGCCGGCAGCAGGGATGGAACTTTTGCTGTAGTGGCTGCAGTTTGCTTCGGTTTGCTGCATTGCTCAACCCATTGCACCACCAGGGAGGTCCGAGATGTGTTTAAAGTTATAGAGTTAATTTAGATATTTTGAAATTGCCATATTAATAGGAGCTTGAGGTTAATTTTAAAAAAGTCTTCTTTTTTACTGAAGTATAGCATTAGTCTACAACACTTTAATAGGTTCCAGGGGTACATTTTCTTACCCCAGCAACTCTATCACCATATACCCACCCAAAATATCCAGCCCTATTCATCACCCCCCAATTGACCCCTCTATTACCTCTCCCTTCCCTCCCCTCTGATAACCAGGATTCTGTTATCAGAGTAAAAGGGTTTGTTTTATCTGTTCAATTACTTTTTCTCAAGAACAAATTAGGGTCAATAGAATGACAATGAATATTGTAACCAAATAATCAAAGGAATGAGAAATGTTAGTCTTAAATGTCATTGTTACCTCTGGATTCAGTCTTAGGATATTTAAAAATATTTACAAAGGTGTCAAGTCAGTCAACTTTAAGATATTTGAAGATAGAAAGAGGGCCACCTTGGTGGCACAGTGCATTGAGCACTACACTGTGAAGCATCTGTGGCACAGCAGTGCCAGTTCGATCCCCAGCCAGGGAGAGGACCCACATGGCGCAGCAGACCTCTCCTGCCTCACCCACTGCTCCCCTCAGCAGTGTATTTCAGTTGATGTGCTTGTTTTGCTCTCTGCTCTGTCTCTGGTGACTCCTCTCACCACCCCCCCCCCCCCCCCCCCCCCCCCCCCCCCCCCCCCGCCTCTGGCCTGTGTACCTCAGTTCTTATATGCATAAATTAAAAAAAAAAGAATAAAGTTAGAAAGAAAGGACTTTATAAATTTTAGTGACCAAATAAAAGACGTGTCAAGTCAGGTAAGCTAACCACTCTGGGTCAGGGTTCAGGCTTTTTTGAAAAGATAAAAGAAGTTGATGACATAAAAGGGTCAAGGACCCCAAGACCACTTTCTTTGAGTCAAGGAGTCATTGACACTGCAATTATAAATAGAGTTCAGTGTGTCCCTGCAAGGTCATGACTGAGAATCCAATTAGCATAAGAATTGACGTCTCTGTAAGGCCACCTGAAGCATCTGAGGTCTTCATTTCAATTGCTTGGGATGGCAAACTTGTTTCCCTAATTAGTTATCTTCAACCCTGGAAAACTGTATTTACTTAGGAAAATTTTAGAATTAATTATAGAAGTGTTTCAGAGACATACACACTTTTTATCCTCACTTTACTCAGTTATTTTTTTGCTCAAATATTGTTTTGTAACAGACCCCAATTTTCCTAAAATGAGAAATCCTATTTTCCATGCTGTGTTTTATTTCTCTCTACAGCATGTTTTACAATCTACATTATACTGATGTATTACATTATGTATTACTTTAGCATGTATTACCACCACTACCATATTTATGTTATTTTACTATCTCTTCCCACTGGAATGTAAGTTCTCCAGGGTAGTGGATTTTTATTTTGCTCACACAAGATCCACAGCATAGAGCAGTGTGCCTGGTACATAATAAGTTGTATCCTGATGAATGAAAATATCCAGTGGGAGTTGCTGGAAAAAGGACCCTCATTATTCAAGTTTGTAAAGAAATCCGAGAAAACTAAAAATGGGGAAATAATTTCTTAGAAATGTCTTTGGAATTATAGAATTATATTTGTATTTTTTTTAGCTTTTATTTATGCATGCAAGAGCTGGGGTACAGGTCAGAGACAGGGGATGAGAGGATTCACCAGAGAAAGATGCGGAGCAGAACAGGCAGATAGATGGAAATATACTGCTGAGGGGAGCAGCTGGTGAGGCAGGAGAGGTCTGCTGTGCCATGTGGGTCCCCTCCCTGGCTGGGGATTGAACCCACACTGCAGTGGTGCCGAAGTCCCACAGTGTAGCGCTCAACCCCTTGCACCACCAGGGAGGCCCTATTTTTGTATTTTGAATAGTATTTGCCTTAGCTATTATCCTTTCTTTTCTTACAGTTCTATAAACTATAATAGAGATGGTACTTGTGCACATTTGCATTCTAATCACCTAGGAAACAAATTAAACTTTTTGAAAATCATATCATGTCCCAGGTGCTCTACTAGATGCTTTAGATTTGGAGGTGAGAGACATGTCCCTAGGATCCATCCAGTCTTGCAGGGGAGGCACAAGAAAGCACACAACACACACACACACACACACACACTCAACAACAACAAAAACCAAGAAGAAACAATCCAAGTACTTAGAACTTAGTTAGAACAACTAAGACAGTTGTTTTGTGTGAGCTGAGTCCAGAGTAGGACATGTAACCTAGAAAGAAGAGGGTCAGTGAATGCGTTCTCTCATAGAGGACACTTAAACCTGAGATCAATGAGAAACATTATAGTAACAAAATCAATATTAGCAATCATCATTCAATGAGAACTGGCTTTTTGTCAGGTAATTTGTAATCCTGATGATGTATCCTTTTAAGAACCCTCATGTGAAAATATTATTTTATCTATTTGAAATAAGAAATTTGGTTATGCATATGAGAACTAAGGTACAGGCCAGAAGTGTAGAGGGTGAGAGGATCCACAAGGGACAGAGTGGGAACAAAATGGGCAGATTAACTGAGATACACTGCTGAGGGGAGCAGTGGGTGAGACAGGAGAGGTCTGCTGCACCATGTGGGTCACCTCCCTGGCAGGGTATTGAACTGTGCTGCAGTGGCTGTGGATAGCTTCATAGTGCAGTGCTTAACCCCTTGAGCCACCAGGGAGGCCCCTGAAAATATTATTATTCCTCTGTTATAAATGAGGAAAGGATTTAGAAATATGTAGGTAGGAATTTGCCCAAGATTTCAGAGGCAATCTGTGTGAATGGAAAGTAGGGAGGAGGTGGTGAAGACAGTATTGGAAAATACAATAATGTAAAAGAGCATGACAAGTTAGCAACTACTGGGATTGAATATGGTATATTTTGAAAGGTGAGACACATAGTTAGATATAATGTGGGAGAAGAAGACCATGGAAAGAGCATGATGCATAAGGATTATTCCAAGGATTCTGAAATTTATATTGAAATTTGACCTCAATATTCTAAAGATTTGTTAATTATCTAGACATGCACAGAAATTGGTGAAAAAGCTTGAGATATAAGAATTAGAAGTTCCCACTTATTAAGGTAGAGAATTTAAACAAATATTATTCATGGGTTTATGAACTAGCAGGAGAAATAGAAGAATTGAAAAAAAGTGTGAAAAACAGTGTTTCTACACAGAACTAGCTCTGTTCAGACTTTCTGAGATTAAAGTAATGACCCAGCAATTAATTTTTATAGTCTACCGCGTGTCAGAGAATGGGCTTCAATTTCACGTGTCATCTCATTGATTCTCATAAACATCTACCATGTAGAAGTATTATCTGCATCTTATATTAGAGGAAATTGAGCCCCTGAGCTAAGCGTCTCACTAAAGTTCACATGGTTAGACAATGGTGAAGACAGATGTCAAACCTGTGTCAACACTCAAGCTGCTTAAGCTGCTTTCCACTCTTGATGAAAACAGTCTAGAGACTGTTTTTCAACTTTTTAGGTTATGAATTAATAAAGAGTTATGGAATCAGTTCAGTGGTTCCTAATCAGCACTGAAAAAATAAAATACAGAGACTGGACTAGAAGAAATGAGTATCAGACTGCACGATAGGCAGTAAAAGTCAACAGTGGTTGAAATTGTTGTTTCAGTTAGACATATTTATGTGTAAGTATAAATATTTGTGTGTACTGGTGAAAAATGCATTTTCTATTTTTGCTCAAACTGTAATAGGACTGGAAAACTGGTCCACAGTAATAAAGATCGGATCACAGCTATTACTCCAGCTCATTCGTTATTTCTTTCTAAGAAGTTGAATGATCTTGGGTAACCAACAAACCACACATCTCACAGCATGGATGAAGAGAAGAGTCTGAAGAAATATAGTTGATCAATCTTTTCCCTCTTCATTTCAGTTGATGACGGTCTGTTAGGTCTTCTTTAATTTAACCATTTGTCTGCCCTATTGAGGGAAAACATTGAGTAACAATTTCAGTTCCAAGGAAAAATATATATGGGATAATTTATTTGAGGTGATAAATTGAGGAGCTTTTTCTCTTTCCCTGTATTTATGTCCTATCATGGATAGGAAAGAACTAACGCAAATAGAAGTGTATGAATATGCTAATATTCGTATTATTGAACACATGTGTCTGCAGATTTATTATCTATACTGTATATAGTCATACATAAAATCCAACTAAACTCCATGTGTATGGTGTTAAGTCACAATCTGTTTCTCTTCGGAACCCCATTCTGTGTACAAACATTTTTACAACACATGTGGATTAGTAGTAGGAGTAGATGATTTAAAAATGTTATGTTAAAGCAACAACTTAAGTCAGCATGTTAAGAGAATGTGAAAATCAAAATAGGACTGTAATTCCTGTTAGTGGAAATAAGAGGGAAATTCGAAAATGTGGGGACATGAGACGTTTCTCTTATATGTTTACAAATGTCCCAGCTGTTGTCAATTTCTTCTGGGAGAAACTTAGATACACTAAATGCCTCAATAAATATATATTTCCTACTTTTTAGCAAAGAAAGTTAACCAACTGCTTAGTAAAATAGATGTCTACTTTTGCCATTTTTCCTTTCCTTCCGTTTTATATTCAAGTATTAGTGCTAGTGATATTTTGATGAACCTAGATTTTACTCTGTAGCATATTTAGAGGTTTTACAAATCGGAATAAGTTATTATAACCTGCTAGTTGCATTAATTATGGTTTGTTTTCTGACTAGTCATATTTTAGTGTATTAAAATGCAGCAAATTTAATTATACAATGAAGTAACAATTCCATGTGCATGTCACTCACAAGATATTTTAAAATAGCCAAACCAATTCTTCCCACAGTGTTGCTTGCAATAAATTAATATAGAAAGCCCTTAGGATGCTTGGTCTGTGGTGTGGAAACTGACTTAGTAAACATTTGTTTATTTTTCTTGGAATTGTGTATGCTGCAGATCGGTAGTGTTTAATCATTACTGTTCAGCTAATTTTGCTTTTTCAGCATAAAGATGAAGAATTATGTACTGGAACCAGGAGTCGTGCTGTCTGTCAAACACATCCCTCGCTCATACTGCTTTTCCTTGAGCCCCTTACTCAAGACCCCTAGGTTATAATTTGTGTGGAGAAAAGGAGTTACTGTATCAAATAACTGAGAAGTTAAAAATTAGGGCTAGGGGCCTCCCTGGTGGTGCAGTGGGTTAAGCAAAGCACTATGAAGCAGACTGCAGCCACTGCAGAACGAGTTCAATCCCTGCCGCGGGTCAGGGAGAGGACCCACATAGCGCAGGCAGACCTCTCCTGCCTCCCCTGCTGGTGCCCTCTGGGCAGTGTGTTTCTGTCAGTCTGCCTGTTCTGCTCCCCACTCTGTCTGGTGAATGCTCTCACCTCCCGCTACTCTGGCCTGTACCCCAGCTCTTGTGTGCATAAATAAATAAATCTTTTTTTTTTTTTTAAAAAAAGCAGGGCTAAACTCAAGCATGGCTGGATTCAGAAGCTCACACATTGGATTTAGTAGCTGGCTTCTATCTGTTGCCCGGCTTGGCCAAGCTTTCTTCTGCATTTTGGCTTCCTTTTCAGGATCCATGTGGTCACAAGATGGCAGCAGCTGCTCCAGCCTCACACCTCCTTAAGTTAAAGCCAAACAGAAGGGGGAAATGGCCTTTCTGTTTAAAAATCTCTTCTTGGTTACTTAAGTAAAAGTCCTGAGATTAGCTCTGATTTATTCGGACTGACTTGGCTTGAGCTAAATTCCTATTCTTGGATCAATCTTTGCAGCCAGGGGAATTCAAAGTTCTCATTGGCTGAACTTGGGCCTTATGCTCCATCCCTGGAACCAAGAATTGAGACCCAATTTCCAACACATGGATTGAAAGTTGGGAAGGGGCGTTGCTTTTAGAAGAGAGAGAAGTGGGCTCCTGGAGAACCAAATATATCCACATTGCTCAGATTATATTTATTTTCTTTAAGCGAATCCAAACCCCCCTGCCCCCATAGGAATAAGATATTTATATACATTTATCACTTTCAATCTAGGGGAATATGGAAGGATTAATCACTTACTGGCATGTTCCTTGGGCAGATCATAGTCTTTTCTGTTATCAGTAGGTGCTTGAACTCTAGTTTGTTCAGGCATTTCCTTGTTTTGATTTTAGCTCTGGGGGTGGGTGGTGGCAGGTGTTTTGGATATCTCAGCCTGGGCTTCAAGTAGTAGCCTCTTTTATAAAGAAAGCCATGTATTCTGACCTGATTCAGGTTACAGCTTAATTAAAAATATTGAGAGTCTTAGATTCAAGTCAGTAGCCCTTGCTCTGTTCCCCAGCCCTGCAGCTCTCTGGCAATGCCCCTTCTGTTGCGGGTGCTTGCTTGTGCATCGTCTTATCCAGTGCATTGCTGGGTCTCAGGAACCCTGATGTTGATGTGCACCCCTGTCAGGACTAGTAGGGGGTTCTGCGCAGTGTGCTCTGCTTCCTCCTGTGTATTAACTACCTCGATATCACTGTCAAAAAAGTTTTTCCTACCCCTTTAAGCCAGACGGGTGCTCTTAGTGTATATTACAATCTCTTGTTCTCCCCAGTGGTAACATAGGGATGATATTGTTTTCCAACCTCCTTGTTTGCATGTGTGAAGACCCAAACAGATTGTGCTTATAATAAAACAGAATTTCTAATACAGAGCAGTTTCTGTGAAGGCTATGTTGTTTGTTTATTTTTTAATGTTTATTTATGTGTACAAGAACTGGGGGGCAGGCTAGAGGTGCAGGGGTAGGGGTGAGAGGATTCAGCAGAGGCAGAGTGGGAAGCAGAACAGGGCAGATCTACTGAAATACACTGCTGAGGGGAACAGCTGGTGAGGCAGGAGAGGTCTGCGGCAGCATATGGGTCAGCTCCCTGGCCAGGGATCAAACTCATGCTGCGGTGGCTGCATATAGCTTCGTAGTGCTGCGGCTTAACCCCTTGCACCACCTTGGAGGCCCAAGGCTATGTTGTTTATTCCTTACAGTAATTTTGTGCAGTAGGTACTACCTTAATTAATCATTGTTCTAAAATAAGAAACCTAAGGGTTAGAGAGGTTAAGTAATATGCCCATTATCACACAGCAGTAAGACTGTTGATTTCACTCCTAAGTTCATATTATTGCAGAACATGACACAGATATAAGGCATTGTCATTGGAGTCCATCAATTTTAGGATTCCTATGTTTTTATATTTTATATCTTTAAAATTGACATGTATCTTACAATTTATCCAAAAAGGCCAGCCATGACATCATAGTTATTTCCAGCTTATGTACATGTGATCATCATTGTTTTATTCTGATTGTTACTTCAATTGAGTCTGATACATATGTTGAATTTAAGTGCTATGAAAATGTTATAACAATATTACACTTTTATTTGGCATTGAAACAGAAAGTAATTTAACAGGGAAAGACATAGAAATAAAGCACTGAAGCATGAATATGATATAGTGAAGCAACTATTCATCCCTGGAGGAATTACTACAATTTCACATATTCTTATAAGGCAATGACCACATGTTTTATGGGATTTTAGAAAAGAAAGATGCTCAAAGCAAAAGCCATGTTATATTTGCTACTGAGAGGTGTGCTGAGGATTACTTGTTACATGCCAAGGTTTACCAAAACCATAATGAATTTATTTTGCTTATATTTTTCTTTCTATGAGGAATATGGTGATAAACATTTATATCTAAATAAGCCTTAAAGAGTTCTTTTGACAATATGAAATGAAAGTGTTAAGAGATAAGATATATAGTGTCATAATTTAATTGACATCCATTTGTTTTTATTAATGTGCACAAAATATTTGTGTTTCTTATAGTTTGGAAAGTCTTAGATTCTATAAAATATGGTAATATTGTATTAAATAAATAAGAGTTTTATATTTTGAATTTTTCTTACAAAACTATAATGAATCAACCATCTTTAGAAAGTTTAGTCTAAAATTAATTTATTAATCCTGAAAGTTAAATCATTAGTAGTTTGGGAAAATAACTCAGAATTACAAGAACTTTACTATTCATTTGAAAAGAAAAAGAGAAACACATAATCAGCCAAAAATATAAAAGCAAGAACAGATTTTAGGCCAAGTAATTACTTAACCTAGGTCTTCTTACTACAAATGGACAGAAAGTGGTATATGGGCTGTAGTGTATTTTGAAGTTAGTTTTTCATTTGGGACTCAACATAACTATTTATCAGTTCTACTTCTACCTTCAAGTTAGGATTTTTTTTCCAATTATGTCTCATCCAATGGAAGGAAGGAGTTATCTGTTGGAATCCAGATGCCTTTATTTATTATCATTAATATTCCCCTCCCTCCAAAGATTTGAACTTTAAGTTACTACATCTTTTCTTAGAAAGTATAAATTACAGAAGAAGGGTAGCTATTCTGAAGTTACTTGAAACATTTACTTAAAAACCCATTTTGATCACTATTTCAAGTTATTAAACTATAGAGCCTCTTATTCAAAGACTATGAAGTCACTGAATGAAATGAAAACATATTTGGCCCAGTATTACATTAGGAAATCTCATTAGTAGAGGTTGGACATTTTTTCTTGGCAGTGAACCTACTTATCACTGTTTGTAGAAGATTAACTAGGCCTCAATAGTTTCAATAATAATGTAATCTTTTTACCACTAAGTCATGTTGAAAAATACAATATATTTTCAGGAAAATGACAATATGGTATAGTTTCAAATATGAGTAAATTTGAGTTGATTACTAAATTCATATCACTGGAACTTTACAGATTCGCAGTGTAGTCTTAAGAGTTCCTCAAACCATGCAGCTTTACAAATAAATATGTTCTTAGAAATGATTACTGTTATTACCATATATACTAACTTTTTAAAATTAATTTCTTTAAACCTATTTGATATCAATTGTAGTCCTCATGGAGTTTCCATCACCATTCCACCAGTGAACCGATACCTCTGTCCCCTGTGCTCTTTCCGCCCTCATCCAAGTTCCCTCCCACCCCCTCAAGGTGCTTCTGAATTGTCTTTGTCTTTTTGTTCCTGTGTTTGTTTTTTCTTTTTTAAAAAATTGTTGTTGTTCTTTTCCTTGTGTCCCCTTTTTTGTTTGTTTCTTTATATTCTTCCTACTAATGAAACCATCTGATATTTTTCTCTTGCTTTTTGATTTAGTTCACTTAGCATAATTCCTTCTAGCTCCATCCATGTTTCTATAAATGACTCTAGTTTATCTTTTTTAATTGCTGAGTAGTATTCCATTGTATATATGTATATATTAACTATTGTATAATACTTTGTAATTTATAGGATCACCACCCATGTGTTATCTTTTTTCTAAGACTTTATTTATTTATACATACAAGTGTTGGGGTATAGTCCAGAGGTGTGAGGCGGTGAGAGGATTCACCAGAGACAGAGTGGGCAGCAGAACAGGAAGATTGACTGAAATACACTGTTGAGGGTGAGGCAGGAGAGGTCTGCTGTGCCATGTGTGTCCCCTCCCTGTCTAGGGATCAAATTCAAGCTGCAGTGGCTGTGGAAGCCCCACAGTGCAACGCTCAACCCTCTTGCACCACCAGTGAGGCTCCTCACTAAATTCTTTTATTGTAGAATCATTGATTATAAAATACCTCATTCTTGAATGAAAAATATCATATTTTGTCCTATGTGCTGATTTCCTGGTTTTCATATATTGACTTAAATCTTCATGTTACAAAGGATTGTCTATGCTCCCCTTGGTACAAACCTCTGAAGATCATACACTGAATTTCCAAGTCAGTCCTGAGGGTTATTTTCTTTAGTATTAGCATGATCTGGAAACAATGCATGGAAGTAAGGGTTGGAATTTGTGATGCCCTCAAAAATAGTGTGAACCACAGTTATCAAAAGAGAAGGTGATTAATGCATTGAAAGTTTAGAAGGAAAACAGAAATGAGAAAACAGGCTCTACCATGCCTTGGAAAATGTCAGTTTGGTTAACTAAAATTACTAGGTGGCTATTTATTTATTTTGTTTTAAAAGCATAGTTTTATTAGGAAAAGGAGAAAGAAAAGGCACCTGCATAGATACAGGTGGGCAGAGAGCTGCTGTTGCTGCTTTGCCATGATTTTAGTGGAGGGACATTCATTTGGGAGCTTGATTCTGTTTTAATTTATCACAGAAAAAGAGAATTCTCTTGAAAATGCATTTTTTTCACAAGCTAAGGCTGTTCTTTTGAATGGAGATTTCCTTCTTTGTTTCATTGCATTTATGTATTTAGGAATTTTTTAAAATCAGGATGATGAAAGGAATCATTTAATTCTTAGGATTGACGCTGTGCATTACTGCCTGTTAGATTCGTTTACATAAACCAGGGTCCTTGGTAAACGTCAGGGAGCGGAGGCCCCCTCAGCATGAACCAGCAGGAGGAAAAGATAGGTTGAGAGGCAGTCAGCAGAAGCTCATATTTGCACATGTTTATTTTCAATAATTAGGCATAGTGTTAATAGAAACATCCATTTGAAGCAAAGGCTGCTTATTTGCACAAACAGTGGAAATATGTGGTACTGTAGTTTTATTATGAAGACTACAAATTTAACTCAGAAACATTCAATGTAAATTCAAGGACATGTTTTCAAAGAGGATTAGGAAATAGAACCCAGTGACTGAAACTCAAAATGCCTAATATACTTTTGCTTCAAGACAGTGTCATTAACTGTAGTTCTGTTTCTTTTTAAATACATTTATTGAGATATAATTCACATATCATACAATTCATTCTTTCAGGGTGTAAAGAGCCACACATTTGAGTATATTCATAGACTTGTGCATCTATCTCCATGATCGATTTTATATTTTCTTTGTCCTAAAAGGAAGCCATATACCCCTAAGCCATCACAATTCCCCGATACTCCTCTCTCTCTATGCCAGTTTTGAACATTTCATTGAAATAGAATCATACCATGTTTATAGTCTCTTGAGATTAAATCTTTTCTAGGTGACAATCTTTTCAAGGTTCATCCATGCTATAGCATGTATTAGCTTAATTTGCTTTCATTGCTGAATATTATTCTATTCAAAGGATGTGCCATTTTATTTATTCATTCATTAGTTGATGGACATTTGGTTTGTTTTCACCTTTTGGCTATTATGAATAAAGCTTCTAAAATATCTTTATACAGGTTTTTGTATGAATATACATTTCATATAAGCCTAGGTCATATGGTGACTCTATGTTTAAGTTTTTAAGAAATTGTTAGACTGTTTTCCAATATGACTGTAGCATTTTACATTTCCATCAGGTTTATAAGAGGAGTCCAATTTCTCCACATCTTCTTTAGTACTTTCTCTGTTTTAATAATAGTCATCTTTCTAATGGTTACAAAGTGATTTTGATTTGCATTTTCCTGTTGGAGGATGCTAAATATCTTCTACTATGCTTATATATACTATCTATTCAGATTCTTTGCTCATTTTAAATTGGGTTATTTATCTGATTACTATTGAGTTTTAGTAGTTCCTTATATATTCCAGACTCAGATTTTTATCAGGTATATGATTTAAAAATTATTTTCCTTTGAATTGTCTTACCACTTTCTTGCTGATGTCTTTGAAACACAACTTTTAATTTTAATGATATCCAGTTAATCTGTTTTTTTGTTTATGCTTTTAGTGCCATATCTAAGAAATCTTTGCCTTTCAACTAAGGCCACAAGGATTTATACCTGTTTTCTTTTTAATATTTTTTTTTTAAAGATTTATTTATTTATGCATACAAGCACTGGGGTACAGGTCAGAGTTGCGGAGGGTGTGAGGGTTCACCACAGAAAGCGGGGAGCAGCACAGGCAGATCAANGGAAGTACACTGCTGAGGGGAGCAGTGGGCACAGCAGGAGAGGTCTGCAGCGCCATGTGGGTCCCCTCCCTGGCCGGCGGCAGGGATCGAACTTGTGCTGCAGTGGCTGAGGCTTGCTTCATAGTGCGTTCCTTAACCCACTGCGCCACCAGGGAGGCCCCTCTTTTTAATATTTTTTAATAGCTTTTGCCTGTTAGGTTATTTCTTTGGTCCACTTAGAATTCATTATTGTATATAATGTGAGGTAGGGATTCAACTTCAATCTTCTCCATGTGACTATATGGCAATTTCCAGCACCAGTTGTTGAAAGACTATTTAATTGTCTTGTCAACCTTATTGAAAATGAGTTGACTGTAAATGTGAGGGTGTATTGCTGGACCTCAACTTTAGTCCATTTTTCAATGTCTATTTTTATGCTAGTGCCCATTTTTTTGGACACTATAACTTTCATGTAAGTTTTGAAATTGGAAAGTGTGAACTCACTGATAGTGCTTTTCTTTTTTAGAGTTTTCTTTTGTGTGTGTGTGGGGGGGTGGTGGGTGGTTATTCTGGGTATTCCTTTGTATTTCAACAGGGATTATCCTAAGTCATTATATCAATTTGTGGAATATTGCCATTTTAACAATATTAAGCCTTGCAATCCATTAACATTGGAATGTCTTCCTATGTAGATAGATCTACTTTTTAATTTTTTAAATGTCTTTAGTTTCCAGTGTGTAACTTTTTCACTTCTTTGGTTAAATTTATTTCTAAATATTTCATTACTTTGCTGAAGTGGTTTAATAGAAGGTAGTTCTAGTTTTACTATAACCTCTCAGCAGCATATTTAAGACTTATAAGTTTGATCACGTTCTTAATATATTTGAGATGTTTAGAGACATTGTGGGTTATGGCAAAACATTACTTAAAAACACAGAAAGAAGCTTTATCATTCCTCTTTTAAGCAAATTGATGTGATGATGGAATAACAAACAATGCAATCCATTTTTTTAAATTATAAAGTTTCATTATTTTATGTATTTCCAAGGTTTAATTAATAATGTAAATCTGCAATGAAGAGAGTCATAAATTAGGTACATCCAATTTTCTAAAGCATTCATTTCCAGAGTGAGGTCCCCAGACTAGCAATACCAACAGCACTTGGGAAATAGACATTCTTCAGTCCCAACTCAGATTTACTGAATCAGAAACTCCCTTGTTGGGACCCAGTGATCTGTGTTTTAAAAGTCTTGCAACTGACTCTGATGCAAAGTTTGCAAACCACTGCCACAAGTCAGCAGTTCTCCAGACTGTGCATCAGAATCATTTCAAAGAACTTAACAACATAATTCTGGTTTCCATTTAAGACACAATCAGAATTTCTGGTACTGGCTCCTAAGAACATAAACTTTAAAAAAAATCGTAGGTCTGTCTGATATGCAGGTTTGTGATTCACAGCTCAAAATTATAGTATAGCCCATATTTAGAGGGGTGTGTTGGACATTTTGAAACAGGAGAAAAATTAACTTATAATCAATTTTATAGAATTTTGAATTTTTATAAATGTTTAATCTATCACTATGAATACTTGGAACTATGAATACTCTATGAATACTTGGAACACTAGGAGAGGAACTTTAAAATATAAAATGACAATATTCTTACATTTTAATAACCAGAAACAATTACTTAAAATTTAATTAAACTTCTGAAAGAGAAAAGAATAGTAGTCTGTGCAAAATTTAATGTCAGCATTTGAGAAGAAAAATAGGAAGAATGGGAGGACCTTGGTGGTCCATTCATCCAACTTTATTTTTCTTGATACAGATGAGAAAACAGAGGTTTCCAGTGGAAATGATTGGCTGACTTGGGGCTGATAATCAGATCTATAGACTTAGCTCCATTCTATTAAAACCCTTAAAATCCACTTTCTTAGGAGAGGATGACATCTCCACAGCCATTGACTTAGGTTTTAATTTTGGGTACGCAGTGAGCAATTTCCACCTCCCCGGATTCACCATGTCAGAAAACAGCAGCCTGGGACTTAGAGGGATGGTCCCCTCTGCCTGAGTCCTGCCCTCTGCAGCAACTGGCTAGTGGTAGGCAGTGATGCTTGGATCCATCTCTAGAGATTTCAAATTAATTGAACTGGGGTATGGTCGGGGCCTTGAGATTTCTAACAACTCCCCCATGTGAATTTAACGCGCTAGCATTCTCATTCCTAGGGCTGTTTGATGGTCAGGATCTTAGGTGGAAGCTTGTGATAATTTCAGAGTCAGCAGTGTATCAGGTGTTTGGGATTTTAATAAACAGCAGGTCCTGGGTCCCCTTCCTAGGACACATAAGCATGCAGTATACATCGCTCTTGGCCTACTGTCTATGTGGCCCTTGCTGGTCCTACGGGATAATTTCTGCTGCCAGGGAAACAGTCTTTCTGTGCATCGACTTTCAATGACCTTCCAGCCGTGATTCCCTCCTGGCCTTCACCTGCAGCTGTCTGCCTGCCTGTTCTCACCGGCTGGCTCGGCAGAACCTCTCACACCATCTGTGCTGGGCTGTCTGGACCAAGAGGGTTTGGACAGAGGGCGGACTTTCCTGTGGAGTCAAAGGTTAGCCATGCTGTCCTGACTCAGAATAAAGATTTTCTAGCTAGTTCTAGCTCAGTGCAATAACTTTTCACATTGTGCCTTAAAAGATGTGCTAGATTATCAGGTGAATCTTCTATTCCTAGTTCATCTGTCCTTCTCCATATACATATAATATATGATTTATAATATTAATATATATTATACTATATATAAGAATATATTATAAAGGACAACTAGAGTATAAGGTGGCATATTTGCATACCAATGAGGGCATATAAGTTTTATTTAAAGAATATAATTATGATATTTTCCCCTTGTTCACAAACCATTTTATTGTCTGTAATAAGAACTACTCCAGCACCAAAGATTTTAAAAGCTAACAAATTATAGCCATCCCTGATGTGGAGAGAGTCCTTCTAATCTGAAGCATTCCTCCTGATTCTGTTTTCAAGATCTATAAACACCATATGTCGAGTGGACAGGATTAGAGTGTTCTGGCTTAAACTATAGTCTGTTTTTCTTTCCTTCATTTTCTCCCCCCTCCTTTCCCCCCAGAGGCTGACTTAATTGATTCAAAAGACAAAAGACCAAGGACATTACAAGAGAAACAGAAATCTAATACTAACAGTTCATGTGCATATGGAATTACTTATTTTATCATCAAAAAATGTTCACTTCACACAGCAAATGGTCAAAGTGATTCTTTTACCATCTGATTATATAGTTAATGTAAAGAGTCCTGTATAGCATTCCTAGCATGGAAAGACATGCAGTAAATTAGATATATAGAAAGCTCTCTTACCTTGGCAAAATAACAGTTACATTTGGAAGAAGAACAAGTTCTGCTGGTGAGAAACTTAAGAAAAATTTATGGACACCCAATTTCACAAGATCATGGATATTCTTTCTCTGGAAACAAGGTCAAGTTTATGGTTGATGAACTCCAATAAGAGTATGATTCTCTAGGAAATTGCCTTCTAGCTAACCCTAGCTCTACATCATTTGCTGCACCCTTCACTCTCTCCTCCATCCCATCTTACACATGTCCAGACCTGCTATTCAGATGTCCTTGGGTGATGAGTGGGAAAGGCTAACATTTGTGAAAGATGCCCATCATGTTGATACCACTGAATCTGTGAGTTCAAGGGCTTAATATGCCATAATACAAGGAACTGTATGGCCAACCATTTGTATCTTTAAAAGAGATAAATATTACTGACAGCAAGTGCATGCTTTATTAAACTGATAATTCACCACACTGCATAGTCTAGTCTTAGGATTTATACACCTGGCTCTACCTCAAACCCTATCCACTTACAGACAATAGAGTTGTTAGCTGTACTATTCAGTAAGATTCATCATTCAGTAAAATCACCTTTGTCAAGTGCAGTCACGACCGACTGCTCATCAGCAGTGCAGACCACACCTGTTGAATCCATGAATAAAGATGAAAGTCTAAGTAAGACCTCTTAAATGCAGTCCAGGCCAAGGGATGTCCTTCATAATACTTCTCAGGAAAGTGCATGTGCCTACAACTGTTTGATATCACAGCTTGCAGGGTGATGCATACCACATTCCAGAGATTTTGCTAACCATGTGAGTTAGGACGGGTGAGGATGCAAACTTAATGTGCACCCCTCCAAGTCCTTCCACAAGACAAGTACACATACTTTTGCCAGGACACAGGGTAAATGGTTTTAGTTGAGAAGGAATATTGGTAGTAAAGAACAGCAAGAGAGGGAGAATATTCCCTCTTCCTTTTGCTATGAGAGCTAGATATTCCACAGCTGAAAATGAACAGTTTCTTTTGCCCTGGATGCTTTCCAAGTAACAATTTTAGGAACTCTAATAATAACAGCTAATATTTGTTAGCACTTATCATGCATTAGACACTTTTCTGAGTGCTTTATGTAAATTAACTAATATGATCCACACAACAATGCTTCTATTATTACCTACACATTCTCAAAGAGGAAACTGAGGCTAAAAGAAGTTAAGAAAATTGTACAAGTAGTGACTGGCAGTTTCATGTTTAAAACTTAGATACTCTAAGGTGAGTCTTCATTATTAATGATTATTTTTCAAGGATGTCTTGGAATAAGAGCTTTATGTATATTTACTTACGAAATCCCGACAATCTTGTGAGGCGAGTACTACTGTTTTCCTGTTTTGCAGATGAGGTTACAAAGACTTAGAGAGGTGAAATAATTTGTTTAAGAGAAAGCCATTTGTATATGTCTCAAACTGAAGTTCAAAACCACACAAGTTGACTTTTAACCAAGGACAACTTCTTGTATTATGTCCAAGGCATCTGGTCAACCTGGACCTGCACAATAGGGACTGTATCCCTGTGTCTTCTGCTGCTTTCTTCCTCTGCCTTTGGCATTGCCATCTCCACCTCTGACCTAGGAGGGGCTTGTGTGTACCCTGTAGACCACACTGTGTCCAGGGTCCCTCATTTTCATCATTCCTCGATTCCAGATCATGGCAGGCTACATAATCATTATACTTTAGGACTCATAATAAAACTGTGGCCTCTATGATTGTGCAAAAACAAATGCATTGTCCAGCAACAAAGTTCAAAAATGTTGTTTAAATACTTAGACTTTCAACCTGACTGGGTATATTAAAAGGCAAGCTATCTTTTTTCAATATACATCTGATATGAAGAAGCAAAAGTTAGGATATATTTTCCCTGGAGACTAGAAAACCATATAGCTTGTGATAGAACATCATAATTTACTCAGGCCCTTTCAGATATTGAACTGACTATATCAAATATAAAATATGTACACATATCTTTAGCCTGCACATGTTTATGATAGCTGGTCCCTGGAGAATTTCTCTTCTCATTATATAATGACTGCAAATGCTCTGAGAGGCAGTGAAAGAAGAAGGATTTCTTTTAATATTTCCAAATGATAAAAGAGACACATCTTTTGCTTGATGAAAACTAGAGTCAAAATAACCATTTAAAGGGTACATAAAAAGAAAACACAGAGCAATGTACAATTGAACAAAACCAGATCCGAGTCTCTTTGGCAGAGTCCAGATAGAGCACAGATGATCCAGAAAGAGAACAGCACCATTAGACTTTTAAAATTAGGGGCATAATCTTTGATGGGAGGTGGGGGAGGGGCACTACTTGGCTTTTGTCCACCTTGGAAGTCGTTATCAGAGAATGGGAGGCTTGTCCTTTTGATAATAGTCTTTTGGATGAATTTAATCTATTAATTTTGGATTTCTCCAAAATTTTGGATTTCTCCAAAATTAAGTTTTCTGTTGCTAGCTCTGAATACTTGAAGCAACTCTCAATTTTTTTTATGTCTATGTGAATCCAACTGCAAGCCCTGTAAACATTTCACTGCATTATATACATGAACATATATATCATTATTCGGTCTTAAAGCTCCAAAGTCAAATTTTTTGTGTTTATCTAGGTAGCATCAAATAGGAATTTTTATTTAGAAAATATTTAGGTTTGTAAGAGGGTCAAGGAGACAGAAAGGAAATCTTACTTTCCTGGTTTCTTGTGATATTCTGGCTGAGGACAGAAGCATTCAAGATATTTATTCAGGTCAAGATTGAGAGCAGGAGCCATTTCCCTGAGAAAACAGAGGAACCTGACCTAAGAGACAGTCAGGAATAGTGGGGAGAATATTAAACAAAGAATCAGAAATCATAGATTTTCACCCTAGCTTGCCACAAACTTAAGTTGTTTAATGCACCTGGATCTCAGGTGTTAAATTAAAAGATACAGCAATCTCTGTGAACCTTTTCCAGAAAGTTTAGGCTATAAGCTGATTGTTGCTAAGTGTAGCTATTACTATTATTGCCATTATTTATTTATAACCTACCTTGTAATAAAGTGGTTGAGTTGTGGGTTTAAAAAAAAAGCGTGTTATCTATAACTGGATATGATAAATAGATAAATGGGTCAAGGAAGAGTAGACTAGATGATGAAAATAGAGATTAGTGCCAGTTCACTGACATTAATATTAAGGTGTTTGAAATACTGTCTAAATGTAGGACACATTTTATGCAGATAAAGTTCTGGGTCCACTTAAACTTTTATTTCTGTGGATGTCTGAGTTGAGGAAGTCCAGTTGTAAATAGTACACTCTAAGCAAGTTGTTTTGGAGGATTTTTAAATGAAATATTCCCAACTGCCTGAGGTAGTTTCAAAATAATTTCAGTGAAATACATGTAGAGGTTAACTAATGTAATTTAGTTCCTTTATAAAAGTCCTATACAGATTAATGAGAAAATGCAACTATGGAAAATGGAATGATTTAATTCCTTATAGAGAATTGACAGGTATTTGCCAATTAAATATTTGAGGTCACCTGTCAAAAATGATTTGTTTTAGAAGAGTTGATTTTTGATTCTTTTTAAAATGAAGATCATATGAACATTCCAAACTTAGGAACAGAGGAGCGTTGATAGATCTCTCAACCATTAGTGAAGAGATCACAATTGTGTTCTACTTGGTCACTACTTGACTATTCTACATGTGTTGGTGATCAAGGGTAATCATAATAGAGTCCACAATGTTGCCCCCCAGGAAATGGCTTAAAGAAAATCACCTCTGGATTTGTTGTACAAGTGACCATTTAAGACCTTTATATAAAATACTTCACATAGATTATCACATTTTAATCTCATAAACTTATTTTCCTATTGAGGAAAATGAGCATAGAAAGTTAAGAAGAATGTGTCTCAAATTTAGTACATCTAACTCATATCTGGTGTAAGATAAGAGAGCATTTCTTAAGAGTTTTTCATTAAAAGTTAGTGTTAAAGATTTTACTGTAGTAGTAGCTTGTGGTTTGTAAACATTTTCAAGTAATAAATTTAAACAAGATAGACTAGACTACACATATTTAAATAAAATTAAATATGTTCTCTCATTTGAAAAATTTAATGTTTTCTTTGGAAAAAAATTAAATGTGTTCTGTTTTGAAAAATTAAATATGTTCTTTCTGTTGCGTGAAATGGTTATCTCCATCTATTTAAATAAGATAGGACTTTTTCAAAAAACTTTTCAAGCACAATGTATCAAGAAATGGTTTCATGTTATTTATGATATAGCTTGACCTGATTTCATAATTTATCTTCATTTTCATAAGCAATATTTTCCTTGAACTTGCTCCCAAAGGGAATTGTAATAATTTTATGAGTTTTCAATGAGTTGATTTTTATCCAAATCTGGCATCTCAGGGAAAATTGCTTTGTATTAAAAATGTTAGGGCAGATCAACTGTTTGCCTTTCAGCAACTGTCTGGCAAAGCTCTCCCATTTTGAGTCTCCACAGAACAGTCTCAAGGGATGAACTTGTCTTGCACATGATTTGTCTTTAGGGATATGAGAGCCTGACTTTCAACAGGATAAAATCTGAGGAATGATATCTTTAAAGTATATGTCAGAAGACCCTTCAGGAAAAAAAATGAAACATAAAAATCTCTAACACATCTGGGAAATAATATGTTCTAGTATACCTTCCATATGGTAAGTGAAAGAGCAAATTATTTTATTGATTACTGTATTTCATAGATGGATTTTATCTGTTCAGTACTTCTAAAGGAGGCAACTACTAAACAGTTCTATATCAAAGAGCTGGCAGTACTGGAATTGCAAAGTCAATTGATCACAGATGCCACTTTTTAAAGATATCCTCGTAGAAAACAAAGAACTCCACACCGAATTCATGTACCTATCTCTCAAAAGCACTCAGACTTGTGTTAACTACCAGAATGAGACAGTAGAGGAGTGTTTGGTAATGTAAACTTTCTCCACTAGGAAAGTTGCCATTACTCTTATAACTCTGGAAATCTTAAACCATAAAATACTGATTTTCAAACAAAGTGTCTTACTTTCAAGTCTTTTTAGCGTTTTTTTCTTTTACATGTTTTTTCTCCCTACAGATCTCCAATCCCTCAAGCTCTTCCTTTTCTCCCAGTTGATGGCCCAATTCATTCTATAATGTACCTGCTCAGAAGTGTTTATTAAGCAAATAAATGAAAACATATTAAAATACTATTAAAACATTAATGGTTTAACTAATATGATATTTATTATTATTAATATTATATTAATATTTGTATGACTAATATGTTTATTCAACATATTAAAAGAACATATTAAAAGGAATAAAGGGATGAATGCTTTAAAAAAACATATATATCTTTCTCATTGTAAAAGACAAAGACATAATATGGGTAGGACGAAAAAAAAATTGTTAAAAATCTTAGTCCAACTGCTCAGGATGTAAAGGCTCTCTAATGTAATGTTTATGAAAAGAAGTCCTATAGCTGAACTACAGGTTTTAAGAGATAATAAGTCTTAAAGCCAAACTCCCAGCATTCACATCCTGGCATTCTCTGGCCTCGTTTCACTCAACTATTAAGTGAGGTCGAGAATTGTACCTACTTTGTGGTTCTGGTAAAAGTACAGTGGTCGTGTATGTAACTCCTTTGGTGCCTCGCAGATATGAGGTTTTCAATGAATGCTGAATTTTATTTTGCATTTTTCTTTGAATTCTAGCACTTTCATAGAGATATGATATGAGATTCTTAGAGAATTGTCTGGAATTAAAAAAAAAATTTCAGGATGACATTTTATAAACTACCTCAGAGAAAGTCCTACAAGAGGTAAAGCGAACAAGTGGCAGTCATGCTGGATTGCTGAGTTGTTGAGTGAGCTCCTTGTATCAATTAAGAACATGAATAAGCCTTGCACTACTAACAGGAAATGCTTTGTACCAAAAATGTGCTCTGTTTCCAACCAGTGTAACCAGACCCATCTCTTTCCTTCCACATGGTCTGCACATCTTCCCTGGCTTATCATGACATAGGAATGAGAGGCAGGGACTGGTTTCGATTTGCTTTGAGACCTTAGTTGAGTTAATTAAATTTGTTGTTCTCTCGTTTTCTATATTTGGTGTTTTCTATGAAAGGGGACCTGAATACTTTTCCTACTTCAAAAGGAATACTTTGTGCAAAATGGCTATTAGCACATAAGGGCTTTATATTAGGAATAGCAGTTCTGTCCAGTCTTAACTAACATTTTTCCTGCCTTTTCACTATACAGATTTTAAAAATAAGCCTTCCTCTGCTTGTTCTCTTGATGCTTGCAAGGAACGTGGAGCAATTCTACATTACTGAAACAGACAGTGTAACTCTGATTCTGTTTATCCACAAAGCATGCATTGAGAAAAGACAATGCCAACCTCATTGGGGTTGTGGAAAATACAGTGATGAATCAATTACTGATCCTGGGGGAGTACACTTTACTGAGTAAACAACGATAGCTGACCTATAGGTTTTAAGAGATAGTAAGTCTTTGAAGAGGTTTATTTTCTGTTCCTCAGTAACCCCCTCCAAAAAAATTATAATTCTATATTATAAACAGTGTTCAACAGAATTCAAACCTGTTAGCATATTTCATTCCTTGTTATAAGACACATAGTCAGTACATAAGTCCTGTGAGCTCCAAAAAGTGCATCCCTGCTATTTGGGATGTAGGTATTATAAACAAAATAATCTGCACTGAAGCTAATCAGAGTCAATACAAATATGATGGGATTGGAGGCCTACACCAGGTGGTTGTGGCCAAGGAGGCTTATAAACCTGAATCAGGGAGAGAAGAGTGTTTTGCAAAGGGCCAGGTGTTCCCAAATTCAATCAAGATGACCAGTGTTTTCTTAAAAAACATTACTGTATTCCAAATGGTAGAAAGAAAACAGTAATTTCAAAATTGTAATGAAGAGCTTGAGGTAAATGCCAAGGTAATAGACATATGATAGTTTGCATGAAATACAGAAAATGGAAAACAAGAGATGTTATATGCTATTTGAAGATGGTCTGTGATAGAAGTACCCTTCTTCACAAATACCAGTAAGGACATTGAGAAAGTACATCCATACTGGTATGATTCTATTTATCCACACAAATTAAAGAGACAGTATGTATACACCTAACGTGAGTATCCATGACTTCTGTGTGTAATTCTCACTGTAAATTAGTAGATCTACTGCATGATCTTTGTATAGTATTGCTTTGTAGTCTTAGAGAACTATTTTTATATTTTGATTTAAATTTCTGCTTGATGTTGAGCTAGGATATTGAATCTCCAGATGCTCAGTTTCTTCATCTGGAAAGCAGAGATAAAATACCTTTTCAACATTGTTACAAAAATTAAACGAGCAATACATCAAAAGCACTTTCCACTGTGACTGACACATAGGCAGTACTCATTGAACAGTAAAAATTGTTATGAATACTAAGATAGCTGGGGTAACTCCCAGAACCTCTTCAGCCATGGTGATCCTTTTTTTCTTTTTTCTTTTTTTGGTATGACCTCAGGCAAATAAACAAATGCATGTGTGTGTTGTTACATCATGCAAATAAATAATTGTTATCTGTGTGACATCACATTAATAAACAAGACTTTGTTTAGAAATAATGCAACTGATAATTATTTTTGATTGGTTTATATAAAGAATATTACGTGGTGAAATAAATCATTTAACTGTGGGGATATGTAGTTTTGTAGGTCCCAGGCCCCCTCCAGTGCTGTAGACATGATGGGAATTCAATAAAATATAAACTCTCCTTGATTTATTGCTCAGTCAGACTTCTGGATCACTGGTCAAGGAAAATAAAAATATTGGTTTATAACCTCATGCTCAGAATTTCCACGCTGAATCTTTCACTGAAAACCAGACTTATATGAATGTTGACAAAAAAAGTTTAAAAATGAGGCAAGGTACAGTTTATACTTCAGAGGATATCTGTTGATTGTCACTAAGCCTGAGCCTTTTATATCCTAGTCATGTGGGTAATAAATTAACTATAGAAAATAGTCATTGAGGGACATCATAGAACACTAAATAAAAGCACAAACTCTGGAGTAAGCTTGCATGGAGTTGGCTTCTCTATTTCTTGGCTCCATGACTGAACTTACTGTGAAATAGGGAGGATAACAGCTATAACCTTGTAGAGGAGAGAAATGATGACAGGAAGAGGGATAGAGAGCATCAGATGGTGGATACAGTGGAGGAAGTTTAAATAGTGCGATCAGAAAAGTCATCCCTGAGTAGATGACTAAGGATCTAAAAAAGAATGGAATGTGGACAGAAAGTGTTTTAGGAAAAAGGGTAAAGGAACAGAATAATTTCAAGGGTCCTAAGAAGAGAGGATGCCCTCTAAAATAGGAAACTAATGAGCAGCCTGAGATAATTCAGAAAGACCATGAAAGAAAAGTGTGAGAACATTGAAGTGATTTTGAGTAAGGACAACACTGGTAGATGTTTGGGCTGAATTTTTCACCCCTCCTCCCCAATATGTTGAAGTTCTAATCCCCTTAAGGTTGAGATTATATTCTTATTTTGGAAAAAGAGTCCTTGTAGATATAATCAAATTAAAATTGTGTCACTAAGATTTTAACATGGTGTGGGAAGATATGTTAATGGTTTTCATATTTAACCAGTTGCTATATGTTAGGTGAACATATACCACACAGGAGAGAGAATGGTAGACCCCCAATCCCTATCTATTCACACCTCCTTTTTTTTCTGCTAGGAAAATTGGCGTTTGGTCAGGATGTCAAAATGCGTGGATAAAATTACTTACTCTTTCAGTCTTCCTTATTTCAGTTGGTCATTTGACACAGTCTGCCGAACATTTTTTTTGGTAGAAGTGCTTGACCTTTTTGTATTAAAGATCAAATCCTTGTTATGAGAAAGTCCTTCTCTTACTGCACCATCCCTTCACTTCCTGCCCAATCCTTAGTTCTTGATAGAATGTGATCAAGAGAACCAGAAGTTCAACGTACATCATGAAACCACGTGGGGTATCTGGAGTTTTTGAAACATGAGGCAAGTAAGTATTTTTATTTAAGCTACCCTAACATTGTATTTCTAAAATACATGTATATATTCCACTTGTACACTAGCAAATCAACAGAAATAAGTGCATTCCTAACTTGAGTCACTAATGCTGGACAGATGAAATTCTTTAGGCAAAGTGTAAGCTAAGTGACACGTGGCCTCCAATGTGCCTGGCCACCATGTTCACTCTCCTCCCCATTTCCAGTCCTGGCTTCCTACAATCCACTCTCCATACAGCTAACAATCTTTCTAAGAAGATTAATCATGTCATGTCATTCCTCTGTTTAAAATCCTGGTGTTTTCTACTGCAATTAGAAAAAAAAAAAAAAATCCCTGAAGCCCTACCCGGACTCCAGGTCTGACTCCTGCATGTTTTTCCCTCCTGACTCTGGTCCCTCCCTGCTCCTGACCTCATCTCACATTACTGGACTGCCCAGGAAGGTGTGGGGGGGTTGGGAGGGGGTATAGGCCTGGCAAGTCACCAGGGGCTACCACCCACATTCATTCAAGGAAATAGGAACAACTAGTTCTAGCTGCTGCTGGTACTTCTAATCTTTCTGCGGTTAAGACTTATCATCTCTCTTTACCTTTGGGCATAAAAGAAAAGTCTGGCAAGTGGTCACTGATTCTCTCTATAGTGATTTGTATTAATGTACTCATTTTGTAGATCTATTATTTTTTCCATATTTTATATGGAACTAAATGCTGGGGTGAAATGCTGGAATGAGGTAAAACAAATGGATAAATGATCTAATTGAAGACTTGCTGAGCAGTAGATGGTTTTGCTTTGCAATGCTTATATATAGTCTTCCCAATTTTCAAAGCACCTAGACTCCTTTCTCTGCGATGAGGTTGCAGAACCATTCAAGAATCTAATTTAATTATTTTATTAAGTCATTTTAATCCATGAGAAAAGTAGTCCGATATTGTGATGGTCTTTATGTTTCTGTACTTAATACAACAAACATCAGTTGAAACAATCCTTTCTTTGGAAGCCCAATGAGAACTGAGATGAACATCTGTTTCCTGCCCAATTCACTCTTTACAGAAACCAGGTAGTTTCTGTAATTTGCCAAAGTTCAGGCATCCTATTCCAAACTTGTTGAAACCATTTGCATTTCATAGCTGTTCTTTCTTACTGAGATTTTTCATGGCAAAATAAATTCATGTCAAGCACTGGAAAAGTTACTGATCAATTTTCCTTGTGATTACAAAGCAAATACTCTAACAATCTGAACTTCCAGCACCAGAAACTGCTTCTGATGATTAGATATCCCAAGCTAGGAGGGGTGAGAAGAGCAGGCAAGCTTGCTGTTATGACCTGTTTCAAACTACTCAGGGAAAACCACTACCATTGACCCAAATCTTCCACTTCTCTTTCTTTCCCTAAGTCTGTTTGAAGAAACCTTTTAATGGCTTAACAAGAAGAGCACATGTTTTCATCATGAATTCAGTTCAGAAGGTCTCACTACTCTGAAATGCAAAGTTGCAGGGTGATTATCTCTGACCAGCAGATGCTCCAGAAATGATCCTACCCCCCACTTTAATCTTTCTTGTCATCTTCTCTTAATCAAGCACCCTTCATTTAAGGAAACTCTGTGCGCTATGCACATGTATGGCTCTGTGTTATGATTTGCACTCATCCACATGAATCTTCCAATCAGGAGAAAAATGTGGAGATTGGATATAAGTGATTTGGAAAGAAGGGCAATTCATTTTATTCACTCAGGGCTGAGGACTGCCTATTTGATTACATCATTACAGGGCTAAAATTTTAGTAATTAGCATTCATGTAATTGGAAGCGCTGTTGGAAGGAGAGGACATGCAGTAGTGAGGAATCATGGTTTATCTCCAAGGATCAGGGACCACTTAGCTGACTCTTCAGTGCTGCGAAAATGTCCTTTCTTCCCTCAAGCATGGCAGCAGCAGTGGGAAGTCTTCTATTATTTTATCTTTTTAAAATTTGAAGTTATGCTAGTTTATAACACTAATTTTTAGAGGAATAAGATGGTACCCTTCAGATGTGCGATATACCCACCACACCCACCTCCAAAGCACTGACAGCCGTTGGCCATAGTCCATCGTGCCCCCTTCTCTCTTTGTTCCCTGCCCTCCACATTTCTACTAAACTTGCAGGCGGTACTGATGCTGCTCTTTGGGCCACACTTTGAACTACAGGATTCTAGACAAGTAACTGTTAAATTGCATCCAAACCATCTGCAAATGTGTAAAATGCAAACTTCATGGATTCCTCTACCCCCTGTTATGAAGTTTAATTAGTATTCTAGTGTAGGACCCAGAAATCTGCATTTTCTAAGCCTATAGAAAAAATCTGATATAGATTGTTTGAGAATCACACTATAAAAAAACACCGTTCTAGATCTTTCTTCATTAATTAACACCTCTTTTGTCTGTGTTTTGACTTCTTTTCCTAGGGAGTTTCTCTAAGACACATGTCCCTTATTTGTTTATAAACACTTATGTAGCACTTACAGTGTGCCTGGCACTCTTCTACGTGCTTCACATATATCAACTCATTTACTCCTCAGGCAAAGCCCATCCTTAACTTGCAGATGATGTATAGAGAGGTCTAGTTACTTGCCCAAAGGCTGAGGCAGTAACTGGTAGAGTCAGAATTCAAACTTGGGTGCTGTGGCTCCAGAATTCTTGCACCCAGCTACTAGTCTGTGTTGTCCCAGAGGTCTTCATGCACCATTGGAAGACAGGGACATTTAATGAGCACAGTTTGAGCAATTTTTTTCAGGACCCTTTTTGACAGAACCCTCTTGTCCCTTGTTTGAAACCTGCTTTGGAACTGTGCACACTTTGTGAGATCTGTTAAGCAGGGGTACAACTGCCTTGGAGTCCATGTTAATACCTCTCATCATAATCAGATGCAAAATGGGAAAAACATATTTCACTCATTTGCTGTGTCTACCTAATGTTAAATAAGTGATTTCAATTCAGCGAGCTCCTAGTATGCATTCATTATGAGTGAGGCTGTCTGCTAAGTGCTGGGAAGAATGCAAAGAGAAATTAAGAGACCATCTTTGCTTTCAAGAAACTGACAACGTGGTTTAGAAGATAGATATTTACACAAAATTTTTTTGGGAACTAGGTAGAATATTTTTAGTGTTAGACAAGAAGTAAAATTAAATGTTGTGAGAGGTGAGAGGAAAAGAGTGATCACAAGCACAGATGAAGGATCGTGATATTGGGTTTGGGGAATGATGCAGGTATTCCATACACCTAGAGCAGAAGACAAGCATCTGAGAAGACTGTGGTGGTTCTGATGCAGGAAGGTCTACCACTAGTCAGTGTGGTATTCATTATGTAAACAATGGGTGAACATGTTTTTTCTACCTTTTTTAAAATCAGCTTATGGAGATTTTTAAGTTTTTTTTTTTCTTGAATGAGGAGAGACAGGTTTTTTATTCAGTACATATGCAGGTATTTACATAAAAGTGTGACTCAAGGAGGCAGTTAAAATTTGGGGTTTGTATACCACCTTAATAGAAAGGAAGGGGAGAGAAGGGCACTTATGGGAAAATAATGTACTTACAGGGAAGATAAATGGGTTCTTTGCAGATAAGATGGGAGATAGTATATTTTTGTGATGATAACTGTTTAGACAATTTCTTTTTCTGGTGCCAACTTCTTGCTTTTGGTAATTGGAGTGAACCTTCTCCAGTTTTGATACTCAATGGAAGGAATTCACAACAAATGATTTAGATCACACTGCTTTTAGACAGATAAGGGAAGTTTAGGAAAAAAACAAAGCCAAAAAACTCCATAGTGGTAGTCTCTGAATTCCTTGTGGTATATTCTGAATCTCTTTACTTCTAAAGAAAGCTGTCATCAGGAAGGGAACTTAATGGGTAAGATCAGTTGACACTGCAAAGTTTATAGGTAAGAGAGGAGGGAGCTTTTTCTTGTAGGGGATATCTGTATTTGTGGAGCATCTGGATTGCTGTATTGCTTCAAATGTTTTCACATGACATATAATTAAATTAATCATGTAATTAAAAATTATAACAAATAGCATATATTTAATTAATAAAGTCCTCACAATATCTTAATGAGGTAAATTCTAACATCTCTGTTTAACAGGTGAGGAAGCTTAGAATGACATTTCCTACTTACATAACACGTCCAAGGTAACACAGCCAGTAGGTGCTGGAGACTAGATTTGAAACCATATCTGTCTGTATATTTTTTCTAAAATACCTTGTTGAGAGTATAGCAGGAAAACAAAGGAGAACAAAATGCATATGTAAGTGCCTTGATCCCTTTGATGGAAAAAAAAAAAAAAGCATGTGCAGAAATGTTTTAAAACATTTGCAGGGTTTAGTTAGAAAGTTAGGATATGGACTAACTTCCTTCTCACCTCCTCTTCATGTGACTTTAGTAATTTAGACAATTATCGAGGTATGGCATAACAAATACTATTCATCTTAAATGAAAAGTGCTTTGGGGTTGAAGATTTAGACATTTAAAAATCTTCACTTTGAATACATGGACTGTCTATAAACAAAGAAACTATGTGATGTCATTGTGAGCAGTCTGTTGTCTTATTCTTCACAGAATCTTATTAAAAATCTGATTTTTTTGCAAATGAAATGAATGTGATAGATTCTCTCAAAACTATTATTTGTTCACAGGTTAGGTTTAACAGTTATTTGCATCTCCCTGCACTTCTGATTGTACCACTTCTAGCACTTTGTGATATTATTTAATGGGAAAAAGAAATAGGTAGTAAGAGTATGACTATAGAAGCTCTTAAAATGCTATTGTCTTTTTATAACCATTGTTATTTAATGCCTATTGAGGTAATTCTCAATACAGGAAAGGAAATAACTTTTCCTTTTCATGATGTGGGAGAAGCCAGAGAGAGGGACCTATATATTATTAATCTTCAGATCCCCAAGGCCTCTCATAACCTGGGCACATATTAAGTGATCAAAATCATTGGTTAGTGGCTACAGATCAGGAAATCAAGCCCTCCTATTATGGAAAAAGATAGGAAACAATGTGTTGACCAGGATATGGAGAAATAGGAACCTTTGAATAATATTATTGGGAATGTAAACTGACAAAGTCATTATGGAAAATAGTAGGGAGATTCCTCAAAAATTATTAGACACACTATAAAATACAATAATAATATAAATTGTAATATATGACATATACTATACATAAATATAATATAATGTAGCAATTCCACTTCTATGTATTTATATGAATATAAAAAACCATTAATTTGAGGAGATACATGCACTCCCATTTTTAGTGCAGCATTAGTTATAGTAGCCAACAATGTCCTTTCATGTCTGATTGAATTATGAAATTGTGGTTTATACTCAGTGGAATACAGCTCACTTGTAACAAAAACATGAATGAACCTAGAGGGTACTATGCTACTGTAATAAGACAAGAGACAGATAAGATAGAGGAAGACAAACACCGTATTTTTTCCCATATGTGATGGATAAACAAAATAAATGAATGGGCAAAGCAAAACAAAACTCTTAAGACTATCAGAACAAAATGGTGATTATCAGAAAGTAAGGGGGGGTGTGCAGGTGGGTAGATTGGATAAAAGAGGTCAATTGTATGGTGATGGATGGAAGCTACTTTCGATGGTCAACATAATGTAGCATATACACATGTTCTTTTGTAAAGTGACATACCTGAACCCTACATAATGTTATAAACCAGTGTTACTTCAATTTAAAAAAAGAAAGAAATCAGGCCCTCAAAGGGATCTCTCCAAGTCCACATAGCTAATAAATGACAAAAACACAACTCAGACTCTAGATTTTTACTTTTTTTCCTACTGTCCTTCCCATTCCACAGTGCTAATTGTTTAGGCTCATTTATTCGCTAATTTACGCAATATATTCTGATAGGTTGTTTTCAGTGGACCAAACCCTAAACCAGCCACCGGGAATAGGAAAAAGTTGACCTAGAGTTTGTGAAGCTGTTGTGAAAAGCATAGTAAGTAAACAAATAAGGTGACTTGTGATGCCATTGAATTATATATTAATAGTAATAATAATGCTAGCACTTACTGTTCAAAGTCTTGTAAGTGGGATTTTATCTTGACTTTCTAACACTTCCAAACAGGTAGTTTTACAGATAAGAAACCTCTGCCAAGGTGTAGATCGTCTGACTGTGGAGGCTGTGCATCTTGCGTGACTAGTTCTAATATGATGTGGAATAGTGTCTGCTTGCAATCTCATCTCTCAGACACTGGTCCCCAGACTGCTAATTATAAAATCACCTAGGAAGCTATTAAAAATTCCAATGCCGAGGTCAGGGGACAATTAAATCTAGAGGTGGAAGCCAACTATCAGTATTTGTCAAAGATTTCCAGGAGATTCCAATGTGTAGTCGAGTCAGGAACCACTGCTAGAAACCATAAGGAGGGCCTCCCTAGTGGCGCAAGGGGTTAAGCCCCACACTATGAAGCATCTGCAGCCATGCAGCATGAGTCGATCCCCAGCCAGGGAGGGGACCCACATGGTGCAGCAGACCTCTTCTACTTCCCTGTAGATCTGCCTGTATGCTTCAGTAGATCTGCCTGTTCTGCTCTCCACTCTGTCTCTGGTGAATCCTCTCACCTCCTAACACTCTGGCCTATAACCAGCTCTTGTGTGCATAAATAAATAAATCTTTAAAAAAAAAAAGAAACCATAAGGAGCTAAACCAAAGTAAGACTTTTTATTTCTTTTTTTTGTTTTTTAAAATCAGCTTTAATGAGGGTCATTACATTCAATAAAATGCAATAATTTTAAATGAACAGTTCAATGAGTTTTGACAAATGTTTACACTTGTTTAAATTACACTGTA
>JAGFMF010011568.1:15504376-15539923 GCA_019455555.1 Galemys pyrenaicus | reverse complement strand
CCCCGCTCTCTGTGGTGAATCCTCTCACCCCCCCACACCTCTGGCCTGTGCCCCAGTGCTTGTATGCATAAAATAAATAAATCTTTAAAAAAAAAAAAAAGACCTACACCTATGACTGAGGAACTTTAGTTGTAGGGTAGCAGAATGAAGAATACACAGTGCAGTTAAAACCTATGATTAAAATTTAAAAAGTCTTGATTTCTACTCATCATTTTTCCATCTTTGCAGTTACAATGAAAGTTGTATATAAAATTACTTATTCTGGCACCTTCTCCATTGTCTCTTCTTAGCATTTGTCCTTTTCCTTTCCTGCTTGGTGGTATTTGCCTTCTAGAATCTTTTGGAAACCTTTCCAGTTTCTCTCTAGTGATGGTTACTTCACAGAATGTCCACGAGAATGGTTGTGCCCTTTGCCATCTCCTACTCTACTTATTCAGTGTAGGTGAGGTATCATTCTTGTAACCCTGGACCGCTTGAACAATTAGCTCCTTTTATATAATGTCCTCACACAAGCTGAACTTTGTCACCATTTCAAATAAGCATGATTAGTATGTTGTATTTCTGTCTTAGCTCTTTGCAAAGAGAGGCAGGCCTAATATCCCTATAAATATGGGAAGCTGTACTGATATGCCCTTTATGGTTCTTGCTCCAATCAGAAATCACAACATTATTGAACTTCATTTTGGCCCCTGGTGCTACAGCAGTAGCTGCAAAAGCCAAGACTCTACTCATAATTTTTAAGTCATCTTAAAAATAAAAATTGTTTCTTTAGTGCCCTCTGAATGCACTTGATATTGTGGAATTTAAAATGAATTCCTCTTTCTTGCCTTGGTAGCACTGAAAATCTGAAGAGAAAAGCCAAACAGAAGTTCCATAAGTTGACCATGAAATCAACATATGCAATCTTTCTTTTCAAAGTGTTTGTTCTTGAAGTTTGAAGGAGACAGATCCAAGAGATGAGAGATAAAGACCTTTACTCTATGTAAGACTAATCTTTGCAGTGTTTTAGTGTATTTTTGTCTTATGAGCAAATTCATAATTACTTTGTGTTTCAACTCTTTTTAAGTCAAGTCATCTGTATGTTGTAAAGTATCTTTGAACTAAATTCACATTTATCTCTCTCTGTCTTTGCATGTGTATTTCATTTCCTTTAACCACTGGTTTTGAAATCCCTTTGCCTAAAGTTTTCATGTTTGTTTGGAGAGAGCTTCCCCCACACACCCTCTAACTTGTCTTTTAGTCAGGGATATGTTTCATTGTTTAGTGTCTTGAGCAGTGACTAGTGGTTAATACGAATGAAAAGATTCATCTCAGAAATATTCAATTCTTTGCAACAGTGCAACTATCATCCTTCTTATGGCATGTGTTTTAAAGCCTGTGCATGTTACTCTATGTGTCCATCCTTGTCCCTTTGGAGTAAAGATAAGAGGTAAATTTAATGACTCCAAGAGAGGACAGAAAGAAAACTAAGTAAGAGAGCAGAAAGGAGTCAGAAAGAAAGGAGTATAGAAACATTCACAAAGGGCCTTGCCTCCAGTTCCCAGGATGCTACAAATCCATTGACTTATTACCAATATAACTGGGGTGATACTGAAAAAACAAACAACAGTTAGAAAAATTGTCACAAACAAGCAAACAAAAAAAGTGTGACAAATATATGGTAAGAATTAAGAGAAATGTGAACTTTCATAGAATGTCCAGGCTCTATGGAATAAAGTATAGCAGTTTTCAAAATATTAAAAATGGATCTATCTTATGATCCAGGAATTCTATTTCTAGGGGTTACCCAAAGAATAAAAAAAATAATTTAAGAAATACATGTACTCTTGTGTTTATTGCAGCACTATTTACAATAGCCAAGGTATGAGAACAATCTAAGCACCCAAAGACAGATGAATGGATTAGGATAATGTGGTACATATACACAAAGGAATATTACTCAGCTATAAAAAAGATAACCTCCTGCCACTTGTGATAACACAAATGGAACTGGCGGGGATTATGCTAAGTGGTTTAAGTTAGAAGGAGGAAGACAAACAATGGATGATATCACTTATATGTGAAATATAGAGAAACCAAACAAAGGGTCAAATAAAGTCAAACCAAAACAAATCCTAGAAATCAGACTATAGAACCAAGGATACTTGGGGGAAGGTATAAGAACCAAGAAGTGAGGGAGCACAATGAACTACAATGTAGGACTGTGGGTGTCTTTGGTAGTGGTTGCAGTGTAGTAGCAAAACCCAGAGGTTTTCCTATACCTCTAAATCCTATACAATGTTGTGAAACAATGTTACCTCAATAAAAAAAATATATTAAAAAAACTCAAACAGCATGATCATTTAGCTTCTAATGTTTCTTAGTCACATTAGTCATTTTGGTGGGGATGGAAAGGAAAAAGGAATAGTCCATCATAGAAAGAAAAATCTTATTTTTTAAATAAGATTTATTTTATTTATTTATGCATACGAGAACTGGGTGTAGGCCAGAGGTGTGGGAGGTGAAAGGATTCACCAGAGACAGAGTGGGGAGCAGAACAGGTGGATCTACTAAGATGCACTGCTGAGGGGAGCAGGGGGTGGGACAAGAGAGGTCCACTGCAAGATGTGTGTTAGTTCCTGGACCAGGGATTGAACTCAGGCCACAGTGCCTGGTGATAGCTTAATAGCACTGAGGCTCTGACCTCTAAACCACCAGGGAGGCCCCAGAAAAATCTTGTTAATAGATGATCAAGCACAGACCAAGGAGTCAAAGACTTCATTATAAACCCTTTTCACAGAAAACTTCTCAAATTGACACAAGGGAGCATTTGCTATGCAATGTCCCTCACAATTCACCTATCCTTTTGCCCAGGCCTATAAGAGTCTAGTTCTTCTCCTCACAGCTTCACACCGGGACACTGTTCCTTTGGTTTCATTTGATTCTCCTTAAGCAGGGAGGAGTGTCCTCTGCTTTTGAGACTAGTGAATAAGGGACAAAAGTTTTCAGGATCCAGTTTCAAATTGAAGCCTCCAAAAGACAATCTTTTTGTTGCCAACATGGTCTCTGAGCACAGCTTTGAGAACTTTTTTGCTTTCAAATATTCAGCTTCTTTTTTATGTTCCACAAAAGTCTCCCTTCTATTATTAGAGCTTGGTATTTGTTATACTCCAGAAAAGAACTGGTGGTTGAAGGGAACCAAATTTTGCCATAGAATACTAGATGGTACTAGTTTATTTTTCTGTTCTTTGTGCCTAAAATTCCACCTTATATGTCAGATTTCAGCTTATTTTCACTAAACTATTTTATTTTAATGTAACAATTTCTTTGATGATCTTTGATGATTCAATTCGGTAAATCGTTGGTTGGACTTTGTAACTTACTTTCCATGCTACATCAATTCATATTCTTGATGGAAAGCAAAGTTAGTGATTGCCTCAGTAAGCATTATGGAAAGATAGTCTTTAAAAGTAAAATAGCAATAATAAATGAAACAATAATGACCATGAAAATAAACCCTAGACCATGTCCTAAATGTTTTATATATTGTAACTCATTTAATCCTCATACCAATCATTTTTTTCTCATTAAGCTTCACTTTTTAAATTTTTATTTATATTTATTATTTATATTTATATTTATTATTTTATTTAATTATAACACTACGTGTTTCAGGTATATATCATTAAACCACCACTGAAAGACTAGTTTCATTCTTTTTATACAATTGCCCTCCTTTATCCTATTTACCCCTTCTCTTTCCTTTCTGTTAACCACTAATCCATCTGATGGTCTAAATGGTTGCACTAAATTTTTCACAATCTCAGATTTGTTATTTATTTTTTTTGGTGATTTATTAATACATTTGTTTTGGTTGTTCATTTATTTTCTTAATATTTTATTTATTTATGCATATGAGAACTGGGGTACAGGCCAGATGTGTGTGTGTGTGGGGGTGAGAGGATTCATCAGAGACAGAGGAGGGAATAGAGCAGGCAGATTGAAATACGCTGCTGAGGGGAGCAGCTGGTGAGGGAGGAGAGGTCTGCTGTGCCATGTGGGTCCCCTCCTTGGCCGGGGATCAAACTCCTGCTGCAGTGGCTGTGGATGTTTCATAGTGCAGTGCTTAACCCCTTGTACCACAAGGGAGGCCCTGTTTTGATTATTTATATTCCACATCTGAGAGAGACCATCTGATAATTGTCTTTCACTTATTTTGTCTTTGACTTATTTTGATTATCATAGTCACCTCAAGTTTCATCAAGGTACTTGCAAAAGTTAAGAGTTATCATTTTTAATAGCTGAATAATATTCCACTTTTATATATGGATTGTCTATAGTATATATAGATAATACATACTACAACCTCTTTACCCAGTGGTACATTGATGGGTATTTTATTTGTTTCTATGCTTTATATATTGTGAACAACGCTTTTGTGAAATAGGGGTACATAAGTCTTATTGAATTATTGCTTTCACATTTTTTGAATAAACACTTAGAAGAGATATTCCTAGTTAACATGGTATTTCTGTTATTAGATCTTTAGTGAATCCCAATCCTATTTCCATCAGAGCTCGTGAATTTACATTCTAAAGAACAGTGGACAAAAATTCTTCCTTCATTGCATTCTTGCCAACACACATTTTTTCCACCTTCTTTGATAAATGCTTTTCTCACATGTGTGAGGTGTCATCATGGTTTTGATTTGCATTTCCCTAGTAATGAGTGAAGCTGAGCAATTTTTCATCTGTCTGTCAGATACCTTTATGTCTTCTTTGGAATAGTGATTTAAATCCCCTGCCCATTTTTTTTTCTTGATTGGGTTATTTGTATTTTATTTATTTGTTTTAAAGTTGTATAAATTCTTTACTTTATATTGGAAGCCCTGGTCAGATATATGATACACAAATATCTTCTCCCAGTCAGTAGGTTTTCTTTTTGTTTTTATAACAATTTCTTTCACTGTCTAAAAGTTTTCCAGTTTGATGTACTTCCAGTTATCTAATTTGCTTTTGTTTCCCTTGCCATTGGAGTTGAATCTCCAAAATCATCTCTGCACTCCATGTCTAGGAGTGTATTATCTATGTTTTCTTGTATGTTTTTATAGATTCACTCTTCTATCCAAGTCCTCAATTATTTTGAGTTAACTTTTTGTGTATGGTATTAAGTAAAGATCTATTTTCATTTTTCACATGTAACCATTTAGTTTTCCCAGCACCACTTATTGAAGAGGTTTTCCTTTCTCTATTGTGTGGTTTTGACTCTTATATTGAAGATTAATTGCAGTATGTAGTAGTTTATTTCTGGGCTCTGTTTTGTTTTTGTTCTAATACCATATTGTTTTGATTATTATTACTTTATAGTATAATTTTAAGACAGGGACTGATATATCTCCATTTTTCTTTATTCTCAGGATTGCATTGTTAACAATGTCTGATGTCTTTCCACATGCAGGTCTTTCACTTATTTGATTAAATTTATTTAATTTAATTATTTTGATATGGTTATAAATGAAATTGTTTTTCTGGTGTTTCTTCTTGCTATTTGGTTATTTTTATATAGGAATGCTACAGATTTTTCATGTTAGTTTTGTAGCCTGCCACTTTATGTTACTTATTATTTCTAGCAACTTTCTTATTTTGGAGGCTTTGGAATTTTCTATGTATTTTATTATGACATCTGTAAATAGCTATCCTTTATAATATGGATTTTAAAATCTTTTTCTTATCTATTACTCTTGGTAGGACTGCCAGTACTTTATTGAATAAAAATGACAAAAGTAGACATACTTTGTCTTGTTACTGATCTTAGAGGAAAAGATTTTATTTTCTCACCATTGAGTATGATATTGGTTATGGACTTGTCATACGTGACCTTAGTATGATGTTATTCTGTACCTTTTGTTGAGAGGTATTTTGGAATCATAAAAGGTTATTTTTTTTAAAGATTTATTTATTTATGCATACAAGAGCTGGGGTACAGGCCAGAGGTGTGGGGTGTGTGTGTGTGAGAGGATTCACCACAGAGAGCGGGAGCAGAACAGGCAGATCAACTGAAGTACACTGTTGAGGGGAGTAGCGGGCACAGCAGGAGAGGGCTGCCGCACCATGTGGGTCCCCTCCCTGGCCAGCAGCAGGGATCGAACTCGTGCTGCAGTGGCTGTGGTTTGCTTCATAGTGTGTTGCTTAACCCACTGCGCCACCAGGGAGGCCCTCATAAAAGGTTATTAAAATGCTTATAAAAATGTTTTCCCTGTGTTTATCAAAGTATCATGTGATTTTTGCTCCTCCTCTTGTTAATGAACTCTCACAATAATCTTCAAGAAATAGACAATATTATCCTCATTTTGAACTTGAGGAAATTGATGCAGACAGAGATCAAATAACTTGCTGATATCATTTAGTTAACAAAGGATAGGGTTTAGATCCAAACAGTCTGGTTCTATAGCTTGAGTTCATAGCCACCACACTATCAAAAAATTATTGTGGACAATGCATCTATCATACATATTATTATATAATCATTTGGTTCATGAAAGGCATGATTTAATAGGGCAAGAAATAATAGCATGTTGGAAAGAGAACAGGCTTACTGAACCCATAGATCTAATCTCATTTCTGTTACCTATAGTATTATATAGGATCTGTATTGGGAATGCCCTTGAATATCCCTAAATTTCTGAAATGACTAAGTGAAAAAAAAGACCAGTTTGTCTTGCAAAATATTTAGGATTTATTGCTATTAAATGACCACTGGCATTAAGAAATAGGTAAATATGGATATAGTAAAAAGTGTACTTTTTGCTTCTGTTGTCTTCTGCAGTCACTCATTTCAAATACTTTTTAGGTCAATGCACTGAAAGCTATTTGCCTTCCAGAGTTTTAATTATTAATGTAAAAGTGTTTAAGACACGTCCATTAAGGCTGATAAAGTTGTGTCTGATTAACGGACTTTTCATAAATGCACTGACACAAACTTTTTTTTAAAAATTAATTCAGCCTGCAAATGAACATCATCCATTTTGCTATCATATTTTATCAGTCTGTAAAGTGCATTCTCACTTCAGTTTTCAGCTCTGAATGCAGAACACTGTGAAAAATGACAGAATTTTAATGAGAAAGTGAACAACATGCCATCAACACCCTTTTGCCAGTAAAAATGGCACAACATCAAAGCTTTAAATCATGTTCCCTCCACACCTTTGGACATCTGTGATTCTGTCTGAGTCCTCAAAATCTGCTACATCCATCACCAGGTGCAGCCTTTAAACATGGAGGCGCTGTCTACTTCACTGGTTGGCATGGCAACAGTTGTCAAATCATCCCTTGATAATGCTCTTTAATTGATTGTATAAATTATTCTGAGATATGTGATTGCAAAATGATGTACTGAAGCTCTTAAGTGTGCAGATCAGCCTGACTGCATTTAAAGATGCACTGCACTCCCTGCCTAACCCAGGAAACTGACCGTCTTAGAGTGCTGGAACATTTAGTATGAAGCATAAATTTGAAGCATTAAGGAAAACTTTAAAGCAATGGCACAGTTAATTGCTACTCCAAGTGCATGTTAACTAACTAAAACCCAGCAAGCTGAATACTGCATATAAATGTAAAGATATTTCTTAAAATCATATATAGAAATCAGTCTATTCAAAGATAGCTTTACTACCAGAGTTTATGATGGTGGAGAAGTTATAGGCTATTTGGAGACACATGGCATCGTCTTTCTGCATTTGCATGCCTTGGGCTTCTTTTTCCTTGTGATTCTTTATATACAATTAGTGCCGAGTGTGTTGCCAATGTATTGGCTCTCCTGTTGCCTCCATCTCTCAGCTCAATGACATTCTGTGATTTCTGGCATCTCTATTCAATTGTGAGCAACATGGAAGTGATTAACTTGGAAACGATGCCTAAAGCACCCTGTTATTTTCAACTCTTTGTTTCCTTCCATAAAATAGCCTTTCTAACATTCCCTTTCCTTCCAAATTTCAGCCCAATGCAATCTACATGAAAGGATAAGCTAGTGGTACTCAAACCATAGCACCCAGTGCCCCAGCATCAGCACGAATTGTGAACTCATCAGAAATGCAGAGTCATTAGAATCTTTCGTTTCTGGGCAAAATCTCTATTTTAACAAACTCTCCAAGATTCCAGTACAACTCATGTTTGAGAAGCACTGCAATAGGCTAGTATTAGTTGTACATTATAATTACCCAGAGAACTTTTAAAATGATGAAAATATAGGATGCACCTCCAAGATATTCTTTAATTACTTTGAGATGGAGTCTATACACGTTATTTTTTTTTAAATCCCTTTTGTGACACTAAGAAGTTGAGAAGATTGAGGAATGCCAATATAGATAGTGACACTGAATATAAGAAATTTAAATACTTAGATGATGTTTCCTAGCAGACATATGTTATATCCTTTTTGTTTCTTTTCCTGAATTCCCTGTTTCACATTCATTCATTTAGTTGTACTTTTGACATTCTTTTACTGAGCAGCTATTATATGTCATGTGTTGTATTCAACTTTGGAGATGTAATGAGAAACAGACTAGTCTCTAAGTTGAGGGGAGGAACAAATAGTAAATTCATAAACAAAGAAAACTAAACATACACAGTTATAAGGCATGATAAATGCTCTGAGGCAAACAAGGGGCGTACTGTGATAAAGAATTTGGTGAAACTACTTTATTATATAATAACTGGATGTGATCCAAAGGGATGATGTTTAACCTGAAAACTAGGTAGGGGCTTGTTGCAGGTGTATGTTTGGGAGTGCAGGGGAGTGTTCTGGGTGGAGAGGGGAGAATGTAAACAAGACACACTGAAAGAAAACAGTTGATGTGTCAGGGCACTAAAAGGAGGCTGCTGCTGCTGACACTGGAGAGCCAGGAGTTTGGAGAAGGTGGGAGGACTAAACCTTACAGAGATGCAATAAGGAGCCATGTTTAAGAAAGAAAAATAGTGTGAATATTTGTCCCTGGATGGTTTCAGATCAGTGATGTCAAGGAATCTTCTTATCGAGTCACTTTTCAGCAGGTTTTTAGTTGCTTAAATAGATGCTGCCATTTCACTTCAATGTTTCACTTCTACTCTTTCTTTTTACTCCTTCTTGGCTGGAGCAGCTTTGGCTGGTATGCTGCCTGGTTTGACAAAACTTAGTGCTGCCTTTTAGGGTCTAGAGGATATTAAACTTTAAGATACAGGTAGACTTTCTTGGAGTGACTGAGAGTTTTTAGTTTATCTTCAATTACTAGAAATGGTGCAAAAGAACCATGTCTATATTGTCTGTATAGTGGAAATAATTACTTATGTAAGTAAATTTTATAAGGGGGAATTTAGACATTTCTCCTTAAGAACATGTGTGTTTGTTTTACCAGGTTTCTTTGTGCCGCTTATGTTCTTCACTAAGTTCATGTGCTAAATGTTTAACATTTTTTACAGTCTCTCAGCAAACTAATTTTCCATGTATGTGTGTTTGTATATATATATATATCCTGGCTTAATATTGTCACAATTTTTTTTCCCTGTCTTTGAATTTTAGTGTATTATAAACATCAAAACTTCCTTTGGAAACATTCCCAGTGGAGATGAGAATCTCTAGCCAAGTTACCTATCAAAACACACATCAAACAAACCAGTAATTAAGAGGCTATTTGCCATATAAGAGGTCCAAGTTTGAAATAATTAAATAGGATCATATGAAGCCTAAGTTTAAATTAACTTTTTAAAGGTCAGCATAACAGAAACAACACAATTTTAAAGACAGCCCTGCAAATACAACCTATTAAAATTTTAAAATTCTAATCTCTGATGATTAGTAGGAACCAGGTTTCCTAAAACACATTTCACCATAAAGTGAAGGATAGAGACAGATGAAAACAATGAGGGTGGTGAGCAAATTGAAATGGTGATAGGAAGCTTTGTTGGTTTTTCTAGGTAAAGTTCTTGATAAATTAATAATCTGTGTTCCATCAGATGCCTTTTTCTCCAGTATTTCCTGGAGGTCTGGAATGAGAAAGCTGAGCACACATGCGGCACGTGGGAGGAATGCCCAGCCCACACTTAGAGGTTGTTGGAGGCCAGGGAGAGGCGAGTAACTAAAGCATGGGGAAAGACTGTGAAGCAAGGAAGATAAATGGAAACGCTGGGCGAATGGAAGAAAGGAGACTCCTTTGGATCTCCTTGTTCCACTTTTGAGAGTTGGTTTAAAAGTAATATTACGATGATGACTTTAACTGTTCCCAACTTGTTATAAAAAAGCTCTAGACCTAGTATCTCACATAATTTCCCTGGGGCAATAGCACTCAGCTTTGAAAAATAACTTTAAAAACATTTAAATATATAGGCAGAAAAAAATAGCATTTTCTCCCTAAATTATATTTATTGACAAGCAGATTGTAAAAAAAAAAAGAACTTCACTTTGTGTAGACATCTGGAATGGAATGCAGGAATTATCTTTTCTATTCCACAAAATAATACACCAAATTATCTCCATTCACTCTCCATTTTCAGACTGTACTCAACAGGCACATTGTACAGGAAACATCAGCAGTTAGAAATTGTGAAGAAAGAAAGCCCTGAGTTCACATATGTGCAGACACAAAACATACTATGTGCTTGTAATGGCACGATGCACACTGGCGACATCTTTGTGTTGCTGTTTTCACTGGGATAATTAAGAATGGCTCAGAGAGGGAGATAAACTGCTAAAATAGAAATAGCTCAGAAAAAGGAATGAGTACACCATTCATTTCATGAATATTTTTTGAATTGCACTGTGTGTCGAACCCTGGGCTCTGGGAAACTTATAGTATATTGGGAGATACAGACAGTAAAGAGATTATCACAAAGTAATGTGCTGGCAGTCATACAAAGTTCTAATTTTTGTTGAGCATTTACTACCTTGTTAAACACTTAAACACTCTGATCTAATTTAAAGTTCACAAAAACCTAGGATTTCTAAGTTTACTATTTGTATTTTTTAATCAAATGCAATGACTATCGTTGCTCTAATGTCACGGGTGAAGAAACTAAGGCCCACACAGTCTAGCTATGTTTCTAAGCTTATTCATCTGGTGAGTGGAAGGGTGGAGAGGTGAAGCCAGCTTCCAGGGGCTCCAGAGACCAAGTTTTAAGCTCTCTGTCGTGCTTCCTGCAGGAGAGAATAGAAGGAAGGAACACGAGATGAGGCTTTCTGCTGTTTGACGGAAAGGAGGAGTCAGGGAATGCTTCCTTGAGGAAATGAATTGCCAGTAACTCCCGATTTTTTTCCTTCTCACTGGGATCCTTTATCATTTTCACACCAACAGAAGTCTGGAAGAAAATTGCTGCTGGGGTAGCTGCAAGAGGCTGCAGAGCCCACAGTAAGAGCTCTGACCCCAGAGCTCGACCGCCTGTGCTAACACCTTGGCTCACTGCTCAGGAGTTATGCCACCTTAGGCGAGATTCTGTAAAATGGAGATAAAGAGTTCTGCTCGTATGTTTATTATGGGAACGGAATTAAATGAGCTTATCTCTGTAAAACACTACACACACGCACACTACACAAGTATTAAGTATAATTTGCAGACTACAGTACCAAAGATATCTGTAGAGATTTTTCTCTGGGAGGTTGATCTCAAACAGTTTTGCTTAAGAAGGTCTCTAGTTCAAAAACTTTTTTCATGCTAAGTAGACTATCAAGGTTATTGGTTGCTAATGGGGAAGAGGAACTTAGGCTGAGATAGGCTGGGGCCTCGTTTTGGGGTTTTATGAGTACACTTGAGATTTGGGTTCAGACATTTCTGGATTCCAATCCTGGCTCTGCCACTTGGATCTTGGACAAATCACTTAATAACTTCATCCCCAATTCCCTTATTGATGAAATGAGAAGTATAGCAACTCCTATAATTAAATGAAATTTTTTATGATAAAGCTTGGCAGAGTAGGGATGAAAATGGTGGCTGTGATAAATATTACCACTCATTAGCAGAGCTAGGTAGCAATAAACCAATTTATTTCTGAGTTTTACTTTCCAACCATATATATGGACTTCTGAAAGTTATATTATACATATACATAAAATTACAGTAGCAAAGAATGTGATTTTGATTCAGGGAAAAGACAAAGAAATGAGTGGAAAATAATGAAAGCCAATCAAGTAATGTTTGATTGTTTATCAGATGATGTAATTGACTTATATTTAAGGTCATGGGTACTGAAAAGAGACAAAATTAATGATTATGGAGGCTAAAATTTCCCTCCTAATGGTAGCTTAGCAGAATGCTGTCTCTGTGCACTGAGTCAATCAGCAAAGACTTAACAATGTCTTAGCTGGTGTCAGCATTACAAATGGCTTCTTTGGGGGCCCTCTTGTATAGACTTTAGCTTTAAATATGTGTAACTACTAGCATTGTTTCTGGAGCAGGCAGTTCCTTGAAAAAAAGAAATTTTTTTTTTTGGTATTTAGAGAAAATAGATGTTCTTGTTTCCTCCTAGTCTCACCTACAATTATGCACTGTGATGGGGGTGGGGGGAGCAGAGTTCATTCTCTTTGGGTGTGCTGTCACTCACCTCACCCCTGGTCTGAGCAGACCCTCTTCCTGGTCTTGGTGAAGGAGTGTGGTCACCAGCTATGTACAGCCTATGCTGCAGAAATAATGTCAGTGCAATCCACATGTGCTTTGGTCACTCTTGTTTCATGTGACACTATTGAAGGGTATCCATGATCCACTTGCATAACATGTAACATACATAAGTGTCTTTATACTCTGAGCTACAAACTGTTCTCACAGTAAGTTGCGTGGGGACCTGAAACAAACCCTGTGAAGAGCTGCACTGGAAGAAAGTGTGGGCAAAGTGTCTTACACTTTGTTATTTCAATCGGCTCTCTCTTCTCCTCTCCATCTCCTGTCTCTTTCATTTCTTATTGCTGGGTAATTGCAGTTGGTTTTAGATTCATGTAAGCTAAATGCACATGTGATTCTACTGTTTAATTTATTTTAGAAGAGGCATTGATGATTTCAGGGGAAGGACCCACTTCAAACTTGGGAAAAGTGGACAAGAGATAAGTAAGTAGTGTCCTCTCACTGGAGAGTAGGGTGATGGCAGTGGTGATAGTCATCACTGATGGAGGATAGCTATGGACAGTGTCATGGAAAATACTTAAGTCTCTGAGCCAAAGACAGCTTTCAAAGGACCCTGCATGGGGGGCAGTAGTGGGGCTGTACTAGTGCCTCTGTTGTGCTCGGGCATGGACTGAGAGCAGTGTAGGGGAAGGAAGACTTCAGTACAAAGGCAGGGGGAGGGGCTGAAATCAGGAGGGCAGAAGCTCTATCTGCCCGGAAGCCATGCTCTGCACAGCCAGAGATCTAGTGGGGTCTTTCCATGATGGTTGCAGCTATAATTAGACCCTATAGGATTTTGTCTCTGGTGATATCTGTGCCCTATCACCAATCACCATCCTGGGAGCTTATTTGCTCCTGTCTTGTCAGCCTCCTTGCTGCCTCCTGAATATGTAGCATATTCTCCTGCTTCACATCTCTGCACCAATTATTATAGCTGCTTGGGAAACATCTTACCATAAATATTTGTATAGTTGCTGCCTCAGTTTGGATTTCCACTTGAAAGTTCTCATCAGAGTTGCCTTCCCTAACTATTCCATATTAAATAGCATATATTCCTTGCTTTATTGCCTTTAGTTTTCTACATTGCATTAGTTTATTTCCTCTTTCTTTCTATTAAAACATAAGCTTTTTGAGAGCAGAAATTACTTTTGTTCACTACTATATGGTATGCACTTAGGTAAATAGCTATCACATGCTAAGTGTTCAGTAGATATTTGCTGAACAGATATTGTACTGTAACCAATACACACAATCTTATGGCAAATAGTACTCTTCTGTGCTAGGAGAGGGATCCTTTACTTGAAGACTTTTTCCAGTAAGTGGTCTTTCGTGACAGACAAAAAAATCTCTACCAGGGAGATGATAAAGGATTCCACTGATTTTTAATTTCATGACACAAAACCAGTGGAGAAACGACTTTCTCATCTCTCAGTTGACTTCATAATATTTACAAAGTCTAGACACAAGTGAGCTTTTCTAACAACACAGCACACTCCATTCTCTCTATCAACGTGTGGTCTTTTGTTTAGGCTTTAATTCTGTTGTATTATTTTTACTCCTCAGCGTGCGGTTATTCTCTGGATGCTCTGGCCCCTCCTACCACAGCCTCTACTTCCCAACACTTCATTTTTCATTCTTTAAATGGCAAAATTCATTTTACATCTTGCCTGCACATTTGTGCTGTGGTGACCCCACTGGATTACTAGTCTCATAGGGTGCAAGGACTCCACTAATCAGTATCCTGTACTAGTTTAATGACCACATGGAATGCAATCCATTCTTCCAGATTATTATAGTCGATGTTAAATGGAACTGTGTCTAAGCTTGATTCTTTTGACTCACCACTGGATACCTCTTTCATACACTGTCTGTTACTGTTTATCATTATTCGTTGTTTATATTCCTCTCACCCGTTTTCCATTTGTGTGAATGTGTTTGTGTGCAGGCCAATTTTACTTCAATTTTAAAGTAGGATTTCATGAGATCCAATTAAGTATTTTTCTAATGCTGAAATATACAGTGTCTACTACAGGATTCCCTTTGTGCTCTAATTTTGTAATGAAACTGAAAGGAAATCAATCAAGTTCCTCTGGCATGAATTGGTTGTTATAAACTCATGCTGTTTATTGCTTATTCTGTGTTCCTCTGGATTTTACAGAAATATTTTTCAGAATGTTTCTACTATTTTAGTAGATTATTACTAGATCTTGATCACATGTTTTTTTTTTCATTTCTAGGTTTATATTTTTATATCTCTTGGTTCTCAGTTCTTCTTTATTCTAAAATGACATTTAGCATGATATGATTAAGCAGTTCTGACAAAGTTAGGTGTATCTCTGCTATTTGTTGATTATAATATATGTGTTCCAAATAACTTTATTTATAAAACTAGAAATATAAAATATGATATAATAGAAACATTTCCTTAGAAGATAATGCTCTATTTTATAAAGCACAGCAAAAAGATGGTTATGAACCATGGTTTTAGATTTGAAAATTTAGCAGTTTCTTCATGAAGAGAAGACACAAAGCAAGTCAGTGTATTCGTTTCTAGGTTACCATTAAAAAAACAACAACCCAATAAATTTGGCAGCTTTGAAACAGCATAAATTTATTCCTCATAGTTTTGTGCGTGCGATGTCCAAAATCAAGGTGTTTTCACAGTTATGTTCCCGGAGAGGGCTTGAGGAAAGAATTCTTCTTAACCCCCTTTAACTTTTTGGTGCTTGCTGGCAATCCCTGGTGTTGCTGGGGTAACTATGGCCTGAATGAACTCTACCTGCTGAGGTTTTGTGAAGTTCACCCCCACCTCTTTGTCAAAGAGGTCCCAGGCATGGAGGTTCCATCATGGTCTGACTCTTCCAAGACCCTACACTTCTTGAAAGGGGATTGCTGGAATTAAGGGTGGAGTTAAGCAGCCACACTTCTTATAAAGTCAAACACACATGTGTCTGGTGGGTGCTGGGTCTTGCCTGTCTGCAGCATGCACTTAAGGTCCCAGCTCAGACAGCATTACCAGTAGGATGTATTGACTGGTAAATCTTTTTCTCCCCTCTCTCTTTGTGTTTCCTCTCTTTCAGTTCCTTTGTAAATAAACCTTTTATTGACCTTTTTATGGGTGCTTGCCCTTGGGTCTTGTTCTGAATTTCTTTAAGTTTGTGGGTGAGGACTCATCCCCAATCCCTTTTGTGTTGTCCTGTAATGTTATGTAGCTACTTCCTTCTACTCTCTATCTCTACCTTTACAGGACCTTCCATCTGTCCTGTGTGTCTCTGTTCAAATATGTCTCCTTTATGTTATGAAGAAACCTGTCACATGATTTAGGACCCACCCTAATTCAGTATCACTTTATCTAAACTGATTAGATCTGCAAAGATCCAATTTCTCAATGAACTCACATTAACAGGTACTAGGGGTTAGGACTAAACATATCTCTTTATTTATTTATTTTTTTTATTAATATAAAATTTTTTTAATTTACATATACTTGCCATCAATTGTAATCCCCATGTATTCCCCATCACCATCTCACCAGTGCACCATCACCTCAGTCCCTCGTGCTCAACCCTCCACCTCCCCTCCCCACCAAGTGTCCCCAGTCTGTCCTTGTTTCCTCATTTTTGGTTTCTGTGTCTTTATTGCTGTTATTGTTATTATTGTTCTTATTCCTTTCCTTGATCCTCCTTTGGTTCCCTTATGTTCCTCCTAAGGGAAGAACCATCTGGTATTTTTCTTTTGCCTTCTGACTTAGTTCGCTGAGCATAATCCCCTCCAGATCCATCCATGTTCCTATGAATGAGTCTAGTTTTTCATTTCTGATTGCTGAGTAATATTCCATTGTTAAACATATCTCTTTAAAAGACACAATTCCACTTACTACTGTCAAGTTCCCAACTCTGAATCTTTAGTACATTGAAAATATGCCAGGAGGATCATCCTAGTTCATTTGGGTTGCTTTAATACCATAGACTAAGTCATTTGAACAATAAATATTTAGTTCTTAGGTTTTGGGAGGCTGGAAAGTCCAAGGTCAAAGGGCTGGAAGCCTCAGGGTTAGGTGAGAGTCTATTTCCTGGTTCATAGGTAGCTGTTGTGATGCAGTTTCCTCTCATACAAGATAGAGTCTAAAAAGCTGTCCAGGATTTCTTTTATACTGGCACCAACCCCTTTCCTCGGTGCTTCACCTTCATGACTTAATCAACTTTCAAGGCCCCCATCTTCTAATACCATTACATTGGAGTTTAGGACTTTGAGGTACAAATATTGGGGATACAAACATTCAGTCCATAAGGAGTCCTCGATTCACACTTTCATTCTCTGCTTACTTTCTTTTTGTGTGACCTAGAGGAGTACTTGAGAGAACTTAGATTAGAGGCAGACTCAGTGTCTTGTCCATCTATACTTTTTTTGTTTGCATGAGTCTCATACTGGTTCTACAAGAAAATAAGAGAGAAATCCAAAAGGAAACATATCTCCCAAAAAGCAGTGGCAAACAGAGAGAGAGAGAGAGAGAGAGAGAGAGAGAGCATTTAACTTCCTTGCTTCAACACTAATTATGGGTAGGTCCCTTTCAAACAATTAGAGGGAAGGGTTAAGTCCTCCATAGAGGTTTGAATGCCTCAAATAATTTTCAGAGGCGTCAATTTTTAAAAAAGATTTATTTTATTTATTTATGCATATAAGAACTGGGGTGTAGGCCAGTGGGGTGAGAGGATTCATCAGAGACAGGGCAGGGAGCAGAACTGGTGGATCTACTGAAATACACTGCTGAGGGGAACAGTGGGCAGGACAGGAGATGTCTACTGTACATGTGGGTCAGCTCCCTGGCTGGGTATTGAACTCATGCCTAACTTATGATGCAGTGGCTGGTGATAGCTTGGTAGCACTGAGATTTTAATCTCTGCACCACCAGGGAGGCCCAGAGGTCATTTTATTTTAACTTTCTTGTAACTTAAGAGATTGATTAAACTGGTGCTCTGTTGGTAAGTTGGCTCTATTTTAAGAAAAGTCCTGATTTCTAGCATTTGTCATTGTACACAGTATGAATAATTTCAAACACAATGGCTTTCATGATACCAATATTTCAACAATTGGCTTGCAAAACTCTTGAAAGTTTCACAACTGGAACTTGTGAACCAGTGTGAGCTGGCCCCAGCAGATCACTGAAGCCATTCTTCAGTTTGCTGCATGATGGTGTTAAAGAGTCTGCAGTGCCATTTGCCATTGAAAGAACAGAATATGATTGTGTTATGATTTGGGAGCTGGAAAATATGTACAAGAGCACATAGAGTGTTACAAAATTTTAATTTTTTAAATTAAAAAGTGAAAATTAAACCAGTAAAGGCATGGGAAGTGTTCCTGACCCCAATTTCAATGTATGTGTGTAGGGTAGTTATTTCCCCATACCACCAATAAACAGGTTTGGGACACTAATAAGGTATAAGAAAATTCAACTCAATTTTGACACTGTCTCTCTATAAATAGCATCCGATTCTACAGGTTTAGGACTCAGTCCTATAAAACAATCTGCATTGTTCCATTCCCCAACAACTTCAGATGCCAGTATTAAGTCAAAGTTGACATCTGTACTTCTGACCTACTAGTTATATGTCAGAGGCTCCCATAACCTGACCTTTGGGTTCTATATTTACTAGAGTGATTCCCAGAGTTTAGGAAATCTGTTTGCTCACTAGATTACTGATTTATGGTAAAGAATACAATTCAGGAATAATCAGATAGAAGAGATGTAAAGGCAAAGTATGGGGAAATATGGAGTTTCCATGCCCTCACCTGGTACACCATTCTTTCAAACCTCAATATGTTCATCAACTTGGAAGCTCTTTGAACCCCATCCTTTGCAGTTTTTATGGAGATTTTGTCATATCAGCATGATAAATTAAATTTTTATCTTTGGTAATGAATTCAAACTGTAGTCCCTCTCCCCTTCCTGGAAGTCAAGGTATTGGACTTGAAGTCCCAGCCCTCCAATTACAGGGCTGATTCCTCTGGCAATCTGATCCCATCCTGGTGAACTTGGGCTTTCCAAAAGTCACCTTATTTACAAAACAAAGACATCTTGACAGCTCACCACTTAGGAAATTCCAAGGATTTTAGAAGCTCTGTGTTAGAAATGGATATAAAGACCAAATATATATTGCTTATTATAAATCACAGTATCACAAAAGCATGTGCAAAATATCAGTTTTCCAAAATTTATATTCCTTCATGTCATGAGGATACATGCTCATGGAATTACACACTACAGGTGGATGTTTAAATTGACATAAACTTCTTAGAAAAAATAGTTTTACCAAGAAACTTGATGAATTTCATGAGTTTTTAAATATTGCTTTTTCCAAATTATTTTTTTAGATAAAAAAGTCAAATGCTGTAAAATAAATCAAATTAGGGGCCTTCTGGTGGCATAGGGGTTAAAGTCTCAGTGCTATCAAGCAATCACCAATCATTGCAGCATGAGTTTGATTCCTGTCTAGGGAGCTGACCCACAGGCACAACAGATCCCTCCTGTCTCGCTTGCTGCTCCCCTCAGCAATGTACTTCAGTAGATCTGCCTATTCTGCTCCCCACTCTGTCTCTGGTGAATCCTCTGGTCTACACCCCAGTTATTGTATGCATAAATAAATAAAAATAAATCTGTCCTTCCTGTTCTGATCCAAACAAGAAGAAGATCCTTTCTTACATAAACAGGGCCTTTGTATACTCTGTTCTGCTGGATTAAAACAAATAAAATAAAAATTTTGGCAGATATTGTCAAATTGTAGTTATTCAGACTTGTACTGATTAAAAAATATTTTAAAAAATCTTATTTCCAAATTTTTAAGAAATTCTATGCACAAATAGATCTAGATAGATATTCCAGATACAGCATGAAAAATAGAGATAGTTCAAACCAAAGGCCAGCCTCAGATTTGATGAGGAGACATTAGAAAAAATTCCCATTTATTACAAAAATACTCACCAAAGATAAGAATTGCTTGTAACAGGACTTTGGAGAAAGTTGAAGAGGTGATGGGCTCACAGGCCCTCCGCTCACCATATGCAGGCATTGCACTGCACAGAGACCCATCTAAAGAAAGTGCCATCCACATAGTAGACAGCACAGATTTGTGTATTTGATATGACAGTTTCCCGGAGATAGCAGGAAACTTGTCTTGTTCCAACAAAATCAGGATATTATGACAATTTTCTGACAGATGGAAGGAAACTGCTCAAGAAGAGTGTGTCATTCTAATTTGCTCAAAGGTACGAAGTGGGCTAGTGGTGGCTCTGAGAGACAGCGTTTAAAAACTCTTCCTTCCTCACCCCCCCACCCCCAGCTCTTTCCAGCTGAAACCATGGAGGGTGCAGAAGAGAAGAAAAAGAAGGTTCCCGCTATGCCAGGAACCCAAGAGAAGAAAATGAGAAGGTCTTGTTATAGCAGAAACTCTTAAGAGAAAGTGAAGGAATTTTGCTGAGCTGAAGCTCGAGCACACAAGAAAGAAGTTTGCCCAAAAGATGCTTCGAAAGCAAAGAGGAAGCTTATTTATGAAAAGCCAAGCTCTGTCACAGGAATATAGGCAGATGTACAGATCTGAGTTTAAAATGAGTAGGATGGCAAGAAAAGCTGGCAGCTTCCATGTCCCCGTGGAATCCAAATCGGTCTTGGCATCAGGATCGGCTGTATCAGGGGTGTGAGCCCAAAGGTGTTGCAGCTTCTCTGCCTTCACCAGCTCTTCTAGGGCACCTTTGTTAAGCTCAGCCTGACTTCAGGTAACTACTAATTGTGGAACCGTGTGTTGCACGGGGGCTACCCCAACCTGACGTCAGTAAATGAACTGACCTACAAGTATGGTTATGACAACATCAACAAGAAGTGAGCTCCCCTAACAGACAGTACACCAATTACATGATCTCTTGGTAGATGTGGCATCATCTGTATGGAGGATTGATCCAAGAGATCTAGACTGTTGGACAATACTTTAAAGAGGCAAACACCTTCCTCTAGTCTTTCAAATTATCTTTTCCATGAAGTAGAATAAAGAAAAAGTCCACCTATTTTGTAGAGAATAGAGATTCTGACAACAGGGAAGACCAGACCAAAAGGCTTAAATAGAGGGATGACCCAATGTATCCACCATGATTATTTTTGCAATCTGGTCAGTTAATACATAGTGACTGCTTTCAAATTTAAAAAAAAAAAAAAAAAGATCCAGCTCAATCCATCTACTATATCAGAGCTGAGTGGAACCAAGCCAGCAATGGGACATCCATTGTCATTAGAATGAGCTCTATGTGGTCTGGGCTCATGAGTTCCAGATCAATTGCAATCTGATGAGGACCATCCATTAACAGCTGCCCATCAATTGATAGTTAAAGATCTTCTGACAGCAGTGAGACCTACTCACGCCTTGTTACTTGTGAAAATTATCTTTTTTCCTGTCCAAAGTATACTTTAAGTAGAGAATGCATTTCTCAACATTAGAGAGATGGTGGTGTTGCCAGGAAACCTTCTAGCACCTGTTCTCAGGTGAGATGGGATGGACATATTTGTGTATATGAAAGATGCAGTGTTTGAAAAATCAGGCAAGTGTAAATGCATGATATCTTTATATACATGTGAATCTGAGTGAGTATATGGAAATGTACTCCCAGTATAGAACTCTTCTGGGAGAAATTCAAGCTTCTCAAAGGAAAAGAAAGACTTTGCTTGGAAATATGCGATGACCAGAAACAAAGGAAGATAATTGAGTTAGACTAGAATGAAGATGAGCATAATTACTGGAACACATAGATACCTAACCTTTAGATAAAATTTGGCTTAGTTTCCCTCATTCAGAAACCCTCAGTTTGTCAATTCCTTTATAAATAGATGCCTGATTGACGTATATCAGACTGAGGAGGGGGCTTTTATTGACTCCATAGGAAAGGAGAAGTGTTTCTGGAACTCTGAACCTCTAGATACATGGGAGTTAATCCCATAGAAAAAAACATTTTCTCAACTTCTGGTTGTGCCCAGAATAGATCAATTCCCTTCTTAACGTGTGCTATAGAATTCATTTCTCTGTCCCAAAATGTCACCATATTAGCACTATCTGAAAAAACCTTGTAAAATCATACCATCATTGTATCCTTTATTTGTTATTCTCATTTAATGCTTTCATTTAGCTTTAAACATAGTTGGGTTGTTAAGTAATATTTAGGAAAATATGCAAGAGGACTGTAAAATGATTTCAAGGTATGATGTTGAAATAAAATAAAACAGTAAAAGTTATTGTGATAAGAGAAAATGGGTCAAGGGCTGAAAATTCTTAGATCTTCTTACTCATGGGACTCATTCTTTACACAAGAATGATTTATTAATGACCTCATATGTGAAATATTTTGTAAGCTATTATAAAAGGTGGTAAAAAAATGGAAAGTATGACCCAAGTTGACTTGAGCTTGTAATACAATAGAAAGACAACACATGAAAAAACAAACAAAACAAGAGTAAGGAGTTAAATACCAACATGCCCATATATTGCCTGTGTCACAGTGAATAGCATAACCTACAAATGTTACTGGAGAAACTAATGTGAATTGAAGTGTAGAGAAGATTACATAGAAGAAGTAGAAACTGAGCTTTATTTTAGACTAGGTAGGATTTTTCAATTCATTAAGCAGCATGGGCAGTGACTTGTAGACTAAAATAAGCATAGACTCCATTTCTATAATAACCAACTCAAATGGAGCAGAGGATTCATGTGTTGTAAAGTTTGGATAACCAGGGAGTGTATGAAAAGAACATTGGAAGAGCCAGATAATGGAATGCCTTAAAACCTGAAATTTTTCTCAGTTGTATTAGTTCTCCAGTGGGTTCTCCAGAGAAACAGATCAATTATCTATCAGTATAATATAAATTTATAGAAATAAAATATATAATTTATAGAAATAAGTATACTTTTATATATACATAGATACATAAAGGTATGTATCCTATTTTGTAAAATATCTTCTGTGAATTAAATTTTATATTAATGAGGTTTGTATAAATTACTAAATTTATATATGTAAATAAATGAGATTCATTTACATAAATAAATAAATAAATAAATAAATAAATAAATAAATAAATGAGTTTTATTATATGGAATGGATTCATGGAGACTGAGAACTGCTATGAATTGCTCTCTGAAAACTATAAACCCAGGAAACTGGTAGTGTAAATATAAGTCCATGTCTGAAGGCAGAAGACAATTTCTCAGCTCAAGGTCGGACAGAAAGAGCCAGTTTCATCTTCCTCTACTTTTTTGTTCTATTCATGTCCTCAACAGATTGAATGATGCATTCCCACATTGGGGAGGCCATCCTCTTTACTCCATCTGTTTCAAATGCTAATCTCTTTCAGAAACAACCTCATAAACACACTCAGAAATAATATTCAAAATGTTAGTCTGAGCCTCCATGGCCCAGTCAAGGCCCAGTCAAGTAGATATCTAAGACTCCCATGATTTTTTGGTTTATTAAAATCATCAGGATTGTTGAATATGGGAGCAACATCATAAAAAAAAATAAAAGTTATTAGAAAAATTGACTTATGGTGGTGGGTTTGGTAATTAGAGACAAGAAAGATAGGAATAAAGGCAGAAGGGGAGAAAAGCCAGTGTATCTATTATAGGAAGGGGCTCAAAGTATTTGTGATTTACTTGAAGTACTTGGAGCGGTCAAAAATTTTATGCCTGGGTATATCATCAGCATTAACATGGATTTTGAGGGAGGAATGTGGTTTCAAATACTATGATAGGAGATGATTTAGCACATGAACTTTCGTATATTCAAATGCATATTTGGGCAATGGAAGGGACAGTTCTAGACTTGGGGAGGAGATCAAAACTTAGTGTTATGCTTTGGTAAGATTAAGAGACAAGGACTTTTGTCCTCCCAGACACCGAACGGTTATTATTAACATCTCTTTAGTGGCAAGAAACATTTTTAATTGTATAATTGTCAAATCACAAAATTTTAACAAATTTTAGCACCTACAGGACTCATAATGGGACCAAAGAGAAGAGGTCACATAGTAGAGCGCTGAAAAAGTGAAACAGAGAAAAGGGAGATATTTAGAAAGTCAAAGGAAGACATGTACTGAAGACAAGCCAGGTGAGAGATGGGTTTGTGGTTAGCTGGGAACCTCTGATACGTGGTTGGACACAGAACTACCCAGGGAAGAGGGGAAGGCAGTAAGAACAAACAGACCTGAGTTGGTAGTCCACCACTCCATTCCTGAAGGCAGTCAAGTTACTGTCCTCAGGCATCTTAGAAATTAAGTGAACAGTACTCAGTGGTGCCTAATGTTGAATGCTTTATAATTCTTAGCTATGATTATTACTAGTAGCTGTAGGTTATAAAAAATAGTAACTGCTTCCTTTCTTTCTTTTTCTGTGGTATAGTTGCACTTGATATTTTCATTCCTCCCCTAAATTGTTTTTTTTTTTTAATGTATCTTTTTTATGTTTTATTTTACTTATGTATATAAGAGCTGGGGTGTAGGCTGGAGGTGTGGGGATGAGAGGATTCATCAAAGACAGAATGGGGAGTAGAACAGGCAGATTGAGTGAGATACACTGCTGAAGGGAGCAGTGGGCAAGACAGGAGAGGTTTTCTGCACCATGTGGGTCAGCTCCTTGATTGGGGATCGAACTCATACTGCAGTGGCTGCTGCTAGCTTCATAGTGCTGAGACTTAACCCCGTATGCCCCCCAGGAAGGCCAGCTAAACTGGGTCTTTTGAGGGCTAGCACCCTGTTTTCTTCCTGACTGGATATGAAAATTAAGTGCCTGGCTAGAGTTAGTACCCTGGTCTTATTTATGGAATAAACATAGATGGATGAGTGAAATAATAAACATATATGAATGAGTGAAATAATGACATGAATGAATAATAAAAGGGAGAAAGTAACAGAACATCATTGCTCCAGTTTCTCTGTAAGTCAGGACCCTGTGGGTCTCGTGCACTTCTGGGTCACTTTCAGATTATTCTCCCAGGAACACCTAAGGCACCTATTCTGGTGCTGTCTTGATCTAATCCAGTGTAAACAGTATCTTATTAAAAATGTATGATCTAAACCACTAGCATTTTTGGTCAGTTGTTAGTACAGTATGATCTATCCTATCCTGACTGACAAAGTCCTTCAAAAAAATAAGAGAGGGCATTGTTCTGATGATTCTGAGATTGTTAGAGAAAATTTACTATGTGACTATGTTATTTTGCCTTTATATAGATAAAGTTAACATACCCTAAAACCTTAGAGGTTTATAGATCTTTCCTCTTGCAGTTGAAGGATTACAGCAACATTTCATAGTTTTTTTTCCTACTCTATTGATAACAACAGTGTCTCTAGATTTTCAGTGTGCCTAAGGGAAATTACTGATAGTTCTGTGTTTAGTTTTATCTGTCTTCTTGAGAAAGGTGATTTGTTTTGATTTCATAATTATTTGTTCCAAGTTCAATATTAACAAATGGATATAAAATTCTTATGTGTAAATAAAAGAAGGTTGGCTTTATTCTAATGTGGAAGGGAAAATTCCACTTAAAATTTTTGCTTCTGAAAGTTGAAGTGAAGGGAAAATGATAGGAAGATCTGTCTTGTTTGCAGTCCATATTATTCTTTATTTCCACAAAATCTTCTTTTAAATGTTCATCTTGCATGCAAATGCATAATGCTTTTTTTCCAGTCTGCCTCACACACATCCTGGATTCCCCTGTGAGCCATCAGCCTAGGAGAACAGCCCTTTCAGATTTTTCTGTCTCTATTCATTGCATATACTGTAGCTTTGTACATGTTTATTTTGCTAGTTATATGTGTTCAGGCAGGAATTCAAATATGTGATTCTTATTCTTGCTTTCCAAGAGAATTCTCCTGGGGGGAGAAAAAAAAACAATGTACATGTTTCTCTTCTTATTTGACAAAACCAAAACAATCCTGGATTTAGAACCTTACAAGGAAATATGTTCCACACAAAGTAAGAGCAGAAGACTGTCTTTGTTTCTCTTCCAGCTTTTGAATCTGACCCACTTTTAATAAGTGAAAATAGAGGGGAGGTTTGTCCGGCTCCATCAGGCAAAGGGGAAGGAGCATTTTACAGACGAGTGACATTTCTTAGGAGAGGAATGAAGGACCATCGTCATAGTTTTGTGTCTGAGATTTACTATCTTATTGTCACACGGGGGCCCAGTGAAGAAAAGCATGCATGTCGTTGAGGGCCCAAAATGCTAAAAATGTTTAAAGGGGAAAAAATAAGCAGTTTTAAAACCAGCTTACATGCAAATTGTGTGACTCTTGGAGAAATACCCAACTTTAAGTTGGAGCTTTAATAAGGTTTCCTGGGCCCATAAGTGCTTGAAGTTCATAAAAATGTCCCTACCAACCAATTATGATTACTCTGCCTTTAATTACTTTTCAACTGATGTGGAACGTGCGATATTATCAGCCTTTGCTTTGCTGAGGTAGACAGTCGAGTTATACAGTATAGGGCAGAAAATGAACAAAAAAATCAGAATGATGAATAGAGAACGCTGCCTGAAAAAACTTAAAATTTTTTTGATATGGTCTTTGTTGGACATTTCCTCTCCTTATCTGCTTGTATTTTCACTTTGAGTTGATAACTCCCAGCCTAACTTGAAACACGGTGATATTTCTGCCATTCTCTTCGGAGTTCATTGTGACTTTTTTTTTTATCATCAGCAGAAATAGAGGGAGACTGAATTAAACGGGAGCTGCAGAACTTGGGAGCGCGATAACAATACGAATGGATTTTCTCTAACAGAGAAAAACAGCTGTCTCCATTATTTGAATGCTTCACCTTTCTCCATTCCATTAATTGGGTCTTTGATCACAAGCTGAGGTGGAGAGGCCCTGATAAGGAATAGGTTATTAGTAAAGTAGCCTAAAGGAATGAATTGGGCCTGGTACTTGCTGCAGAAGATGAGATAAACTCATAATGCCTGTGTATGTGAGTGGTGGAGAGTGATAGGGCTTCCGACTGCCCTGAACCGCTTGCAAAGGGAGAAGACTAATACTCTAGTGCTATGATAGCTAATGCAGGATATAAATTTAGCTCCCGGGAATGGAATAGGATAAAAATTCCATAAAGAGTTTTCTGTAAATGGCTTACACTTTTATATCAAACTGTGACAGAGTAGTCACTAAAAAAAATAAAATAAAATAAAACAGTTTCTTGATCTCACTATATGTTGAACACAACTGGAGGCTTTCGTATAAGGAGGAAAAATGACTGTTAAATTTGTTCACCAAGACATTAATAAGAGCACCCTTTGAAGTGCGGTAAAGCTAAATTGGAGGAATTAAATTTGATTGAATCTAAGCCTGTTTATTTTTCATTTCTGCAGAGCGGGTGTTGAGTGATTTGTAATACTTCATTGGAAATCTTCAGGAACTTGCTATCATGTAATCCATTTTTTTGCTGAAGAATACGACCGCAGGGGACAAGGCCATATTGGTTTGTTGTTAATGTACTGGAAAGAGGTACTATGGAGAAAACAGTTAATATTAAATTACGAACACAAGGTTATCTTTCTGCCACACATGCTCCACTGCCCTAGGCAGGGGTAATCTGTTAATAGCATTCAGCCAAAATGACACCATTAAGGAACTGAAGCTACACATCTTTTGCAAGCTGAATGATGTATAAAGCTGGTTTTCTATCATCCTAGATGCAATAAATTATCCATGCTGCTAAAATTTGATACAAGACAGAAGTTTGATAGAACCAGCACCCAGACATAAATGGAAGGCCGGGCTGGCAGAAAACGACATGAAGATGTGAATGCCGCCACCAGGGTGTTTATTTGTGCTGTGTTCTCTCCCCTCCAGCTCTGATTTCTCAGCCTTTCGGGGCTGTGGTGGCAAATACGCTATAGTGGCATTTTCATGGCTGAGAGTGAGGAGTGAGTGAGCCAGAGAGAAAATGAATAACACATACAATTATGCAAATGAGCACCTCAGAAAGGTTTGGATGTCACGTCCACTTTGAATGAATCATTGCATTTCAGCTTCAGTTTTTGATTGTCAATGTCTGACTATGAAGCTCAGGACATTATAAATGGCTTGCACTGAGACTCATCTGATTGGTATGTGGTACATTAGGAAATCATAACCTACTCATACTCATTGCCCTTCATATTATTGGTTCCATCAATGTGCAGAATAAATAGCTGAGGAAACAGTTTAGGATTATTTCCCATGATAGTTTATCTCATTTTAAATTAATACAAATGCTTAATAGACTTAAGAGACACAGAGCATCTATTTGCTCTCACAGAGTTCCTCACTGTGTCAGGGAAAGAATTTTCTAAACTGCAATGGCAATACCAGTGAAACAAAGCAATACATTAAATCAACACATATTAAATTTGTATCGTGCTCGCCTGCACTCTGCTGGGCACTGGAGAAGCAAGGATAAAGAAATATCATCCTTTTCAACCTTACATTCTAGTGGGGTCTTGGGCCATTGCAATTAAAAGTGTAATGATGGAGGTCTGTGTGATGCATTAGAATTGGAGGAATGAGACCCTCCCTATGTCTGTTGTGGGACTCAAGGTTGTATTCACAGAAGAGGAACTAGCACAAAGAGGACTGTTCAAAAATCCTAGTAGAGAGGAAATAAACTAAACCAATAAAGCCAACAAGGTCCTCATACTCCTTCACATGATTTCAAAAGTGAAATTGGCAGTGTGCATGTAAGCAGAGAGATATATTGTAGCACAAAATTCAGCACACATACCAAAGGAAGAGGGCATGTGCGATGTTTCTAGAAGCCAGAAATGAGACAATTCAGCTTTGACTGGGGTAAAACCAGGCAGGAGAGACTTTACTGGGCTCTAGAACATCACCCCCAGCCCCTCTCTTTTATTCTTCACTCCAATTATTGGTCAGTTCCAAAATGTTCTATATTTAAATGTATATTAAGTATTAAATTGTAGAGAACGAAAATCTCTGACTTGCGTCATTATGAGAGCTTTATTCTTCTTCAATCCCTTTTCTGGACGGAACCAGCATGATCTTACTAAAATAAAAATTAAACAGCCACCTCTCATTTAAATGCTGTGCTATGATTGCCCTAAGACCAAAGCCCACGATCTTGTGTATAAAACTCCTGTACTTTGCCCGATGACGACCCGAGTCTCTACGCTGGTCGCTCCTACCAAATTTTCTGCCTTTAAGCTTTTGGAACTAACCTGAGTGTCTTAGTTTTTCAATCCTAATCCATCATGAACTTTCAAGTTTTAGCAACCTTTTATTACCTTTTCTCCCCATATTCATCATTTTATCCATTCCCTTAGCTAATCTAACCTTATTCAAAGTCTACAACTTTCCTTAAGAGCTGAGTATGGGACTAGGTGCTCGTCTTGGGTCTTTGCTCCTGTAGCTCAGGTGTTCCTCTTGCCTTATACCTATAGTTCCCCCGAGGAATGGACCTTCTTTAGATTCCATGGTGATCCTGTCCATTTTATAGCTCCTGTTCACAACACAATTTCTGGCACTGTGGACAGTATAAGTTTGCCGAACAATGACTAAATGGGGTGAACCACAGACAACCAGTGAAATGGGTGGGAATGTGCACAGGAGGATCCAGGACAGAAAATTCCTGGAGATCATTTTAATTCCTGGAGATATTTGTCATTGACTGAGCTAGGGACAAGTGTGTGGAGAATCATCTGGAAACTGAATAAGGAAGACCACAGTGTTTTTTTTTTTCATCTGCAAAGTGTTGACAGATAATAAGCCTTTATTAGAAAGAGAACAGAAGAGACTGGGTAGTAAAGCTTAGATGACTGAGCTAACTATTTTGTTTTGGCGAAAGTATTACAACTGAATTTGAAAGTTCCCCACACTTCCCTGATAGGTGCTTGCCTTTGTACTTTATGTATTTTGTACTGTGTGGGGATTTTGAGATCATCAGTGGTAGTTTTGAGACATAATATAGGGAAGTTATTTGCAGTGTTTACTATCAAGACTGCATAGCTGTATATGAACACCATAGTGGTGCTATGTACAATAACAGCTAGATGAAAAATTATTAAAAAGTGATTTAAATCAGATGAACCACTGATTGCTTAAACAGCATTTTACTTAATTCTTATTTTGTCCCCCAAACTGGTAGACAGGAGGATAAAGGATGATGCTGGCTTGCAAAGTATCCGCAGAGTGGGATAAAGACTGAAAAGACAAGGTTGATGATTACAAGAAAATGTCGTAAGTCGTGCTTTATAGGGCAAATACTAAGAACAAGGAGAGAAAGGAAATGGAAATTTGTTAAAGGAGATGACATTTGAATTGCATTTTAAAGACCCAGGAGTAATGAATAAGGAAAAATAGGAAGAAAAAGGATGCAACTGGCAGAAATAGCAATAATACAAAATCAGAGGAAAAATTTTAAAGCGGTTCATGGGGGGAATCTCTTGGCCTAACCAAAAGTTTCATCGGCAACAAATTGGGCACAGCTGAAATTTTAAAAAAATAACATCCCTGTTCTTAAATATTTTTTGTCATTGTTCCTTTAAGAACATTTCCATTTGTCAGATTCATCAGTAGTCCTAATTTCCCAGGCTACTCACAAGGCAAATAAAGTGTTTTGTGATATGGCTCTTGCTTATCACTTTAAGAACAGTCTTCTCCCATATCCCCAAACTGCTTGTTGCCTAGGTGTAATTTCTTTCCTTCCCCCTCTGATTGGCATTCTTTTTTCCCCAGCTATCACCCTGAGTCTACCTCTTCCCACCTCTGAGTTTGAGGTTTTTTTCTTTTGTAATTAATATGCTGTGTTCATTTGTTTAGCAAGAATCTATCAAGCATCTGCTTAAATATGTGCATTCTGGGACCAGCTGCCTTGGGCTTGAGTATTCTTTGCCTGTTTTCACAGTTGTGTGAAACTGGGCAATTGACTTCTACAATTGCTCAAATTTCTTCATCTCTTAAATGGAAATAACCATAATACATATCTTGTACTATTTGGGGCAGATGAGGAAATGAATAATTCTTTTAAAAGTATTAGTAACTTCTTAATAGTTCAAGATATTTCACTATATTATAATAAATATCATAATGATTAATTATTAGATAGTAAAGACATAAACATACATACAACATATCTTCTCCTATCAAGGTTTTCATAATCTACTGCAAAGCAGACACATAATCAGATAGTAATAAGAGAGTGGCTTGTTCTCTGATGTGACACAATTTTTTCAAGAAGGAGCAGAGTTCTAATTTTGTAGAACCATCGAAATGGACATTTTAATCTTCTTGAACTTTACTGAGGACTACCTGCTATTTCTTAGCCAGTTTACATAAATCTGGTATTCAAGTGTCATCACAAGTCAAAGAAAACTAGTGCAAAATGATTGTTGTGGCTGAGCATTACATTTACTTGAAAACAAGCACCCCTCGAAGCAAGAAGAAACTCCTCAAACCCAGTTAGCTGTATAGTGTGTTATAGATGAAGAAACTATGACGTCTTCTATCCCTGAAGTGACTAAGTCTCCAGATTAGGGTTACTTAGTATGTTAATGGCATGGGGTAGGCCCACATTTCTCTAGTCTCCTTTTCCCTTTCCATAATTGCACTGACAAATGATTTTGTTCTGTCATTATCATGATATAGTTTACAACCTGTATAAATCTCTGTTCCCCCAAGAAAAGTCACATATGACTTTCCAAACTCACAATCCTCATCTGATACTCTGGCATACCCTCCTGGGATTGGGCTAACCTGGATGCATGTTACAAAACCTTTATTATAGCTAAGTAATATTCCATTGTGAATATATATATATCACATCATCTTTATTTACTCATCTGTCATTGACTATAGGTTCTTCCTGTACCTTGGCTATTGTAAAAGGACACAGGAATGTATGTGTCCCTTTGAATAAGTGTTTGTGCATACTTTAGTATATGCATAGTTTTATGCATACTAGGAGTGAATTGCTGGATCATATGGTAGATCTATTATTAATCTAATATTAATATTTTGAGAAACCTTCATACTATTTTCTGTAGTGACAAGTCTACACCAACAGTTTTTTTTAATCAAACTATGACATTGTAATGTACATGACAAAAAAGTATATTTTAATTTGTCCTGTTTAATTAAAAAATATCTCTTCTTCAGAATTGATGTTAGGATAAACTGTGAAGTAGGGAAAGAGTTCTGGAAATCCCCATATTATTTTTCTTCCTTTCTCCTGTCCTGGTCTTATTGTTTCCTCACCTACTTCAGTTGCCTCTTCTATCAAAAGTGTCTAAAGCTCTTCATACTTAATCAAAACCAAAATTTAGGAGAGGATTTTGTAGAATCTTTCATAACAAAATTCAAAGTATGAAATCAATGTTTTGTTTCTCTCCAAAACACTTATCTTATAATCAAGCACAAAAACCTCATATGGCAATAAGATGATACTCTATAGCTTCATCAGAATCAAGGAATTGTTCTTTTCAATATTTTGAATGATAATTTCAATTCACTTTTATAGCATAACTCAATGAATTCAATTAGTGATGCTAATGTGTATAATTACTTTTGACTTTTTTAAAAGGTTAACATTTCCTTCAGAGAATTTTTAGAACTCTATGATAATCATATTTAATAGTTGGACCAACAAGAACCAGGTAAAGCAGTTGTTGCTTTTGAAGAGCTTTTGAGAAGACAGTGAAATACGTGAGTCACTTTACTAACCAGGATATCAGCTATTCCAGACTTTATCTTTTCATTTAAACCTGAGTTTATACTCACCTGGCACTTTTGATTCCAGCTTGAGTGACCAAAAAGGGACTTCTTCCTAAAAGGGTTACTCTTCATTTGTGTATTAGATGCACAGAACCTGATTTTTTCCCTTTACTACCTTCTCCCTGACGGCCTTCACCCCATTCAAGTAGATCATCCCATCCATCCAGCTCTCACTACTTTCTGATATAATAAGATACATTGCATTACATTGGTGGTATAAAAAATGTGATTAAAGCGACCCGTAGCAGATGTGTCAGGGAAAATACTATTTCTAAGACTTTAGGAAGCTATTGGAAGTTTCCCAAAGAATTGTTTAATAAATTCTGTAGCTCATGAAACTAAGAGTGAGATTATTACTGATATATTCATTCAAGACAAAAACTGACAGAAAGAAGATTATTTGACTAGAGAAAGAAATAAAAGAAAAAAAAAGAGAAAAAGATTTTAAGACATGATTCGAAAATGAGCTTATAGAACGTCTAAAGAACATCTGGGTAGCCTATAGTGGAACAGTTAAACTCTTTTTAAAAAGCCCCACAAGATGAAAAAGGATAAAATGTAAAAAATGACTTTTCAAATAGCTTCCATGCTGCCAGCGAGTGGATCAATGTGATCACCGGAGGAAGGAGGAACCGCACAGAGATGTTTATTGTAAATAATGCAGGTACTTGAGGCTTAAAGCATTTTTAAAGCATTTTGTTCTAAAGTTCCCAAGGGAAGATCTTAGTTGATAAATAAGGAAGATAAACAGAATCTTTAGTTTTTCCATTGCAATTCTGCTTTTAGCCAATTTGGTTCATGGTGCTTCTAGTCAAATGAAATGAACATTTGACAGCCAGTTTTTGGATACAGAGTTTGGTATGTGTCTGTATTTTCCCTTTCCATTGATTAATTTACCTTCATGCAGGGAAGGGAAATAAACCAGTTACTTGGTTGTTATAACAGATGTTTGACTGGGGAGAGAAGTGTTGTTTAAAAAGTTATTTTGTGATATTAATAAGTAGGAAAGCAATGTTCTTGCCTGTTTCTGAAGTTTAACGCAAGAATCATTATTCTAATGGCTCTGAGAATGGTGTAGATAACATCTACAATTTTCATCAACAAAGTTTGTCTGTGGTATAATGATTTTGAATTATTTCTCTGGCAATTTTAGGTACTTTTTGAACTCTTAATCTCATGCATAATCTACTTATTCTCTGTTGTATAAAAGTTTTCAGGTGTCCACTAATGGCTACTTCACATTATGTATTTTAGAAAAGGGTAAAATATTGATGTTTATGCTTTTATAGCTCACCATAGTATACAGTTAAAAGCAAATATGACCAGATTGTCATATTGAAAACCTTGCGAATCAAGTAGATAATCTAACCCTTACTCCTTTTGTCTTAACCCTACAGATACCTGCCCTCAAGTGTTAATAAACCTTATCCAGGACTGTTTTCGCATCTTCTAAATACTGTTTTCTTTGACCACCCCCTGTAGCTCCTGATTAAATATGCACACACGCAACTGAAAGGTCAAACAAACAAATAGCACGATACTCATTATCTGGCATTTGTCTGGTCAGAACATTGTCTCATCTTTGGACCAAGAAGAGATCAAAACCTCTCTTGGTTCATCTCCAAACTTGATTCACACCACAATATATAGTTAATAAATTAAGATTGAAAAGGGCTGAGAAAAACACTTAAAAAACATGCTGAGAGATGTAGATCTCAGACAAACGAGAGATCAGCTTTACAAAGGAAGAGGCACGCTCTGAGAGAAAGCGAAATAATCCTCTACTTGGAACAATGAAAACAGGGTCTACTGGCTGGTGGTCATTTTCCATTCTATTGTACTTGTGTGGGATGGTGGGGTGAGGGGATGTGGGTACTGCAGTGAGAATAGTGGGGAAACCTGAACACAACCTATCTTTGCTGGAATTGCATACTTAAGGCAGAGTGAAGGAGGACATGTTTGTGTGGGTGGAAGTCTCTGACAATCAAATGTAAAGACTGAACTGGGTCACTCATATGGACAACCTTTATTTTAAAGAAATCTTCAGACACATGAGGGAGAATTTCTGTTGGTCTGGAACTCTGACCTGGTTTCTCTTGCTGCACAAATTTCTTCCAAATTGCTGATTAAGGGGAAACTGCTATCATGCAAAAATAATATAAATAAGATAAAAAATACTGCAAGTAAAAAGGAAGAAAGGAATGGGAGAAGCAAATGATAGATGAACAGTCACTAGAAAAATGTTATGAAGAAGTATATAAAAGGTAAGACCAAGTGTGTTGTTCTCACCTAAAAAGGCAAATATAAACTTTTTATGAGTTCAAACTAGAAATTTAGGAGTGCAGAGAAGAAACGATGATACCCAAAGGAGATAAACAAAAGCAGCTATAATTCTGGAATGAAGGAGAAGAAAAAAGTATTTTAATTACAAATGTCATTTTGTAAGTAGCAAGGGAGATTAGACAGACTGAAAATGAAGTAAGGTATAAGAATAGAATATAGAAAATCACTTAAGATGAAGTGTAAACTAACAAATAATTACAAATAGAGATCTAGATATTGGGCATAAGGAAAATTCAATTCAAGTGTTATAGGTAATTTTGAAGAATAAAAAAATAGGAGAATTTTGATTTAAAATTATCTTTATTTTCTATTGCTTCATAACAAACCCCACAAATTTAACTGTTTAATACAGTGCCTCTTTATTATCTTATGTCTGCAGATTAGAAATCCAGCATGGCTCAACTGGTTTCTGTTTCATTTCATAAGGCTAAAGTAAAGGAGTTGATCAATTGTGCTCTTATCAAAAAATCTGGGGAAGAATCTGCCTTCAAACTTATACAGGTTTTTCTTTCTTTCTTTTTTTTTTTATTTTTGCAGCTGTAAGAATGTGGTCCTCTGGGAAGTGGAGGGATCACACTTCCAGACTTCAAACTTTACTACAAAGCCACAATCATAAAAATAGCATGGTACTGGAACAAAAACAGACACATAGACCAATGGAATAGAATAGAAAGCCCAGAAACAAACCCACAAACCTATGAACAACTAATCTTTGACAAAGGAACAAAGAATATACAATGGAATAAAGACAGCCTGTTTAATAAGTGGTGCTGGGCAAACTGGACTGCTACATGCAAAAGAATGAAACTAGAATACTGCCTTT
>JAGFMF010011568.1:15400479-15503308 GCA_019455555.1 Galemys pyrenaicus | reverse complement strand
GGTGATGGTGCACTGGTGAGATGGTGATGGGGAATACATGGGGATTACAATTAATGGCAAGTATATGTAAATTTTAAAATATTTTAATTAAAAAAAACTTGAAAAAAAAAAAGAATGTGGTCCTCGTTTCCTGGTTAACTGTAGGCCAACACTTATCTTTTATAGGATTGGCTCATTCTTCCTTTTCTCTTTAAATGAAGTGCCATTGGTTTACAAACTTGTTAGTGTCTTGGAAGTATAGGATTTTGCCACTCAGATGTGGTTACCTTAGCACACCCACCTCCCAGGTACCTACCCATGGTGCTTTCTCACCCTATATTACCTCTTTCCCTCTGCCTTCATCATGTGCTTCTGTACATCTTCAAAGCCAGTAAGAACACACTGGATTCTTCTTGTGCCTCTAATCTCTTTGGCTTCAGCTCCAAACTTGAGAAAACTCTGTATTTAAAGGCTTCATGGGATTGCATTTGGCCAAGCTAGACGGATTACTATTGTAAGATCAAGTGTGCTGTATGATATAATCCTGGGGGAGATAGTTCATTTTATCATAGGTTTCATAGATTATAATGTAGAATACTAGGGGTTATTATTAGAATTCTGCCTACCACAAAATTCAACCATGGAAAATTTCTCCAAAATAAAGGAAGAATTAAATCTATGATTTCAAAGGGCATACTCTTCTGAAAAATAAATGCAGATAGTATAATGATGGATACATGTCATTATACATTTATCCAAACACATATTATGCCTAGTACCAGGAGTGAATCTAATGGACAAGGTAGTAATGATGTGTTGGTGTACTTCATGGATTGTAGCAAATGGAGGCAGGTGATGCCTGTGTGGGAGCAGGGGTATATGTGACATCTCTGTGCCTGTTTTTCAATTTTTCTGTGAATCTAAAAGTTCTGTAAAAAGAGCCTTAATAAAAGTAAGAAGTAAGTAAACAAATAAATACAGAATAAAAAATATCATATATTCTAGAAATATTAACAAGTTTTCAAAAATGGCAGCACTATTCACAATTTTGCTAAATATGGCAACAATCTAAATGTTCATCATTTATGGATGAGTATATAAAGAAAAGATACAGGTATGTGTGTGTTTAATATTTTTCAGAGAGAAGGGGATGTCTGGGTCCAACAAGATGGGACAGAGTGAGAACACTTGGAACTGGATTCTCCTCTTCCAAGTATGTGCAACAAATTACACTTAAACAAAATCAACAACCTTTGGATGAAACATAGATGACAAGGGTGATGGTGTGAGGGAGAAGGGAAGGAAAGACTGCAATTAAACTGTGTTTGGAGTGATACTCCTATGAGAGGGAGGGGTGGCTGCCATATGCAGACTCTCTGATGTCAAATTAAGGGTACACACCCACATCAGGGACTTTAAAACCAGGGCACTATATTGGAGAAAGGGGTGAACAGATGTTGTGTTCAGGACACAGGGTGCACCACTGGTGAGCTAGAGCAGGAGGATGCAGAGTGATCAATTTCAGCTTGAGTCTATGGCTCTCAAACAAGAACAGTTGGAGCCCAAACTGGGTAGGGAGACCCAGATCGGATCATGTGTGTCTCCTTACAGAAGATGTTATTATTTGCAGCCTGAGGCTGTGATATGAGAAACACCTGCCTTACCACTATCCAGGGCCAAAACCAAGAGAATACTCAAATACTGTGATTAACCAGGTTTTGAAGCACCTGGATCTTAACAAGAGGTACAGGCACCTCAGGGTAAGACTCTGTATTCCAAAGGCAGTGAGAACAATTCCTGGCATGTGCCCCTGTCTCAGTAATAATCCCCATCTGGTACTATATCTATTGCTCAACCATAGCTTAGAGGTTGAGGGTGGCACAGAATTGTTCAAGATATTCTGGCTGAGGAGGTGGTTGAAGGGAGGGGTTGCTGTGGATCCCCACTACACAACCTTGGTACCCGCAGCACTATAGAAGAATTGAACTCTTGATAATCACTGGACATGAACTTTTAGTGTCTTGGGCATTTGAACAGGGGCAAAGGCATTGGTTGACAGAAGTGTAAAGTTTCTGGGTAAAAATTCTAAGATTATAGGTATACTCACCTTCTTGTAGGAGGGGTATAAAGCCAATAGGAGAGGAAACTTCCTATCACAACCGATAAAAACTAAAAATGAAGAAACAGAAGAACATACCACAAATGCTGTTGCAAATAAATAAGTAAACCTTCAGTGAAGTCTCAAAATAGCAGAACAGTGGAATATATTTCATGAGAAACTTAAGGTAACAGTTATAACCATACTTGTCAAATTAAGAAAACCAATGAACAGAAACAGGAATGCAAAAGGAGAGAAAATATGAGGCTGTTACAAATAGAATTAATAGATTATTTTTTAGTTTTAAATAATGAAATGTTATCGTTTAGACATTTCATATCTAAATACAGCACAATTTTATAGTTCACTCCACAACTTTGCCAGGGGTTAACCAATAAAATCACCAGTCTTTAAATATTTATAATTTACCCTTTTCTGTCTTCAAAAAATTAAGGCACTTTCAGTCTTCTGATAACTTTTCACTTCACCCAACCTTCCAAGATTACCTGACAATATTTTTCTGTTGTATCTGCACATTTTCTGCCTTAATGGATACAAAAAATACTATAACTGAATTTAAAAATACATTAAATGTCCTCAAGCATAGACAAATGCAAATAATGGAGATAAGTAGTGAACCTAAAAGCACAATAAATAGAACAGAGAGAAAAGAATTAAAAAAAAACAGTGTAAGAGTTCTTGGGGAAATCATAAAGAAAAATGATGTCCCTATCATAGGGTCTCAAAGAATGAGAAGGCATAGAAAATTTGTTCAAAGAAATTGTTCATTCGAGGAAATGAACCAGACATGTTGATCCAAGAGACCAAAAGAGTCCAAAAAAAAATAATACCAGACCAATATACTCCAAAACAGATTATAATTAAAGTCAGTGATAAGGAAAAAAAATAATAAAAACTTTAAGATAAAGCTCAATCTATTAAGGGACGCTCTATTAGGCTGTATGTGAACCTCTTAAGGGAAATATTACAGGCAAGAAAGGAATGGAAGAAGAGAATGAAAATACTCAAAGAAAAGTGTCTTAAACCTAGAATACTCTATCCTGCCAGATTCATTCAAAAGAGAAGGAAGTATAAGTTGCTTTACTAAAAAACAAAAATTTAAAAAAATATCCACTACTAAGCCAGACTTGAAAGAAGTACTGAAGGAGTTATTTCAAAACAATGGCAAAACAAATCTAGAGATGACAAACATTGAGTAGTAGGGAAGAAAAATATAATCTACCAGTATAAGTATGACCACAAGCCATCAATAAACCTCAGAATAACCTTCAAACAAAAATAAAAAAAAGTAACGCATAAGACAATAGAACTTGTAACATAAAGATGTTAACAAATTGAAAGAAAAACACTAAAAATAATTATAAAAATAAAATGGCAAACACACTTGTATCTTAATACAAGCAACTTGAATTCACCAATTAAAAGATATAGAGTGATTAAATGGATTTCAAAACAAAGTCCAACTTGCTGCTATTTATCTGTGTCTGAGGCTTTCCAGGACTTTTCTAGAAACGTATTGTACACTTGCAAATTGTTTGGTGAGTGAAGCTTTAATGCTCTCACCATCAGAACAACAGCAGCAAACATGCTAATGGGTAAGGTGAAGAAAATGTGAACTAGTATTTCACAATGTACACATGTATCAAATCATTACATTGTATAACTTATACTTAAATATGTCATTTGTCAATTAACTTTTAATAAAGCTGGGAAACATATCCATGCACAGAAAACAATGTACTGCTTGTGTATGCAACAGGCTAGAAATAGCAGAGCATAATGAACCCTGAATAGAGCTCTCAATCAATAACTGGAGGGAGTCTGTGTGTCACTAATGTAGCAGTATATACCTAAGATATAGTGTATTACTTGAGAGAGAAACAGAGGGTAAGGGGAAATGTGGGAAGAGAAAGGAGGAGAGATTTTCATTTTAAGGAATTGGCTCAGGTAGGAGTTGGCAACTGTGAGATTTGTAAAGCAAGAGTCAGGCTTCAGAAATGTTGATGTTGCAATGTTGAGTGTGAAATCTTCAGCACAGGCCAGTAGGCTAGACGCTAAGGCAGGGTTTCTATGCTACAGTCTTAACGCAGAACTCTGCCTTTTTAGGAAACCTCAGACTTTGCTCCTATGGCCTTCAACTGATTGGATGAGATCCATGCCCATTATGGAAAGTAATTTACTTTACTGAATATCTACTATTTGTAATTGTTCATCACATCTAAAAAAAAAAATACCTTCACAGTAGTATCTAGATTAGTGCTTGACCAGACAAAAGGATACATAGTCTTAGGTGACACAGAAAATGAGCTTCACGTGTGGCTTGCGTTTTCTAGATTTCAGTGTTTCTCCATGGCATTTAACCTTCATTAACCGCTGTGGTGACTTAACACACCCTCTCTTGACTTCTCCCGCCTTTGGCATTCTACCACTCCAAAAATGGTGTCTCCTGAACTTCCTTCAATAAATGATGTACACCTGAACACTTAAAAGAATATTTAATAAATTTTGAAATATGTATAGGAGTCAAACTTTTATAATAAACTGGATGAATAAGCTGTTAGACGTTTCATTTAGACTATTGTAGGATTCAGATTTTACAGTGTTATTTTAGAGCATACACAGGCTCCTGTGACATATGAAGGCTCCTATGGACATAGGCGTAGAGAGGCATGCCCTGCGCTGCCGTTATGGGAGGTGGCGATGGGAATGTGGAAAACCACACATCTGAGGACCCAGCATCTCTTGTGAGCCTGGAGAAGGCATTTAGAAACTGGCAGATACTTTGATGTGGTTTTAAAAGAGCCCAGGCAGCAAATTGGCAGCAGCACAGTGGCACTCCCAGCGATTCCCTGGCATTGAGGGACTGGCGCTGACAGGGCCGCTGCAGGCTGTGTTGATGCTATCTCGAGACAAACAATAAAACCTTTATTTGTCTTGCTACCCTGGGGACGCAGGCAGGCTGCCAAGGCATCACCTCATTTTACTTTCTTTACTTTTGTCCCCCAAATTAGGGGGCTGATGGTGGGATACTGAAAGAAGAGGCAAAAGAATATGGGATATACACCAACTGACACATAGTAAGGCCATTTTGCTTAAATACAGGAATAAGCAAAGAGAACTAAACTCTTCGGAAAATCAAAGTAAATGAATAAAGGAGCTAATGAAGCAAGTCTTCCTTTTCCTTCATATTTCAATTTGACAGCCCTAATCCAGAAATTCTCAACTGTGAAGACTATGGGCTCACTCTAATACATTCATTTACACTCTTATGTATAGAAAATAACCAATAACCACATTTATTTAACACTTACTAGATGTCACACATGGCACTAAAGGCATTATAACTGCTGACGCCCTTAAGCCTCTCAGTAGTTTTATTCCATATTTTGCAGGAGACAAAACTGAGATGAGAACAAGTAAATATGCTCAATGTTTCTACAGTCTATAATTGAAATAACCAGATCTAAAACTCCGATTGTTTTCCAAAGTTCTTAGTTCATCAGGGTATTATATATGTATGAATGACAGTGTTACATAATTTCTGGGACTGCATTGGCCAAAAAGAAATTAGAAAAACATCCTCTCTGGGCAACTTCTTAGTAGGGCATTGAAAACAGTTCAGCACTCATGGCCAAGAGGTTTTTTTTTTTTTTAATTTTAATTTTAAATTTTTTTGGGTGGGTGTTGGTAAACTTAACTTTAATCTTATGAAAGGCTGTGTTGTTTTCTGAAAGTTATTTGCAGTAAACCTACTAAAACTCTCTTGACCGAAAGACTCCCTTCATATACAGAGTAGCACAAATTTACAGTGGCAATATTTCAGTTGATATTTTGCCTATGTTTGAAGGGTTCACTCATCATAAATAGTAACCTGGTGCAAGGAACACATCAGAAGATGGGAGAAGGAGGACACTGAGTAACTTTTCCCAGACCATCCATAATGGGTCCTTTGTAATCAGAAACCAGTGTCACAACCAGCTCATGTTAAACATTTTTAACTTTTCATTATTTGTGATTCATTCTGTCTTATTATCTGGGTAGTTATGAATTAATGCTGCTTTGGATTGTTACAGATACACATTATTCTGTGTTTAAACATGGTTGACCTCCACCAAGCAATTAAGAGAATTCTAATTTTTTTCCAAAGAAGCTAAAAGAATGTTCAGTAGATTTAGCCAACAATATGCAAAATATCATCCTACCTTTCCTCTCAAATGTTCTACTTGTCCATGGCCATGTCTGTGGCTTAGTGTATGACCTCAACCAGCCTGAGAAAACTACAGAATTTCATGGCCTCTGGCTCCATCCTTTGCTACCTGATGGCCCAGTATGTTCAGGTTGGTGTTGGAGTCTCTTTTTGCCCCATATTTGTTTTTGGTATCTTTGAGATAGTGACTACAGTGAATGGGAAGTAAATGTCAAGTTGCTAATGCTTTACTTAGTCTCAGGCTACATTAAAGATATTTTTCAAATACTAACAGCTACAAAGCATTTACCCCGGATATAACTAGAATAAGAACATTTTTTTACCATATGAAAATAATTAAGATAACCTTTCATGGCAGTCTGTGGTTTATTATACTTGATGCAAGGGGAGTCAGCAGCAAACAGACAAGAAATTATCAGACCTTCTGCAAAGTAATCACTGGTTGGGGCAAAAAGTCGTTTTGGTCTGACCCTATGTAAAATCAATTAAGTATCATCAGAACTGTAAGTGACCTCATACAACTTCCAAGTATTAATAAACCTTCATGCTTAAATGATATAATTTTAAAAATTTGTTTGTTTTGAAATTGTTTTAAACTTATAGAAAAGTTGGAAGAGATATATGAACTTCTGCATACTTTTCTCCTCCGATTCACAAATTGTTAGCATTTTGTTACATTTGCTGCATCTCCATCTGTGTATGTGTGCAAAGCCATCTGAGAATAAATTGGAGATATCATGCTACTTTACTCTTAAATATTGTAGCGTATATTTCCTAAGGGCAAAGATATTCATTCATGTGACTACAGTGCATTGACTTAAATCAGAAATTTAACCTTAATACAATTTTCTCATCTGAGGAACTTACTCAAGTTTTTTCAACTATTATATGTTCATTGCAGTGGTTTTTGTTTTGGCTCAAGAGCCAATCCTGAGAGATATGTTGCTTGCATTTTTTTTGTGTGTGTCTTTGTCTATCATGACATTGTTTTTTTAAATAGGTAGTGACAATTGTTTTATCATTAGATTTGTTTGACTTTCCTCCATAAGTGGACTCAGATTATGCACTGGGATCAGGAATGTTCATGATGGCACGTTGTCTCAATATCAACACAATTTTTTTTAACTGTTAAAGGCATTCCATTTCAGTAGCTGGTTCTGTGATGAGTCAAATATATATGTATGTATGTATACATTCCATTATTAATTATTAAATTAAAATACATAAGGTCATAATCTACCCAGAGTTTCCAGTTATGTTGCATTTCTATGGGGTGATGGGAACATACAGAGCAAGGAGCATCTACTCTTGGGACTATGAGATTTCACTAAGCTCCATGCAAGCTTTAGACACAAATAGACATCATCTAAGTTCAATGCCTGGATCGATACAGTATAACATCCCCATGACAGCAATAATTACCAAGCAATTGCTGTTGATGTGGAAGAAAAACAGAATCCACTTTATTTAGCATTAGTACTTTTAGAATATTCACATTTAAAATTAGTTACTTTGTACAAGGAACAAAAACTGAAGTGCAATATCATTCAGTTTGTATTAAAAGTTAAAATTCTGCACTGTACTCTAAGCAAGTTTAGAATTTAATTTATTTTACCCTAATGCTATTTTCAAATTGCATTACTTTCCCATTACTGATAACATACTCTGATGGATTGATTTTTTAAAAATTGCTATCACTTCCAAATAGACTCTCTTAATGTTCTGTAGGCATTTCAATGAATCTCTGGCCTAAATAATATATTTTAAATGAAATTACATATGCCTTATATTTACTCAAACCTTAAGAAATATTTTAATATAAAGCAAAAAATTAAAGAAATAATCTCTCTCTCTTTTTAAAGATTAATTTATTTATGCATACAAGAAATGGGGTACAGGCCAGATGGTGAGAAGATCCACAAGAGACAGAACCAGGAACAGATTAACTGAAACACACTGCTGAGGGGAGCAACGGGTGAGGCAGGAGAGGTCCACTGTGACATGTGGGTCATCACCCCGGCCTGCCGCAGGGATCGAACTTGTGCTGCAGTGGCTGTGGTTTGTTCCATAGTGTGCTGCTCAACACATTGCGCCACCAAGGAGGCTCCAGAAATAATCTCTTTTGAGAGGCAGATTAATATCACAACCGCCAATAGGTGCTCCAAAACACACATTTTCTTTTGTACTCTTAGAATTGTTCAGTAGTCACAACTTTTTTCAGACTTTAAAAATAGTGCTATGTGAAACATACTCCTTAACCAATATCTCTCAGGGAGAGTAGTAGTTCTCTGGTATACCTAAAGTAGCTGCTTTACCCTCTCCCACTTCAAGAGGGAATATGTAAATTTCCAAAGGTGCTGGCACAAAAATGAAATCCAGGATATTTGATATAATAGTCTCCTAAAGAGACTGAAGAATTATATCATTCAATAATTAGCTTTGCTTTTTTTCTTAAGTTTTGGATACTACCGAAAGAATACCCATATGTATAAAGATTAATTCATCCTATTCTCAAACCACACTTGAGCTCTCAATGTCCTTGTCAATTCTGACTTTTCTGTTTGGTTAGTCCTCCCTTTTTATTTCATTGAGGGGTTAAATTGACAGGCCTTTGTAATCAATTGATGGGATGTGGTTTAGTCCTTAGTTTGGATCTTAGATGAATGCATGGGATCTGGCAATGGAAATACAGGAGAAACATGTTTAAGGTAAATAATTACCTTTTACTTTACTTTACCTTGCTCAGCTGGAAGTTTCTATTCCCTCAGTTCAGGAGGGCTATGTCTACAGGCAGGTGTATGGACTTACTGTTGTTGATTCATTTTAGGAAACATCTTCTCTGGAATGCCTTCTATAATTATTCAATGCAAGCTGGTTATTCTGTCTTTATGTTCCTACAGTACTTAGTTTGTTTCTTTATTATTGCTCTTACTATATTATAACCCCTTTTGCCTTAATTCTGCCTCCACCACTAGCTGTGAGTGTTTTTAATGCAGAGATTGTATTCAATTCATTTTTTGAAATCTAGAAACTAAACATGATAATTGAATAGAGTAGCACTGAATCCATGTTGGACAAGCGAATCAATAGATGACTGTTTCTTCTAATTATGAGAATTTGTGTGTGTGTGTTTATTCTGTAGTTGAAAGGCTATTGCCATGACCACACCAGGGTCAGTTAAAAGATTCAAAGCAATGACATAGATAGAAATTATCAGAAATCTCTGTAGCATGAAACATTTTTTCACCTAAAACACATTAGTTTCAAGTGTCAAAACCACTTTCACATTAGTGCTCATTTGCATATAACACCACTTATGTTATCAAGGCCACTTGCAACTGGCAAAAGTCATTTATGCCATTTGCAACTTATGTTCACAGGGAATTTTTGTCTTTGTAATTTATTTGACTCTACTAGTTTTTTATGTTTAGAAAATTAAACTCAGATAACAACAAGAGAGGGAATAACGTGGCTCAAAGCTAACATTAAACAACCTTGCAGAGTTTGGTCACTGCAGACTCTTAGAAGCTATGAGAAAGTTGAAGGTAGAATAGTGAAGATTGGGGGTTTTAGCCTCGGGGTTAAAAAGATACTCTTCTTATAAAGCATAGTGGAACATAATAAATCTAGGACTTGTTTATATCTGGGGTAGGTGATGTTTCTTTATATATATATTTTTTTAATTTATATATATTTGACATCAATTGTAATCCCCATGTATTCCCCATCACCATATCACCAGTGCACCAAGGTGATGTTTCTTTAAGTCAATGCAGATAGAAGAGATGATACATGCAAAACAGATATTTCAGGCTCCTTTACAAGTGACTATTTGCATGGTGTGAAGGGAAGTTTACCAGAGAACATGTCAGAGCTTGGAGATGACTATCATCGTTCCTAGAGCTCAGAGAATGAAAGAGGAAGTCAATTGTCTGAACCTGCATGAACAGAGACATTTGCTCAAAGGACTAGCCAGCCCAGACACACTTTCAAGGAGAGACCCAAGTGAGTAAATACCTCACCCTCACTGCTTCCTCACATCTCCTCGCGGTGCTCCCCACCAGCTATCTTCAACCCAAAGCCAGATATTATAGAACTCTGGTGATGTAAAAGGTCACCTTTATGGTTTCCAGTAAATTGTTTTCTTCAAAAAGACTCAAATTTGGCTTTCTCTGCAACACATCTACAAAACGCATCTTTCTTGGCAGAAATTCAGCTCTCCAAATTGTTTAAAGAAATTCAGCTTACCAAATCATGAACAAGTAATTTCAGTAAGCCTTAGTCACAGATTCCTCAACTCTCCAGATTTGAGACTTGTGGTGTTCATTTTATCACCCCTGATGCTAATGAATAGCTCAGCATCTTTTATGGTGTGTGCTAAACTCCAGAGACAGGACGATCCAACAATCCGACTGAACTTACACTGAATGAGCCCGATTTAAAGCACAGTGAGAGCCATAAATGGAAGCGATTCATAGTCACTGTCCTCCAGGAGTCACAACTGTGCAGAATTGGCAGTTGTTCCTCAATTCTGTGGGGCTGTAAGGGCTGTTTCATTGTAGCAGTTGGCTCTGATAAAGACATCAGTAAGGAGATGCGTAAATCATTCCCCTGTGAACACACATTAGGTTGGTTGACATGGAAAAGATTTACTAATTTGCTGATTGCACTTGGACATTAGCCAGTTGCCAGACATAACTCATCTGTTAAATATTTCAGTCTAAAGGGGAAGGGTTCTTAGAAATCTCTGCTTGTCTAATCCTACCTATCCAACTCTTCTCTCCAAAACACATAATCACCTATAAATGTGAGATAACTTATCCCCTCATAGAATTGTTCTAAGGTCAAGAGCTTTAATGCATGTGGCATGGTAAGCACAGTGTCTGATACTTGTAGCTGAGGAGGCAGGAGTGTTTGAGGCCTGAATCTACTTCTCAGGTAGCCAGCACTGATTGTTCAAGTTGGAGGGTGAGCCCTTGTAGGTGAAGAACACTAATTCCACAGCAATAGGAGAAAAAGGTAAACCTTAAAAAGAGGCCAGATACCTCATGAGTGACTGTTCTAGCTGAAATGCACCTGATTTCAGTTCATAGGTAATGGCAATGGGTTGGGGGGAGGGGTTACTATTATGGTGGTTCTGGAAATAAGACTGAAGACCTTTGGTTTCCCAGAGCTGAAATGAGCTAGTAAGTGGGAAGCTTGAAATAAAATCAAGAACCAGAAGGTGCATTTCTCATTTGCCATAGTGCTCTTCCATCGTGGTGGAGGTCACTGATGCAATCTTCTTTTAGAGGCTATGCCTTGGGCTCTATTGTGCACAAGACCATAATCTTGCAGTTCCTATAGAGGCCTGAAGATGAGGAGCTGCTACATCTATGGTCACCCTTTCCCATATGCACTGGGCTGGGCCTATATCTGTGATCTACTGGTAGCTTGGAAAACTTAAGATATGTTTTGGGTTTGTTTTCTTTGTTCATAACTATTGTTTACTATTTACAAAGACTTGGAAAGGTTGTCCATGGGAATAGCTTCTCATTTACTAGATTCATGCTGGTGGTATGAGGTTCTGAGAAGAAAAATTGGAGGATTAAAGGAGAGTTTTTATTTTGCAGCTTTTTTTGCACTTCTTAAAATTTATTTTTATATTTAGATTCAAAGGCAGCCAATGTAGCAAAAATTGATTTTAAAATTTGACCAACTTTGTTTTAGATGAATGTATGCATAGATACAAGTAACAGATTATTTTCCCCTTAAGGTAACAATGGATAATTGGCTATGCATTGACTTAATCTAATATCCTGGAAGATGAAACTTTCTGGTGATCCAAATAAATCTTTCAGATCACTCCTAGATAAGTTTAGTAGTTCCTCATCAAAACCTTTAAAGATTGCTGGTTTTCCCTATGTTTATATTCCTTTGCACAATAGCTTTTAATTTTTATACGGATCTGTCTGTATACTGAATGTATAGAAGACTTAAAAGCATGATGAGGTATTTTCATTTAAACATATATGATACATTTATGTTTCAATTTCCCCAAATAGATGGAAAATCTCCAATTCATGAAAACAGCAAAAGTGTGATTCTATTGATGCTCTTCCTATTGTCTACCTGTTATCAGGTGTTTGTGTGTCTTAGGTGTTTACTAGTTACTTGTTTTTTATTAAACTTATTTATTTACTTTATTATAATATTTTATGATTTTGGCAATGTAGCTAAGACATTTCCAAGAGAAATTTTGGTAGATTATGTTTAGCTTGGGAGGATAGTCTCTAGATATATATTAATGAGAAATCAAGATTATTTGGTACCCCATAAGTAAAGATTTGACACCCAACCATAGAGAGCTGTTTCTTTAGGAGCTTCATTCCATCTTGAGCAGCAAAGTTCCATCATCTGCCATAACTGACAAATGGTTTTTGTGACTTTTATTCCTCTTGATTTAAAAAATAAGAAATGGAGTTCAGGATAGTGAAATACCTTACTCATGGTCACAGAACTGGACAGTGGTTCTAGCAACAACCAATTCAAGATTTTCTAAGTTTTTGCTCACCATTTTGTTCATAGGACCATAAAATGAACAGGAAAGGGGAAGTCTAGAACTTCAGAGCCATTTAATAGGGGGGAAATATATGAAATTGTTTGAAATCAAAATCAACAGATGAAAGGTTTCAGGATTTGGGAGCTTTGATTAAGTTCTTATTGACAGTTGAGAACATATGGCTATTATTATAGTCAAGAACTTAAGACAAAGATAATTACTTTTTCTTGAGTGAAAGTAGTGTCTCTGGGCCTCCCTGGTGGCGCAGTGGGTTAAGCAACACACTATGAAGCAAACTGCAGCCTCTACAGCACAAGTTCTATCCCTGCTGCCGGCCAGGGAGGGGACCCACATGGCTTGGCAGACCTCTCCTGCTGTGCCCACTGCTCCCCTCAGCAGTGTACTTCTGTTGATCTGCCTGTTCTGCTCCCTGCTCTGTCTCTGGTGAATCCTCTCACCCCCCACACCTCTGGCCTGTACCCCAGTGCTTGTATGCATAAATAAATAAATCTTTAAAAAAAAAAAAAAGAAAGTAGTGTCTCTGTAGCTAGGTTATAATTTCTTGAAAGAAATAAACTATTTTATAATACTTGGCATATTTCTAAGCACCCAGAAGAGTTCTGTACACATTGTAGGGAGTCAACAAATATTTGATTGATGAGTCAGGAAGAACTGAAAAGGAAAGAACTAATGTCAGTGTGCTTTGCCCAGTAAACAATTCACAGCCTCCTACAGTCCCTTTGGGAGGGCCTTGTCTATTTGAAACCAACCAGCAATGGATCTGTGTGTGTGTGTGTGTGGATGTGTGCACGCACGTGCACGTATTAAACTAGCATTTGTTGAGAGTTTTTAATGTGTTGTGCATTCTGCTAAGCACGAGGTATGGATGCTTTTATTTTTATTTCTCTTTATAATCCTATGAAGTAAATTCTAAAAACAAAACAAGGACCAAAAACCAGAATGTCTTCCCTGCACTAGGAAAGACACAGATGACAATTTAACCAAAATATTCAGTCTGAGAGCAACAAAAAATTCAAGAGAAATTCTCCACTAATACATTTGAAACTAATTGTCCAGTGCAATGATATAAATGTTATACATTATTGAAATCTTTTGAAGTTTCATTAAATATAAAAACCAATGAAGCCATGCATTTTTAGAGTTAACATTAAGTTCAGAAATAACTACATATGCCAGTTGCTGCAAATTTGGGAGTGATGATACTAAAAGAAACACAAAGAATGACTTCTTAAGTTCCTGAGAAGATTCGCGCACACTGCAAAGAAGTCTGTGGTCCATGATTGGCACCACTAAAATCATTATCTCAAGCATTTCCTTAATGGTATCGATAATGAAAGCTATTTAGATCCCAAGGTGAGCAAGTTGGCCTTTAAAATTTGAGCTCCATAAATAACAGAAAAATGCAATTACAATGAAAATATTTACACCCAAGTACATTCCCAGAACGTGTTTATATAGTAAATGTGCTATTCACTAAATGCTCTCTCGTGTTATTACACTGAACAAAATATGTGTGGATTTTCTTTCAATGATATTAAAATGGTTCCTACCATCTGTCTTCTAGTATTTCCTATCATTCATTTTCTTTCATAATGAAAGAAAAATAATTTAAATGTCTTATATGTTTATATTTAAGATGAGGGAGTGGGACCTTTATATTTCAGGCATTTGTGATAGACTGGCTCTATGTCCAGAATATCCATGATGACATGTATCTTCAGTCTAACATGCATGGAGAGATACTTCTGATGTTTTTCTCCTCTGCTCCCATTCACGTCTCGTGTTGGTAAGCACTATCAGAAACGTTCTTATTGAATACTGAGAAAACTTTTCTTTCTTTTACTAAAGAATCACAACTTTTTTTCTATTTTGCCTGAAACTCATTCATTGCCTTATGGACCAGAGCTCTAGGGACTTAGCAGGCATAGTGCTAAACAGCCTTTGTGCAAACAGTGTTATACAGCAAGCTGGCATCTGGTCTAGGAGCACGTAATAGGAGCCAGGAGTCAGAGGCAGATTGGTTTCTCAGTTATTTCAACAGTAGAGCAAGTGCCTGAAAGAAAAAAACCGGTCTTTCTTGAAAAAAAGTGTTAAACAATCAGCGTCAACTGGCCTTGACACACAGTAGGCCCTCAGCAAACATTTGCCCCCTGAACTGAGAGAAATACTGGTGAAATGTGAAACCAAATTAAACAAATTTACTTTTGAAATATAACTTCTAGTAGTCTACATGATTTCATTAAGCACTTAGCAGAAACCAAAATTACTATTTTAGAAATAATGAAATTGTGTTCATGTCTTTATATAAATAGCTTTTCAAACATAGGAATATGTCCATCAGCAGCAATATTAATGTGGATTCTATGAACTTAATGCCATGATTTCATTTTTAACTCTAACCTCCACAACCAGTAATTAAGAATGTGGTGCTTTTCTCTATCTCTCTAGGCACTTGGATTTCCTTCAATACTGTAATGCCCCTGTGAACTCTGTAATGACTCATGGCCAACAGAGTCCATATAGTAACTTCTTTAATTGCCTCCACATCTCTCTCTCTCTTCAAAAATGGAATTCATAAACGCAGGTGTGGAAACATAATTAAGGACATAATGTTTTCCATCTCTTCTTAACAACTGCTTTACTTCATTCACATTTCAGCTTGTAAAGCTTTAGTCTCAATGGAGTAACCCACAAGAGAACTTCACAGATGCTAAAAACACATACACACTGTAAATTAATCGTTGCCACTTGAGAGAACTGAAGAAAAAAAAGAACTCACACAATCCAACATAATTTATTATAGATGTAGTGATGTGGCTTCACATTTAAATTCATCTTAATGTACAAATTTAGACACCAACTGCAAGTAAGCACAAATCGGTGCTTTTTGATAAATATAGGCAAATGATTGTTTATTCTGTTTTTCAGGAAATTAGCCACATATTAAATAAATATGGCCACGTAGCTAACCTATTAGAGAAATGATGCCTTGTGAATTTTTATCCATAATGATTAAAATATTATTTGGCTATGAAAAGAACTATTCATAGAAGATGACATATTTATATGATATAAATCTATTTATAAAGCATGCACATGTACTTTATTTTCTTTAGTACTTACCACAACCATGTAAAGTAAGGATACTATAATCCACATCTGAAATTTTGCACGACTGATGAAATGTCATTCACTTGATGTCATGAGGTCATAAATTAAATCATTTATTTATTTATTCATTCATCCAATTAATACTTTCCTAAATGTAACCATCCAGAAATTCTGACACGGAACTATTAATGCTTCTACACCACATAGTCTCTCAATGGATATGCTAGAATGACTTAGATCACAGTTCTTTCTTAATATTGTGACAGCAGAAGTGGATTGGTGATTTAATATCTACCTTTTCATATTGTTTTGGGTATCAGATGTGGTTAGAACATATGACTGTGAAAAGCTCCAGGAGTCTCAATAAATTGTATTATGCTTGTCAAATTTTGTTGGGAATACATAGCAGTGGAAGGAAATGTGGTACAAGAATGAAGTTGGATCAGTGAAAATTGTCATAAAGTAAAGGTTATGTTTTCATTAGATATTCACACTTTCGTTGTTCAACATGTGGCACAAAACCTAACAGTCAGCAAATACCATCACCATTATTTTTGTGCATTTCATCTTTATGGACATGAAACTAAAAAAGCTAAAACAGCTCTAGCTAAGTGCTCCATTATTGTGTCTCCTGACATTGAGGTAAGTGCCTTGATTCCAGTTGGGAGCAACCCCATGAGGTTGCCTGGGCAATCCTGAAATACTCTTTTCAGTACTGTTTCTTTCTTTTTTGTCCCTATGAAATATTGATTTATTATCTTAAATGTATGTAATTATCTTTAAATACTTCATCTCACAACTTTATATTACTTTGTTTTATTTTACTTATTACTGAATTAATTACATTGATTGCGCTGGACTGGGACTCAGGGACTGTAACAATAGAAGGGAAAATTAGACACGTACATAAGAGAGAAGATTAGTGGGCCATTTATCCTGAATTCTGAGCAGACATTGTTAGTTTTTTTTTAAATTTTATAAATAATTTACTTTGGGGGTCCTCCCTGGTGGCGCAGCAGGTTGAGCACTGCACTGTGAAGCATCTGCGGCATAATAGCGCGAGTTCAATCCCTGGCCAGGGAGGGGACCCACATGGCATGGCAGACTTCTGCCTCGCCCACTGCTCCCCTCAGCAGTGTATTTCAGTCGATCTGCCTGTTCTCCCCACTCTGTCTCTGATGAATCCTCTCACCTCCCGCGCCTCTGGTTTGTACCCCTGGTCTTGTATGTATGCGTAAATAAAAAATCTTAAAAAAAAAAAAAAAGAATTTACTTTGAGATTGTGATAGCAACAAAGATCACACTCTTTCAGATGTGACATGGAAATTTGTTTTTCCTTTTTTTCCTAACTACATATGTATTAATCTTATGTATATTTCAAAAATTTATAACAATGTCTACCATATATGTGTAATGCACAGGTTAAAAATTTTACACCATTTGACAATATTTGGATTCCCATTTCATAGAGGAGGGGAACTGAGGTTGCACACTAGTATATTTCAGCAGCAAGGATAAGCCAGACGGCCTGGTTCCAGAGGTTTTCCACCTAAGTGCTATATACTTGGAGGTGTTTTGAGTGCACTCAGTGTGGATCACCCAGATTTCCAGGGGACCTGATATGCCTGGGACCTGTCTCCAGGCCCCAGGAAGAGTTTTGAGTTCTAACCTGTCACTGGAAAAGAAAGTGAAGTGCCTGATCCCACCCCCTATGCGCGCGCGCACACGTCAGGCAGCTAAACTGGCAGTGCACCAGCTGCTGGCGCTGCTCTGTCCACCAGGAGTCAGAGGGCTGGACCAAGGGGTCTCATTCCCAAGCCAGGAAATGAACTCCTCAGACCCCTCTGCTCGAGATCGCAAAGAGGACTCCACGGAGACCGGTGAGGGCTGGCAAGGAATCAGGGTTTACTGATTAGCTAAAGAACAAGAAAAGAGAACTCAAGAGACCTCTGTGGACATGCAGAGTCTCATGGAGGTGCTGGGGATAGGGATCTATTGATTTATAGGTTTAGGACTGGGGTTTGGGAACAAAGGAATGAAACTTGACTGGAGAGTGGACTTGGTTGAATTCCATTATTGTTGCTGATGGTGAGCACCTCTCAGCTGCTGCTTGGGGGTCAAGTGGGGCTCGTGAGCATCTCCAAGGTGAGCATCTCATGGAGGCTGTGTGCCCGCAGCTCCAGGTTGACTCAGTGCAGGGTCAAGGTCTGTGGCTTCCTTTTTCTTCTGGATCTTTGACCTTCCCTTTCTCCCAGAGCAGCCGACTTGATACACCATGTAAAGAAAACTCAGGGATGCCCAGCCTGGGTCAAGTTAGTAAAATCAAACCAAACCAAACAAAAAACAATGGACCAAGGAAATTCACTGCAGCGGGTGCTCAGGCCTAAGGTCAGTGGGGTTTTCAACCTGTTGTTTCCCAGCCTGTGGTAACAGTAATGTGAGTTGCCACTCACATTATTTTGCAGTTTTCCATGAGTCCTGTCCAGTCCCAGGCCCTTCCTATTTCAAACCCCAACCTTGTTCATGTTTCACTTATTCAGAAAAGGCACATGGTGCATCATTGCTCAGCTTTCCCATCTCTACAGTGGAATCAGCTTTCCATCTGAGCATCGTTGAAAAACTTTGTGCCAGTCTCACAAATAGTCACAGTGGAAAGAATGATCTATCTTTCCACTCTGCAGGAGAATGCAGAGGATCAGAAATGTTCCATAGTTTCTCCTAGACATAGCATGGCACCAAGCCCCATCCAACTCAGAGTCCAAACTTTTGCTACTACATTATATTGAGTTGCCAGCAAAATGTCCTTAACAGTAAGGATTAAAAGAACAAAAAGCATCAGCCAGTATGTATAACACTTGGCAGGTGTAGGTACTGTGCCATATATGCTAAGGTGTTTTCTCATTTTGTCCCCCCAAAACTTCTGCTGGGTTGGCTGAGTTGTTACTGTCCACAATTTATAGAAGGAGGCCAGTATTCACAGAAGTTAAGTAACTTTTGGTGTCATTCCCAAGAAGTCATTGGTAATGCAATGTCAAGGATCTTCACCTTATGCTTTATACAAGCATTTTTTAATATATTCAGATCCTACAGATAAATCTTTAATTAAGTCTGTGTTGCTTTTCATGCAGTGGTCTAAAATAAGGGTCTAATGTCATTTTTTCCATGTGGATAGTCAACTTTCCCAACAGTGTGTGGTGAAGAAGCTATTTATTTTCCCCATTGCGCATTATTTCATCTTTGTTGAAAAAAAGCTGACCGTATATATAAGCATACGTCTGGGATCTCTATTCAGTTCCATTGCTCTATGTATCTGATTTTATGCCAGTATCATACATTTTGATTATTATGGTTTTGTCATAAAGTTTGAAATTGAGAAGTGTTATTCCTCCAGCTTAGTTCTTTCTCCAGATTCCTTTGCTATTTGGAGTCTTTGTCATTCCATGTGAATTTTAACATTTTTTTTCTTTTTCTATAAAACAGTATTTTCTGATTCATCATGTACCTTTTAGCTTTGCTTGACTCTCTACATTTGAAGATAGACTCTCCCAGTTTTTATGGAGTGCCATGTGAGCCAAGATAAAAACTGGCCTTTTGAAAAGCCAGGGACATCGGTAGCATCAATGGAGATAATAATGCTTGAATGTTGCCAATGTTTGCTTTTCTGAGCCCTCCAACGGGGTGGCCACCTGTGGCCCTCAGTGGACTGGAGCCTGCTACAGTGGCAGGCATCTGGGTGGCTGAGAAGCATGGACCCAGAGAGCAGAGAGCAGAGCCAGTGAGGTGAGACAACTCTGAGTAGTGTGTACTGAGCTCCTGCAGGCCCCAGAGGCCCCTCTTGTGAGCCCCTCTGCCTTGCCCTTGTGTGCTGAGTCAGTGATGGCAGTGGCAGCTCTGAGGACATCTGGATCGCCTTCGGAGGTACTTCACTCATTGTCTTGGAAAATAGCTTCTGTTTTCTGTTGAGATGACTGATCCATACAAAACTTCCTATTCAGTGGATGCTTAGTCACACCTTTATGTGCTAACATTTTGCAGTATGAATAAGCTAATGAATTCCCAATTTTTCAATTTCTGCTTCTTTTTTACTTAACAATTCCATCTTTAAGTTACTTCTCCTTTCTTGTATTTATAATAAGCATTCAGGAGAAGTCAAGCACCACTGTCAACATTTTCTTAGAAATAGCTTTAGCTATATATTCAATTTATTTCTTGCAAGTTCTCTATTACCTAAAATACCAGAATGTGAACACAGTTCAGTCAAGGTCTTTGATGCTTTACAACAAGGATGACCTTTGCTCCAATAATACGTTGCTCATTTCCATCTAAGATCTTATCAGAATGGCCTTTACTGCCCATGTCTCTACTAGCATTCTGTGCTTTCCCTAAGAACTGCAGGGCTTTGCTGGCTGCAGGAAGGTCCCAGTATCTGGGAAGAACAGTTCTTCAGTACTCTGCAGAAGAAGCCAGCTTCTCAGCGAGCACAGTAAAAGTCAGGGGACATTGCATGCTCACTGTACTGTACTCCCTTTTTCTCTCCCAGGGAGGAGTAACAATCCCTCTTAGCCCTGAGCTGTGCCAGCTTGGCAAGAAACTGATGTGGGTTGAATATAATTGCTCTTATCATTTCAGTGTGTCTGATCTCAGATTTGTGTTCGTCATTTGTTTTAAATGGATTCCACACTTCTCCTTGAGGTATTAATTTACTTAAGTCTGGGTTTCTGTGGGGGAATGAAGACTAGAACTTTCTATCTCACCATCTTACTGATGTCATTCCCCCCTACAACCTCAGTACTTTTCTAAGCTAGGGATAAATAAATAGATTCAATCGTTAGAACTGTCAATCCAGCACATACACGCTCCAATTAACCAAGCAACCAAGACGATATTTAAAAATAGTCTTGAAGAGTTCAGTGTTTATTCTCTGAGCAGGTTTTTCAAATTAGAAATTAACATTTAAGAGAAAACAAACAGAGGGTTGTGGCAAACCGGGGCTAAAAAAACTCACATTAGCACATGGTCATGTGGATTCTTTTTTCAGGAAAAACATTCCAGATTCCACAGATTGTCAGTGGAAAAACAAAAACAGAATTCCCATCCATTTCCAAGTATGGCAAAATCTGCACAAAACTTGTGTGTTTCTGTCCTCTTCTCTCAAAAAGCACAAATTGCTATCCTCATACAGCAGCCCCTGTGGGTAGGGTTTAAGACATGTAGTGGAATAGAGAGAACATTGGACAAGGACATAGATATAGTTAATTCTAGCCTCATCATTACCAGTTCTGATATTTAGAAACTCAGTTTCCTCATCTATAAAATGGGATGATAGACTGATAGACATACTTTCTCTGTTGCTTTCATAGGCTTTATGTGAAGATAAAATGAGATAATATATGAGAACCTGCTAGATATAGAATATGTAAGGAATAATTATTATTATTTTAATATTATTAAATATTTATCTTATTGTTTTTATTTTATTGCTTTGTCATGTAGTCACCACATAAAAAAAAATCTGTAGCATAATATGTGGACAACGTCCAGTTGTCCTGCTTCCAGGGAAAAGTACTGACTTGTGGTGTTTGCTGATACCTGCCACATATAGACAGCAGACAATTACCTCTCATAGTTCCCAAAACTCTGAGTCTGAGCTCAAGTGCCAACAGGTTCAGTGACACTACTTTCTGGTTCCTACATGGGATCTTGTTACAGTTACCTCTTGATTAAAAACGTTTACCATGGTCAATTCTGAAGCTACTAATTCACAGAAATCCCAAATACTTAACAATTGGCTCTTGGGAGCTGATCGTGAATAACTCTGGCAAAGCACTGGAACATCAAAGACTATTTAACTAGAATGAAGGGAATTTTGAGAAAAAAACAATTTTTTTTTGTTTCAAACTTTGCTTACTATTCTTTGCAGTTGTTCTAGATTCTTATTCTCTCCCCTAAACTTCTTTTCTATCTCCCCTATCTGCTAAATCAACTATGACTGCCTCCGGCTGTTATGAAAATTGAAAACTGGCTGAGTATTTATTTGTTTTGTGACAAATACTCAAATACTATAATATGAATATCAAATACTGTGACAGTTACTCTAACAATATGAAAAGTCTCATTTCATAAACTGCACTAGAGATTAAATAATAAAACAACTTTTAAGAAATCTGGTGAAAATATATATTGCAGAAGAAAGAACATTCACACGCAATATGTCTTCCTTCTCCAATAGGTGGGAGGTAGTGACATGCAAATATAGTGAAATTCGTTATCAGAAGTTTCATGTTTAGTTCTTAGAGCAGTCACTGCTTGGTGTCTGGGCATGAGCTAGTCTCCTTCTTGTTCCCAAGTTCAGCTTTATTTTCTGTTCAGTGGAGACAAATGCATTCACCCACCTACCTCCTGAGTTAGTTCTGAGCTTCCTAAGAGATGAAATATGTGATAACCCTTTGTAAACAGTGTATTATGTAAGAGCTAGCTACTAAGATGAGGTAGCTGTTACTTAATATGAGGAGAAGATGAAATTTGCAAAACTGCCTAGTTCAGAGCGATGGAGGATACTGGTTAGTGGGGATCTGATCTAGTGATGGTCTCAGAAGGTTTCTCTATACTAGTGAGCACTGAGCTACAACCTGAAGAAGTCTGAGTTGGTAGGTGGGAGAGAGACAGAGGACTGCATCCCAGGGGAGGCAAGAGCATGAATCTGAAAAAGAAGAGACACAGGGAGACTATAAGGAACCAATAAACCTTGTGTAAAAGAAAACTGGTACCCTTTACTGCTACCATCATAATGATCACATTTCATATCCAGTCAGAGGGAAAAACAAAAGCAACTTTGCCTCTGACATAAGCACTGAATTCAGGAACAAAATCTAACACAAGTCTCCAAGATGAATAAAATGTTCACCCCCCACTCCCGAACATTAAAAACAACCTTGTCCTTGACTTTTGTAAATTTGAAATCTGCAGATTTGTAATGATTCTTAAAGATATGATAATCGAGTGAGGAACTTATTTTTGAGCAATAAAAAGAATAAACAGTACTTATTTTAAAAAGAATAGAACAGTGGGTAGCACATGTAGAATTATAAAATAGGGTTTTTTTTTTTTTTTTGGTCATTCAGGTTAAATATCTCCTAATGTTTCTATGGTAAGCATAAAGAACTTCAGGTACTTTTGGAAGTTGGTAAACTATATATAGACAATATATATTTGAAAAGTTACATGGGGACAATGAATAATCACACTCCAAAATGTCTGGAGGAGTTTCTGAGACTCTCAACCAGGATAGAGAATCTCACACCAGACACCTCTCTCTATGTAAAGGAAGCAGATGGTTGCTCCCACTTAATTTGGGAACATTTGGGTATCAAGTGTTTGTATGTAACTGAGGTTCCACAGAAAGAAATGAGGGGAGGGAAGCATTTTCATCCCTGTTGCAACAAAGACCCTAAATTATCACTATCCCACTGTTAGTTGTTACTCTCAGAGGATTTACGTGATCTAGATCAAATCTCCAAATCTTTCTCTGCCACTGCACCACACTAGTTGCCTTGGGATTTATAGCAGGCGGGGTTCATAGCATGTGGGCAAGTGGCACTTTGGGGTTCATAGCATGTGGGCAAGTGGCACTTTGTATTATTAACTTTGGCTCCAAATCTTTCTGTTTCCTTTTCTTGGTGAGCTGCTTAATTTAATGTCTGCCACTTAATTCTTCAAATTCTTAAGTCTTAGTAGTCATGATCGTCTTTTTCTATAAAAATGAAAGAATTGTCTCCTCCCTTATAATAATACAATCTATCAAAAAGAGAATCTGTTTCCCTTGAGCAGAGCCTGACTCAATCTTGCCTTCATCTGTTTATTTCCCTGGATCCAAGTGCAGATACTACAGGCTTTTCATGTTTCAACATAAGAAGGAGGCACCTCCAGGACGTGTGCCACTATATTAGCTGCCACAGAAATAGCGAAGGAAGGGAAGTCACCAAAGGAGAAGAATCCAAGGACTGAGGATGGTTTCTCCTTTTAGACCTACATAGAGGTACTCTATTTGACTTCTCAAGGATAACTGTCTCCTTAATTAGCTGGTAGCTTGAGGGCTGGTATTACAAACCAGCTAAATGGGAGGAAATAAGAAGAAAGAGAGAATTCATGAGAAGGGATCTTTTCTTTTGGTTCTACTTATCATCTCTTAGTCCTTTTACAGAGGATTCTTCATTTTAGTGCCCTTCTGTGAAATGTGAAGATTCCATTTTATCATTGCTCATTACAACTCCTCTCCCTGAGATGTAGAGTGGGGGGACATGAGAGGGAGAGAAGTCTTCTACTCTCTCAGAGTGAGCGATCAGCAGTCATGACTCATTTCCTATGTATTTGAAACAAAGATGAAAATAAACTCAAATTGGTCATTACTTCTTTTTTTTAGATAGTCAATAGTAGGGAACAAATACCTGTACCTTTTTCATGTTAATGAATATATCCCTTATTTCAATTTGAAATTAATGCTTAAATGTATAATATTCAGGAGTAGGCAAATGAAGATCAGCAGACACTTCATCAGTCAAACAGAAATAGATATGTAGCAGAGAGTGAACATCCAGATGTTAATGTTACATAGTTTATAGGTCTTTCATAAGAAAGAACCATTCAAGGAGAAAAAAAGCAAGATCAAATATTAGAATGAATGGTACTTAAAAATTCTTATATTTTATATCATAGAAATGTATGCTAAAGACATGTAAGGAAAATATAGATGATTCCTTAACTGAAAATATGTGTGTTTGACAAGGAACTTAACAATTTATGGAGCTACTGGGTGGGAAATAATATGACTATAAAAACTAGTTGAATAATCTAATAAGATGGTTAAAACTTTTCATCAAATCACATATGTGCCAAAAGAAAAAGAACTTGTCTTACTTGGGTAACCTTATCCTCTATACTAGGGGTATAGGAGAAAACATAAATTTGACAAATGTGTTGAGGTTAACTCAGTTCCTTTGGGTTAATACTCAGCCTATTCAAACTTCAAACTCACTACTATGTGTTTGTTACCTCTCTAAAGAGGTTTTCTTTTCTCCTTCACAAAGTGATATGTGGGAATTGAGTCAATTAACAAATTTGTATATGTCAGTGACTTTAGGAGAGGGTGCCTTTGACCATGGGCAATTTCTCATGTGATGGGGTTCATCCTGCCCAAGTGTTCCTTAGATAGGCTATGCATACAAGAACTGGGGTACAGGCCATAGGTGTGGGGGTGAGAGGATCCACCAGAGACAGAGTGGGGAACAGAACAGGCAGACTAACTGAAATACATTGCTGAGGGGAGCAGCGGGCAAGGCAGGAGAGGTCTGCCATGCCATGTAGGTCACCTCCCCAGCTGGCAGCAGGGATCGAGCTCATGCTGCAGTGGCTGCGGTTTGCTTCATAGTACATTGCTTAACCCATTGTGCCACCAGTGAGGGTCTGGTCCCTGTTTATTGCTATGTGGGACTGCCTGTATCCCTGCTATAGTTTCAATTTTCAATGACTCTGCTTCCTGTGACTATTTTCCCCAGCCCCAGTCCTTTTCTGGCTTTCTAACCCTCTTAGCATCTGCATAGCTCTTGGGCATTACAACGATGCACAAAGAGTATTTTAGCAAAGTGCTGTGGACACTAAACGCATGGCCTGTAAATACTGAGAGAATGAGAAGGTGTGTGTTGGGGCTCCTCCATTATACAGCTGGGTGAACTTCTCTAGTTACTTAAACTTTCAATACTTGATAGTCTCTTCTCTAAGAAGGGTTAAGTCTTTTACTCAACAAGTGTTTATTTAGTGACTGCTCTATGCTGGGCATCTTGAGCACTGAGTACACCACGGGGAACACGATATTCAGTACCTGTCTTCATAGAGCTTATAGTACAGGGAGGAAAATCAGGGATATGGGGACTGTAGTAACTTGGGAACTTTGATGGTAAACTTCTATGTAAGAGAGCTGTTTTATGGTAAAGAAAGCTACTCAGACGCTCAAGAAGTGAGACCTGTGACCAGTAAGTAGAGTCAAGATGACACTGTGGTGAAATAATAACAGGAAGCTCGAAGCATAAATGTTTTCTAATCACAGAAGAAGAGTGTCCTGAAATGGGAGGTCATCCTGGAAGTATTTAGTCAGAGGGGGCTTGACCACTGTCAGGCTGCACACGGCCTCATTCCTGCATTGCATGGGAAGCTGGACCAGGTGACCTGCTGTGTTGAGCCTAGGGCTTGGTGCACATCAGGACTGTGCTGTAGTTAGCATGTAAGAATTTAATGGTTAATGTCATAATTGACCCACTAGCTTGTCAAGTGTGTCTGTGCATCAACCTGGGGCAAGTTCCCATGTTGTGTACGTTTCTCCTTTTTCTTTTCTGTAGTCAAGCAAGAGTTAATATGGATTTTTCCTACTGCCATTGCCAATTTGCAGTGCAGAGCTGAGTCTTGGGATGGAAGGGATGTTAGAAAAAGAAAAAGGAAAAAAAAAGCAGCAGCTGCCTTTGTGCTCCTAGGCACAGAGAAAAAGCAGGCCAGACCAGTCAAAGGCAGGGAAGAGGTGAACCTGGGGACAAAGAACAGATGGAATGTGATGAGGGCACAGAGAAACAGATTTGTGAGAAATAAAGATAGGATAAAGGAAATGTGAAGTTGGAATAGTAAGGAGACTGTAGGGCAAGAAAAGGAAAAAAAAAATGATGGAAACTGAGAAAAGAATGAGATAAAATCAGGGGGAGATAATGTGAAACGAAAAGAAAAAATGCAAAGCAAAGGAGGAACAAACACAGTTTATTAAGTATCACTTTGGTTCCCATTGTGGGCTTTTTTCTTGAGTAAGAGGACAGGCAGGGAAAGGAGAGAACACTTGTGGTCCTGTGGCCTTCCGTCCAAATGTCACTGCACAGCTTCCTCCGAGGCTCTCAGTTCCTGGCCAGTCACCCAGGTTCACAGTGGGTTCATATCTCTCCCTCCCTCCCTCCCTCCCTCCCTCCCTCCCTCCCTCCCTCCCTCCCTCCCTCCCTCCCTCCCTCCCTTCCTCCCTTCCTCCCTCCCTCCCTCCTGCTCTCTCTCTTTCTCCTTGGTGAGAGATAAAAAGAGAACTTCGCAAGTCAGGTAAATATCTTTTTATTATGAACATAACTTTTTATTAGTAACTATTTTTTAACTTCTGGTGTTTCCTCCAGACCAGAGAGCTTATAGTTTCCTTACTGATAACCACTGGGTCCACACATGGTTCAACAGAAAGCAAAATAAAAAGCGTGGTGCTTACTATTCTGCATACAATCACATACATAACTTGTTTGTTTTTGTTTTTGTTTTTGACAGAGGTGAATGCATTCCAAAGAAACCGAGCTGACAGTGAGTTCCTGTTCTCTGTGAGTCTCATCAGTCTTCATTGGTCCACCAGATCAGGACAAGTCTTCCCTGGCATCAGCTGCAGACCTAGGAGGATGCACTATATCGAAATTCACAAAGAACAGCTGCAGCCATCAGCAGGAAGTAAAAAATAAATCTGATGGGATATTATCTTAGCCCAAGCAGTAATTTTTTTTAAATACTGAGATCTCTCTGTTGTCTTTCTTGTCTTCATAACTCATTAATGGCATTTTGTTCAGCATCTTGTCTTGGGCCCCTTTGTTCTTTAATCCTCATATTTCATATATGTCAGACACTGACACAGGGACCTGTGATAAGAACTCATCAAAGTCCTTGTTATGCCATATTTATATGCACTGAGCTGTTGTCATCTGTTGTGTAAATGATATCTCACAATAGCTTCCTCCCCCATTATCACTTCATCCCCCATTATCACTTAGTTCTAACTCAATATCTACTACTTTTTGTGTTTCTGAGGAAACAATCTATCAACTTACCGGCAAAATCTATTAGCAAATCTTTAGGATTTTTTTTCAGGATGATGGTCATTTTAAAGTTATGTTTAAAATCAGATAATTTTCTTCTGTTGAGTTAATATGCATAAAAGCATGTCTTCATTTTTTGAGTTAGGGGCTTAAAACATCAAACAACTTTATCCTATGAGTAAAAGAACTCACTTTTGCATGTTACTCACAAAGTGTCTTGGCCGTCAGTTTTGGACTAAATGTGAACCTTTGGGGGTTGAAATTCATTTACTTCTGGCAAAATGTGACTTCCTGCTTCTAAGAATAAAGGCTTGAAAAGACTTATTAAAGGGAGGCTCCAAGAAGACTTCTTAAACTTCAAACAGGTCTTACAAAACAACATTCTGATGAGTTAAGTGCACATGAATTAGAAGCATATGTATTAAATTTCCCTTAAAATACACATGGGTTTAAAAATTAAGGGGGGGAAAAAGACTCTTGGCAAAAATCTATTTTAGGTTTGGCTAAATCCAAACCATTTGAAAAGTAATTTTAAGGAATGGGACAAAAGACAGATTAAAATTCTTAAACACTTTTGGGCATTGAGTACATTTTAATTTTTTTAATGATTCAAGCTTACTTGAATAAGAAATGCTGTATTTGTTTAAATTTATCCTAAAATGAAGGGAAAACTGCCTGGAAACAAAACCCATTTTTTGAAAACTCCAAATGCTTGGGGAGAAGTTTGAAGATCTGGACAATCTTAAATCAAGGCCAGGACTGCCTAGAGGAAAAATAAGACTTGATTCCAGGGAGTTGCGACTTTTGTCTGGTTTTATTGCTTGTGTTCCATCAGGAGAAGCTAAAATCCCTTCCAAGTTTTGTTTCTTCATCACTTACATTGGTAATAAATGTGTTCTTTCTTGTCTAAACACATATACACATGCACACACACAGGAAACACTGAAAACTAACTGGATAATGACTGTCAGCAGTATGAGTGTAGAGTAAAATAATCAGCCTTGAATGTACTCTATGTAAGCCTGGAATAGTGCTACAGTCCTTGTTTAAATGGAGTTACCAGAAAATATTTATGATTTCAAAATGATTGGTCTGGTTAATAAGAACACAGAAAAACTAGACCAGGGTTAAAAATTTATCAAATTCTATTCCTCTGTAAGGGAGAGACTGATGTTTACAGATCCTACATCTATCTAATTCTTGAAATGTTTTTTTTTCAATACACATCAAAGAGTTGGTATCTAAGTGAGTCATAGAAATGTTTGATCAGATAAACATTACAACTTATTATAGGAAGAGCATAAAACCAAGGTAGAAATTCTCAATATTTCAAAGATCTGTAAAAACCCTTTAAAAAGATACTATAATTTAGAATACTTAGGAACATAAAAATGTAATTTTTATCATTATAGCATGTGTGTGTGTGTGTGTGTGTGTGTGTGTGTGAAGTGCTAGGCAAAAATTGAACAAGAATACCTTCCCAGGGCTTGGGAAGGTAAGCGTAATATAAAAGGTCAACTTTGTTCAATAAGTATTTATCAAGATACTGTGTTATTCCTGGCATTAGGCTCAATATCTGGTTAAAAAACAAATTAAAAATTGTTTTGAATCTCAAAGTACCAACAATGGACAGTGGACTCAAACACTGTCTACCATTAGCGTGATCTGTGTGACATTGAGCAATTTACATTTCCTCTATAAAACAGAGTAATATTAACTTTCTTGCAGATATGATAAGTATTAATGCCATTTTGGAACTTAATATACAGTGATATTTCTTGTTAATATTGTGAATATAGTATTCTGGAGGCATAGAGGAAGAGGGATTTGTTCTGGGGTGGGTGGAGGGGAAGAAATAAAGGCTTTTTGAGCTAAACCTTTGGTTTAGTTTGTTTTTATTTTAGAACAAATTATCCATCAAAACATAGAGGCTTAGAATAATTATATCCATGATATTTTACAAATCTTTGGGTTTGACCTGTGATCATCCTAGTTTGTGTTGCTTAGACTATTCTATACCATGCTTCTATTTGGGTCTTTAGTTGAGATGCCCAAGGTTTGTGGGGTAGTTGGGACAGCTGCAATGATTAGAAACTCTTTCAGTTAGTCCCTTTTTATCCAACAGGCCGACCTGAGCATATTTACATGGGGAAAGGGTATCCCAAAGTAAAAGAGTTCCAGTATGAAAACCCTCCATTTGAGTCACATATTTTATTGATCCACTGGTCAAAGGAAGTCATGTAGTCAAGATCAGATTCAAGAAATCGTTAAGATAGGTCCCACTCTTGATAGGAGAAAGACGAAGTCACAGGACAAAGGGACATGTATGTAGGAAGGCACATATAAATTTGGAATTATTATGCAGCAATCTACCAAGAAGAATCTTCAACTTTTGTGTACACAAGAATCATCAGGAATGTTCATGCAACAAATCTAACTAGTTCAAGCATTGGCCAAAAAAAAAAAAAAAAAAGATACCTAGATCATGGATGAAGTTATTTTTATTATGTTTGATTATGTAATTGGTGTTGAAGAATATGAGGGGTAAACTCCAAATTTAGAACAAAATTGAGCAGGGCAGTCTCTTCAGTGTTTAATTGGTTATAGCATCACATGGTATATAGTCAACTACTCATGTGGAACACAGAGCTACCAGGCCTGGGAAAAGCCAAACAATTTTAAGACATTTGTGACCCCCTACACACTCACACACACATTCTTAGATAATTAATTGTAAAGGTGCAGGATCGGTCATGTGTAGCAATTACTAGGTATCCTGTGTGTGTGATTAGACTGTAGGTGTATTTCTGAGATCGACCCACAAACCTGAGCAATTGCTTACCTACTGCAACACAGAGCCAGTGGAGAACCCATCAAATGCCCAGAAAAGAACTTGTATGGGAGTTTGCTAAAAATGAAAATACTTGAGTAAAATCAACACTTTTCCTAAGTTATTTTGACTCAAACACATTGGGGTTATAATGAAGAAAATCTGCCTTAAACTTTGGGCTCTCTGGGTGAAAAGGAAAGGAAGGGGAGAGATAAGGAGAGAACATTAAAAAGTGAAATGATAAAGACATTTTTTCCAGGCTCCAGGGACATGCAGTGATGGGGCAAAGTAGGCAAAGAAAAACATAAGGGTGAAAAGAGGAAAACAAGGAAATTGAAGGAAGAAACTGGATGATAGACTGATTTCTGCAATGGGAACCAGGCAGGTTGTTCACAATGGTGAAGGTATGTATGGAATGAAACTTGAGGTTATAAAATTGACATTGCAAATAAGGACAGTTGTTAATATATGGTGTATTATAGAACAGCCCTCCCATATTAATTCAATAAAAAGAGATTGCTTTGATCTTCAGTGAATTAAGAGTTCAGCTGCTTGGTCTCTACTGGAAATCATATATTGAAGGCCTTCTACTCATTCACGTGTATACACCCCAGGGTCTAATAAATGCTCTCAATCACTAAGAAACCACTCGTGTTTTGTTGTGACTTGGACTGGAATAGATCAATAGCTCCCTAACATGTTCATTATGTTTAATATTTTATGCATACATAAGATGATTGATCATCTAAACTGTTGGGATGTGATTACTCATCTTAAGTTCTGCTCATGCCCTGCTTGTTTGCAAAAGGGCTTTGTTATTAAGAAGCAATAATGAAGTACTCTAGGCTTATTTTCAGCTATAAAGATAAGATCCATTCAATTCTCAAGAGTTTTGAAGATGCTGAAGGTAGTAAATATCCCTGCTGGCCTATAATAAATGAATTTCTGTGCCTGAGATTTTCTAATAGTTTTAGTAATGTTCTAATATTCACTAAGTATTCACTTGTGGTTCTCTAAAGACATAATCTAGAGAAACAAATTGAATGTGAATTAAAACGGTTTAATTTAACAATGCTTTTTATTCTACAAAGATTAAACAATGTAGTTCTTTGGCATAGTGTAGAGGTATTCATGTTTAATTTGAAACTTTTCTATAGAACAATCCTCCACTTTTAATTCCTGGATTTTACCCTTCAGACTGCAGTGTTCTCAGCTATATAGTTTGACCATGCTATTTTTGAAGGCATTTAAATGCCATGTCCCAAACTGAGCTTAGCATCTCTTCTAAATAAGGTTTATTTTCTGATTTTCCTAGTTCTAACTGCTTCATAATTTCCCCTATCCCCTTGTTGTTGAAAATAAAGATTTCATTAATATCTTCCTTATCAATTTGTTCCCAACAGATTCCAAGTCCTGTGGTTTCTATTTCTAAATGACTCTCATATTTACCATTTTCTTTCAATTTCTGCTGTCACTAGTCTACTGAAGACTTTTTTTTAAAATCTCCTTTGAGTAACTGTAATTTAATAAATTCTGAGTAAATTAACAAGAGTTGAATTTTTCTCATTGAATCCCATTTTTCCATTTAATAATTCTATTGATTCAAACATTTATTCAGTAAACTTTTATTACATTTTATACTGTTCTAAATATACCAGATAAAACTGTGAACCTCTGAGACATAAGCCTCTTCCTTCTTAGAATTTGCATTCTACTAGAGAATGCAAAAAGTACAGAAGACAAATGCATCAAGTATACAGACTGTTATAATAATACATGCTAAGGGGAACAATAAAACATTGAAGTGGAATAGGAAATGTTAGGGAAGCTGAAATTTTAGGTAGAGTATATGGAGAAAAGTTTCCCTAGAATGTGAATTTTGAAAAAACTAAACAAGGGAGTTAACTATAAGGTAGAATAATGATAGTATATAATACAGAAATCCCCCAAACTTAAAATATAAGTTTCTTATTCAGGTACTACTTTAGTATCAGTGCAGGGAGGCTCAGTCTCTTAGGACACAGGTTTGACACCAACTACCATGTCAGACAACTCTGCAAGCTACAGGCACAGTCCTTCTCCTGTCCACTGCCACTTCAGATACCAGACACTAGTCTGAGGGTCCCTAAGCCACACTCACTTCTGACCAGCTGGCTATAAATCCAGGGGTTCTCAGTACTTGTCATTTTTGATAATCTACCAGAACACAACAAAAAGCTGTACTGATAACTGTAATTTTATTATCACAAAGGGATACAGATTTAAAGCAGCCAAAGACACTAATACATAGGACAAGGTTTGAGAAAATTCTGACACAATGATGAGTGACATTACAGAGACTAATGGCCACTGCAAATGCACACCTGATCCTTTAGGTCCATAGTTGGTACTGGGATTTCATTTTGTAGGTATGAGTGATTGAAGCATCATCAGTCTATGGCTATGTTACTCAATCTCTAGTCCCCTTCTCTCTCCAAAGTTTTAGGCTTTTATCATATGGTTAGTATTTTAGGCATGACCAGCTCTATCCTGAATCCTCACTGGCATAAACTAAGGGTTTACTATGAATAACAATTACTGTAAAGAGTCCAAGTGTTTAGAAGCTACATCCCAGGAACCAAGGACAAGTCTAAACCAAATTATTTATACATTAATTAATTAATTTATTTGTTCATATTTGACACCAATCATAGTCCCCATGGAGTTTCCATCACGATTCTACCAGTGAACCCTCACCTCTGTCCCCTGTGCTCTTTCTGCCCCCATCCAAGTCCCTCCCCCGCCACCCACTCAAGGCGCTTCTGAATTGTCTTTGTCTTTTTGTTCCTGTGTTTGTTTTATTCTTTTTTTGACAGTTGTTGTTCTTTTCCTTGCACCCTGTTTTTTGTTTCTTCTTTATATTCCTCCTACTAGTGAAACCATCTGATATTTTTCTCTTGTCTTTTGACTTATTTCACTGAGCATAATTCCATCTAGCTCCATCCATGTTTCTATAAATGACTCTAGTTTATCTTTTTTAATTGCTGAGTAGTATTCCACTGTGAATGTGTACTACATCTTCTTGATCCAGTCATCTATTTTGGGGCATTTGAGTTGTTTTCAGGTCTTACCAAATATAAATAGTGCTGCAATAAACATAGGGGTACAGGTATTCTTTTGGATAGGTGTTTTTGTGTCCTTTGGGTAGATCCCTAGATGTTGGATTGCTGGGTTATATGGTAGCTCCATTTCTAGTAGACTGAGGAATCTCCATATGGCTTTCCATCATGGTTGGATTAACTTGCATTCCCACCAGCAGTGTAGTAGTGTTCCTTTTTCTCCACATCCTCGTCAACATTTGTTGTTGTTGATTTTTTTTTATATGTGCCATTCTTACTGGTATGAGGTGGTATCTCAATGTGGTTTTAATTTGCATTTCCCTGATGATGAGGGATGTTGAGCATTTTCTCATGTGCCTGTTGAACACTTTCATGTCCTCTTTGGAGAAGTGACTTTTAAGTTCTTCTGCCCATTTTTTTATTAAAAAAATTATTTATTATACAGTTTCCTTTCAGAGTGTATTCTACCATATTCAACATGTGACTTGCAAAGCTATAATAGAAGAAGAGAGAGATACCATCCTTGGTATGTTCAGAGTAAGAAATACCACTCCACGAGCCACACAGCCATAGTTAGACGCAAGTGACCAAGAAATGTAGTCCTTGGCTAACAGCAGATTTTCAGCAAGTACTCTCATTCTAGAATGGGAGGAAGAGTGTTTGGTGCCCAGTTAGTCATCATACTTGCCATGTGGTGATCTGGGATAGAGAACATATTTCCATTCCTAGTGCTCTTATTCTTTTAGTGAACAGATTGCCATGTGCTATTTTTTGCCTGCTTTTCTTTCTTTCCTTTTTAAAAATTTTAAATATTTCTTGTATTGCAGGTCTCCCGTGCACTTGAAAAGCATTTCAGCTTTGTTTTGGGGTATAGAATTCTAAATTGACAGGTTTTTTAAAAGTTAGTATTTAAAGATAATGTTTCATTATCTTTTCACTTGAATTGTTTCTAGTGATAAATCTGTTTTAACCTTTATTTTCTTCTTCCATTCATAATGGGCCTTTTTTTGTCTGACTGTTTAAATCTTTCTCCTTTTTATGGTTTTGAAGGATTTGATGATATGTCTTGATACTTTTTTTCCCCATATTTCTCATGCTTGCAATACAAGTTTGGTTTTCATTCAATTTAGAAAAAAAAAATCAGCTGTTATTTATTTGTATTTTTTTCAAAATCAGGGACTCTTGATTACATGTTCCTATTACACTTTCCTGACCACACACATTCTTATCACATGTATTATTAAGTCACTTGATTTTATCCCAAAACTCACTCATACTGACTTTGTTTTTGAAATTTTTCCACTCTCTATGCTTAATACTGCTGTTTTCAAGTTCGCTAATTTTTTCTTCTGAAATATCTACTTTTAATCTCATCCAGTGTACCTTATTTTAGTTGTTATAATTTTCACTGTTAAAAGTTCAATTTGGATATTTTAAAATATTTTCCACATCTTTACTTAAAATATTCAATGTTTGAGCTCACTTATTGTCCTAACGCTCTATGTAATAGTTTTGAAAAACTGTTAAGGTTCTGCTTTGCCAATGCCATAATGGCATGGCTTATACCATGTACTTTCTAGATCAGTTTTGATTGATTTGTCACCTCATCATAGGAGGTATTGTCTTGTTTCATTTTGTGTTTGATAATCTTTGATTGGATGCCAGACATGGTAAGTTCTATTTTGGTGTATTCTTGTAAATAATGGTGAGTTATATTGTAAGCTGTAGTTAAGTTACTTGGGATCAGACTGATCTTTTCTGGTTTTTTAAGACTTGTTAAGTGGGGTTAATTACTCCTCCATTACTGGAGTAAGGCCTTTTGAGTACTTTGCTCAATACATTATGAATTTTCCACTCTGGTTGTTGGGTACAGGCACAATTCCCAGTTTTCTGTGAGCTCTAGGTGTTATTTCTTCCAATTCTTTCAGGTGGTCCTTTCTCTTGCCTTAGGTGCCTTCCTAATGTGGATAGTCAGATTAAATATTCTTCAGACTATCCAAAAGGAACATCTGCAAATCTCCAGGGTTCACTCTGAATGTAGATTTCTATTCTCTATTACTCCATTCTATGAACAATAGCCTCCTTGGTTTCTTTGGATGCCCAGCTCTGTCTCAACTCAAGATGAGAGTCAGACTCTATCTGTGTGGGTTCACATTCATTGTGTGATAGTCTGGAAATTCTCACAAAGCATAACATAGTTTTGCCTGGGAAAATTATAGGATTCAACTCCTTGTTTTCCTTTCTCTCGTTGGTTATTCTCTTTTATTGCTAATGTTCAATAGTTTGAAAATGGTTATTTCATATTTATAATATGTTTTTTTCTCATTTCAGGTGGAAGGATATGTCCATTTTCTATTTCTCCATCTTCATTGGAAGTGGAAATTGGCAATGTGGTTTTGATTTTTGTTTGTTTTGCATTTATGTTCACTTTCAAAAAATATTATTCTAAGACAGCAATTATGATACATATTTTCTAGAGGGAATGGATGCTTATTTTAGAAGGATAGCTAGATATAAAGTTTTCTAGGGTGGCTAAATGTTTGTCTGTCCTCCAAAGTAATTATTTGGAGAAAATAAATTACTCTGCTTGGTGTTTTAGCTCATGCACGCTATCTTTAGGTGAATTTCTGAATCTTTTTCAAGTTATACTTTTTAGATACATTAAATTATTAATTTAATCTTTAAAAGTCAGTCAGTTCATCATATATGTGTGCTTTTTTTCCTCTGTGTACAGTTTTTAGTAGATTTTAACACTTCATTAGTTTAAACTTATAAAATGTGGCTTTAATGTTTGTCCTTTGAATAATACTTTCAGATGTTCATAAATAACCCAATCTTAGGAGACAAGAGCCAAGCAAGCAATCAAACAAAAACAATTTAATCATTGCCTTGAAGCAACATCTTTCCAATCACTTCATAAGGAGACAGAGCTTGTGGAACTAGTTTGGAGGAGGCTGACCTCCTACAACATTTATGTAACGCACTGGTGCTTTGACTAAGACCATGGGAAGCTGAGCTCCAAACTTCTGTGTCAGAGTAAGAAAATATTAGAATTTTGGGTTTTACAAAAATTCAAAGTGCTTCATAGTCATCATCTAGGAGTTTTTATTTCAGTAACTTTATTAAAAGAATTGTTTTTGCTTCATTTTTCAACTGGAGTAAAACACTACAGGCATTCTAACCAAATAGGTTATCATCAGGGAAACACATGGGACAGAAATTTGTAGAAATCTTGGAAAAAGCTAGTAACATAGAGAAAATCCGAATAGCGTGAAGATAGGTTGGAACAAACTTGATGCAAAAAACAAAAACCCAGAACCATGAAGACTAGATAAGCAAAAAACCAAAAACCAAAACAAAACAAAAAACACAAACAAACAACAAAACTAAACCCACAAAACCTCACTAACCAGGGAAACATTTTAAAAAATGAAGTGGAAGTTGGTCTCTAATCTTCAGTCTTCATATTCCCCTAAGCCTACTCTAAAAGAAAAAGAGGGGAACACCAGATGACTGGAAATCATCTTCTTTCACATAGGGGAGAGAAACCCACATTTTCTTTTAAGGAAGCATGGCTTTTAGCATCTACTAAATGATGAACCTAAGAGTTAGTAAAGAGGTTTTCTTCACCTCACCAAGGGGTTCATTTCTTACATTTTTGTTTTTGACTATTTACTACCACACTGCAGAAGTGTTTGAGATCTTTTCCTTCTCAATCTCTGCCTCATTTCCATTCAACACTCTACAGTTTGCCTTCCCCCAGTGCATACAATTATCACCTCTCCATTCTAATTAGCTTCCAAGCTGCCTATATTGTCGCCCCCACTTTTATGATATTGGCTCCATATATTTTGATCTCTTAATTGGCTTTTGATTCATCCCATTTTACAAACTGTCGCCAAGAGCTTTTTTTTTCTTTTTTTTCTTTTTTTGCTTTTATATACTTTCAGGGTTGCATTACAGTGTATTTTTTTTTAGCATGTCCTTTTTCAAATCTGGTTTCCTACTCAGCATAGCTAAATCTGCTCTTGCTGGCAACATATTAAATCTCCAGAAAAAAATATGATGGAGTTATTTATTTTTTAGATTTAATGGTGTACAACCCATTGCTTGATCAATTTTTCAAAGGACTTACTGGTTTTCACTTGAAATTCCTGGACATTGTCAGTAATGACAATTACTTTCTATTGAGGCTAGGAAACTTCTTCCTTTGCAAATCACATTTGTGATAGTTTGTAATGTCTTGAAGACTGTAGGAGGTAGACATCTGAAAAGTGTGATTTCTTGACAGACTGTTTATGTACTAATGTGTAAAAGTTCCCAAAAATCTGCTCTGCCATTTCTGTTGCCCATGGGGTTGAGAAATCCAACAGCTCCGTATGTTGGTAGTTGTCTAATCACGTTGCATTGCTTGTCTGCTCCCATTGACTGTCACTCAGTAAAACAGTCCATCAAAGTTTCTAAAAATGTAAAAATAGTTCTTTTCCTTACAATTTTTATAATGTTTTAAAGTTAAATTACTACTGCCAGTTCATTGCACATAGCAAGGATTTATATTGACACATTTCAGTGTTTAAATAAAAAGTAAATATAGTAGTTAAAAGTGAGAGGAATAAATATGAAAATATAAAACGCTTAAAGCTTTACCATTGTGATAATCGTTGTAGTCTTTAGTTTATTATAGTTTTCATTTTGCATTTGACTACTCAAATCCTGTTTTTAAGGGGCCTTATTAAAATGAAATGAGTGAATCTGTTTTAAGATGTCATCAGAAGAAATTTCTTGCATGGGAGCAATATAAGTTAAAAAAAAAACAACTATGTGAATCATTTGAAAATTGGAAAGTTTGAGTAAACAATAAACAGGTGGTTTTCCTGTTTTAGTCACTAACTCGGACTACTTAAATATTTTATCCCTCAATTGCCTCATCTGTAAAATGGAGATAATGAAAATCTTTAAACAATGTGTAAACCAGTTTACCACAATATATAAAAAAAAACCCACAAAACTTTAGCTCACACAATGATTGTGGTGAGATCACCTGAGATGAGATGAATCACAGTGCCACCACATTACAGAGACCTCGCAGGTGCTAATTCTAACTATTTGAGTGGATTGGCTCAGATTATGCTTAAATCTTAAGCAAGTATGTATTGTTTAGTACATTGTAGGAAGTATTAAGTTTTTAGTGTCCAGAATGTCCTTGAATTTCTTGAATATGTGGATGTTTCTGCCTGTTGGGAAGTCACACTGGATGACAGAAGTAGGTTGCAATCTAAGTACTTCACTAAATCTATGTCATCACAAAGATGTCGTCACATTAAAATAGAGACCAAGTAAATTAATTGCAGGAAGAAGTCCAGGCAGAGACCTAGATGGAATCACAGCTTGTCCAAGGGGATTTGACAGTTTAGTCAGGTCAAGTGTGAAAGAAAAAGGAAGAGATAGGTGAATGCAAGGGGTGATATGGGAACTAGATGAATTGAGGGAGACCATGTCCAGTCTTCTTAGCAATCTCAAAATAATTACTCTCATAAGATAGTGTGAATGATCACCAAGATCTCTTACATTCAAGATTACATACAAGATTACAGTAAAGACTATTGGTCACTATTTTTATTTTATCATTGATTTAACAAATTAGTACAAATGTAATGGTTTAAAACAATACAAATTCATTACCTTCAGTTCTGTGATTTAAAAACCTAACTCAGGTCTTACTGGCTAAAATCAAGGTATCTCAGGGCTGCCTTCTTCCTGGAGGCTCTAGAAAGGAGTCCACATCTTTGCCTTCTCCATGTTCAAGGTCACCTGCATTCCTTGGGTCTTGATCCCTTCCTCCAGATTCAAGGCCAGAGACATCTTGGGTCAGGTTCATCTCAGATCTTATCACTTTGACCTTCTTTAGCCACATCTCCCTCTCCCTCTGACTTCTCAAGTTTTCTCCTTCATTTATAAGGATTGTGATTATATTAGGCCACCTGGATAATCCAGGATTTTCTCCATATCTTAAAGTCTGCTAATTAGCAATCTTATTTCTATCCAAAAGCCTAATTCACCTTTGCCATGCAACCTAACATATTTTCACATTCCATGCATTAGGATGGGGGCATCTTTGAGTGGAATATTCTATATTCACAGCAGACTCTCAAGATAAGATCTCACTGAGAAGAGAAGAAATCCTCACCAAGAAAACTGGTAAACAACCAGAAAATCAGTCTGAATATTTCAATTATGACAGTTATTGAAGATGTTTTGGTCAGTATAAAAAAAATGAATCTGCCCTCAATAAGCCTGAAGGGTGTGGTGGGAATAGACTTTACTCACAGAATTCCACAAAAGATGTACAATTTCAGTTGTGACACATGCTACAGCCTCTAAAAGGGAGCAGTGCCTCACTCAGCAAAGGTTTCTCTGAAGAAGTGTTGATTGAGCTTAGATGTGAAGAGGTATACTAGTTGAAAAGACAAATAAAAGGGAGATGGAGAATGATAACAGCTCTGGTCAAGGCAGACAGGATGGAACAGGAAGAAGGATGGGAGTGTTGCCCCTGGTGAGGAAAGTAGGAACAGACCTGTGGAAACCTGGCTCCAAATTCACTACCCTCACCTTTACTGTAAGCTCGGTGGAACATCACTGAATGGTATTTAACAGATGCCCAAAGTGGAATATGAGCATATCTGCTTTTTGAAAAGTTCACTCTTGTTGGTGTTTGGAAATGGACTGGGAAGGGTATTTCACAAGATAACGCTGGGTAGAGACAGAGTGATCAGTTGGGAGCTCATGGTGTGGTACTGTAGGGTAAATGGGAAAGTTGTCAGGTTTTTCCGCCCTTCTGCCATGGTGTGGACTATGGACACCTGTGGTCCTGCACGCATGCCTAAGTGGGCATGCGCAAGTGGGGCCACCTGGGCTTAGACATGGGCATATAAGGGCGGCATCAGGAGGATGCCAGCAGAGAGGCAGAGAGAAGAGGAAGGGAAATGGCAGCAGCAGTAGTGGCAGAGACACAAGAGGCTAGAGAGGCCAGGGAGAGTGAGATACGCCAGGGGCGAGGAGGCCTGCCAGCCTCCTGGTTCCCCAGCTTCCCTGTCTGCCATGTACCTGGTCGCCTTTGATATAATGAAGCAATAAAGGCCTGAAAAAGCCACCCAGGGCTCCAGGACTCCTCCTTCTTTGACCCGTCTGCTTGGATCATAGATAACCTGTTCTGTGCACTTGGTCGCACTACAGGTACTAATGAAAGAGCGCTTGGCTTAGACTTTGGAGGTGACCACTTAAGTAGAAAAAGAAAAAAGAGAGACAACACATCTGAGTCTCATGACTTGTGGATTTGGCTCGGTGGTTCCATGATTTGGGTCTTTCATTGTTACTTTATTTACAGATAGTTGACTCACCTGAGCCTGGATCTGCTCACCTTTCTAGTGTACCACCTGTGTCAACTTTCTGTTGCTTTAGAAGCTGTTCCTGGCCTTGAGCTCCTGTTGGGCTTCCTCCTTGCCTTTACAGTTGGTCTCTGCTTTACATATATATCTTCACATTTTAACTTTATACCAAATTCTTGGGACTCCTGTTACTATTTGTCCTTTCTACTGAATCACCCCAGGGGAAATTTGGCACTGTTTGGTGTTGACAGAAGATGATTTTAAGAAACTCATTGTAGTAGATCTTGTCTTATGTTTCTAGTTTATCTTCTACCACCGCATTTGAGCTTTTGAAGGCTGACTATCATTACTATTTCTGCTACACAGAGATGAGTCTTTGGAGGTGAGGTCCTATCAGTACCCATTGGCCTTGATTTTTAGTGTTCAGTATTAATGCTATTTTTTTTCTCTTCCTCTCCAAGAGCATGGACGATTTGGTTTTCCAGTTGCCATTTAACTGTAGTAGTATTTATTGCTCATTGTGTTGCTTGGTGATTGGATCTAACTATGCTGATTTCCAGCCTAAGTTTATCTGATTGTGGACTCTAAAATGTAAAAAATTGACCCTTTCAGAGTAACTGAACAAAGATGTCCAATTTGTCTTTTACTTGAACAAACTTTATAGATTCACAGTCTGACAACCAACTCAATTCCTAGAGAAATGAGTAGTGATTTCACTAATCACTTTAGAACTATTCCTTATTTTCAACAGTTCAGAAAAGCAGGTGATGATGTATCTATTTTACAAATGAGAAAATGGAGGTTCATAAAATTAAATATGTATTTTTTTAAAGATTATTTATGCATAGAAGAACTGGGATAGTAGGTCAGGGATGTGGGTGTGAGGAGTTTGAGAGGATTCACTAGAGACAGAGTAGGAAGCAGACAGGCCGATTAACTGAAATGCACTGCTGAGGGGAGCAGTGGACGAGAAAGGAGTCTGCTGCACCATGTGGATTGCTCCCTGGCCAAGATATAATTCAGACTATAGCAGTGATAGTGCTGAGACTTAACCCCTAGGCCACCAGGGAGGTCTAAATTAAATATGTTAAAGCAGCAAATTTACTTCAAGCTAAATAAATCACTTTCCCAAAATTATATAGCACCTAACTAATGAAGCTGACATCTAGGTATATCTATGCTGGTCAGCTTCCCCCCAGGTTATATTTATACTTTTGAATAAGATCAAATGACATTTGCAATCATATCCCACTTCTTAAAGTCTTTAGTTCCTTTGCTTAATCTTAGTATCCTTTGCTATCCTAAGATTAGCTGCACTGGAGCTTGAAGCTGAATGGGACTAGGCTAAAAGAGCTATGTCCATAGCATCTTTGATTCCCATGCTCTTAACACTGTAGCAGTACACCTGGCTGTGCCACCCAGAACTTGGAAGTGGCTGTTGGTGCTGCCATTTCACCAGGGAACTGCTTTTCTTAGCTTCCAAATAAATAGCTCCCTGCTTGCAGACCCACTCGCTCTGTGGGCGGTTCTAGTTAAGAAAGGCTGGCTATGGGGCTGCTGGGTGATCTTGGAGCAATACTCCTTCTCTGATCTCAGCAGTCTTTGCATTTTTGTCTAAATTGATTACTTCCCAGGTTGGTCTTCAGACCTGCTGAGTGAACATGTTTCTGATTACCTCCCCCCAGATTGATTAGTTGCACTTTTCTAAATGGAATCTAATTTTCTTCTTTTCTCCCTGTATTTGTAATCTCATTAGATCCATTTGTATTAATTCTTGGTCTCCTGGTGTGTGCAACAGCTTCCAAATTTGTAACATCTGCAAATTTTATTAACATGCTGTGTGCTCTGTCTTTCCCATCATTAATGCTAACCATCAATAATCCAGATGTTAGAGAAGACAAGAGCTTCTCACCGACCCCTGTGGCCTTTGCACTAGATGGCTCCATACTCTGAACACGGCCATTTGTCATCGCCTTTTATTTATGACCATTCTGACAAAATAACATGCATGTGATCTCACTTACACTAAATCAGTGGTCATTTAAAAATTTTTCAAAGGTGTATCTCACATTTTAAAGTCAAGAATGTAGTTTTTGACACACTTGTCTGTCTATTTTAGTAAAAGTTATAATTAAAAGTGCTCTGAGAGTCTTTAAGAAAATTCTGTGTTAAGAAAGCAGTTAGGTAGCATTTCTTCTAACTTTTTTTTAAATGCTATTGAAAGTCAATTTATAATTACCACTGATTTGGATCAAGTGTACTATTTTTTAATTGGAAAAGGAAATGAATATTTATTGAATATCAATGTGCAAAACAGGTTGGTCCTTAAATTCAAATGAATGATAGCTGACTGATGAAATTGCTAGTTGAATTCATTGGCAAGTTACATCTTTATTGTTTTTATATTCATTCTCTTTTAAAAACTCCCATTTGCAAAATATACTCAATGGCTTTAAAATATTCTGCTAAAATAATCATTCAGTTGGTATCATGATAACATTATTCATAGGTGAGACCTTTTCACCTCAATGAGCTCTATTTTTAAAGATCACTTCAATGATTTCTCTATTTGAGAAAGGTTTCTTCCTTTAAAAAAAATGCTCAGGCTGCTCAATAGCGCTTTCTCTCTCTTTTCCCATTTTTGTCTAAAAATGCTCATTTTCAGGCCTAATTCTACTTAATTCTGGAGCCTACAGAAACTCACTGATTGCATTCATATTCATAAAAAAGCGGTGCCATGTTCTGGGGGAGTTTTACTCACAATTCATTAAAAGTTTTCATAATATATTTGAAGAACCTTTAACAAATTTAAAATAGCAGGCAGTAATCAGAGCAAACTATTAATGCATTACTAATGGTTTGTATTTTATATGCAAATAGTTCCATTCTTCCAGCGCAACCTTACATATTTTAACTCACATTCACATGAGGCGATGAGGTAGACTATATGCAATAATGACTAATTCCTTTCTAACTGGGAGAGAAATTGAATAAAAAAGAACTCTGCTTATTTGTCCAAAGTGTTGTCCATGTGTCTTTGAAGGGAGAGTTAGAGACCCTTAGCTGCATGTTCTCATGAGTAAAGGCTCTCATTAAGATTTATTGTAAGGGCCTCCCTGGTGGCGCAGTGGGTTAAGCAATGCACTATGAAGCAAATCACAGCCACTGCAGCACGAGTTTGATCCCTGCTGCCTGCCAGGAGTGGGGGGACCCACATGGCACAGCAGACCTCTCCTGCTGTGCCCACTGCTCCCCTCAGCAATGTACTTCCGTTGATCTGCCTATTCTGCTCCCCGCTCTCTGTGATGAATCCTCTCACCCCCCACCCCCATACCTCTGGCCTGTACCCCAGTGCTTGTATGCATAAATAAAAAATCTTAAAAAAAAGATTTATTGTAATAGAGACTATTTTGACTCTTGCTGAGAGCTGAATAAATAATAAAGGTTTAAGGTAAAAATAGTATTAAGGTTTATGTAATTTGGAAATGCACAGAAAATAAATGTTAGAATTGTCTATCGAAAGAAACTAAGGTTGACTTTTTTACTTTTGGAAATAAACAATCCAGGCTGATGCATCTGTTCAAGTAATTAAATAAGGAGCTAAGTTCCTTTGAACTTCCTGCTCTGTCAGCTTTACAAAGGGGTTGGCCCTCAGAGTCACAAGACAGTTGTTCTCTCTCCAGTTGTCACATATGCATTCCAGACAGAAAGAGGGAAGAGCAAAATGGTGGAAGGAACAAAGCAGAGCTTTCAGGAGGGAAACAAAAGCTTTCCACAACTCCATCTAGTAGATTCCTGTTTACACTTCAGTCCATAAGGTGGGTATTTTTAACACCTGCATGTAATCAAATTTTAATTAATAAAGAAAGGTGAGTGGATTTGAGATGTCAACAGGAAGTCTGCTATGATCCTGTAGTGTAGCAGTCACGTGTCTCTTGTCCGACCTCTGTCCCCAAGACACAGCAACCATTAGAGCTGAACGCTCCAGCCATGCATCTGTCCTATGATACTCACCCTGTCCTCTGTGATGTCCTCAGTATGAGAATAAGTAGGTCATCTTTCCGAACTGACATTCTAAGAGACAAAGAGCCCATATACTTGGTGATGCAAGCCCTGTACTCCATAAACTTAGCATCAGCATTCTTTGCCAACTAAACGAAAATCTAGAGGAAGAACGTTGTAGTTACATGCACTAAAGGAAAGGCAGCTCAAGTTGTCTAGGAAAAGTATATTAAAACTATGAATTATGCCTCCCCCTTTATGCAGAAAGCCTCTATATATGGACAGGGCTCATTCCCAATCTCTCACAGGTCCAGGAAGCATTATTGTGTAGGGTTTAGGATCATGGGGGAATTGGGGTAAAATCCAACTCTATTCTGAGTCTTTGGAGAGTTAATTAACTTCTAGGGAACTTTATTTCATGATCACATAGTAATAAAGATAATAATTCTTACCTTAAATGGTTGTTTGGGAATTAATGGAAATATTGCATATAAAGAGTTGGAAACAAAGTCACTGTCCAATAAATGACAATAACTGGCAGCTCAACTGTAAGTGGCCAACATTTCCACAGATTTGGAGAAGAGACAGTCCATGACCCCTCATACTGTACTTCTAATGCAGTGGAGACTTAAGCTCTAAATGACACTATCATTACTTAGTAATGCCTAACTTAAGCTGAAGGCTGGCTGTGTGCCAGGAGTTTTGCATTCCCTTTCTCCAAGTCACAATAAATGCAAACAAAAAAGAAACAGACCTTTGAGTCTGTTTCATTTATACTTTAAGAAAGTTTAAGAACATGGAAATGCAGCAATTTGATGCTTAAATGCTCTTGAGAAGTTAGATTCTTTCAAGATGATCATACTGTAACAACCTTATCCAATCAGATATTTGAACTGAATGATAAGAGATTCCAAGGTCTCTTGAGTGCATAGTGAAAGATGATAGACTATTAAAAGAAAAGCTGTCCATGGCTGGATGATGTTCACCCACTTCTTATGGGTTAAATATGCGAGGCTATTGAATTAATAGCACAGTATTCACTGAAATCCAAAAAAGGAGGAGGAATACTATGTTATTAACTGCCTAAAATTCTCTTTTTAATGAAACAAGGTGTACATCACCTCACATAGAAATTATTCTCTTAAAGGAAATGAGAGCTCTTTGACCTTAGTGAGGAGTCAAGAAATGTGGTCTCATGTCCTACCAGTGCCCAGAACACTGCATAACATTCTGCTCACTTACTTGTCAGTCATCCCATGAGACTGCAAGACACTTAACAGGAGCAGGGTTTTGTCTGAATCCCTGACTTTTAGCACAAGTCCCCTATATGGTAGATGTTTAATGAATATTTAAGTGAGTAGGTTCATCAGCACAAAGTGGTGAAAAATAAAAGTATTTCAATGAAAACAAAGTGAACATTCTCAAAGGAAGGCTTCTTATTGAATTTCTGGCATGACACTAGTTGAGTTTCATCAAATTTTTATGAAATTTACCAAGTCCAGTGCATATCATTGCAGTGTGCTCCATAAAATCACTCACACCCAAAAGCCTTCACACTTTTTTTTTTCCATATCAATCCTGCCAACTAATCACTATCCATTGCAAATCATACTTTCCTCATGAAGCCTCTTCCTTGAACAATAACCTATGATGATTTTCTCTTGTTTTACATGAGTGTGTTTATTAACTCAGACTATATTTAGTACAGAAATACTTGAAATTGATTATTCTTATGTCCTGATTTTTGAAATAAGCCTCCTCTCATTCATTATCTCAGTAATTGTTTTTTTTTGTTCTTTGTTTTTATATTTATTTTTATCGAGGTGACATTCATTTACGGTGCCATAAGTGATATAGAGGCTTAGGATCACACCATTTAGGTGTATGTTACTACACCACACTCGCCACCAATGCTACCACAGTCCTCATCACAATCCACTGTGCTCTCTCCACAGTCTGCTGTCCCTACTCCTTCTCTCCCTCTGGTAGGCTTATCCCTACAGTCAGATTTCTAAGATTTGTTATTGAATGATTTTATGTGCCAGGTATTGTTCAAGGTGCCTGGAATACATCAATGAAAAGTCATCTAAGAAGATTTCAAATGCAAAATCAGGAATTCTAATATGCCTCTTTAATACACTATGCCTGAGTGCTCCAGTATGTTGGACTGAATCTCATCATTAATTGAGAGAACATATACCAAAGAACAGGCACAAAAACTCCCAAGAGAAATGTTCCCTCACACTCCCATTGCCCATTTCTAGGTCTATACTTGGCAACATTCTCTGAAAGTCAAAGCCTTGGGACTCATTCTCCATCTGAGAATTATTAACATGCATGCCTCAAATAATTGTGATTGGTTCCAGGTCTTTTAAGAGGGTGGAGTTTATCCTAATTGGACTTTGGAGGAAGAGAGCCAAACTTAATGATAACTATGCAGCTAATGCTGGGAATGAAAACCTAAATTATTGTTACTTCCCCTCCTTCTCTTTGTAACCAATATGCATAGCTGGCATTTATTTGTAGAGTAGTTTCAGGGGACTATGCAATTTACATTTTCATGCAACTTCTAGCAAAGCAGGAAATCTGGAATTGACATAGTTGAAAACACATGCTTCATCTCAGAAATCAAGTATATATACCAGATGCATCCCCTCGAAATTGGGGTTTCTTATGGCCAGTTTGACGTGTGTGTATGTATGTGTGTGCATGTACACTACTTTTGGGGAACTTTCCAACAAACTGACATATAACAAAAAATAGTGTACCCTGATGATTTAATTTCCTAACACTTAAGTTCTAAATTGCAACAGAAGATATAATAGAAAGTAAAACATTGAGGAAACCATTACAAACACAAGAATGGGACTATTTGAATATAAGCCCCTTGAGGGTAAATAATCAGACTTTTTGATGTTTGAACTTGGTTCTAAGAAGTAACCAGAGGTGTGAGAGAGTGCATTACAATTTGTAAACTCAAAGTACCAAATGTGGAGATAAGCTTCATTTGGAGTTTTAAATAAAAAGTTAAGCAGGAAATTGAAATATAATTATTTTAAGAAACTTTTGGGATGTAAAGTTAATAATTAGAAATAATTATTAAGAATATTCTCACTAACTTTTATTAAATATTACTAACTACCAAAAACTAATTAGTCTCATTTCATGAGACTAAAAAGTAACGCTTACTACTTATTGTTTATGGATATTTTAAAAGTTCAATCAGGTACTTTAAAAATTAATTTATTGTGCTTTAAATTTGGATAATTGGTTACCTCTAGAGCTTATCAGGTCTATTACAATTGTGTAATAAATGTGCTATTTAGTAAATCTGAGAAAATTCAATTTTATAAATTGAATCACAATTTAGAAGTTTTAGGGAAATTTGTTATATAAGGAAATCTCTCATGAGTATAATCACAGCTACCTTCACATTTATTGTAACTTAATCTAGATAGTGAGAAGTATTCATGGAAATAGGTGTCAGATGGTCATGCTAATGCAATTGCTCTTAATTTTGATTTTGAGTTCTTTTGTTGTCACTGGGTCAATACTAATTCAGTTTTTATATTTTAAAATAGGCAGACACTGGTTACAGTTACTGTTTAGGATACAACTTTCCTTAATTAATGTTACATGCTACAGGCCTCAAGTCTTATTCCTGGATTCTCTAAAGTAAAATCAGACAATTCTTTGTATATTTGAGGCAGGATTATATAAAAATCAATTATACAATTTTGGTTAATCTTCATTTATACTAACCTGATATAACTGAAAAGCAGAAATGAAAATAATTTCTAACAGGTTTGACATTCTGCACTAATTTTAACCATATCTTGTTTTTCCTTCACAGGGCAGACTAAAACCAAGCCTGTATGATTAATAATTCCATGTTGTGACTAAAGTTAATAATAGAAAACTTTAATATTATCCGCAGGAGAGTATTCATTTTTCATGATACCATATTTTATCATTTCTAAGTCATTAAAGACCATAAGTATCTGAATTTTGATACATTTTGCTTTATGAAATAGAGATCCAGTCTTAGCTTCAAATTTATGTGCATACAACTATAATCACAATATAAATCCTTACCCAAACTAAATGATGATTATTACTTACTAAAAAATGTTGAATATTTTTCTGTTTTTGCTTTTTTCTCCTGCTCTTTTTCCAGTTTTGAATTAGTTGAGAACAACTTTTGATTATTAACAAAATGTGATTGCATGAATTCCACTCTTAACATTTTTAAAGAGAGTGATGACTATGAATCAGAAAAAATGTATATTGTGTATGAACAGAATATCATATTGATTTCTTCACACTGTTAGTAAATAAGATACAGCTCTGTTGCTATTGAAACATCTGGTTAAAATGTGCACGGATTTTCTTTTTTTAGAAAAGCATGCATGTAATACAGTGATAGTAGTGTCAGAAAAATTATTCAAACTTTGGAAACAAGCAAATGAGATGACTGGGTATTCTTTCAGTGTAGTGCTTAGCTTGAGTTTCTATTGTCTGGGTGTATTTCAGTACTGTATGGGCAGAGATTGACTTGTAGTTTTTTTCTTCAGTAGAGATGCAAATGAGATTTGTCCAGTGAAACACAGTGTTTCTATTTTTGGCCCTATTGGACACTAACCACCTTTGTAATGAAGATAGTCATTTTATCAAAATATTTCTTTTTAAATAGCCTTTTATGCTAGTTTCTAAAAAAAAAAATTGCACTGTATTTAATGTCTTACTCTTCCCTTATTAATTACTAAATTAAATAAAATCTTTAAGGTGCTGATTTACTATTTGCCTACATGTCAAATTTTATTTTCTGAAAATTATACTTTAAAAACTAAGAAAATGAACAAGAACAGAGACAACAAGTTTCTGTGTGTTCTCCTTTATTGGAGGTGACTTTCCCCATTACCTAAGCTGCTATTATGTTTATTTTTATATGATTTTATTTTTTAAAGATTTATTTATGCATACAAGAGATGGGGTATAGGCCAGAGGTATGGGGAGTGAGAGGATTCACCAGAGACAGAGCAGGGAGCAGAACAGGCAGATGGACTGAAATACACTGCTGAGGGGAGCAGCCGGCACGGCAGGAGAGGTCTGCTGTGCCATGGTGGGTCCCCTCGCTGGCTGGTGATCGAACTCACGCTGCTGTGCTGTGTATGCCTCACAGTGTGGCGCTCAACCGGAGGCCCCGCTATTATGTTTATGACTATTATTTTTTCACTTTTTGGCTTGCTTTTGATTCAAGAAGAATTCACAGATCCAAAATCATTTTTATGACTTTATCTACAAACCGTTCTTTTTCTGTTAAGAATGAAGATCAGGGGCCTCCCTGGTGGTCAAAGGGTTGACTCTCAGCGCTACCACCACATGGCCTGGGTTCAATTCTTGTCCAGGGAGCTAACCCACATCTGGCACAACAGACCTCTCCTGCCTCTCCCACTGCTCCCCTCAGCAGTGCATTTCAGTCGATCTGCCTGTTCTGCTCCCGGCTCTGTCTCTGGTGAATCCCCTCACCCTCCACACCTCTGGCTTGAACCTCAGTTCTATGCAAAATTAAATAAATAAATATTTTGAAAATATTAAAAACACCAAAAATGATCAACCAAATAACCCAAACCACTGAGAATTAGCAAGGTCTTTGAAAAAGAAGAGTAGTAGTATTGATGGTGCATCACTCCTAAGTGAGTCGAACATCTGCTTTTGGGAAAATGACTGAATTCCTGAATTCTTATTTTATTAGGCTATTTAAAGAGCAGTTTTAAGGACACAGTAAAATTGAAAGACAGGTACAAAGATTTCCCCTATATTCCCTGCAGTCCTCAAGCTTGACCTCACATGTTGTTGACATCTCTGACCAAAGTGGAAATGTGTTACAATTGAAGAACCTACAGTGACTCACAATAATCACCCCAAATCCATGATTTACATTAGGGTCTCTTTGCAGACGTTCTCTATTCTATGACTTTAGACAAATGTATAATGACACGTATATTACTCTGGTACCATATAGAGTATTTTTACTGTTCTAATCTCCCAATCTTTGAAACCACTGATCTTTTTACTGTTTCTATAGTATTGACTTTTCCAGAAGATCATTTAGTTAAAAATCATACATTATGTAGTCTGCTCATATTGGTTTCTTTCTCTTAGTAATATGCATTGTTTTAATTTGCATCTCTGCTGATATAAGATGTGACATATGACTTCTTTTTCATTTTAAATATTCTTAACAACTCTAACCATAAAAGGAGTTGTATACTGAGTACTGATTTTAGTGAATCCAGAGCATTTATATGCAAAATGTATCATAAGCAGAGAGACATAGTTCAATCTCAGAGATCAAGAAGTCAAAGTAAGAAAGAAAGAAGACATTAAAGTGAAGCTGCTGGATTATCCATGGATAAACCTTTGCTATGCCACTATCCTTCATTTTAGCAGTTGCAATTATTTGATTACCTAAGATGCTTCCTGATCTAATGAGACAGTCATGTCTCATTCTGGAACACTCACAGATGGTCTGAGAAGGACTCGCTGCTACTCCTAACATGATATGGGTATTCTTTTCTCTGGAACTTAGGTCCTTCTTTTTCTTCCAATCTTCTCTGACTGCTTTATACCTTAAATCCCTCTGTTATGCTCTAGCTCCATAGCAGTAGGTATCTACTCTATACGCGGGTCCTCCAATGATTTGGTTCTTCTCTTTGCTTCTGTCTCTGTAGCTGGTGGTATATTATCTGAAGAGTTTCCGCTGTTTGACATCTGATACTGACTGTCTCCCTACACTCTTCTTCTGACTTGTAGATCTCCATTGGTTATTTGCATCAATCTAGCCTTCTGTATTCTTTGCCTGGTTGGTTTTCCCACTAAGTCTGAGATATCACTTGATAGCAAATGCCTTCTATATTTCCTTTTGTGCCCTGCCCTTAGAACTACTATCCATATGGACATGCCCTGTCCTAACAATTTACAACTCTCATTTCTTTTTGAGATTTATGTATTTATGCATACAAGAGCTGGGGTACAGGCCAGAGGCAAGGGAGATGAGAGGATTCACCAGAGGCAGAGCTGGGAGCAGAACAGGAAGATCGACTGAAATACACTGCTGAGGGGAGCAGCGGGCATGGCAGGAGAGGTCTGCTGTGCCATGGTGGGTCCCCTCGCTGGCTGGGGGTTGAACTCATGCTGTTGTGCAGCGGATGCTTCACAGTGTGGCACTCAACCAAGTGCGCCACCAAGGAGGCCCTCTCATTTTTTTAAAGAATGATCTCTCCTCCCTCATTTCTCAGTATCAGGTACTTCCCCAGGAAATAGGAAAAAGTAAAGTTTTTTGTTTTTTTCTTTTCCTAATTGCACCTTCCATAGGTGGATACTTGGTAGAAAGATACCCCTATGAAATCACAGTTTGTGATTCAGAGAAATCCAAATAATTTAATTGGAGCTCTTAGTGCATTTATATTTAGAATATGCAATGTTTATTTTTAATTCTGGTTCAGTCATATTTTACTTGAAAAAACTTTATCAGAGATTCGTTAGATGCACTGCTCTCCCAAAGCCCTTTTGAGAATGTATCAGATAAACAAGAAAGTTGGGGGCACTTCATGTAGTTCATTGCTTTAACAAACTATGCATATTAAGCATGTCCATTAAATCCATGCATATTAAAACATGGAAATAAGGAGACTCTTTCATTTTATTGAATAAACAACTAGAAGTATTGTCACATTCATTGTTTACTATGCTAGACTAAAAAGCAGGCCTTCTTTTAGGTCCCTTACAAAAACCAAGTCACATAACCTTCACAACAAATCCGAGAAAATGGTACTATTATTACCTTTGTTTTATATATGATAAAACTGAAGCAGAGAGTAATTAATGTGCTTAAAATCACACTGGTATAAAAAATGTTCTTTTTATTTTCTTCCCTAACTTCATGAGAAATGAGAATCAGCAACATTTCTGTTCAGTACTTTGGGAATATTTACCTCTGGAGTAACATGTTAGCTCCTTGCTGTATAATTGTGAACACAGTGAAAACATGAAACGTTCTTATTTTGTTAATTTTTCAGCTCATGGCTTTCTGAGACTGCAAATACTATCTTATCTACTGAATAGCAGGAAAGTGGCATAATGCATGATTCAGTTTGTCTGAAAACAGATGATAGAAAACCAATCACTTACGTCTCTGTCTGCATCTCTCTCAGTGGTGCAGACCTGCACCCCCTCCCCATATTGTTCACCTTTTATTCCCATTTCCTGACTGTGTCCTCTCCACCCCCCTCTGAAAGACCATCCCTGGTGTCCAGAAGGCCTTTTGAATTATCTTCAACTGGATAGATTTATTTCTAAGGTCCATTAATACTTTGAGTATTGGCTAATATGTTTGTCTGATCTTGCATTTGAATGCATTTCCCTAATATCGAATTCCCAAATTGTTTTAAATTCTCCATTAGGATCATTTGGGGTATTTAAAAATGTATGAAGGTTTGATGCCTCGTGATGTGAGTCTGTCAGTCACTGTGGATGGCTGCAGGCAGAGGCCATGGTGGTGAGGAAGTAGAGCACTGTAGACTCTTCAGTGGCCTGAGTGATATCTTAACATGTCTTTAATTTAATGCATTTATCAGCTAATTTAGTTTGCTATCCAGACTGTATTGTTTTCCTTCAGTGCCGAGAATTGCTGGGATAACACGAAGAAGCAGGATACGAAAAACCCACATCTAAGCATAACCCCACCATCTTCTGAAATGCACACTAGAAATGAGTTGAAACCTTGTCAGAAGTTACTAGAAAAAAACTTAAAGATAAATTATTTAGACAACATTTTAAAAAGCCTCTTTTTCTTCAAAATAAATCCAGAATATAGTCAGCTTTCAGAAAACACCCAGAACAACGCAGTAAGAGAGGTAGGAGTGATTCAGAAGAGTTTGAGGCCTATTCTGAAACTCAAATGATGAGCCATGCTGGGCTGCCAGCTACTTCACTCTTATTTTGGATTATAACCATGGAGAACCAGACTGGACCAATCCAACAAACTGTAATATTTGTAAAATTTTCTTTAAAGGGAAAAGGAAAAAAAAATTTTAGGTCTTTCTTTCCACTGCAGTATGAGACCAAAATCTTTCAAAGCCATTTACTACTTCCAAAATAAAGCAATCCCTGTGGTTGCAATTCGGTGCTCATGCTTGCTGAGATAAGTTTATGGATGCGGGGCATTTGGATTATACTGAAGTTTGAGGTATTTGTTTGGAGAAAAATGGTTTCAATTCATGGCCTGAGTCAAAGACTTCAACCTGTATGGACCAAGTAAATATTGTTTGTAACCCTGCTATAATCACACATATTTCAGTATGTCTAAGTTAAATGTATCCCATACCAAAATATATCAGTTATCATTTAGTATTTGTATTCCAAGTTGGTGGCAGATTTATTAACTCAGCATGACTTCAGTAGTAACTACCTTTATGGCACCATTTCTGTGAGTTAACATTATTTTGAAGTCTAGAAATCACTCTGTTATTGCACATTTCTCTTGTGAGCACAGTGATTTGGAATTACTTTTAAATCAGATGGTAAGTTGAAATAATTAAACCAAAGGATTAAAATTATGTGCATGCAAAATGAATTTTTTTTGCATTATTAATTTTTACCCTCAAGAAGCAATTCCTGAGGTTGTCTTTTCCTGATGGGAAAAGTGAGGATAGCTTGGCTGAGCGCTCAGAGGAATGTAGGGACATTGGGCAGGAGAGGACCTCATAGCTCCTGACCCTATCCTGATACTGACCAGCAAAGGACACCCCCTCCCTGTTTTTCTCATTTTGAAGAGACACTTCAGTGGGCACAATACAGCTCTCAACCATGGGTTCAGGGTATTATACTCCACAGCAGGACTCCTTTTCATCCTGCAGGGAAATAGGCTTCCATTATAACCCTCAACTCTCTGCAAGAACACAGTTAAGGGCTGAATTAAGCTATTGCCCACAATTGCAAAAAATTGGATACAACGTCTTTCCGTTCCTTTTGAAGATATAATGACAATACATAAGGCTTACTTGAAGTGGAACAAATGTACTCAGCAGGCTGATGGGAGCATAAATCTGTCTGTGACAACTGTCATAGAGTCACACAGGCTACTGCTTGTTAATCAAGAGTTTAAGTCTTAGGCTGAATAACCAAATTCTGTTGATTTTTGTTTTTTGAAGATCAAATCATATTTTAGTTTTCTCCCACCAATTTGACACTGCTCATCTCTTGTTTCTTTTTTATCTGTCCTCATGTTTGCTCATCTTTAATGTAAATGTACCTTATGGATTGTTGAACTTTCTAGAGACTCCTGCTGTGCTGATTAATTGCTAATGAATGCTAATGAAGGAGTGAGGTGAATCTACACTGTGATGTATTTAAGGGATGATTGATTAGATTTAGCACTGGGTGTCAGGAGAGTGCTTACCACAAGAACAACAAGTCCATAAATATGCACGGAGTAGTCTGCAGTCTCCCTGTGTGGCTCTGGCCTTTCAAATCAAGTTCCTGGGTTCACTGAATCAGAGAAAGGACTAACCTTTTAGCTCTTGTAACTGAAATAAATTTTCTTGTTAAAAATATGGTAATTTTGCTAATGGGTTTTAATGAAAAATTGATAATCACTGGATATTTAATTGGTAAAAAAGACACTTGACAGATTTTTTTTTTAAAGTTAAAAGACTTTTTTAAAAGGTACCATTAATTTCTAGTAAAACTATGTTTGGAACCCATGTTGTTAAAGAACAAATTAAATGACTTTGCAAACAGGATAGTGGATTACTATGTTTAATAAATAATATAGATATTGGTTCCTTTAGGAAGGGTGTTGAATTCCTAGTCACATTTTATGATCCTGTGAATTTGATGTTAAAGGTGAATTTATTATTCATAAATCTGATGATGGGCAATGTGATTTAAGTTGTAACTATAGACTTCAGCGTACAGATGACCAGATAGACTTCAGGAACAAGTAGCATTGAAGACATGGTCTCCATGTAGCTTGGAGATGTAGAGCAGAAAATTTGCTCTTGTGGCAGTTGTGGGCCAAAGACTAAGCAAGCAGGAAGTGCTGAGATGTGCACACCTGACTCATCTCCAAATTCTCTAGTCAAATAAGTCCTATCTCCCACCCAAGAAAGATGAGAGGAGATACCAAAAGAAACGAGAATGAAATCCCATCTCCAAGGCAGGAAATATTAATTAAAAGGCTGTTTAGGGGAAAAGCATTGCAACCAGTTAAGGGGAAAAAAAAGAGAGATTTAATCTAATCAAATCAACGAAAACCTATTAAAATGAAAAGGGAAACATTTGTGTCAAGAGAACATCCTATCATTAGGACTGGAACATGGACCATCATTATCGAGAAGTATGGTCTCAGGCCTGTGTCAGAGTTCAGAAATATATAAATGAAAAAAATATTCCTTGAGATGTGTATGAGGGTAATGGCATATTTTTTTTTTTTTTGCTTAGTTGTTCAATCGTGTTTAAAAAAACATAAAATATACATTTTAGCTACTTTAGAGCATCATTTCATTTGTTTATAAGGATTATGTAACTGAACAATTGAATAAAACTGGGCTAGATTCTATGTAACTCCACAATTCAGCACAGCCATACTTAAGAGAAAAGTAAATAAGTACAACTTTGTTCCTCTATTTCTGGGTTAACTATCTTTTCTTACTGGATGAAATGCATTAATATATGATGTCAGTCTGTTTCTGTCCCCATGATGCAGTAATTTTGCCAATATTCTTCCTGTGCAACTTGTTGAACTTCTTTCTTTGCTTTAAATTCCTTCCCAGACATTAAAAAAGACTGTCTACTAAACTCAATGATACTGAAGTTGAAAATAGTGAAAATCACTGACAACAATTTGCCTTCCTTCTACTTCAAATGGCTTTAAGTATCTTTTTTGTCTTGACCTTAGAATCTTTATTTGTGTCCTACCTCTAGAATTGGATTTATTCATGAGTATTGATGGCATATAAGAGAAGAATTAAACTTTGCTGTACGTTAGGTTCTTGTCATGTCTGACAATCTAGATTCAATTATCAGTGTAAGCCCATGCTTTATACTTAATAACATCAGAAGTATATACATCTGCCAAGTAAAATATTAAATAATTGCATAGGGAGAGAGAACAATTAACAAGTGTAGGCAAGAGAGAGCTTTTCTCAGGTGAAAGCTGAAACAGTTGGTAGGGTGAAGAGACTCTCAATGATAAAGTCATTTAGAAAGTTCTAGCAAGAACAGAAAGATGATAATTTATATCCCAGAATGTGACAAGGTGGAATTCAAGGAAGCATTTTTAGAGAAAATTTAATATAGTTAGAAAAGGGGAAAGAAAAAAAGCTACTGTTATTACTTTGCATTCTTTGACAGGCACCTGCCACATACTTAATCCTTATCATAGTTTATTTTACAAATGCAGAATGAGAATTTAATGATATTCAATAACTTGGTGATGGTTTACAAAACTAGTATTATAAGGAAGAACATCGATATTTAAAACCCTGTTTTAGCAGTAATATAATGAGCCTTCTCCTCAAGGACTTATAATTGATAGGAAAAATGTCTAGGATACAAATTAAAAGAAGCAGTAGCAAAGATAACAGAAGGGTTGTATATTTCTAGTAAAAGTTTATGCACATTCACCCCATCTCCAAATAAGTACTTTGTAGTTACTGGAAAGGATCAGGAATTTTGCTAATCCTCTCTGCTAGTTCCATCAATAAACAAGTTATCTCAAGAAATTAAAAAGGAATTCAGCACATTTGTTTTTTTTTTTTTAACTTTTCCCAGCATTTTTTTTTGTCTTGTTAAAAATATCACCAAATGTGGTTACTTTCTATGCAAACTAGAACTAGAATAACTCCTGAAAGATTCCATTTGCACTAAGTTTTTAGGACCAACTTGAGGATGTTCTTTTAAATGATTATTTGATCACATTTTTATTGTGGTAAAATGCATATAACAAAATTTAACATTTAACTATTTTTGAGTATATAGTTTTATTTAATTGTGCAATAATCATCACCATCCATTTCTGGAACATTTTCATCTACTCAAACATAAACTCTGTATCTATTATATAACTAACTCTCCATGCACTCCTCCAAGACCCATGGCTTCGTATACATCATTCTGCCTTTTGTCTTTACAAATTTGACTATTGTAGGTGCCTCCCATGAATGTTATATAATAGTTGGGTTTTTGTTGTATTCATTTCACCTAGTACTATGTTTTCAATGTCCAATCATGTTGTAGTCTGTTAGAATTTCATTCTTCTTAAAGGCTAAATAATACTCCATGATATACATAAACCACTTATGGTTTGTCTCTTCATCTGTTGGTGGACATTTGAATTGTTTCTACCTTTTGATTACTGTGAATAATGCTTCCATGAACATGGGGGCACGAGTTTGATCCCTTTTAAAAAGACTTTTGTTCCATGGAATTCTTACCTTTCTAACTTAGACATTTCTCACTTTAGCTTCCTTTTGATTTTTCTTCCTAGGCAATCAATGCATAAATATTTCCCTTGAGGTCCATCTTTATCTTCTTCTGGTCTTCCCATCCTTTCTACCTTTGTAATCCCACATACCACCAAAAGCCCTGCTATTTTCCACTGGCTTGAAAAGCACATAGAAACAGAACTTGGAACTTTGTTAGCAGTGAACTTGGTTAATAAGTGTATTTCCCCATTATCCCACATATCACATTCTAGGGTGTTATTGTCCCAGACTTCTCATTAGCACCTCATTATTATGCTCCTCCATATATTGTATTTGTTTTTAAGTTTCTCTGAAAAACCCTGCTAACAAAATGTCATTATGTGAATTCCCAAGAATTTCTATTGCCGTGGCATTGGAAATGTGTCCAAGATCTCTTAGAAAATGAATAGTTCAGCAATTAGGGGCCTAAATTGCCAGGTGGAACAAATAAACTCTAGTCAAGGAAAAATGACCAATGAATCCACATTAAATTTATTTTCTTCCTTAGCCTCTTATTAATCCCTAATTGCCAGCAGACAGGTAGGAGGATAAATTCCACAACTATTGTCCTGGCAGAATGCAATTTGAATGCCCAATTAATTATTGGTCTGTCATGATGTTTAATTTAGATAAAGTGGCTCTTTAGTAAACTGTTGCTTTCTCGACACACAGTCAAAAATTACCTGTCCAAAAAAAAAAATATACAATTCTGTTGGCCTAAGTTCTAGTGCTACTATTGACCCCTCACTACTCTTTCATGCATCCAAAAAATTTTATAGAGCTAAAGATATATCTGAAAGTGTCTGAATGGTTTTAATAATGACACCCTCAGAGACTAGATAGGAGGATATGAATAGCGTCCAGACTCACGGCGTTTTCCAGTTGATCATCTACTATTTTCCCTCCTTTCCACTTGTAACATAACCTAGAAAAAATAGTACTGGGTCCTATCCTGATTGATTCATCTAGAGATGACAATGGTAGATTAAACAAGGCCATCCAAAAATTCTGGTCATCTGTATTTTCTGAGAAGTTGTTGCAACACTCTTCTATTAATACTGTCAAGGGCCTACATTAGATCAGCAAGAGCCACATACCGCAGATGGCACTTTTCGCATGCCTTTTCCTGGAGCTTGTGAAGAGTAAAGATCAAGTTCACGGTAACACTTCCTCCTCTGCAGCCATGTGGGCTCTTTGGTGGAAGTTCGTTTTAGCACATGAGGAAGCAGCCAGTTGAGACTCTTGCCAGAGCATTATCAAGAGTAGATTGACAGGAGATCTCCTAAGCAAATTTCACACTCCAATCTGCCACCTTTGTCTCGTGTGGAGGCATTATAATTGCAGCTTTGAAGTCATTTGGCAGGATTTATCCCCCAAGAGACACAAATTATTGCTAAAGACCTTGATATTAAAAATAAATATACTATATAGGTGGTAATCTGGCCTAATCCTCTGATTTCAGGTAGCTCAATGCCTACTATATAGAAGACTCCTTTTCTGTATCTTCTTAAGATTATTCTTTTCTATACCCCCTGGCAATTTGGTAACCTATTGAATCAATTATGCTCCTTGAAAAAAAATCATCCTTTATGCCACTTAAATTGTTTGACTATAGTGTATAGATCTATAGTTCAGATCATCTGCTGCAGTAGAAAACCTGAAATGCTTTTTGGTTAATTTTCCTAAAATAATTGTGAAATGCATGAGTCTAATTATTTTTAACTTTATTTTGTCACGTCTATCAATTTATAAATTATTAACTACTATTTATAATAAAATTAATGATAATTCTACTGTGACAATAAGAAGTTATATTTACCAAGTGTTGATTCTATTAAGTTTTATGGTAATCACTTTACATGTGTGTTTTCATATTCAAGTCAAAACCTCAGGATGCTCCTGAAGATCAGAGGGTTAAAAACCCACCCATGGACATAAGCACTCAGTGGCCAGGTAGGATTTGGACATAAGTGGTTTGAATTGAACCCTCTTAACCACTGTGATTTACTGCTGATTGATAGCATAATATTCCCCATAAACCAAACATCATATGATGATTGCAATAATCTATGACTCTTTTCTTTATTTAAAGTGAGCCATGTACTTGGGGATTTTTCAGTCTTGATCTATTATTCATGTTTTTCCTTACAGTGTACTTTTAAATCCTGCATTTTTTAACAGTATTTTTATTTATTTATTATTATTATTTTAATAATTTAGTTATATATATATTTTACATCTTTCTTTTGGTACAATGCATACTTTCTACTTTCAAGAGAAACCAAACATTTTTCATTTTACCATTTTATATTCCTAATGACTTCCAAACATAGAATGTATAGAATTTCTTTTTATAGAATATAGTCTTAAAAGAATAAATTCAAAAATTATAACTACTAATTTAATTTTATTCCATTCAAAATTTGTGTGAACTTGAATTAGTGTACTATTTCCACGAATAGAACAAAATTTTTAGGGAAACTTAAGTCCTTTATTCAGGTAACTAGAGAGAAACGAAATAAAAATTCTTATTATATATATTAGAAGATATATTTTCTTTCAATTTGAACATTGACCTCAAACATTTATAGACACTTATATCAGTATAATCATGCATATTTTTCTGTGTATACTCATACTTTATAAACAAGAACATAGGCGGGGTGTCCTTGATGGCACAAGGTGTTAAGCACTGTACTAAGAAGCATCCGGGACCACCGCAACGCAAGCTCCATCCCAGGCCAGAGAAGAGACCCACATAGCGCAGAGACCTCGCTTGCCTGGCCCGCTTCTCCTCTCAGCAGTGTATTTCAGTCAGTCTGCCTATTCTATTCCACACTCTGTTTCTGGTGAATTCTCTCACCCACCCTCCATACCTCTGGCCTGTACCCCAGTTCTTGTATAAATGAATGAATGAATGAATGAATAAATAAATAAATACACACATACATACATACATACATAAAACACCAGTGTGTTTGTGGTAGGAAGCTTTGAATCCTTAGATAATTACAGCAGTCATTCTTTTTAGGCAGATGAGCAAACTCATGGTGGTTTTGACACAGGTTCTCACCTTACCTACCAAGTATTTATAAAAAAAAAAAAAATATCATCCAGTCCTTTATTAAACTATATATTAGAATTAAGACTTCATCTCCACACTTCTCAAGCAATCTTTCTGAAAAATAGAAACCTTATAAAAGCTGAAGTGGAAAGATAGAATACTAGGAATATCAGACAATATATAATTCTTTTTAATAAAATATTATATCAGGCTTTTCCTACATTTTGGATGTTAAACATTAGCCACTTGAACATTTCTCCTTCTCTTTTGAAATTTATTTTTAGTAATTTTTATTTAAATATAATTAACATTCAATCAAATGCACTCATTAAAATATATTGTTCAATGAGAGTTGACAAATGCACACACAGTGTAACTGCTAGAACCATGTGTGGAAACATCACTCAACAATGAGTCTGCATACTTTTTCAAGTTAGTCCCCTCTCTACAGTCTTGAACCTTAAAATTCTGATCTTCTTTCTGCCATAAATTAAATTTCATTTCATAGAATTTCACATAAATGGAAAAAAACAGAATATACTTTTTATATATGACTTCTGCTGAGCACATTTTTATTTTTCATTCTTCAGTAGCTCATATTTTTGGATAGCTGTGTGGTGGTACATTTTACAAATACACCATAGCTGACTTATTCATCTTTTGGTGGACATGTAAGTTATTTCCAGTTTTTGGTCAATGCAAATGAAGCAACTACAACCATTCTAATGCAGATTAGGTTAGAAATATATACTTTACAGCCTAGAGAGGGAAGAGGGAAACCTCAAATCCTTTGTTTTACTGTATGTTTTAAATGATTTTGGATGAAGACCTAGGAGTGCACTTCTTGGTTATATCTAATTGTATGTTTAATTTCTTAAGATGTTGCCAAATTGTTTTTCAAAAGATGTTTTAATATTTAATATTTTATATTGTCATCTGCAGTGCATGAGCATTCCAGTTCCTCTATACACTCTAAAAAGTTTTGTTCCATCGGCCTTTTAATTTAGTGCAATGGATGGGTAGAGTAGAGGTATCTTAAGTTTTAATTTACTATTCCATTAGGACTATTCATTTGAATATCTCTTTTATCTTTTGGTCATTCATATATCTTTCTTTTTTTTTTCTTTTGTGAAACATCTGACCAAACACTTGCCCATTTTATTGTATTTCACTTTACTATAGAATTGCAAGAGTTTCTTTTTATCTTTTTAAATTTTTGGCCATTATATAGACTAGCATTTCAAGTTATTTGTTTATACAAAAATATAATGGGGTTTTTTGGTGATTGCATTTCATTTTTGTGTGGGAAAATTGAAACCTTAGCAAATTTGAGTCATATATTCCATGAACAGAATTTATCTCTCCATTTAAGTTATATCTGTAATTTTTCTCTAAAATTTTTGTAGTTTTTCCACAGTGAGATACCATCTTATACTAGTTAAGAATGTCACATATTAAAAAAAACTAGCAGCTACAAATGGTTAGGATGTTGTAAAAAAGAAACTTTCCTACACTGCTGGTGAGAATGCAAACTGGTCCATTCTCTATGGAAAGTTGTATGGAAGTTACTCAGTCTATTAAAAATGGAGATACCATATGACCCAGCAATCCCACTCCTAAGGATTTACCCAAAGGACACAAAAATATTAATTCAAAAGAATACATGCATCCCTATGCTTATCACAGCACTATTTGTAATAGGTGAGAGCTGGAATAAACCCAAATGCCCAGACATTGATGACTGGATCAAGAAAATGTGGTATATATACACAATGGAATATTAGTCAGCAATCAAAAAAAGATAAACTAATGTCATTTGCAGAAACATGGATGGAGCTTGAAGAGATTTTGCTCAGTGAAATAAGTCGTAAGGAAAAAGAAACACTGGATGGTCTCATTTACAGTAGGAATATAGGGGGTCAAGGAAAAATAACATCAACAATGACAACAAAACAAAACAAAAATAAACAGACAACTACAAATCAGAGACATTCTGCAGGGAAGAGGGAGGGATTGATTGAGATCAAGGCAGGGATGGGAAGAGCACAAGAGATTATGGTGATGGTGAAAAAGTGAATTGGTGGTGGAAATTCTATAGGGACTACACCTAGAAAAGAAAGCAAACATTATAATAAAAAAATAAAATAAAAATAAATATTAAAAAGACCTTAAAGAGCAAAATAAAATAAAAATGTAGTTTTACTTACACATATTATATTTCCCATAAAATACTACACTTTTAACACTATTGTAAAATGCATTTTTGAAAGTTTCAATGCCCAATTGTTACTTTTCATTAATTAATTAATTAATTTTCTTACATCATTTGTTCATTTTTGTACAACAGTTGGTTTCTCCCCTCAGGTGTAGTTCCTGTAATTTCCCCACCACCACAGCACCTATGAAACAACACCAAAGTCCCTTGTGCTCTTCCCTCCACTGGCTTGACCCCATCTTCCCCCATGCTGTATGCTTCTGATCCTTGCTCAGCTTGCAAGTTTTGTTCTATTTTTTTATTTGACATTTTTCATGGTTTTTCTATATTCCAGATATAAGTGAAACCATCTGATATTTACCTTTTTTCCTTCTGACTTATTTTTCCTTACCACATTCCCTTCCAGCTCCATCCATGTGGCTAGAATGACATGTGTTTATCTTTTCTGATCACTCAGTAGTATTCCATTGTGAGTATATACCACAGATTTTTGATCCATTTATCTGTTTTGGGGCATTTAGTTTGTTTCCATATCTTGGCTATTGTAAATAATGATGCAACAAACATAGGAGTGCGGGATTCCTTTTGAATTAGTGTTTTCTACAAAATGTAAGTTTCTACTACAACCTTATGATCAGATCTCAGTCTAAATTTTCCACAAGTATAACTGTTAATAGCTATGCATGTAATCACAAACACCCACATATGCAAATTCATGTGATCTTCTTAGTTAAGTGTGTGCTTGTCTCTCTCCAGGCCCTCAGACAAACACCTTGAAAGGATGATAGGTATCAAGGCTGATCAACTAGTCTACTGTTTAATTAGGTTAGGGAGCTTTCTGTGTGTGTGTGTGTGTGTGTGTGTATACACAGTCTAGTGAGTGTCTAGTCCTTTACCCTGAAGATTCATTCAACAAGAGTAGCATTTATAAAGTCTGACCAACCTTTTATCTTTTAAAAATAATATTCATTTCATCAATGAAAATTATGTCATACTCCCTGTGCTAATTTATCCTCTGCTGCAGATTTAGGTAAATGTAGTTCACTACCTCTGGGTTTCTGCATAGTACACTACTAACTGCACCTCTACATGCATTACAGTTAAATCAAACACATAAATGTTTCACACATTGATGTATTTTAAACTAAGTAATGTACTGATAGGATAACTTGTTTTCTACCACTTGTAGCTTTTGAGAACAGAGATATATGTATTAAAAATAGTACTAGACTTTTAATTAGGAAAAAAAGTTGTCATAGACTTTGTAAACACATTTCTGGAATGCCAAATCCATTTCCAGGGTCAACTATTAGTTTGTCCCATCATCAGTGGAACTTCTTTAAATAATTAAATGACACTACTTATTTCTATACATGGAAAGTCCCAGCCTTTGAATGGATCCATTAGCTCTTTATACTCTTTGTCTTCTGTCTTAGGTCCACTGAGGAACAGATTCTAAAATGGGAGTAGGTGTGAAAAAGAATAGGTAAGTTGATCAGGGGAGGAGAACATAGGGAATATGTATATTGTGATGAAGAATTGATACCTGCTATGGGAGAACTAGCTGGCATGAGTACTGGAGAAGGAAGTATCTTGGAACGCAGCCCAATTTCAAGAAGGAATTAATGAGGAGAATAAGAGTTCTCAAGCCGATGTCACCCATTAGAAGAGTCTCTCACCTCAGTGGAAGCTTAGCTTTTGCCATACTCAGTGTTTGGCAGGAAACAGCCTCTGGGAAGCAGGCAATGGTTGGCAGGCAGTGGGGAATTCAGAGTGCAGCAGCTGAACCATCACGAAATCATCTCTGTAATAGGTCTGAGTGGTATATTTTTCGATTACCCCTCTTCTCAGAATGTTTAGGAATTACGTTGTTTTCCTAAAACTAAAAGCATTGCTTGAATCAAGAACTTTTTATGGGGTCTCTCTGGTGGTGCAGCACATTGAGCTCTGCACTGTGAAGCAGTCACAGGGGAACACATGGCACAGCAGACCTCTCCTGCCTCACCCACTGCTCCCCTCAGCAGTGTGTTTCCATCCATCTGCCTGTTCTGCTCCCCACTCTGTCTCTGGTGAATCCTCTCACTCCCCACACCTCTGGCCTGTACTCCACCTCTTGATGCATACATAAATAAATCTTTAGAAAAAAAGAACTTTTTATGAGGAAACACACACCCTGTCTTTTAGTTGCTGTATTTTGTTGGTTATACATATCATCTGAGTAAAAATGTCATGTGATGATTTAGACATTTGGAAGGAACTAAAAGAATGCTAATTATAAGAGTCTTGCTTCTTATGGACCTTTCAAGGCATGAGGGTTTTGTAGTAAAGTGGAATGAGCACTAAATGGGTTGACCCTGCCATTTATTCCTTTGGTTCTCAATGTTCTCACAGGGAAAACATTTTTTTTCCTTTCACTTGTACAATTTTGTGACTTTCTTCTAAGCAAGAAGAAACTTTATATTACAAAAAGCATTCATATTTTTGAAAATGAGATACAATAATCAGATGCATTTTTATGCTTCATATATATATCTGCATGAGTTTAATAAAAAGTTGTTCAGAGTCTTCTGCTACTTTAAATGTAAATATGTATAATCTTTTTAAAACTAATTTGGCACATGCATCCAGAACACCTAAAAACTGGTCTTTGGCACACTTAAGAGCCTCATGGATAGTCTAAGAAAGATTCATGTGTAAGAATGTTTTAACACAGCACTGTTTAGTGCAAAATTCAAAGCAATTTAAATGGCTACCTTTAGTGGAATTGTTTTTTAAATATCTTGGTACATCTATTATATCTTCACTATATATCAAAATGACTTTGAAGAAAACAATGGTATGTACTGATATTATAAGAAAAAAGAAAGATTAAAACTATATTATTCAAAAATTGTTTATAAAAATATATGTAGACAGAGAACTTCATATACTTGTTCTTCATGCATTCTTGCTCAATTTTTATTGCTTACTTATTTTCAGTAAGATGCTATTGGAATGAGCAATAGATATAATGAATAAATGCATGTTAAAGATGAAATAAGTTGTTGAGAAAAGGGGTTAAAATAAAGAGAGGAGGAGATTTGGGAAAGAGAAGGTATTTAATTTCTACCTTAAAAGACAACCAAACACCAGAAATAATGAAGTAAATATTATGAAGCATTCATGTACTATAAGTCTTACATTGTTTTTGCTAGGTTCAGTAACTGGAAAATTTATGCTGGCAATCTTTTGAGAGCTGTATGACAAAATCAAATTTATTTAAGTTCTTCATGTTTTTTTACTTCAGTCTCACAATGCTGGTCATCCCCTTTCTGATCAACCCAATCACCAGTGTTTTTAATGGAGATCATTTCATTTACAGAGCAAGGACCAGTCCCTGGATCCTTGGACTATTATTTTTAAACCTTTAATTCCCTCTTCTGCATTAATCTGTCAGCATTCACTCTTCCTAACCTATAATAGCCTGGGCAATTTATAATGGAAAAAATGTTTGGGAGATGTCATATTCACAAACAATAACTTATTTTAAAAGACATAATGTTTCAATTCACTTTGTTAGAAATATTTAATATCACATCCTCTGCCATCAAATAACCTGATTGTGCAAACAATTATATTCTTTAAATATTAAAAAGTCATTGTTTTGTTATGATAAGTGGTAGAGGTTTAGAGAATGAAGCCCAGGAGTTTTGGGTCTGTGACATGAGGCTCCATTGTGGCTGCGGTCACAAATGAGGGTCTGGTTTTGGAAATAAATGATGATAATTTTTCTGACTTTCAGTTTTATTTTTTTATGTTATACTCTGGGGGTAACACCATGGAACTATTACTACCAGTGATTTCCTTCTGCTATACAAGGATCCAGGAGTAATCCAGATCATCAAAATTTTGACTGCTAGTCTACTCCCCTTGTTATGTTCCACACTGTGACCAGAACATATTTTCTAGGTCATATAACAACCAAATGCTAAGTGTTTCCTCCTCAAAAAGTGGAAAACTTTCTCTAGCTTAGCTCTGTCTCAGCTTCTAAGAATGTAAAACTAAAATTTCCAGAGTTTTTCTGTGTCAGCTATGATTCTAATGACAGACTAAAGTCAATGCTGAGTTATCCATTTATGAAGATGAATAATTATTTCCTAAGCATGTGTTCAGAAATCTAAGATTTTAATTTAAGTATTAGTCATTGATCTAAGGTGAAAGGAAAAACAAACAAATTAACGCATAGTAAGTAATAATCATTGAAAAGACCTCTGCTGTGAATTTTATTTATGCTGTCTTATTTATATCCCCTAACACTCCAATGAGTTGATTAATAATTTATTGAGTTTTAACAATAAGAAAGTGGCTCGGATATCTTACTTAACCTATTTATAGCCATATATATAATTAGTAGCAAAAATGAGATTTGAATCCAAAAATGAGGCTTAAAACTATGGGCTGCAAACCCATACCACTTTCAATGGAGGTATGCCCACTTTTTTTTGTTAATGGCTTTAAATCAAAAATATAAAGTTTAAAGTTTCTATTTTATGGAGTCACTCATGTCATAATTGCAATTGTTTTCTCTTTTTGATTGGAAAATAATTATAAATCTAAAAGGTGTAAAGAGTAAGGAGTACAGGTATCTCAGTCTTGTACCAGCTACTTAATTATATTTTTATGATGATGTCAACTTACTCAACTTTACTGAACCTCAGTTCCTCATCTGTACAATAAGAATATTACCAAAATGTCTCTCACTCAGCTGCTTATATTGAAATGGTAATATGAGTAGTTTGTAAACTCTTATGCACCACTATGGAAATATTTATTTCCTTACTGTTTAGCTTATGACAGGTGTATTAGTACCCTATGGCTGTTAAAACAATATATCAAACAATTGGGTGATTTAAAGCAAAATAAATTTATTGTCTCACTTTTATGGAGATTAAAAGTTCGAAATCAAGGTGGCCACAGGGCCACACCGTCTGACATTTCTAGAATAGAATCTCTCTTTGACTTCGCTCTTCTATTCTGGTATTTATTATCAATCCTTGACATTCCTTAGTTTGTAGATCTATCACACTAGTCATGTGTGTCCAAAGATCATTCTTTTCTCTGTCTTTGTCTATCACTTTGTCTAAGTTCCCTCCACCCCCCATTAAAGATTAGGATCCATCATAATGACCTCATTGTAACTTGATTGACTCTGCAAAAATGCTGCTTTCAACAATATGGTCATATTCTGCATTACTGGCAGTTTACACCTCCTTTTGGAGGGACACAATTTAATCCATAATAATAAATTAGTGTTAAAAGATGACAGGAACATCAGTCTGAGCCATCAAATGATGAGAGGCTTGAGGTCTCTATAGATCCCAAAATTCTTCCAGATACATGACAAAGTTACTCAGATAATATGATTTTACCTTTGGAGTCCTAACAAAGATCTCCTTGGCAAATGAGGCAGATTATTCCATTTGGAATATGGATTGAGGTAATTTATTATTATAATTTATGTCAATGGTTCTCAAACTGTACTTCTCAAACAAGCATAGTATCACAATCAACCAGGAACATATTAGAAATGCATATTCTTAACTCTCACTCCAGATCCTTGGAATCAGAAACTATGGAAGTAAGGTTCAGAAATTCAAGTTTAACAAGTTTTCCAGGTGATTTTGATGAATCACAGAATTAAGAGCTTCTTAATCAATGGTGCATAACTGATGCAACTCTAGAGATATATGAAACATACGCTTGTCCTTGTATGTGCCCCAGAGTTTCAGAATTAAAGGATATGACATAGGACATGTGAGTTGGCATATAAACCTCCACATATGATAAACGTTTCTGATTTAGAATCCCCAAAATCTGAAGAATTGTCAGAGTGAGGACTGACTCAATAATTTTGAATGGATTAGACTGAAAACCAAAGCAGTCCTTCCTTGCTTTGCTTGGTGCTGTCCTTGGTTCTGATTTACTTCGGTGAGCCGCATCTTGCTTTAGAGACTCCTGTTTGTGGATTCTGTTAAGTTCTGCACCCTAACATTGAAACGTTGGATTTACCATAACAGATTTGCCTTCCAAGAACTTTTACTTTGAACATTTGGTTGACTCATTCTGACTAGGTTAGGACTACATGGCATTAACCACAGAACAAAACTAGACATTGTTATGTGTACTAGCAAAACATTAAGGTGAATATACTACTAAACATCATAATTGTATAAATAAGCTCAGTACAAACAAATAGTGGGGTGCATAAGAATTACCTGTGAGTGTGTAACAACAGTTAGACACCTTGGTCACCACCTTGGGGTTGGGACTGATGGAAATGTGTTTTCAAAAGACTGATGGATAATTTTGATTTGCTCTACTAGTTAAGAAACACTGCCTTAATAATTACTGACTGGTGAGTATGAATCATGCTCTCATAGAATTTTGTTTATTCACTGGAAGAGTCCTTTTTCTAGGCCTATAAGAGATAAACTTGGTTGGGAGTTGTTTTTGTTTTATTTTATTTTATTTTAAAAGAAATATATGCAGGGCTGTTTTTTTTTTTTTTCCTTTCCTGGTGTTTGTTTTGATGAGCAGTTTGACAGATAAATATATTTGGTCTGTGCTATTGGTTTGTTAGAGATAAGAAGAACTGAAAACAGCTGAAAGATATCTACTAATTCCAAGCAGGACAATTATCTCATGCAGCTCTCAGCTTCCTTTAGATCTCAGGCAAGGATCCACCTGTCATGTTATTTTTGGAAGAAAAATTTCAAGTGTTCATAAAATTAAACACTATACCATAATACATTAAATCACTCAGCTTTGTCATTAATAAGCATAACAAACATCAGTACATTGTAAATCCAGGGCTTAAACTCATATCCCAAAGCTCCTTTTTGTTAGGTGCAGAGTGATGGAAACTGGGATGTGTCCTTGACTGCCATGGAGATAGGAAATGGCTTGAACCTTTTACAATTTATTCATTGGAGACCCTGTTAAATTGATTAAATAGTTGCAGACATAGTAGGAAGCTAAACTTCTTTAAAAATATCTCCGATTATCACTACACAACCTCAGCAGACCGATTTGCAGTTTTACGAAGAGCTACAGCTGCAGCTACATTGAATTTAATAAGGTGTCTCTTTCCAGGAACATCAGCCCCAGTAACTTGTGCTAATTGAAAGCAGAAGAGAGGAAGTGCTATTAACAATGTGGTGCTGAATGTCTGAGAAGTACGGCTGAGAAGGAGCTATGTACAATGTCCAGATTCTGAAATTCCATTACTTCTCAGTTGCAGGAATACAAGAATATAGTATCAGGCCTGCTTTTGAAAATCCATCTAAAAATAATGTCCTTATATTCCAAACACAATGAGCTCTAAACCATGGTATTGCCTAAAGGCATCTGAAGGTGTGGAGAAATTGAATCTTGTCAGTTGTTATAAATTCTTTCAGACCGTTAAAGCAGATGTCTTTTCCTTAGCACCTTTCACCTCCTCCACTTAAGCCTGCATTTTAAACTTATGTGTAGTTTAAACTACTAGCTCTGTTTGCTGGTTGGCAGTTCTAGACATTCACTACACAAAGGGTGTCAAACTGGTCTTAAAAAAGCTTGTTATTTGGTGCAACACTCCTGGATGGAATCAGTATGTAATAAATATATGAAGACTAGGTACAAAATTGGTATTTTGGCATAATCATATCAAATTATTTTTTTTTATGTGTCTTTTCTATATAGGCCATGGTTTCAGAATGGTTGGATAAGGAAGCATATCTTTATCTTTCACAGGAGTCTTGTAAATCTGTCCTATATTATTGGGCTAAAAATCTGTAATTCAATAGCTAAAGTAATCTAAGTAATATATTTTTATCCTTTTTCTTCCATGAGGGTAAAAGGGAAAGAAATAAAAGGAAATAGTGAAATGCATTCCTTTTCCCTCTCTCTTACCTGAGTCTGGTAAGGTGCTCAAAACATTTCTATTTGAAATCCATTTCTTTTAATCCAAGCCAGCTGTTTTCTCTGAAGAGAAGCCTGGAAAAGAAATATTGTTTGGATAATCCTTTCCCAAGCCCATACATTCTTGGGGTTAGAACTGACTAAACCCATGAATGATTTACACTCCTGTTTATACCAAGAGCTTTATAGTTTCCCATTAGTCCCCTCCCCAGACCCCAAAGGGTTTCCGAAGCAGCAGCACACTCACTAAGAACACAGCTAGTTTAATCCCATTTGGAATAATGGCCATTTTTTTAGAACAGGAAAGTTTTTGTTAGAATCTCAATTTTAGATAAAATTGGGGAGAAAAGCACACAGTAGAGCTTGCTAAGTATTGCTTATTTTTCTATTACATTTAAATGCTCTAATTGCTTCTCTCAGAGTGAATCAAATCCCATAATTATAAATAATTAATGTTTCTCTGGAGCAATACTAAATTGAGCCATCATTTGGGGATACAAACATGCAGTAGCACCTAATAAAGCATATGCCTTGCTACTATTACTAAATCAAAGCCAAAGTGAAATCTTGAGGATTGAGGCCTCAGGAAGATATATAATATAAATGGATGGATATGAAAGAAGGAAGGGTAGATGCGGAGGTTTTCTTGTATGAATGCCTATGTGAAACATACCATTGTAAATTCCTCTAATCACATAGTAAAATAAATACATGACTGTCAATTTTTTCTTTATTTAAATAAGAGGCATATTCCATATAAGTTTTGTAACTCATGGTAATTTTGCATGTAGAAAATTGCAATATACTTCATATTCAACTTAGATAATTTTCCCAGTGGCAAGCTATATAAAATTAATCTAACAGTACACTTTCTTGCCTGACAGAGGCCTTTTCTCAATATCTATGTCTAATGTGCACTTTTCATTTAAAGTACTGATTCATGTAAGGAAAGAACAGGATAACTATGACAATAACTTCTAGATCTTGAAAAATATGTATGTACTGAAGAGCAAATTACTAGCATGTTTTCTGGTTAAATCAAACATTGGACAGCGAGAGTTATAAAAAGGGTAATAAACTTTTTATAACAAGCAATAAATACAAATCTCTGTTAGGACTGATTGAAGAAGATAGTTCTTCATCATCTGTATTTGGCTTATTTCTGGCTTCCTTGTCTCCTTCCTGCAATTACACACAGGGAATCCTTGTTCTGTATACACTGGTTGAGAGAAATTTTGTTTGAGGCTTACTGCTGGGTAAGAAGTCACTAGTGTCAGCTCTGTATTGTATGAGGGGTTGGAGGGAGATTCTCAAGTCTGTGGGTAGTTGTTAGACCTCCCGCTTATTTAATAAATTGCAGTGAGTATGTAAGTACATATGAAAGATGTAGTACTGCTCTTCAACAGCTTAACATTTTATTCAGTCATCCATACCACCTTTATCTATCCATCCATCCACCCATCCATCTATATCTCTATTCCCAGAGTGTGTTAGGGATACTAAGTGCTAGGAAAATGCTATAAAAAAGTGATAAGGTTTGAGAAAAATAGGTCATTTGCAACAACACGGATGGACCTAGAGGGTATTATGCTAAGTGAAATAAGTTAGAAAAAGGAAAATATCTTATCATTTTATTCATATGTAGAAGATAATAAAACAAAAGAAATGAATAAACAAAACAGAAACAAACTCTTAAAGGTTGCATATTTTTTTAATATATTGGTATTCTTAGTTTCAAATAGTGCCTCGCCCAAGGACAGCAGAATTTCTTGCCCAATTTTGTTGCTAATACAGGAAACATATGTCTTGGTTAGTAATTATTTGACTAAAGATAAACCCACTGAAACAATATTGAACAAAAACTTAAAGAATATTGTAAAGATACAAGGGATCATGTAGAATCCATGGGAAGCAATTTGAATAAGTATCTACATACACACATACATAATACATGTATGTGTGTATGAAGATAGATCCTTATTTCTAGATAGCTGTATTTATAGTCTATCTACCTATGTTACTAGCTATGAATTTGTATCCCCATATATAGAAAGCAGTCAGCAACTAAGCTTTTTCTTTTTTTTTTTCTTTTTTCTTTTTTTCTCTATGGGTATCCCATGACCTCTTATTTCTATCTAGATGTCTGCTTTCACTTTTTTTCCCTATTTAGACTGACTTCTCTCATTGTCATATACTCAGAACACAAAAGGCAACCCCATCCTTTTACTTGTTATAGCTTCAGCACTTCTGATTCTATAAGTAGTGTTTCCATATTCCAGTTTCAAGGTCATTGTCAAGAGAATCTATTTAACTTAGTTTAGCCACTGACTCTCTTGAAGCAGTGTAATCCATGAATCCTATTACCATGGAAGAACCCCCAAAGGAAAGAAATCTTAAGAATTCTTTTTTTGGACTTATTTTCTTTACATACAGTAATTTTTATGTAAATATTTTTCCTCTTTGGGTTTATACACAGTCATATGTTCCAAATACAAGAGAATAATGAAGTTTTTTAAATAAATTAAGTCCTTTGAGTAAAAAAAAAAATACATGTATTTTCATATTTTCCTTGCTGAATTCAAGTGTTTTGTTTTTATCTACCACCTTATCATTTATCCCATTAGTATCTTTAACAATGAATTATGACTTAATACATTCAATTTATTCTTATCTAAAGAATTTTCTTTTAAACTATTTTCATTACCTTTAATTAATTAAGCCTTAGTTAAAATTTTTTGATCCAATAATTTTAAGCACTCAGATAATATTTGGTTCCTTGAAACCAGTCAAGCAGTCCAGGAGGAATCTGAAGAAATAATCATTCCATTGCATAGTGATTATGTTCATATATTATCTGATATGTAGCCTTTCATTACATTACTGGGTTTAGTAATTTTCTCTTTCCCTTGTCTTTTCCAACCCTAACTCAGTCTCCATACAGTTGTCAGATTTGCTTTAAAACAAATACCTGCTCATGATATTCTTTCTCTCAGTCTCAAAAGAAACAGCTATTTGGCTTATTGTTTCTTATTTAAAGCCTGACAACCTTTTAGCCCAGTGCAAGGCCTTTAAAGATTACTCCCACACCACCTTCTAACCTCTCCTAATGTTCTTATTCCTGAGTCTTTAAACAGCACTGCTGTTATTGCCAAAAGAGTTCATATTCTTTTATATTCTGCCTGAAATAAACGTCTTTCTAACCTAACCCATCTGGTGAACACCTTCACCAACAACTTCCACCCCTTTCCCCCAACTCACTAACCTGTCAGAGCCTAGCTAGGATGTCAATCTCCAGAATGTTTTTACTGATTTCCTCAGGCAAAGCTATTCACTCCCATTTAAAATGATGGTAATTGTGTATCATAATGAGTTGGTTAGATTTCTGAAACCCCCCACCAAACTGTGATATACCTTGAGGGCAGTGACCTGGTTGGAATCATTTCATCTCCAGCATCTAGCACAGGTGTGCATGTGTTCACTAAATGTTAACCCAAATGTATTCTAAGTGGATCAATGAATACAAATAAGTGACTAAATGAGTATTTATTACAAATCACTTAGTGTGCTTTGTCAGGTTGCCTGGATTTGGGGAGTGTTACAAAGGAATTATTATTTTATTCTTACTGTTATTTCTAAAATACAAACCGTACCATGTTGATATTTTCTCAGTAAAATGATTAGGGTAAGTTTTTCAATTTGTTTGTTAGTTTACCATTTATTTTGTTTGTTGTATTGTTTTTTTCACCATTATTGAAAGAAATCTGAGTTCCTTTAGTCCAACTATATTTCATAACAAAGTACTATATTAATGGAATAGCCTTATTTTCTACTTTCTTATCATTTCTATACTTAAGAATTCAGAAAGTTTTCCTTTTTAATATTTGCATGATTTTAAAAATTAAGAGTTCTCAGGCTTACTTTAATATTTAATTAAAGGTAGGTTTCTTGGTTATTCATATGATAAAGAGTATAATTCACCACTTTCTCAAAATCCTTAACGTAATTGTGCCTCTGGAAATTTGTCCTATGTTTCTTCATTTAGTCCATTCTCAAACAATTTTGGCTGATATATGCTGATGGTCTTGGCATTACATTAAGTCAGTGATATAGTCAGGTGGGTAGTTTTGAAGTGTGCCTAGGTCATCATGATGGCCCAGAGATTTCATTAATTCACTCATTTCAGTAAATTGCTTCAGATAATGTTATTTCAAAATAACAGAAATCTCTCTGATTAGAGTCAAGGAAATCTTGAAACATATATTTCATTAGTTTCCAATTCCTTTTTTATTCTGCTTCTAGTTTTCATGATCTGTTAATCTTGACTAGTACAGCTTTAAAATATTCAAGGAATTGTTCATGTAGTTTCTTTCCGTGCCAAAATTTTAATGACAAAAATGATGCACCACACCCCATTCTGAAGAGTGAAAGCAAATGTCGCTGTTATAAGAGGTTAATCATGACATCAAGCACTTATCAAGTTAGTTAGGGAAACAGAACAACACCAGCAACCATGATAAGGGAGGGTAAAACAATGTCCCATGAAACCATCCTAAAATAACGAAGTTCTTTTAGTTCTGAGAAATATAGTTGACTTCATGGTAAGGTAGCAGACAAGAACCACATTTATTAAACACCTACTATATGGGGTGAACTCTATATAAACCAATGTTTTCACCTTTCACAATAATCTTGTAAGGTAATAATTATTCAGAGAGGTTAAATAATTTACTCTAGACAATATAGAAAACAGAACTGGATTTGAATTCACATCCATTGGATTTATATGCCCCAAAGCTCCAGAAAACAAACCTCAAAGAAGGGATAGGACTTCACTGGCAGAATTAGTAGGGGAGAAGAGATGCTGACATGTTCACATGTGTTCCTAATTATCTGGTGGCTTCACTCTCCCTTGACTTCCTTGGTTGCTGAATGGCATAGAAACTAAGCATGAGGTTTAGAGCTGCATCACTTTCAACGTTGGTTTCACTACAGATCAATATTTGAATTCAAGGCAAATTACTTCTGTGTCACGAGATTCAAGTTCCACATGGGAAAATAGTACTAGAGTTGTGATGAAGGATTAAATGAGATGCTAGTGCAGTGATTGAAAAATTGTATTTGCTCAACAAGAGATCATTATTAGTAGCATATTTATTAATCTCTAGGCACAAGCTTGACTATTTTAAGGGTAGTGATCAGAATTACATGGCCATGAAAATATGGTGGAAACTTCAATTCCTCTGACCTATTTTTCATCAATGACTGATATATTCTGAGCACACACAAATCAACAAAATCTAGCATTGCATATTTATAAATCACTTGTGAGAAAAATCGCCTAAATGCTTCTTTTTTTACTGTGAATATATGAAATGGAAAATAAAGGGAGGGATGTCTAGAAAACCTGTTTAATCACATCGTCACTTGAGTTTTCAGGCTACATGTCAGCTCATCACAAGTTTACATGAAATAATATATATGGTTTTGTTTCCTCCTCCAACTGTATTGAAGGATAATAGGCAATATCAAGATAATTAACACATACATCACTTCATATAGTTGACTCATTTGTGTGTATGTGTGTGTGTGTGTGTGTGGTGAGAATGCGTAAGATTTATGTTTGCAATGTTCAAATAATATCAACTATAGTCACTGTACTGTACTTTAGATCCTCAGAACTTAAAATTAAAAGTTTGTAACATTTAACCTAAATCTTACCATTTTTCCTTCTCCCAAGTCCATGGCAACCACCATTCTATTCTGTTTCTATAACTTTTCTGTTTAAATTAACATGTATGTGATGTCATGTATTATTTTTCTTTGTCTATCTGACTTTCTCTTAGCATAATACCCTCCAGTTTCATTCACGTTATTATAAATGGCAGGATTTCCTTCTCTTCAAGACTGAATAATAGCCCCTTGTGCATCCATATAGACACATACACATTGAATGATATTTAGGTTGTTTCCATATCTGGCTATCATGAATCATTCTGCAATGAACATACATAATGCTTTTGAAGAATTTTAAACACATAGACTATCAGTCATAAAGAAGAAAAAATGGAGAAAATCTATACTTGAGTGTATATACTTGGGTAAATACAGGGGTCTGTATTTACATGCAAAGATATACATAATTCAAAAATTGAATTTGGCAAAACAGTTTCCCACAGAGGATTGAAGGGAATCAGTTACACATATAGATATACATAAATATATACAGGATTTTTTTTTGTGAGTTTCCCATTAAAGTCAATTTAGTTTTCAATGTAGTTGTTAATTTATTTTATTGCAGAAATTGCAATTTTTCCTTCTTTAGTTTCCTGTAGAACTTTCACAAGAAGAATATAGCTGAAGATCATAGTTTCATATATACATATTATGAGGTTATGCATATTTTTAGAGAATCTATATATGATACATGTATATATGTGCATATGCTCTTTATACACACACGCACACATATATAGGTTCTCTACGAATATGTATAACCTCATATCATAAGTTACAACCCTCATAATATCCTGAGTTTATGCTTGTAATCTGAAAAGCTCAATCTACTTTCAAATATTTTGCTATGTATATGTGTACATATATACATATTCAAAATATTATCAGAATGACTCTTTGAACTTTGAAGGTTTCTAATCAAGATTGTGAAACAACTAACTGAGGCTGTCCTTCCAGGCATTTTGCCTTAATTACCTGCTCCCTGTATAAATCACAGCTCCCTGCCTGTCATTTTTCAAGGCCCTGCTGTGAATCTAAACCAGGTGACTATGTGGATATGTTGGAAAGCACATGACAGAACACACCTGAGCTTCCATTTTGCTCAGGGCAGTGATTATTAATGTGAGAAATCCAGAGTGATGTGAAATGGCCAGAGTTTCAGCAGAATTTATTGCTTACAGCTTTGGGGTCCCCTGGCCTTTACCAGCTGTTCCACACCTGGACATGGAGAACAGAAACATCCCTCTTCAATTTATCTTTCCTGGACTTGTTGCTTATGGGACTCAGATGCCAGGTGACAGGGCTGGGAAGCAGCGGTGAGAGTCTCCACCTGCACAGCCCTGATTCCCCAAGGAGCCCTTGTTCTGACTCTGGTACAGACACCAGCTTTCAACAATGTGCAGACTTTAAATCTGTGTGTAGGGGGCAGAGTGTGTGTGTGTGTGGGGATGGGGTGGGGGGGAGAGTGTATGTAGGTGGGGGTTGGGGGAAACAAATTTATATTACAATTATTTATTTATTTGTATATGATCTTTAGTTTAATCTGGGACAAACTGATTAAGTGAGCAGGAAACTGGATCCCCTTAAGGGTTCAAGGACTCTCTTCTGTGGGATATGAGAGCAGCAAGCCATTTATTCTGAAGTGCTTTTGTTGGATTTTGGGAACCCCAGAGGAATTTCCTATACCCTGAAATGCTTCATGAAGGTAGAAATGACTGTATTCCCCAAATTGTTATTCTGACCGGAATGCATTAGGCCCTCAGTGAAGGTTATTCATTGAATGAATGAATGAATGTGCACTGTATCAGCTGAGTTCTAAGAGGCCCTATATTTTGGCAGTTAAGTGTATACACTTTAGAGAGAAAGACCCAGCTCCTAATCATTGTTTTGTCACTTTCTAGCTATGTATGTGATGTAAAAGCATCTCCCTTAAACTCTCTAAATTTCACTTTCTTCATCTGTAAACTATGGATAATAGTAGTAATTACCCCACAGAGCTGTTTGGAGGATTAGATGAGACAATGTCTATATATTGCCAGGTAGATTTCCTCTCCCTCTATACCTGATCCCTGATACTTGCCTAGATTAAAGCAAATCAAAGTAGTGAGTGAGACCCCTTTTTCATAATAGGATACAGAGCTAAGTTAGTTAGGCTAATCTTGGCAGTGTTAACAGTCTGGTTTTCTTTTTATAATAAACTGGTGACCAGCCTATACTGAGAACACTTCTCTTCTACTCTCAGGGTCTGAAGCTCCATCAGAAAGGTAAATTCACAGAAATAGAAAAAAATATTGTAGTGCTTACAGTTTCAAGATAATCCTTTTTTATTTTTTTTTTTTTTTATTTTTTAAGATTTATTTATTTATGCATACAAGCACTGGGCTACAGGCCAGAGGTGTAGGGGGGTGAGAGGATTAACCACAGACAGAGCGGGGAGCAGAACAGGCAGATTCACTGGAACACACTGCTGAGGGGAGCAGCAGGCACAGCAGGAGAGGTCTGCTGCGCCATGTGCATCCTCCTCCCTGGCCAGCAGCAGGGATCGAACTCCTGCTGCAGTGGGGCTGTTTGCTTCATAGTGTGTTGCTTAACCCACTGCACCACCAGGGAGGCCTGATAATCCTTTTTAAAAAAGCCCTTCAAGCAAAAGCTATGTGGTTAATATTCTTTTTTCCTTGGATATAAGACTGTGACCTAGATTTTAAAAAGTGTGTTATAACTTAAAATCAAAGAACAATTAGGAAATTTCTCTGTAATGCAGCTATAATACAATGTCAGAAATAAAGCTCTAACTTTTAACATTGTAATTACAAGCAACTGCAAGACTTGCCCTGATGCATGCCCGACTGATCTTGTCAAAATGTGGACTTTGCCCAGGTAGCTCTACAAAGGGAAGAGCCTGTGGCAGCTGAGCTCCCAGACACATTTGCAAGTCTCTGTTATTGATATTACAGTGGTTAGTACTTGCTAGAAGAATTTGATTCCTTCCCTCCCTGGAGGAGATAGACACAGTGTTTCTCAGATACATATGAATTGAGATAATGTCCAGGCATCTCCTAATGCCAATGATGCCTGAGAATCTTCTTTGTCCCTTGGGATGTGACTCTCTTGCCTGTCCTTCCTGTTGAGTTTAGTTCAGGCTACCTTTAGCTTTAGTATACTTTCTCTCTAAGAAATGATCCATATTGGCTAAAATACAGTCAGTTCTCAATTTCACTGTTGGAACTAGGAATTAACATTCAACCAGAGTATTAGAATCACTGACAACTTGGACATGATGCTAAGATTGATATCCATTGGCATGTAGAGGGAGAAAGAGAAAAAAGCAGCCCAATATGCCCTGAATGAGAAGAGATGGTCCAAGCCGAGGGTCCTGGTTAGATGAAGAGAATCTAAAAGGAAACCATTCTGAAATTTTTATTTCTGTGGACCTGATAGGAATGTGACATTCAAACCATTTGCAAAACTGATGCTTTGTATAATCTTTCTTTCTTCTTTCTCTTTTTTGTCTCCTTTCCTTCCTCCTCCCCTCCATTTAATACATGCACAAACACACCCAAAACATAACCATACACACAAAAGTATATACATTCAACAGTGACTGTTTCAATGAGAGATGAATCCACTTGGGTGCTACAATTGACATTGGATAAGCAAGGCGATGCCTGATATGGTGAAGTTCACTAAGGAACAACTTTTCTGGACATCTTAGCCAGCTGGAAAGCTCTTTGTCCTTATAATTGATTTTAAGCACCATTGCCTCTTACTGGCAACACAATGACTCCCTGCCAAAGCCAGTGAAAAGAAAGCCAGACATCTAATCAGCAGTATGCAGGGCCCTGCTTCTTTCCTTAGCTGTGAATACGTGGCCTGTAGAGGGGTCATGTCAGAGACAGGAGAAGTGACCTGGAATCTTCTCGATGTACACAGTTGTCCATAAATTTTTTAAAAAAAGATTTATTTACTAATGCACACAAGAATTGGGGTACAAACTAGAGGTGTGTGTGTGTAGGGGTTGCTGAGAAGACTCACCAGAGACAGACTGGTGAACAGAACGGGTAGATAGACTGTTAGATACATTGGTAGATACATTGCTGAGGGCTGAGGGCAGCAGCGGGTGAGGCAAGAAAGGTCTGCTGTGCCAGATGGGTCAGCTCCCTGGCCGGGAACCGAACTCGTGCTGCAGTGGCTATGGATATCTTCATAGTGCTGCAACTTAGCTTAGTGACTTGTACCACCAGGGAAGGCCCCCTAATCTCTTGAAATGATGACTCATATAGTGTCAGTAGTCACTGGAATGGCATTTAAATACATTTATGCTGTATTCCATGGAAAGATGGAGACTTGTCTAAAATTTAGCTTATTTTGTAGATAAGCATGAAGTTTTCTATCTCAACTCCACTACTGAAATAAATATTTAAAACTCAGTATGCTTTTATATTTTTAGCATTACCATGTCTGCATTTTAATTCAACTTCTTGGTGAAACAATGATTTTACCTGAAGCAAGATGGAAATCTGTGAGAAAATAGAGAAGTCCTGGGTGCCTCAAATCCCATAGGAAAAGTAGTGTGTTCTCGCCTCAGTCAGTAAGTAGGTTTAGCTTTATCATCCTTTTCTTGTCTTTCCTTTAGATAAACTTGAGACTAGAGACAGATAACTAATTAATCAACCACATCTGAAAACATTTTCTGATTCAAATTAAAACAAGGGTAAAATTATTCCTATATTTTATGAATTCACTGAATTAGTAATGAAATAGGCTTAATTTAGACTTATGCAAACTACTTTTCCACTAAATGTGTGTTTCAGCACTCTGCAAGCTTTTGATTATTAAAAGCCTGGTTTAAGAAAAGCTCCATCTTCAGGGAGGAGGAGATTTGGCCTCTGGATTGAGAACTGGACATTGAGTATGTCAAAGCCCAATTGATCAAAAAGATAAACTAGTTGGCAACATGCATGCAAACAAATGTTCCCATCTTAAAAATACTTTTGAGGTTGACATTTTCCACTTGCCCAAGGTAAAAATAAAATGTGGTACTGCTAAAAGCACTCCTTTCTGCTTCTAGACTAGGTGTCTACCTTCTGTGAGGTCCACATTGTTGGACTTTACAAGATGAGCTTGAACCCTGAGGAAAAGAGAGGCACACCCATTTGTACCCTGTCCCCCTCACTGGGGGTCTGGCCCATCTGGGACATCCCAGTCCCTCCTCATGTACCTACCCTTAGTCAGGGCTGCACCTCATGGCATGTAGCTATCCCTTCCCCAGAGCTGGCAGCCAAACACTGAGGCAGAGTTTCAATATTTATACAGCAATTTCCTGCCCCTGGTACAGTTCCTAAGCACTGCTCTGCAACCACCTTTTATTTTATGAAGTTGAATTTCTTCAGTGTCCTTTGTGGCATGTTGAATATGGCTCTCTGAAAGCAAAGACATTCTCTTGTTTTGTCCCATGTCACAGGATCCTCTGGGTCCATGAACCTCTGCACTGTTTCACATTATCCTCCTGGCAGCAGCAGGGGTCTCCTCTGACACCAATTTCTCTTATTTTACATCATTCAAAATAAAGTCCCATCAAATGCTACAACTAAGGGAGTTACATCTACCTTCTCTTGTTCTTGAAGACATTTCTGATATCTTATAAGTTTTCTTGTACAACAATCCTGCTCTACTTTTGTCTCAGGTTGTGCAAACTAAGCAGGTTGCTTGAATAATATCCAAAATAGATTTCCTCTCACCTCTAGCATTCTTTCCCATCAGATCCTCCCTACTAAGGTCTAATGTTTTTATAGTGTTTTTTTTTTCAATATTTCCTATATATGTTTTCTATTACTTAGCTCAAATGCTTCTTGAGAATTCTTATAGATTCTAAACAAGTCTTTCCCTGTAATAGCTAAAATAAGAAGACAGTCCACCATAAAGGATTCCCTTATTGTCTTCACTAAATTATACGAGTTTGGTCAACACATTTCTAAAATAACTCAAAGAACATGAAAACTATAAAATATTCACCCATAATACATTTTAAAATATGCCATGATAATTTGTGAGAGAATGTGTGGTAATAAAGTTCTCCATTCTTATATATGTCAGTCTATTCTAATATCATTACCTTCTTGATACTTCATACCTCCTTTGCAATGCTCTAAGATATTGATCGTTTAGATAGGACAACCTTCCTAATTGTATGTCAACATTGAGTCTAAGCTTCAAAGAGTCAATCCAGCAGTGTATTAGGATCATGTCTAGGAATTCTTGGCAAGACAGCAGGACATTGGATTCCAGCTAATGGGTGAGTGCTCACATGTCAATAAAATACTTCCCACATAACTTTACATTACCCCCACAATCCAAACGTTTTCAGACATGCTGGCATATGTATTCCTTAGGCTCCTATTCATATTGATAGGGTCTGCAGTTTCTTCACTATGTAAGCTATTTAACTCTTGAAACCAAGACTAATTTTTTCCCTTAATGGGAATTCTAGTTATTACCTGGATGTAATGATGGTGACTGGGGGTAGACTTTGAAAAATTAGGCATCTTCATGTGAGACATCTGCATCTGATGAGGTATTTACAGGACCTCTTCAAGCAAAGGAGAGAAAACAATTTCTTTGACTTAGATAAATCTAAGGTTTTAAAATTTTAAGGCTCATGGATGTAGCCATCCTCATCTTAAGCCTGAGGGTCCCACTCTTCTCCTATCTAGGCTTTGACTTAGGACATCTGTTGGGATGTGCACTTGATCTTCTTTATGGGTCACAATTATATTCTTGGTTGGAGTCTCAACAAAATTATTTTTGCAATGACAGAGACTAGTATTTTCACAGGAGCTGTGTCACATAGCCCCATTAACTTTCACAGGGAGTGTTGAGTTGATAGTTGGTTGACTTGAACTTATTTTCTTTCCTAAATGGTCAAAAGAAGTTAACAAAATCAGTCAATTTAAAAACATGTTTAGTTACCAAAGCTCCCATATGGTCAAATGATCCAGCTATTGAATAACCTGTTAGTGACTTCCAGCTCATCTCAGTCCACTGCTTTGAAGGGCTTCGTCCTTGAAATACTGAGTATTCCACTTCTACTATGTCATTGACCACTGAGAGGATGTTCATTGTTTCTGTCTGATGATGAATGATCCAGTTCCTAAATCTGAAAGACTACTTTCTAGGATTACTAATGGCACTAATAGACTGTCCTAGACTCTCATTGAATACCCAAAATGATATATTTTTTTGTAACATGCATCTTTCAGTATTTTGTGTAGAGTTACACATGTAACTTTTGAGCTAGGGAAAAGATGTGTCATCAGCAGCTTGTGCATGAAGTTTCTGCTATGAATTGTCATTTAATCTTTCTCTGATAAGGAATCATGTGAATTTTTTCTGACAAACATGTTTACACATCAATATTTAAAGTGGAGAGTCTTTGGTAATAATAAGGCCATGTCCTGTACCGACCTTAAGAAGTACTATATTGCCACATAGGAGGACATAAGCTTAACTTTTAAAATTTGGATTGATGACTGATTCTGATATGTGATCATTTATAATAATGACAAAAAAAGTGACCAGAACAAACTCTAGAAAGTTAGCTGCAAAACTGAAGGAGTAGGTGGGAGAGTGGAATACAAGGGTTACAAACCCCAGTGGTTTTTGGTGGAGGATTAAGGGTGCTTTGGTGGTGGTTTGTGGTGTGATAACATACACCTGAAGAAGTATGACTCTATTGCCCTAAATTATACATAGAGTTGCAAATAAGTGTTAAAAAAGAAGTTACAAATACCATTCACTAGAAGAAATTTTTTCAGCTTTATCATCTCACAGGAAAGTATGTAGAATTTTGGATCCTTCATGTTCTTCTGATTGAACATTGGTGATTGTATCTCATATTATATGACTGGCAATAAACTGAGTTACAGAAAAAATAATAAAACACAAAGCGAGGACTCTTTCATTGGAGTTATGTAATATACGGACTTTATACTGTCACTACATCTGTATCTGGTTACCTTTAATTAATGATTTTGATACTTGATGTATAAAAAAGCTCAGAGCTTATTCCATTAATTTAGTTTTCGAAAAGAGCAATGTACAACTTTTCACAGAATATAAGGCACATTCATTTCCTGGAAATTTCACCTATTAAAGTTTTTCCTTCAAAAACTTCAGTTCATTTTTACAGTCATATACTCTACTTGGGGAACACTGGTGAATCTACTGATGTCTTTAGAAAATAAAAGCTACCATTTTATCAAGAAATTCATGAGAAATTATATTAAAATTTGTCATATTTCTATTAACAAGGAATTATTTTGTGTCTAGTTATATAAAAATAATATAGATGACTCTTATATGAAAACAATATAGATGACTCTTAGGAGTTGTGCTATGTATCTCTTCAGGAAACTATGACTGGCAAAGACTGTTTCTTCATTTATCACCTAAAAAAAATCAAATAAGTGAAAAGGGATTTACACTTAATTTTATGTTTTCACTTGTCTCTTAAAGATTTGAACCTGATTTTGGATAATTGGAATGCACTTCCCCCAGTAAACATTTTTTGGGGGCCAGTTACATAGCTTACTCATCGTGAACTAGGAGTAGCCTCAAAATGGTTCCACTATTTAATTACCATCAGAATGAATAACTTAAGCTAAAGTACTTCAAGACCAAAATCATCATTTTTTGCAGATGTTCTCCTACATTTAATTGGTCTATGTCAAACAATTGTAGACTGTAGGTCAATCCATGTTGTTACTTAAAGTTTCATTTTACAACTAATTTATCCCAGAGGGTTCACCAGGAAGTTACATTGCTTAAAATATTTCATGGAAACATAATTGGAATTTCTCTTTGGCTGGCATATGCAAGCGGTGATAACTGATTTGCACATTTTTCAGGTAAAGGTATCATAGACATACTCCAAAATATAAAAACATGAGGCCTCAGTGGCCATGTTTTTTCAGGTTTCAGAGGAAAGCCACTACTCTTTCCTAAGGGAAAACTAGCCATTTTCTGCAGGCACTACTTTGGTACATCTTGGTCAGGTATTTGCTTGGTCACAAATACTGATTCAAATCCTGAATCAAATTATTGATTTGAGGCATATAAAAGTGTTGTTACCTAGAAATAAACTGTTTTGTCAGAGAATATAATCTTCAGCATTCTGATGTTCTTACAAGGAAAAAAGAATCATGAAATAAGGTTAAAAATCATGAATGTATTAATAATATTGACAGTAATTTTCTCTGGGTTCTAGGCTTACAAACTGCATTGTTTATTTGCAAGCCTGTTTCCCTGGTTAAGGGATACTTTGTAGTAATCCCTTACTTAATCACCCCCATACTGGCTAATAGAAAGACCTGTTCTCTCTTCTTGCTCCCTGGTAACCATATATTAGGTATATGACTTGGAACCTGCACAGCTGAAGTGTGATTTCTAGAACAAGAGATCCAATGTCAAGGATTGTTAGGGCTCATTCCATAATGTATAGCACTGGAGATCTTGATATTCAAAATCTGTGGCCCAGCAGCATTTCACCTGGAAGCTTGTCAGAAACACAGACCCAATGAACAAGATCCACAGGTGACTTAGATGAATATTAAAAATGTAAAAAGCGCTACCTTACTGGTGTCCTATAGTGGGGTGTTAGCATCTGGTCAGATGATTTCAGCTGCAAATAGCTAGCAAATAGCTTGGGTTCCTTCTTCCCAGTTCCCTGGAACAGCCATTTTTATTTGATCATTTTTAGTCTGGTCACATTGATTATGTCAGTCTTTGATAGTCTTCCAAATTATATATATATATTTTTTTCCTTAATATATTGTCAGTTTCTATTACTTGTGACTCAGAAAGTTCTAACTGCTGCACAAGTTATTTTAATTTTCTATAAAAGCACCTCCAGCACTTCTAAATTTTTTACACTGTTTATATGCTACTTTTATAGTCAGTACAACAAACAGGTTATTTAACAATATATGCTTGCTTGATAACAGAGCTGTGGATCTAGATCACACTGCTTTGGTCCTTTATACTTAGAGCATAATTTTTAAAACTACATTGTGCTTCAGTGTTATGCCTTCTGCCTACAGTGAGAGGTAAATGGGCAGTGTCTGCATGACATTCACTATTGTTTTTGAAAAGATGTTTTTGAGGATATTATGAATCTCACAGTATCTCTCTTCTAAGGACTGCTGGAACATTTCTTGGCCTCAGTGCCAAGAAAAGCTGAACATCTCCTGAGAACTAGTGTTTTGCATTCAAATAAAATTGTGAATTCTGGAAACCAATGCTTTCCCAGAATTTCTTAATCATTTTAATCACCTGGATTGCTTGGTTAAATAGATTTATGATGCATGAAATCAATATCCAAGGGAGGAATATGGTGATTTTCATAATTGACTAATTGTTTCTTTCTTTGGTTTTGGTGGATTGAAATTCTGACTGTACATCTGTCTCACCCGGGAAGCTTTTAGACTCTACAATGCCTAGACTTTACCCAGTTCACTTATATCAGAACCACTGAAATTAAATTAATATGAAATGAAATTAAATAGAAGTACTGTGTAACTTAAAATATGGTCAGGTATGAAAACATCCTTTCAACTGAATTGGTGGCCTGCCCAATTTTCTGTGATGCATTCTAAAACTACGTTTATCCCTGGGTGTAATTTTATTATTTATGTATTTATTTATGTATGTATGTATTTATTTATTATTATTTAATTTATTATTTATTTATTACTTATTTATTTATGCCATATTTATTTATTCCCTTTTGTTCTGATTTTTAAAATATATTTCTTGTTCCTATTTCATCATAGAAAGTGGATGAATGGATGTACTAAGCAGACAAACAATTATCAAACACTCTATCACATATACCAGAACATTAAGGAATAAGAGCAACCAGTTTCCCAAGAAAGTTCTCTCTGACAACTTTTTAGCCATTCAGTATTAATTTCAGAAGATTGAGCAAACTAGTTAGAGATAGGAGCAGAAACCAAAACCAAGCTGTATCTGTTATCTGACTTAGGTGTCCATGGCAAAGTCTGAGGGTTGTAGAATGTGAGCTGGAAAGCAAGGGTGGAGATGAGGGTGGAGAGCATCCTTTCACCAAAATGATCTGCTGTTTCTCCCTGTGGGGAAGACAGATACTTCATGCTGCCGCCTGACAAACCGCAGGATGCTCTGTAATACATCAATATTTGTACACATATTCGGACTAAGGGCACATTCTGGAGACTTAAAGAATTTACATGCTCATTCCTAACCTACAGGGCTCATGGGACTTCATGATGGCTCATTACCAATCCCTGTTATGGCCAGGACCATTACTTTGAAAATGATTGTCTTTTGAAGGCTCGATATAGTCCTTGTTTGGATTCTTTCAAAAAGCTTCTACCTTCACTGATTAAAGATGCTTTCAGAATTCACAGTGCCCAGCTAGAGCATCACTTAATATATGCCTGGATCATGACCCAATTCTAGAAGACAGTAGTTATGCCATTTACCTTTGGAACCAACTATCTGCTATTTTGCTTTCAAATCAATGGCATATGAAATGAATAAATAATAACAATGGTTAACATTTACTGAGTACTTATCTTGTGTAAGCATTTTGCATGTATTAACTCATTTGATACTCAGAAACTATAAGGGGTTTAGCTATGATGTTGCCTGTACATTTCAAATGAGGGATTGAGACCGAGAGAGCCTAAGTAAAATGCCTGAGGTTGCATCATAGTGATAAAATCTCTGGGAGTGGAGCCCCAGAGCTTGCATGCTTAATCACTTTTCTGTGATCATATTACTGAGGCACATCATACAGATGACAGCATGGGTTTATCTAACTCACCACCTGGGAATTTGCTTATTGCTCACTATACTCCTTCCACTGGAATTCACCCTTGCATTGTAACTGGTTCTTTTACTCATAGGCTTTTCTCAAACCTCCTGATCACTTCCTAGCAGAAGGCCAGCAAGATCCTGGGAGAGCCACTGGCTATTCAAGGAGTTCTTAAAAACTCCCTGTAGCATGCCAAAAAGCAGTATAAAGTATACAACGACAAGCACCAGGTCTCAGGAGAGAAAATCTGACAGTGAGATACCATCTGTTTCTACTCCTATCTGTACAGACCATCTGTTCTAGCTCAAAATACTGCATGAATGCTACTTAGGGTCATTTAAGGTCAGAGGAATCATCAACCTTTCAACTGTGTCTATCCATGCACCCACCTTGTATTCTATTGCCCGCCATGCCTGGCTCATCAAAGCCCCACACTCCACTGCCCAGGCCCGTAGCTGCACTTAAAAATTAGATGGAAATTGAGAATATGTGGTAGGGGTATACTGGATTCCCATTGGTATGAAGGCTGACTTTAGCAGCAGGTAAAATGGAAAAGTCTGGGGCTAAAATTTTAGTCAAGATAAACCTTTTTCCCACAATCTGAGCATGGGGTTAAAATTAGAGATCTTTGGCTTTGTCTTGTTTAGGAGAAGGGGCACTAACAAAAATAGGAAGAGGCTGTGTCTGCTCTACCCTGACCATTAAAGTCTGGCCCTACCTATCAAATTTATGCTGACCCACAACAAAAGAATTCTCAAAATTAAGCTAAAATTAAAAGCAATTACCAAGATTTATTTTCCTTCTCTTAAGCTGTGTGTCACCATGCTCTCTTCATTCCCCACCTTGATGCTGTGTGCCTGTGGGTCTATACTGCAACACCAGTTAGTGCTACGGGCCCCACCAGGTTAGGTGCTGTTTCAAGTGGCTTCTTCAGAAGCACCTGCTGAGAAGAGAGTTGCATCAACACCTATGAAAGGGAGGGGCAGGAAACGGGGTTAGGCTACCAGAAAAATTGAACAGTATTCAAAAGAAACAAAGCCTTGACCTATCCAGAATGATGGAGGGAGTATTGCCCATCAAAGTTGTCTCTTGTTGAGTCAAAGTGGTGATGTTAGTTTCTGCCCTACCTAGTCTGCAAGGGTACATCCCAGGAGTACTTCCAATGAGACAGTTATCTGCAGCTGAGGAAACACCTAAAGGACAACTGGAGGAACTATGCTGCCTCTGGGCAGCAGATCCCTTCCAGAATCTGGTCAATAGTGGTGTATTTCCATGCCTACCACATTGCTCTTCCTAACTCTCTTAAGGGTGGAACCCTGGTGTTGGGTTCTCACCTATGTTGTTCCTCTGGTGCAATCTTCCACAGTGTCCAGTGAGGATTCCTGGCCTGGAGCCTCCCATTCTGAGTTAAAGGAGAGTGTCAGACTTGAAAAAGATGAATTATTCCATAATGAGTATGAGTCTACCTTCAAACACTCATCCCTCTGAGCTATTTAGAAGGGACACTTGGTATCCATCATGGTTTCCCCTACTTTCTCACTCCTCTTATCTTTACTTCAGGTGTTCTTCACATTTCCCTGAAGAATCTGGGCTTTTCCCCTTTCTAAAATCTTTCTTTAGGTTTAGGTTCATTTTTTTGGTCATCTTAGATTCTTAGATGGACCTTTTTGTTTTGAGATGGCCTTTTTTTTTTTTTTTCCCCAAAACTGGCTCAATGTATCTCAAACTATTCCATTAAAGAAGTCCAGACTTTAGAGAAGGAGAATATACACTCCTGGTGGTCCCAAAAGGGGAGCTCAGAGCTGCTTTCTCTAGTCATAGCATTTGCTCGAAGTCTCAGAATTTTATCTTACAAAATCATTTGGGCTTTACATTCTACTCTATAAACTATATGTGTATGCAAGTCTTAATATTAAAAAATGTTTTAAATTACTTAGTAGTGAATAATTGTTTTTGAAAGATGTGCCAACTTACACATGGTTTCATGTGTTTTCTGAAATAACCTTACATAATCAGCTTTAAATTCATAAAATTATGAGGTCACACTTCTGTAGCTGATACAAATCTCCCATGGAATCATCTTATAAGGAGAACTTAGAATATGTAAGATGAACTTACATGCACTGAATTGGAATTTCATAATACTCTAGATTTTAATGTGTATTCAAAGTGAAATTATAAATGAAAAAGCTTGACATATTTCTTCTAAGGTGAGAAGGAGAATTTCTTATCAATTAGAAATTAGATGCTCAATTCAATTAAATATTAGTAAATAACTTTGTTTGCTTTTTCTATTAAAATAGTTTATTTTTAATCCATACATTTCATATATTAAATTTTTATTTCAATTTCTAGATTTACATATTTGCTCTTCCATATGTGCACGTCCATGAATAAATAATCTTGCCAAGTTATAATAATCTGAAAACAATTTGAGCCCAACTCATTAAAAACATTCATATGGTGAAATAAACACAATATATATTAGGGTAAGAGTTCTTTGATGATTTGATTTAAGTCTATCATTTATAAACTTGTTTCTAAAGAATGATCCAAATAATAGTCAAGACTTCAGAATCTGGAGCAACATGAACTACATGCAGGCCAATTTTCATTATATTTTTCTAACAATTCGGTTTTCATAGGAATGAAACAGCATTCATCCAACAACAGTTGAGCACTGTTGAGTTCCCACTGTCTGTCAGATTCTATGCTAAGTACAAAGAATGAGGCAAACTGAGTCATTCTATGCAGCATATTTTGCAGAAGAGGTAGAGGGAGTTTAAAGTGGTTATCTTGGGTCTCCCTGGTGGCGCAAGGGGTTAATGCATAGCACTGTGACGCTATGTGCAGCCACTGCAGCATGAGTTTGATCCCCGGTCAGGGAGCTGACCCACATGGTGCAGCAGACCTTTCCTGTCGTGTCTGCTGCTCCCCTCAGTAGTATATTTCAGTCAATCTGCCAGTTCTGCTCCCCACTCTGTCTCTGGTAAATCCTCTCACCCCTCCCTGCCCCATGCCTCTGGCCTATAAGCGTAAATGATAAATAAATGTTTAATAATAAAAAAAGTGCTTTCTTTCACAAGAATCTGGAGTTCAGGTATTCTGAGATAAAAGGCAGGCCCCTGTGCTTTAACCATCATTCGGGTAGATGGAACACTTAACATTCTCTTATAAATATTAAAAAGTTTTGACTGAGGTACATGTTTAAGTAGATAATACCTCTAGTTCTGTGTATAAATGATTCAAAGACATATCTAAAGGTAGATCAGAACATTTTATTCCCAAAAAATCTGTATTTCAGTTAAGTAAATACTTAGCATTCCCTTCTTGTGCACTTGCTTTGAAGGATACAAGGGAAAATAATTTTCTGTTTTTGGTATTATTGTTCATACACTCCTGCTCACCCCCAACCTATCCAATATAAAAGACTTTTCCCTATTGAGTGATCCAGCTGTGCTCAAATTTTAATGCTTGAACAATCTCTACTGTATTATGCAGTTTATTTCATTTATGTGATTATTTATTCAACAAATGTTTTCTGAGGACATGCTCTGTGTGGTGAGCTATCCTCGGTGCTATGTCTGTAGCAGAAAACAAAACAAAAAACACTGTATCTGCATTCTCTGAAGTCTAATATTTATAGAAAGTTAAACAAATAAATAGTTACAAAATGCAAAAGGCTATGAATAAAACAATTGGGCATTGTGATAAAGAACAGTAGGATTGGATTCTTTAGATTGGATGTTCAGGGAAGATCTTTTTAAGATGGGGCTCTAAGAAGAAAAGGAGTTTGCCCTTGAATAATCAGGGGAAAAGCATGTAAGGTCCAGAAAATAGTATATGAAAGTGTTCTAACACGGGAAGTCTCTTAGAATATTTGAGAAACAGAAAGAAGGCCAGTGTGACTGGGCCAGGATGAGGGAAGTAGCACCTAACTGGGTGAAGATGAAAGTGAGAACCCCTCAAAATCAAGAAGTTCTGAATTCATTTTAAGCATCATAAGATACCCTTTAAGGCTCTAAGCAAGGAGAGGATATGACAAGCATTTTTAAACCATCAATATATCTTTATAGAGAATAGATTCAAGGGAGCCAAAATGAGGGAAATCATTTGAGATGCTATTGAACTAGATCCAGGAAAGGTTTGATTGCAGTCTGCACCAGAGTAAATAAAAACAAGGTGAGATGAATATTGAAGAGAAAGACAAGTTCAAACCATGTCTTTACCTGGGTGTTTCTTTAGGAGGTAACAAATAGTATGGTAGGAAACGTGGAGAAAATGTGGTTGACGGGGAGCTTCAAATTGTTTTCAATTCATTAAGTTTGCAACACTCTGGAAACTACCAAGCGGAAGTACCAGGTAGAAAAAAATTGAGAGAAGACTAGAGAAAGTTTGGCCAAAGCTTAAATTTGGCAATCAGGAATATAAAGCTGCTTTGAAAAGTGGCAGAAATGAGTAAGATCACTGAAGGGATACAGAAAAAGAGAGAAAGGAACCCAAGAAAGAGTTCCGAGAAAGAGGAGTATTTTAAGAGCTGAATAGAGGAGGATAAAATAGTAAATAATATTTCCAAGGGAAGTCAAAGATAGCAGTCAAGAGAAGTTAATGTTATCACAAAAAACAGGGGGTCAACTATTTAAGGTAGAAAGGAGTGACCAGTACCACGGAGTGCTTCTGAAAGAGCTCGCGAAGACAGGCTAGAAAGTGTTCATTGGGTGTGTTATACCTTGATAAGAACAATTTGATAAGGGCAACCCATGATCAGCAGAGAACACGGGATAAACCCTGATGGGGGAATGGAAAGGGAGGACGGGTGAGAGAACAAAGACTGGAATGTGCAGGCACTATCTGGACAATGAAGTGCTGACCTGTCTGGTCAATCTGTAAGTGGCATTCAGCAGCACGTGACAAAACTGGGTAGGGAAGAGAGAGACCAGATTGGGGTAAGTGACTGCACAGCTGAGGAATTTCTGTAAGTAATAGTCATTATCAACAAACAGTCCTCAGTAAGTTACAATTACTATTCTGCTGGTCCCCAGGTTTTTGACTATGTGCAAATTACTTAATCTCCCTGTGTCTCAGTTTTCTCCTCTATAAAATAGGAACTATAATGAAATCTACCTCAAAGTTTCATAGTGAGGACTTAATGATCTGGTATCAGCAAAGTCCTTTGGGCTTTGGGTGGCCTCTAGTAAATAATTCTCTAGGATTACATTGTTACAATTAATTGTAGTATATGTAATTTAAAATAAAATATTTGTAATACTAAAACAAAGAGTATGCCATTATTTAAATTATAGCCTCAGTTATCCCAAGGAAGGAAAAAGAAATGACAAAGATTTTCCCATTTCCTCCTTTCCCTAACCCTTTGTAACTTCTATTGTCCTTTCTGGTTTTATTACTCTACCTATTAAACTTGCTAAAATTTTAAAGGAGATAAGAGTTATTTTTGGAGGTCCTTTAACTGCCCCCTGAAAGTGCATAGAATTCAAAGTTCTGGAGGTGAATAATGGTGATAGTCACACAACATTGGAAATGTATTTAATTTCACAGAATTGTATACTTAAACATGACTACATACAAAATTTCATGTTACATACATTACACTACAATAAACCAACATTTACTTAGCAAAAGAAAAGATGCTAGTTTTAAACTCGTTTCTGACAAGGCCAGGTGAACTTAAATCATTTTTAAAAACTCATTTTATCTTTTACATAATGGAGTTGCACTGCTGTTTCTTAGTATCATGCAATGTCCAAATTCTGTAATGATAATTTTCATAAAACTTGAAAAAATATCAATGAAATAATAGTGCAGAAAATATTGGGTATACTATGAACACTTTTGATTTTGACCTAAGAAACAAGTGTATCCCATGATACCTTTACATAAAATATAAATAAACATATTTATGTTTACCATATTTTTTAATCTCACAAATAAAATTATGATTTACAATGGTCCAAAGGATTAGGGCTTATTATATAAATTAGAAATGTGATAGCCATAAGACACGTGTGATTTTTCAATTAGAATGAATTAAAATTTTTCAATTGTTTATATTCCAAGTGACTTATAACTAGTAGTAACTACAGAACATATCATTTCCAAAAGTTATATTGGTTTAGAGTATTCTCTTTTCCTTATATATCTCTAGACAATTTCCATGGGATTCTTCTTTCCCTAACATCATTTTTTAAAATAGCATTTACCAAGTGACCAAACCTGGAACAGATGTCGGAGTATCCTCTGAGAAAACATGCCACCACTGAACTGTCATCTCCTCCTAATACTTGCTTAATTATTCTTGGTAGACACACCTAAACAGTATTTTTAAGCTTAAATATTCCATGATCATTGTTCTAGAAATGTTACTCTTTGATTGGAAGCAATTTTTCAATGACATACACTATCTTTTTTAATTTCATTGCCTCTATAAAACTTAACATAAAATCATGAAATTCTACAAGAAGTCAGAAGTTGAAGAAGACTCATTGCTGTCATCCCACATGCATTAGAAATAGATTCTGTAAGCCAGGATAAAACATAATCTCATTTGTTTTATGATATGACAGAAGCCAGTCATAGCTTAATTAATTCAGGATTGTTTTCATTTTGGTTACATGGGATAGATCTGTTAATAGAAACAATATATAAATAAAGAAGATACAGAAAAGATGTTGAATATTGGTTGTGGTAAGGGGGAAGGCTGTCAAGAGCTAAGGCCTGCAAAATATCATCTTTCCAAGAGAGACAAAAACTGGCTGCTAGCAGATGCTTATAAGACCCTAGCTATGTTGAAGAGGATAGCTTTATAAATAGATGCACAATAACAGCAGCCAGCTGTTCAAAATAATTGCCAGGCGATATTTAGTGATGACAACCTGAAGAAAGTCATCAATGCAATTATTTCACACCAGATCAGTCCAGCGGATATGTTGAACCCTCTTCTCTGTTGCTGGAGAGTAAAATGCTCATTATTCTTGAAATGCCAATGTTTTTTGCTCATTTTTTTCTATAATAAACAGTGACTTCAACAGCAATTATATTGTTGTAACATTATTAATAATTTAATTGAGGACAATTAACTCAGTGGGTTAAAGTTTCAAACGAGTGATGCTAAAGGTTCAATACACTTGTGCCCATAGAGAGATGCTTTGTCCCAACATAAAAGACTACTTTCTTAACACTGGTCAGTCAGTTCAGAAAAGAATACCAGCTGACCATAAATCAGGACAAAGTCCTATTACTAATACCTCAATCTCTTTATCATGACTTACAGAGATGAATTTCCCAATAGTTCTATAAACTATTAGTAATTCCCCAAATGCATTTATTGTATAACTACTAATGTTCATTCTCTTTCATCCATTACTTCTCAAATACCCTGAATTTTCCTCTTCCCCCTTTCCCAATGCTTTTTCTTTAAAGAACCAGTTATAAAACCATCAAGTTTATGCAACAACCTAATTTCACGAACTTTTCAGATTTTCATAACACAGGGGTTCTGTGTGAAAGTGTTTTATTATCGGGCCCTCCCTGGTAGCACAAGGGGTTAAGCATAGCACTATGAAGCTATCTGCAGCCACTGCAGCACGAGTTTGATCCCCATGGCAGACCTCTCCTGTCTCACCCACTGCTCCCCTCAGCAGTGTATTTCAGTAGATACCCCCTGTTCTGCTCCCCACTCTGTCTCTGGTGAATCCTCTCACCGCCACCCCCCCCCCACCCGCCGCACTCCAGTTCTTGTACTGGCCTGTACTCCAGTTCTTATGTCCATAAATAAATAAATCTTTAAAAAAATGTTACATTATCTAACAAGACTGATGACATTTTTTGTGAGATATTTAAAATATAGTTTTGGCCTTTCCTGGTGATGCAAGGTGTTAAGCACCACACTATGGAGTATCTGCAGTCACTGCAACATGAGTTCGATCCCTGGCCAGAGAGTGACCCACATGGTGCAGCAGACCTCTCCTGCCTTGACTACTGCTCCTCTGAGCAGTGTATTTCAGTCAATCTGCCTGTTCTTCTCCCCACTCTCTCTCTGTTGAATCCTCTCACCCACCATATGTCTGGCCTGCACCCTAGTTCTTATTTGCATAAATAAATAAATCTTTAAAAATAAATAAATAAAATGTAGTTTTTCATGTGAGGTTTAAATTGGTATTTATAGCCTATCTGTCCCACTTAAAAACAAAACAGATTCAAGAGAACAAATGGTGACACACTTGCTCAAGGGTAAAGTATAAAGGTTATCCATTCAACAAATATTAATTCAGTATTAATTATATGTGTAATGAAGACACAGTGTGGGATTTCAGTGGGGAGCTTTGCTGACTAGGTAAAATAAAATGATCTTTCACTTTTTAAATTGTGCAAAAGCAATGGGTCTTTAAACTTAAGTTGATGCTAGAAAATTTACCTCTAGCTTTGGGATATCTTGTTTTATTCTCACATCTTTTAAATACAATTTTCTGAATAAATGCTTTGGCTTGAGGGGCACTGATTACATAAATGAAAATGTCCTGATCATTCATTATTGCAAGAAACTGCTGGTGGGATGTAGAATACTTAATTGAGAAAATGACTTTTCTGATAGGAAATAAGACCTAAATAACTGGAGAGAGATGGCCTGCTGATGGCTGAGATGACAATATAGTTATGACTTCAATTATCTTCAATTCATCTGCAGATTTAAAAAGCAGTTTAAAAATGTTTGGTTTGACAGCATGTATATAAAGCAGTTTAATAATTAAAAAAAAAACCTACCTAGAAGCATTTATTTTTGTGAAAATGGACAAGTTGATTCTGAAATTTATATGAAATTGTAAATGATCTAAGACGTACTTAGTCCAGATCTTTTCTATGATTGTATATGCATTTATGTCTTTCACACACATGTAAAATAGTTGTTTAGAGGTATAGCTAGAGTTAAAAATATTAAGAAGTTACAGGATAATTATTTTAGTTGTATTTTCAACTGTCAATAATATTTACTTATTCCCATAATAAGGAATAAAGTAAATACTTATTATTCCTATCAGCGTCCCTCCTCAACCTCTAAATTTTGTTAGTAATTTTATTTTTATACAGCTAAAATTTATTTTTAATTCTGTTTTACAGTCATAAGTTCCTAATTATTTAATTTTTATTCATTTAGCATGACAGTGCTAAATGACATGACAGCAATATTTTTATAATAAACTCTCCTTACCGCATCTCTTTTATTTTATATATCACTTGGTTTGCTAGATTTCAGTAAGGCTCAAAATTGCAGTATTCCTTGAGTTTTGGCATATTTTGGAGTATTAGTCTGTTGACTACATCTGAGAGGCAGTTTGTTGTAAAATTGTTCAGTCACAGTCATGTTCAGGTCTTTGTGGACATTGTTCCTTGTCTTCTGGCAATAAATTTGTGAGCATTTATGATTTTTTCTGTTTTCAAGGGAAGTTAAAGCACTATATTTATACTTGAAATCTAGAAGTTTTTGCTTAGGCACAGTCACATATGGCTTTGAATTTGTAGACACATCTTTATCTAAAAAATGTTTTCTTCTTTTATATCTACTACATTTATAATGCCCATTGATTTGCTTTTCCAGAAATGTGATCTCCTTTTCCATCCATATACACTATTGATTCTGTGAGAATTTTCTTGATTCTTTTCTATCTACCCAACATGAACTCTTTTCTTCATTGTGCACTTACAATACCCACCATAGTCTTCTGCTGTATCACCCCTTTGTACTTAGACTTTTATACATCTTTCTCCCTCAAGTAAAAGGAATCCTCAAAAAAAGGAAAATATCTTACTCTCAATCTTTCTATTCTACCATGTTGGACCTGCCAATTATTACAAATAAGAATATTCATTCTTATTAGGCATTTTCATATTCATTCACATGAAAATCTAGGAGTTGCAAATATTACAAGAAGAAAACAGCCTATTACCTCTGTATAACTGAAGTCCTAACAATTCTAAATTAAAATAGCTGCCCTCTAGTTGTTTTCAGTAAATACTATTTTCACCTCAACCACCACTGCTGTCATTATTTCTAGCTAAATTTTTATTAATTTTTTTTTATGTACTAGGTACCATACTAAATGTTACTTGTATTACCTTATTTAGTTAGTCCTCACATAAATTTTACAGTTTCTGTTCTGTTGTGTGTATGTATGTATGTCCTAAGGCACAGAGTGCTTAGTAACTCACTAGGTCAGTTTTTATATATCTGACTCCAGAACCTGAATTACCAAGCATTATACTGCCTTTTGAAAATTAAAATAATAATAACAAAATGCTCCAGATTTCCAAAGATTTGCTCATTTATTTTTACTCTGTGTTGGATTATGAAAAATGAATTTTGTTTTGAATAGGCCAAAAACATTTAAAAATAGTCACTTATTTATTTAAATATTTATTTATTAAAATAATTATTTGTAAACACTAGCTACATGTCAGGCTCTGTGCAGAGATGGAAAATATGTATGATTTTTGCTCATATGGTTACCCACAGTCACATGAAGACATAGGTAGTTGTGGTAGGTGATGGTAGGTAGGTGTGGTAGGTAGATTCATGAAGATGACTTGAATATCTTTGGAACAATAGACGGGGAGTGGTAGGGAGGGAGAACCGACATTTGAAAATGCCTCCCATTGTTAACATTATTGCATGTATTAATTTATTTAAACATCATCACAAGTCTATGAGATAAGTGTGGTGATCTTCACTTAACAGCTGTGAATACCAATGTTCATGTAAGTTAAATAAATTCTCATTGTCATGTATCTATTAAGCAACAAATTATCTTAAAACTCTAGATTTGAGTGAGTGCAATAGTTGTGTTTTATGGATTACATGTTCCAAACTCCTAGGGGCTAAAAGCACATGTATCATTCCCTCCCATCCTTACTTTCATACTTCTCTGCCTGGCAAAGTGGGAGAAAGTTTCTTGATGGAGAGAAAAGGTGAACTGGACTTTGAAGAACAAGTAGCTCTTCTTTGTAGAGGGTCTTGAAGTGGCATTCCAGGAAAATAGCACTATAAAAGGCATGGTTACAGGACCCTGCAAGATGGCGTCTAAGAAGGATGTCCTTAAGCAATAAGTCTGGTAATAATGTAGGCAGATTGCAAAAACCTTAAAGGTCATGGTCAAGAGCATCTTGAAGGACTCTAACAAATGTTCTTTTTTGACACCTAATTAGTTTCTAGGTCCAACAAAACTGACCATTAAAATAACCTGGGACAGAAAATAAACAAGTCTCCAAATCAGAAACTAAACAAGCACCAATTATTTTAGCTCTAGAAGAGAGGTTACCTTTAAGCATGGATAGTAATCATGAAACTTCCATGTTCAACACAATTTTGTCAACTTAAAAACTAATAGTGCCATCAATTCAACAGAGTGATGTTTTTGCAGACTGCCAGTAAATTAAAAAAAAAACAAAAACCTCCTAGGAAGAAGGTAGCCAAGATCTTATACTATTATGATTATCTACTTCCAATTTGCTGCTAATTAGAAAGGTGTGGCAAATGTGGTGCCCTTTAAGAAATCTGGTTTATGCCACTGTCTTTTCCAGGCTGAAATATCTTGTCATCAGTTATTTTTTTCTAAGCTGATCATAATCACACTACTTTGGAAGCTGTGTGGAAATGTCTAGAATTGCCATAATTTTCATCATTGATATATTCTTGGCTCTTTATGTGAATTTTCAAAGAGCTGAGATAAGAATTTTATTGGTTCTATATGACAGTCACATACAAATATGTTTCTTTTGGTGAAATGTCGCATAGAATGCAGTACTCAGCAACTTTTTTATTCATAGCAGCTTTGTTGTGGTGCAAGCCTTTCTCCTCCAGGTCCATAAAGCCCATAGATGCACCATGATGGGCTTCAGGGATAAATAAATGTTCCTAAATTGCAGACAAAGTATTGCCTACTTTTCCAGGGAGAAAACTGTAGTTTTCTTCAGGCATTCAAAGGAGTCTTGACCCTTCCACCCCAAGTTTAACAACTGGTAGCAGTGAGGATACAGTGCCTGCGTTCTGCTCTTGCTATCAAACCCAGTGGGAAATGACTGGAGCTGGCTGCGCATCTTGAATGTTCTGTGAAAAACTGTCCTTAATTTAATGGCAAAGTGTAGATGTTGTGAAAGGAATATGTGTTCAGTCCAATAGCTATTAGCCTCTCTCTCTAGGTATGAGATGAATGCTCTTTAACTCCCAAGGAACTACCTCTGCAGAAATAGATGCTATTTAAGAGAAGTTGACAACCAATAAACTCATTTTTTCCGATATTCATTTTAAAATGGGTGTGGGACAATATGTATACATAAACACATAAGAGGATAAGTCTGTAAGGAAATGCAGTAGATGCTGTTCATTTTACCTAAGGAAAAAGTAGATCTGTTTAATCTATTAACATGTTTCACAACAAAGCATGGTGTTAAGCTGATCACAATATCATTTTTTGTTCTGAAAAACAAACTGACACACTTTCTCTTTTGCATCGTCCTCATTAACATCTGTTTAGAGCTCTCTGAGCTCTGCTTCCCTGAATCCCAGCTACATGAGTGATCCATTAACTTTATTTTGTTCTGGGAATGTCTAAATGTTTCTGTTATAAATTCCTGCAGTTCACTTAATCTTTGTAGGATGCTGGTGCTCTCTTAACAGACTTTTTTTATGTGGAAGTTCCAGTATGATAAACAGACTCAAATGTTATCAGGATTTTCTTCAATGCTATTATATCTTTTATTTATTTTTTTAAAAAAGATTTATTTATTTATGCATGCAAGAGCTGGGATACAGGCCAGAGGTATGAATGAGGAGGTGGTTAGAGGATTCACCAGAGACAGAGTAGGGAACAGAACTGACAGATCGACTGAAATACACTGATGAGGGGTCTGCTGAGCCAAGTGGGTCCCCTCCCTGGCCAGGAATCCAATTCATGCTGCAGTGGCTGAGGATTCTCCATAGTGCAGTGCTTAACCTCTTGCACCACTAGGGTGGCCCCTACAAATATATTTTTTAAATTTTCTTAATAAAATGGTCCTGGAAGAAAAATATCACGGAATCCTCGGTGCGCCAGAGAACAAGGAAATATTCGATCCTAATGCAGATGTGTCAAAGGAAATAGAAAGCAGCTTTGAGGGCACTGACTATAGTTATCATCATCGAGCATGAAATAAGAATCATGAAAATTTACAAATGATAGAACAAATAAAATTCACAAGTTGATAATCTTTGACAAAGGAGCAAAGAACATACAATGGAATAAAGACAGCCTGTTCAATAAGTGGTGCTGGGCAAACTGGACTGCTACATGCA
>JAGFMF010011568.1:15312545-15399845 GCA_019455555.1 Galemys pyrenaicus | reverse complement strand
CGAAGTAAGTCAGAAGGCAAAAGAAAAATACCAGATGGTTCCTCCCTTAGGAGGAACATAAGGGGACCAAATGAGGATCAAGGAAAGGAATAAGAACAATATTAATAATAATAATAACAGCAATAAAGACACAAAAATCAAAAATGAGGAGACAAGGATGGACTGGGGACACTTGGTGGGGGGGGGAGGGTTGGGTGAAGATGGGAGCACGGGGGACTGAGGTGATGGTGCACTGGTGAGATGGTGATGGGGAATACATGAGGATTACAATTGATGGCAAGTATATGTAAATTAAAAAAAATTTATATTAATAAAAAAAATTCACAAGTTGAAAACAAGAGAAGGATGGAAGGAGAAAAGTTCATTTGCCTCTATTAGAGATGATGATTCTAACAGTCCCTGATTCTGCAAACTGGTAATGAAAGGGAAATAAAGTTTATCTTAGTTGATGAAAGGATATTTTCTTTTATAATACAATTTCAAGTAATACATCTAGAAGGAGTACTAGAATATACTAGTACTAGTACTAGAATATACAACATTTTGTAATTCCCAATACAATAATTAATTCAGGAAAGCATCATCAGTGGATGTGAAAATCGTTATGGGAAAGGCAGTCAGAGGAATAGGTGATTCTAACTCTCTCCAACTGTCAGTTCACAGACTACTTGCCCATTGCAATGGGAAAAATGTACTTTGCACTGGAGCTATTTCCTTTCTCCACTCCAAGCAAGTGATTGAATGTGTGACAAACCTGACTGCATACGCTCTTGAGGTGAGGCAATCTGTAGTACCCATTACCATCTCTGCATCATTCTCCAAAACATGTTTAACCAAAGTAGAGTTAAATCTTTAAATATAGATTACAATCTACAGAAATTAAAGGAACAGAGAAAGAAGTGAAAGTACAAGGAACTATTCAGACAAATTCAGAAGTTGATGTGTTCTACAAAGAAAATGGTTTGATCATTTATGGGCACAAAAAAAATAGGTGAGTAGAACTTCTGTAAATAAAAGAGACTAAAAAAGCAAAATGCCCAAAGGTACTATATGAAATTTCATTGATCCTGGGTTTTTCTTTAAGCCATAAAATGAGTGTTAGGAACAAGTGTGAGAAATTTAAAAATGGATCTCTTAATAGAGGTTATGGAATAGCTATTTTGTTTTTTGGTTTGTTTTTTTTTTTTAGGTAAGAAAATGGTATAGCATAGCTGTAATGAAAAATGTGCTCATTATTAGGACAGAAATACTGAAGCCTCTTGATTCTTTTACTGACTTTTATATTGTTCATTTTTTAAAAAAGAAATGTACACACATTTATACTACATTAAACAAGCACGGCAAAAGTTAACAATTATTGAATTTAATGTTGGGTATATGGTTGTTCATTTAAACATTTCTTCATTTTAAAATATACACCACAAATTTGGAAACAAAAGAAAAATGGCATATGTGCTTTGTATGTGTGGTTTTGTTTATGCATATGTAATTTAATCTCTAGAAATCCAATACAAATCTTTCGTCTCAGGATTCCCTGTGTGTCCATATGATGCTACTTTGTAGGGGGTTGGTGGGCCCCCAGACCAACTTGTGAAGCAGTGTTAGCTCAGTTTGGATGGAAGTGTCCTCCTTTCCTCTAAAATCTTTAATGTATGCACAGAATTTATGGTGTCAGCATAGTGATGGATGTTCCCAATCGTATGAAGGAATTATAGACATATGTTGCAATCATAACTGTATAGACTGCCATGAAATGAGAAAGAACAGGGCACGACAGTGAAACCTGGGATGAAAGTAGAGATCAGAAATCTAAGAGCAGGGAAAAATCGTCAAAGTGTATATAAAGGGGATTAAGAGAATGGTGAGCATAAGGAGGCAGGATGTATGGAAGCCATGTGGCATAAGAATGTGCCATATGGTGTTGGAAGGTGGCAAAGAAAGGGCAAGTGCCCTGAAGAGATGATGAAGGCAAAATCACATTGACGAGGACCAGACGGAGGTCAGTACAGCGTTAGTGGGTGGCATTCCTATCACAAGGTGACGGGAAGCCTAGAAACAATTCAAAGTGAGCAGCATGGTGAAAATAAAGGAATCAACTTTAGCTGTAGAGTGGGGGATTTTGAGGTCAGAAAAAGTCAAGTGATTTGAAGCCAAATCAGCTTGGAAGAGTGAAAACAGTATGAGCTTTGGAATTAGGCAAATCTAATTTTAAATTCTGGCTCTGCTATAATGTTTCCTACCTGGGTCACCTTGTGCAAATCACTTGGGGTCTCAATTTTATCACTTTAGACCTTTGCATAAAGACTATTGATGAACAATGGGCTTTATTTTATCCATAGAACTAATCAATCAGATATAAAAATCTGATTCATGTTAATTTTGTTATGATATCATGATCATGTAATTTAAAAACAAGTTACAGAAAATTGTGAGTATTAGAGGTTTGACTATAAATAACCCTATCTGATGAGGGGAAAAGGTATGATTCAGTGGGGCAGAAAACTGTTATATAACAAAGGACTCCCACTGTGAGTTTGTTGAATTGACCTTGCTCGTGATTCATATTGATTCAATAAATATTTATTGGGGATATGCTATTTACATTGGGCATTATAGCCAGTGGGCTTATAATAAGTAAGCTTATAGAATGTCTGTCTTCCAAATATTTACAACATGTTAGACTCTTATTTATCTATGAGCATTTTCTGTATACTTTTCTTGAGTACCTGTTATGCACCACATTCCTAAACCTTAGATTTTAGGTTTTTTCAGGTTTTTGCTTTTGACAGAACTTAGACTAATAAAGTGCTAAAAACTGTGCTACATAAAAGATATAAAGAGAGAAAAAAAATATGTTCGAAGAGCTCCCAATCTGGTACATAGAAAAGAACATACACACATGACAAACTTAGAATGAAACATATTTCACAAAAATCACAAAGCTCAAAGAAAGGGGTGACCACATAAACCATCTACTTTGTTAGTGGGAAGAAACAGTAGGAACAATCACCATAGAAAAAGTGGAATTTGAGAAGATATTAATGACTGGAGAGAACTATAAAATATTAAGATAATGTTCTCTAAGCACAAAGGAAATTAAAACAAACTGAGAGGCTTAAAATAACCGAGTTTTATCTTCTCACAGTTCAGGAGAGCAGAAGTCTAAAAATAAGGTGCCACTAGTTTGTTCCCTCTGGAGGCTTTGACGGGGAATTGTCCATGCCACTCAGTTTCTAGGGTTGTTGGCAATCCTTCCTGTCATTCATAGTTGTATCCCTCCAGTCTCTGCCTCCATCTTCTGGGGAATTGTCCTTGGTATGTCTCTTAGGTATTCTCTCCTCTTCTAAGGACATCAATCATAGGAATTAGGGGGTCCTTGCCAAACCCAGGATGATTTCATCTCTAGATCCCCAGCCATCTGCAAACATCATATTTCCAAACGAGGTCATATTCTGAAGTTTTGGATAATCATGAGGGTTTTTTTGGGGGGGGGGGTTATGATTAAACTCAGTACAAATGGGAAGGGACTTCATCTAGGCTAAGATAAAAAAAAGGTGAATGATAAAAGGTGAATCTAGGTGAATGCCAAATGTATTTTAGGTGTGTGCTCATGTAGTGCCCAAAATGTTGGAAAAGAATGAGCAAGGGAACTCTATTAAATATTCTAGTGCACAAAGCCAATATAACATTTTATGCGAACGCTCCTGTGAACAATTTTTTCCCACCCTCCAGGAAAGTTGTTTCTGCCTTTATGTTCTATCATACTTTGTCATTACCTCTGTAATAACAATCACCACAATGTATTGTAATTTCATATACATGTATTTAATTGTACTAAACTGATTGAGGGTAAAACTGTATTATTTGGTTTAGTACTCCCAAAGCCTACCCAGTACCAGTCATAAAATAATCACTTACAGAATACTTGTGGAAGGGTGAAAGAAGAACCAGAGAAGGAAGGAAACAAAAAAAAAAAAAAAAAAGGAGTGAAATGGACAGACTGATGGGGGAAGGATGGATGAAGACAGTGAGGTTTGTTTTCATTTCAGAGGATCCTGAGTGTCATCTTAAGAGTTCTATGCCTTAATCTATATACAATGGACAGCCTAAGTTCCTGACTAGGAGGATAATAAATTTGTGTTTTAAAATGGAATTTATCATAATAATGTTTGCATGAATTTAAAAAAAGTCTCAAAAGAACAGTTTCAGGTGATTGGAATAGAGCAAATATAGGAATAAGCTACCTTAAATAGCCCCTGTGTATTAGGAATGGAGAGAAAAATAGTTGAAAGTAAAATGAACACATAGTTGGACTACTGTAGATTCATTAATATGAGAATGTAGGATAAAATAGCATAACTTACATGTGTAATTAATTCATGTTAGGATGTTTTAAGGAATTAGGTAGAAAATTTCAGAATTTGGATTTTGCTACTCAAGCAAGCGTTTAGCACAATTTAGAAGGGACCCAGTTTGAAATTTGAGATTAGAAGTCATTTAAATAGGGGAAAGACTTTCAGCATAGGGTGAGATTGCCTTTGAAGAAGGTAAGAAAGAAGCAAAATGAACTTAAGGAGAAAACTCTAAATTTCATCAATATTTAGGGAAATTGATGAAGAACCTATAACAGAATCAGAGGAACAGTTGGGGAGTCCTGTGCATGTCTTCTGAGACTCAGAAACTATGTGCATGTTGAATTTCAAGTTTGTCTACAACATGACCACCTCAAATTATGAACAACAACAAAAAAAAATCACTTGTATATTGGTGCCCTGTGTAATTTTTCTCCTGTGACTGATATATTCTGGGAAATATGCACTGCAATGTCTATTTTGGCACTTCTTAATTTTGCCTTTGAAAAGAGAAGATTGCATTTGAATAAATGTTTTGAGGTAGATATTCAGGCTAGATCCACTCACAAAAAGAAAAACTGTGATACAACATAACTTTTTAATTTAAGTTCCTTCCACTTTGGATTTTCCTCCTTTGTAAATTTCTTCTCCAATTCATGTAGTTAGGATCTTTGTTGACACTCAGCAAGTAAAGGGTAATGACCAATACAGTCATATGAAGGACTAGCAGATGCAATTGGCAAAGGTGCAGCATGTTAACCATACACTCTCATCTTGTGCCCTCAGCAGACATCATTAATCTATCAAGGCCAATGTTTTTGCTGAACAACCCCTAGAGATCCTTCACAGCATAGGATTCCAGGTCCTCAATACCAATTAATAGGGGTTGGTAAGAGTGACACTAGGCATCTGTAATTTTGTTAAACCATTAAGGACTCTACACAAAATAAAGAGGAAACATGAGCAGAGTCATTCATCCAGAATAAGAATGTTTTAATATCAGGATTTCAGGTATTAGGAAGCATATTTTCAGCTGCTACCCATCAAATAAGATGGGGTGAATCATTACCTTGTAGGGCAAATTACAAGGTGAGGGTGGAAGGAGAAGTTTTAAAACATCAGTTTGGTCAGTAATCATGAATAACAAATTACTATGAGATGTAACTATGAAAAGTTATTTCAGCATAAAAGAGTTGAGGCATATTGATGTCAGAAAGGAAAGCACAGTGCACTGTGGTGGGGGGCTGTGGATACTGTGGTGGAAGAGCTACGGTGACTACACCTGAGGGGAGAAATCCAAAACTATCAAAATACTACAAAGGTGAAAAATAGTATTTCAATAAAACAAACAAATAGAAAGAAATTAAGGGAAAATTGGAAACTCAGAGTGAGGGTGTACGTAGTGGAAAGAAGTGGGGAAGGTGGAGAAGCTGAAAGCAGGCTCTTTTGCTGTAAAAAAAAAAAGCTAACAGCAATGTTTTCTGAATTTGCAAAAATTTGTACAGCTATGTATTTGGCTTTTCTGATACTCAGGCCACTGAAAACTCTCAGGTGATTCTGACTTAAAGCAGCTTTAATTTTAAGTCTTAAGTGTATTTATCCATCTGGCCACACATAGGTTTAGAAACCGATTTTCACATTAAAAAAATAACTTTCCTATCGCTTCTCGGCCTTTTGGCTAAGATCAAGTGTAGTAAAAAAATAACTTTCTTAATTGGTTTTATTAAAGCTTTCCTTTTAAGTAAATTATTTACAATTGATTCCTGTTGGGGAGGTAGGGTGACTATTCTACAAATTATGCTCTTCCCACAAATTATGCTGTGCTGCTATGCTATCTCATATGTTGTGTTTTCTTAAATATTTATGAAGTCCCCACAATTGTGCACACATGCGTTAGCCACCCTTGCTCCTTAAGTACAGGGGAAAAAAAATATCATTTAGTTTTTTATTTGGGTTCCATTAAAATGGGAGAGAGGAAGTGGAAGGGGGAAGGTTGAAAGGTCGAGTGCTCCTAACAATTACCAGAATCCTTTATATCCACTAGATTTTGATTTGAGCATCTTAGATTCAATGACCACTATTCTCACTCCCTCTACCACATGAAAAAAATAGCTCAAAACCATATCTTGATGGTAGCAGCGTGTACAGCCCATATGCTTTCTCTTTTCCAACTGTAATGTCAACCTTCCAACACTGCATCCACACAAAACTCCAAAGGCGCTCTCTGCTCCTACATTTAATGGAAAAATTTAACAATCCAGTCTGCTGCCCTGGTGTTTTCTAGTTGCTCAGGGCTGGTTGTCAGCAGCTCATTTGGCAACCCGGTAGGAGAGGTTAATTAGCAGGGAGAGTTGAAGAGTGCTACCCAGAGGGAGCAGGAGTTCTGTGCCCACGGGAGCCTGGAAGACAAACAAAGAAGTTGGGAAGTATTTATTTTCTCTGCTGGGGAATCTTTTTCTCCACGGGACTTGAGTTCAAACCAAGGCCAGCACCTTGTTGCCTCCACATGAGAGACACGGAATCAAAGTACCCTGTGAATGAATGATGGTTAAAATGGGGATCGGAGACTTGACTTGCAGACTGGAAGCCAAAAAGGTTTTGTTGTTTTCCATAGTAAAAGGCTGTTGATTGCTGCAACTAAGAGCTCTCTGTTCCCTGAAGTTTAAGTTTATTCAGTTTTTTGCCCTTTGAGAGTCCCTTGCTGTTAAGAACTACTATGGAATTTAGCGCTTGTTTAATGAATTATTTGTTATCGGCCATGACGGTGCTCTCAGGCGACAAGCCTGCCATCAAGGTCAAAGTGAAGGATGCTTTACATAATGATGACTTCAGTGAGTGATGATCCCGAAAGGAATCTTAGCTCCACACATTCAAACATGCTTGTCACTTGTCTTACCTTCAAAATTGATGGATTAGGTATAGAACCACAGAATCTCTTAGAAATGTTTACTACTGTCCAAGAAGTTACCATGATTATTATAAACTGGAAAATGAACACAGCAGTACCAGGGAACTTATGTCTTCAAACAGACAATATCAATTAGATTTGTAACCATGAATCCATGCACCAGATTCCACACAAGAGGGTTAATCATGTCTGTGTCTACCCAATTCCCACATCCACAGTCTCCTAAACATGAGTCTGAGAAGTCTCAGCATAACCAGGAAAGGCCACAGAGGCTGTTTGTGGCTTCCCTTTTTTTATTTCTAACTTAAAGGATAGTAATTTTTTGGAATGATATAATTTTTTTCAGATTGTGAAAGTAATACCTAGTGATAAATGTCATCAATACTGTAAAGACTATTAGAGATGTTTTAGGTTTGCAACAATATTAAGAGTGAGTTATAGAAAGTTCCTATATACCCCCTGCCCCCACACATGTATATCCACCCCCATTTATATCATTACTAGAATGGTATATTTTTATCAAAGATAATAAAATGTCACTGACATATCATGATCATATGGGTCAATCATATTGAATGTAGCTTTCAAAGATTGGCATCTTTCATTTAGTAATCCACATTTTAGATTCTTCCGTGTCTTTCTATGCCTTTGTAGTTCATTTCTTTTTCTTTTTAAAACCTAAATTACCATTTTATTTTACTTTTTTCTTTAAAGATTCATTCATTTATGCATATAAGAACTGGGATACACGCCAGAGATGTGGGGCATTAGCGGATTCACCAGATACAGAGTGGGAGTAGAAAAAGCAGATCTACTGGAATACACTGCTGAGGGGAGTCGTGGGCGAGGCAGGACAGTTCTGCTGCACCATGCAGGTCAGCTCCCTGGCTGGGGATGGAACCCGTGCTGCAGTAGCTGCAGATGCTTCATAGTGTAGTGCTTAACCCCTTGTGCCACCAGGATGGCCTTTTTTTTTTAAGGTAATATTGGTACCTCACTGTATGTGATTTAGGTTCACACCTCCTCAGATGCATGTTACTACATCACCCCAACATCAGAGTCCATTGCTGTAGGCCGTTGGGCCCCTCCTCCCTTTTTCCACTCCCACTCTCCTTCTCCTTCTAGCTACCTTAATTCTGTGGTCATATTGCTAGGGCTTGATTTGATTTATTTTTGTCAGTTCCTTTGGATTTTTTTCTCTTTTCTACATATTAGTGAAAACATCCAGTATTTGTCTTTTTCCTTCTGACTTATTTCATTTAGCATAATACCCTCCAATTCCTACCATGTTGTCAAAATGGAAAGAACTAATCTTTTTTTATAGCAAGTAGTATTCCACTGTGTATATATACTACGTCTTCTCCCCCCCCCAATTTGTTTAAATTGAAGTACATTATTTCACATCCTTATTACTGCTTTGACAGTATAGGATTTCACTCTGTAGGTGTAGACAGCATAACAGTCTGACCACCAGATCACCCTAGTCCTTCACTATATTCATCCCTTCCCCCACCCATCCTATTTCCTCCTCTTCCCCCTCTGGATACCTCAGATCTATGGTCAGATTTAAACGGTTGTAAACCACATCTTCTTAATCTACTGTTCCACTGATGAGAATTTAGGTTGTTTTGATAACTTGGTTTTTGTAAATTGTGCTTCAATGAACATAGGACAGGTTTCCTTATGAACTAGTGGTTTTGTATTCTTCAGGTAGATACCTAGGAGTATAATAGCTGAGTCATATGGTATATCTATCTTTAATATTTTGAGGGACTTCCATACTGTTTTCCATAGGGACTAGACCAATCTATGCTCCCACCAACAGTGTGAAAGGGTCCCTTTTTCTTTAAAATCTTGCTAACCGTTATTTTTTTTTTTTAATATGGACCATTCTGTATGTCTTCATTGGAGATATATCTGGTAGGCCTTCTACCTCGTTCATTTCTTTTTAGCACAGAATATTATTCCATCATCTGGATGTACCATAATTATTTACTATTCATCAATTAAAAAACATCTTACTTCTATGCCAGGAGCCAGAACTGCAAAAAGTCCGGTCTCACTTTCGGTCAGGGCGCCAGGAGAACAAAAGGATTTCCATTTAAAAGGAGGCCCAGCCTAAGATCACAGACATCCCACCCGGAGACCTCCTGCCAGCTAAAAACAAACATCTGCACCGCCAATCTCTTTGAATCAAACCTTCTCCCTTCCCCCCTTCTTCTTCCACCCCTCTAAGTGAATATATACCCCTGTCCCTAATAATAAAGATGAGGCTTGATCAGAACCTTGACTTGCCTTCATCCCTTGCGTTCCTTGTTTGTGTATTCATTCTTTTAGGTGGTTCCCGCGCGCCCCCGTTGTTGCCCCCCAGGCCAGGGCACTTCTAGATTTTCTCAAGCATGAATATAGTCACTATAAATCTATCTGTGCAGGTTTTTTGTGTGTGGCCATATTTTCAATTCCTTTGGGTAAATACCTAGAAGTGTGATTGCTGGATTATATAGTAAGAGTTCGGTTAGTTTTTTTTAAAAAAATCAACTGTTTTCCAACGTGACTATATTTTGCATACCCTCCAGCAGTGGATATGAATTCCTCATCTTGGGCCTCCCTTGTGGCACAGCAGGTTGAGCACCGCACTGTGAAGCATCTGCGCACAGCAGCACAAGTTCGATCCCAGGCCAAGTTGGTGACCCACGTGGCGCAGCAGACCTCTCCTGCCTCCTCCACTGCTCCCCTCAGCAGTGTATTTCAGTAGATCTGCCTGTTCTACTCCCCACTCTGTCTCTGGTGAATCCTCTCACCTCCTGCAACTCTGGCCTGTACCCCAGTTCTTGTATGTATAAATAAATAAATCTTTTAAAAAAAAAAGAATTCCTCATCTTCATCAGCACTGAAGATGCTGCCAGTATTCCAGATTTTGGCCATTTTAGTAGATCAGTATTGTTATCTCATTGTTTTAATTCACATTTTCCCAATGAACCGTGACACATTTTAATACCCCATCCCAAAGGATACATTTTAAAAAGATTTTTAAAATTTTCTTACATCATTGTTCTCCCCTCAGGTGTAGTTCCTGTAGTTCTCTCATCACCACAGCATCTGTGAGCCATCACCATAGTCCCTTGTGCTCTTTTGTTCCCTGTTGTGGCCCCATCCATCCCCCTCCCTTGCTGATTGCCTCAAATCTATGTTCAGCTTGCAAGTTTTGTCTTTTTCTGACCCTTTGTTTGATTTTCCTGTGTTCCACTTATAAGTGAAACCATTTGATATTTTTCTTTTTCCTTCTGACTTCTTTCACTTAGCACAATCCCTTCCAGCTCCATCCATGTTTCTGCAAATGGCATGAGTTTATCTTTTTTGATTGCTGAATAGTATTCCAATTTGTACATATACCATTACTTTTTAATCCATTCATCTGTTTTGGGGCATTTAGGTTGTTTTTATATCTTAGCAGATGTGACACATCTTTTTATATGCATATTTGCCACTTGTGTATCTTTTTCCTCACTAGCCTAGTGAAAGCCTCTTTCCAACCTCATAATTTCCCTTGATCTAGTATTTCATATAAATGTGTATAATTATGTACTTTTTGTGTCTGATTCCATTAGCTCAACCTAATTTTTTTTTGATCATCTGTGACAATGGATAGTTTCTTTTATTTGCTGAGTAATAGTCCTTTGTATCAGGATCTGGACAATATCTGGAATATTTGTTCGTTCTCCTCTGATGGACATGTGGTTTTATGTTGGGGCTGGTCCAGAGTCTCATGAGTATTTTTGTGGTTATATATTTCATTTTTCATAGGATAAACCCTTCAAAGTTGTCCCAAGTTGAGACAGTGTAGCAGGTCTTTGAATGCCCAGTTTGACCCGTGGACAGAACATTAGATTTTTTTTTAAATAGGTCATTTGTTCAGTCTTGTCAGAGAAGGTCCATAGTTACTCAGTGTTGTTGGTTCAGAAGACTGCTTGAAAGTTTTATATCCAGATTACAGTGAGATTGTATTTACTGCAAAATTATAATAACTGCGCAAAGAATGTGCAGTCTTGAGAGAAAGGAGAGGGAGCCATGGGAGTTTCAGCAGGTTCCCCCACTTCTGTGTAGAAATATTTCTTTAGTATTTTCTGTTTTGCCTTGGCCACCTGCTTAGGGACAAGCTAAAGCAGTATTCCTCTCCGCCCTTCTTAGATTCTGGGGCTAGACCCAACATGTGGTGCTGCCTTTGTTTATGGTGACCCCCTGCACAGTATTGCTGATTAGTAGAGAACACTACCACCTGTCCATTTAAATTTGACTATGAGATAAACAGTGATATTTTTAGTACATACAATAAAAATTGCAAGAGACATGCATACATATATATATCTGCTGTTTATCTGAAAGTCAAATTTAACTGAGCATTCTGTATTTCATTTGGTAAACTTGCATGAACCACAGTCTGATTTTGCCCTTTTTGAGTTGAGAAAGTGGTATAAAGGAACTCTATAATTCCTAAAGAGCTCTTCTTTTATAGGATTGCCTAATATTACTTTTCAGGTGTCCCTTTACTCAGGCTCTATCTGCGTTCTACCTACTAGAAATCCTTGATAGCACATGCCAGCATATTGTATTAGCATGAAGATGTGACATATAGGACCCAGAACAGAACTGATGTAGGTTTTCCATTACTTTTATATTTAAAGGGCAATTTCTACAGGATTCTGTTGTTGGTGAGATTGGTGGTATGTGTGTGTAAAGGAGATGAGAAGATTGTCATGGGAAAGCTAACTGCTTGTGCTTTCGCTGCCATTGTACTAAAAAGTTTTGTGATATCTATGCAAATTTCTAAAGCTCCCATGCCTAGCTGGGTAGTGCCCCATTTAAAAATGGTTGTTAAATCGAATTGGACAGAAAGAGTTATGTGGTTGGATAAACTGGGCCATCTTAGGCTGTAACTGATTTAATAGACTGAGAAGAATGACTCTCCCCAAACTATCCCCTTAGAGATTTATTTTTTCCATCCCCTCACTCTACACTCTGTTTACTACCTTACAACTCGAGCTCATTTACCCCTCTGGGAAGTTAATAAACCAAAAGAAAAGAAACGTTCTATGTGAAACTTCCTATCAATAGAAAGTAATTATATTAACATTTATTGAATATTTAATATATAGCAGGCACCAGGCAAAGTGTTTTATATGCATTAGCTCACTTCATCCTCTCTACACTTTATATAATATTTACCCTTCCCCCCTTTCCAGGTGAAGAAACACATAACCAGAGAGGTTAACTGACTTGTCATGGGCTACTCTGTGAAGCTTAAGTATACTTTTTTCTATGCTGCCACATCATTCTAGAGGTTCCTTATTCTCAGTGGTCCCTTTGAGAAACAGTTGGGATTTTGTATTGACCTGCTTGTGAATTCTTTTCTCCTTCACTTTCTCAGAGAGAACCAACTGTGGGTTTAGGGATTAGTATAAGCTGCTGATTTTCATTAGCCACCTCGTTACACACATTGCCCCACAGCCCTGTGCCAGTAGCCAGTAAAGGCAACATTTTCCTTCCTGGGTTTATTAATGTGTCGTTCCCATCTGTATAGGTTCTTTTATCCATCCACCAACTTATAGAGCATCAAATGATAACTTTATGACCTAGAAAAAGTACTAAAAGGTAGAATTCAGAAGGGAATACAGAGCCAAAGCATGGCAAGAAGCCAGCTCCCAAAGCAAAGTGGATCAAAGGAAAATCCCCAATACCTGCTTGCGGCTGGAAAAATCATAATTGTGTTGCTTATTTACTTTGTGCACTAGTGGCTCATGTTAATTACAGGAGGTCCCCCGCAATTTCCCATGAGGTGTATCAACGGTCCACAATGTCTCCAGTTATTTCCACTGAAAGTAATGACTTTCCAAAGCAGTCGCTGTGTGCCCTGTGTGGCATTACTGTCACATTAGCTTTAATGAGACAGAGTATTTAACTCACACCACTACAGTGCATTCCAGTGCATCCTGCTCATTATGAAAATTTCTGACCATACCGTCTGCTAATTATTAAAATGAAGGGTCATGAGTAAGACTGCCTAGAACCAATAAATGCCATATAATCTTATCAAATCATTTCACATTTGACACTTCTCACAGGGTTACTCCATAGTTGGAACCTTGTTGGGACAGATATAGGAATATATGTGGCTGCTTTTTGAAGAAGATAAGGTGTAGAGGACAAGATACAAGCATGAGAAATAAACTGCTGATTGAGTACCTACTATGTGCTTAATGCTTCCCACATGCAATGTAATGACCCAAGTTTCTATGATTCATGCTCCCGTTGCTCCATTTTTTTCCAAATCCAGGAATAGACGACCAGAAGAGCTACATTATCTACTCGAGGCACTGTAGCATTATTAACTCAAAATTAATCTATCTATAAATCTCCCAAGTTTTCCCAAATGAACCACAAACAACCTCTACTTTATCAGCCCTAGAACTTTTCTCCTCAAACATAAACTTTCAGCTTCATAGAAGATAGCTTTGTGTCTTGTATTCATATTAATCCCTCTTCATTCCAATGAAGGAATATTTATTATATAAGGTGACTCTAGTATACATTTATAAATGTAAAGAAGCCACTTTCTGTAATTTACTGTTTGCATAATCAAGCAAACGACAAACAGAGATATATCTCACAAGTACAATTTGTTTCACTGCACTTATGATTGTTATGTTACCACAACCAAACTTTGGTTACCAGTTATAGAGACCCAACTCAGGGCTAGATCAACAATCAACCACACACAAGTGAAAAACCCACAGGAAGAAAACCACAAAGGGTGTAAATAGGGGACAGAGAAACAGCTCAGATTATTTTTCTGTTCTCTATCTGTGGCCAGAATAATTTCCCCTGTGGTCAAAAGAAGAAAGGAATTCAAAGTTAATTATGTTTTCTGTAAAAAAAAGGGAGACCACAAGAGAATGAGATGAGCAGATGTCCATTCTTAAAGCTCAAATGGAACTCCTCAGAAACTAGATTCCTGGTCATCAGTGGGAGCTTGAGAGCAGTTGGCCAAACCTCAGAGCTGATGTAATAGAAATGTTATATAAAAATGTTTATTTGGGGACACAAATTCCTGTTAAAATAAAATAACTCCCTCACTACACAATAGCACATATCTTTGAAGATGATGCTATTGGTGCAGATTAAGGGAACTGCTCTTGGGTATATATTTACCACTGGAACTGCTAAAGTTCACAATGACTCACTCCTTTCTTCATGCCCAATAGCAACTATTTTTCTATTAATTTCTTTGATATGATAAATTTTAGGATAAATTATTAGACTGTAAGCCAAGGTGAGACAGGTCCATAAGATCAGTTTTTGTTTTTCAATTCATGTTTTGTTTTTCTTTCCTGATTTTTACCTCCTAAAGACAATGTCTAGAAGTAAGTTTAGAATAGACTCCTAAGACAACAGTCATGAACTATTTGCAATTTCTGTCAAAAGCAATATCAATTAATCAACAGTCATTTAATAACACCTTTCACTTGAGAAGGTTTTGCACACTCAACTAAAAATATTTATTAAGCACTTACAAGGGGCTTGATCAAATGTAGAGTGCTCTTTGCACACATTTCATGGCACTCCTGCTTTAGACTAGCCTCCCTTTCAGGTTGATGGGAAGATAAAGTTCTCTTTAAGGGCAGCTGATTGAACCAAGGCAGGCAGCAGCAGGAGGGCCTCTCTGCATGTGGGGTGTCACGGAGTGGTGAATGCCTGCCTGTCTCTCTGCTGCCTGGATTCATAATCACAAACTGTCCAGTTCAGAAAGTGGGTGCTGCCATGAGTCAGAGATAGAGTGTGAAACAGCAGAATCAGGACTTAGCTTTCCTGCTTTACAATTGCAGTGGAGCCCTCCCTGGTGGCGCAAAGGTTAAGTCTCCATGCTACCACCGCAATTAGCAGCTCTGGTCATATGTTCACATACTCATCCGCTCATACATGCGTTTAACAGGCACCAACTGAGTACCTTCTGAACTAGGTGATGAGGATAAAAAGATAAATAGAACATAGTTGCTGTTCCCAAGGAATTTGCAGGCAGTTGGTGAAAAAGATAAACAACCCCAGGAAAGTATAGATGCAGAGGTTGCAGGCATGTGGAGGAGGCTCACACCAGCAGGGTGTGTCAAGGAGAGGAGAGATGGGTTGAGAAGGTAGGAAATGGTGAAAATAATATTTTAGAAAAATAAAACAGCACGGTATATTTTGGGGGTCAATAAATAATTTCTATGGAGGAAACAGCATGGACTGATTGTGAAAACACTTATATGTATTTAAGGAGCTTAGATTTTTACTGTAGGAGCTGGGAGTTAATGCAGAATGAAGTGAAAACAACTGTAACCCAACTGGTAAAGTTAATTCTGATGAAAATGTGCATAAGGACATGTGCACGTGTTGTGATTTTTGTTATATAGATTGGTTGGAGAATGAAAGGAAAGTTTACAACATTGTTTATAAATGAATTATGACATCTTTACTTAATCTACTCTTGAGATCTTAACTATGGAATGTACATATGTGTCTATGTGTGTGTGGGCTTTTTATAATAAATTATTTTCCATAGATCACTAAATGAAAAAAATCCTAGCATTATTGTCCCAAACAGCAATCAGAAAATTGGATGGAATACTATTCAGTTATTAAAAAAATTGGTAGTAAAGGGTTATTTTCCCACTTGATTGTTCAAACAAGGCACCTCAAGTTTAACTTATGACTAAAGTAACTCTGGCTTCTGTATTCCTGTTAAAAAAAATAACTCCCTCACTACAAAATAGCACATATCTTTGAAGATGATGTTATTGGTGCAGATTAAGGGAACTGCTCTTGGGTATATATTTACCACTGGAACTGCTAAAGTTCACAATGACTCACTCCTTTCTTCATGCCCAATAGCAACTATTTTTCTATTAATTTCTTTGATATGATAAAAGAACTTGAATCCTCAGAATTAAATTTTTTTTCTGAGTAAATTATATAGATTCATAAGAGATAGAAGACAAGAATTTAAATATGATAGTCCTATATTTTAACCCAGTAAACTGACTGATCAAAACCCAAGCTCACAATTTCACATTAATATCTAATTCTTCAAAAACTTGAGACAGAAATATCTGTATAATTGTTCTACAAATTATCCCATGCAATCTATTTGGTGCAATGAATGTTAACCTGAGCAAAAGGTCCTGCGCCTTGAGATGAGGAGTCTTTAAGACAGGCAGTCTGCTGCCCCAAACCCACAGTACATAGTCAACACACCCTCTTTCAGTATTTGTAGAGCCGCCATAGTCTTTATCTTTGACTTTATGTATAAGTAAATAAAATAAAATGTAAAAATGCAGGTTGGTATCACAGTGTGATACATAAGCCTTTCCTTCAAGACCATGAGCTTTCTTATTGATAAATGAAGACATTAAGAAGAGTCCCTACTCTGTAGATCCTACAGGAATGTTTTGAATATCAAGTGAAATAATATGTACAAGAAAGTTTTTTGTGTAAAAGGACTGTCTAACCAAGATCATGATTTTACTTTGGAAGAAGATACTGGGAATAAATTGGGTGTCTCCTTTTCCACATAGACAATCTCTTTGGTAGAGAGGGGAGAGAAGATGTGAAGAAAGGTTAGATAATACCAGTTAAGTTATATACAAATAGAGGATTCACAACAGTATTCCTTTTTTTAAAAAAGCTTTTTGCATAAAAAGCTAGAGTACAGGCCAGAGACAGATCAGGCAGATTGACTGAAACAAACTGCAGAGAGAAGCAGCAGGTGAGGCAGAAGAAGTCTGTTGCACTATTCACTCCCTGGCCAGGGATCGAACTTGTACTGTAGTAGCCACGGAGGCCACACAATGAGGTGCTCAACCCCTTGCACCACCAGGGAGGATCCCACAAAGTATTCTAAACATTTTTCCTGAACACTTGAGGGTACAGAAAAAATGAGAAACTCCTTGCTTCAGTGTCACCCTTTCATTCTAGGAGATATACCAGGTTGGAGAAAAAGAACATATGATCTTTGCTCTACACAGCTTTATGAGCACAAAAATGACATCTGAGCCCACAAACATAATGAACTCATGAAAGGCCTCAGCATCTTACCTGTGCAGGTCAACACATGCATGCTCTCCATAAAAAAGAGTTGAAACCATTTTCTCCTAAATATGTGCATTAGAATCATGGGAGTATTTTTATTTTTCCAGCAGTACCACTTCTAAATATTTATCTAAAGAATATGAGAATATTCCTGGTGGTGCAGGGGGTTAAGCAATGCACTATGAAGCAAACCGCAGCCACTGCAGCACGAGTTCAATCCCTGCTGCCAGCCAGGGAGGGCACCCACATGGCGCAGCAGACCTCTCCTGCCTCGCTCGCTGCTCCCCTCAGCATTGTGTTTCAGTTAGTCTTCCTGTTCTGCTCCCCACTCTGTCTCTGGTGAATCCTCTCACCATCCTGGACTCTGGCCTGTACCCCAGCTCTTGTATGCATAAATAAATAAATCTTTTTTAAAAAAAGAATATGAGAATACTAATATGAAAACATTTATGAATCCCTTTGATCATAGTAGCAAGATATGGAATCATCCTAAGTGCCCATAGACATATGACTATCTCAATGGAATACCACTGAGCTATTAAAAAAGATGAAGTCTTGCCTTTTGGGAAAATAGAGATGGATCTTGAGTGACTGTGTTAAGTAGAATGGTCAGAAAATCAAAGATAATTACCAATTGGTTCCATTCATTGGTGGAATATAAACAATCAAGGAAAAAATTAGCAAAACAGAAGAAAAATAACTTTGGACTCTAAAAAATATATGCTTGTTACCAGAGGGGGAAACAGAAGAGGGGATGGGCAGGATTATATGACAGCGTATTGACCCTTGAGTTTTGGTAGAGGGATGGAAGCTTGTGTACATGTTGAGGTGTGAGGTTGTATTCCCCAAATTAGTTTGTGAATGAATGGCAAATCAATAACATTTGATATGAAGAAATGCAGAGTTCCAGGCTCAAACTACATGTATTAAAAACAGTTGTGTGGGGCCTCCCTGGTGGCATAAGGAGTTAAGCACCACACACTGTGAGCCACCCACAGCCACTATAGCACAAGTTCGATCCCCAGCCAGGGAGGGGACCCACATGGCACAGCAGAACTCTCCTGACTCAACCACTGCTCCCCTCTGCAGTGTGTTTCAGTCAATCTGCCTTTTCTGCTCCCCACTCCGGTGAATCCTGTAACCCCTCTGGCCTTTCTTGTATGCACAAATAAAAAATCTTTTAAAAAAAAGGCTGTGTAAGCCTGTGTAGTTACAGAACTTTTCAATGTCTCAGTTTTATCTGAGAAATAGAAGATAACAATAGGATTTGTAGAAAGGTTGCTTGAGGATTGTAAGGATTCCTTCACTGTATTTTCAGATTACTATTTGTATAACATTTTTTATGAGGTGTGAAACTATATCCTTAAATCATATGCAGTGTAGTGAACCATTACCTCAATAAAAAATAATACCATCTTTAAAAGTTCTTTATGAGCTATTAAACTTAAAAATTGGAATTCAAAATCTTTATTATCATTTAAATTTTGGAAAGTGGTGCTCTTCTCTTCTACCACTTTGCTTAAACACAGCATTGAAACTATTGTTTTTCTTTCTCTGTCCAGAAATTTAAATCTTAAATACAAATCACAGTACCTTCTTTAAAAGCTGTTTTAAGATGTTTCATAGTCAAGTTGCAGTTCCCTTAGGACCAGCAGCCCTTCTCACTGCCATTCCTCAGATCTGCGCTGTATTTCTAGCAAAGTCAGCCTCTGGGTAATCACAGGTCAGGCCATGAAATTTGACCTGTGCTGGGCTGGAATGTATTCCTGAGAAGTAATAGGTAATTCGACCTAATTTGGCTTGAGCCTCTCATGAGCCGAGATGAGATTACCAATTGAGTACAATTATAGAGGGTGATTTGGTGCTTCTGACCTACAGTCAGCTGGAGACTCGAGCTGGATCATCTCACCTATGAAATTTCCCTCAGGGTTTCTGGATAATGATTTTAAATGCTAATTACTACATGTAGTCAATGCACTGATAAAATTGAGAGCATTTTGATTTATGATGGATATTAAGTAAGAGCAAGAGTGAAACCCAGTAGATTTAAAGGATTTAAACATACTCAGAAGGTTTTGGCATAAAAAGAAAATTGCAAAGGTCTTCCTTTTCAGAGTTTTATTTATTTCAGTTCAGAAATTTTTTCTCCTTATTATCACTATAATGCCTCTGTAGAAACTGACCCAATTCTGTCCAAATCTGCAATATCTTTTCTTATTTGAAAAAAAAAAAAAGAAAAATCTTTGACTTGGCAGCTGTTCTAGGCACAACCAGAGGTGGGACTGACTCCTATCCAGGAGCTTTGAGTGTCTAGGGAGATTCGATGCCAGGCTAAATAGTATTTGGTAGACAGGGCCAGTCATTGGATAGTTCTGGATGTACCTAGGTAAAGCACATCAAAGAGGACCCAGAGAGAGAATGTAGGAGTTTTTAGCTTCTGATTTACCCCACCCTAAGTCTGGTCCATTAGAACACATATTCAAATATCAGAGAAGCAGAAAAACTTAGTGACATAAACTTGGGCATAGATATAAATAAAAAGAGTTCAAGAAAAGCTCTGATGTTTATTTGTCCTGTAAATGTGATCAATTACTTAACCTCACTAAAAATTGGGGGCTTTGGCATTAATTCTTCATACAGTGGTTACAAGCACTAAATGAGGTACACAGAGAGAGCCCTCAGTGTATGCAAACAAAAGCTTTCTTTCTTTAATATGATTCAGAGGACCTGGGTTTGAGTTTTGGTCTTGACACTATGTACTCCTGAGCAATAATATCTCAAGTACTAGGCCACATTTTCCTCATCTTCAAAATGAGATTAAGCTACATTAGAGTGTTTCAAACTACTTTAAGTAGCAGTTGTATTCTACAAAAATGTTTCACATACAGCTGAAGAATGTGAAACTAACTCTAAATCACATACAGTGTTGTAAACCAATGTTACCTTGGTAAAGAATACCACTAAAAAGAATGAAAACATTTATTTGTAAAAAAAAAAAAAAGCCTCAGAGAGTGTGGCCCAGGTTTATTTTTTTTTTTAAATACAATTTTAAAACTGAAACAGTCAGAGAGGCATACATATGTACATTCATATTCATAGAACATAGTGATTGTAAATGTTCTACTTCAAACTTGTTCATTGATTTAGTGTCCACTTCAAATAGTGGGGGTCCCCATTACGTTGCATTTGAAATAAAGGATTCTATATCACTAAAACATTTTGAAAGCTACAGAGCAAATGATCTCTGAGGATCCAATCCAGTCTATGATTCAAAATGATTGTTGTTGTTTTTTTTCTTAAGTCCAACTGAATTAAAACAAGTGTTTCTTACTGTTCCCTTGATGTGAGAAATGTCTTGGGTTACTGGATGACATTTGAAAGTTAGCATCTCTCCCAGATGTGAAACAAATGTTCCCTCAGATTGTTTTGGATGGTTGTTTACCTATTTAACCAAATAGGATATACGTGACATGGCAATAAATATAACAATACCTTCTCAAGTAGATAACTGAGATAAATATGGATTTCAGATACTCTTTCTTACACTACTAAAGACAATAATAACCCAACAATAAGAGTCAATATTGTTTTATGGGAACCCGGACTGAATTTGAGGAACAGGATTTTATTTGAAAGAATGCCCTGACCCATGCTTTCTGAGTGACAGGGATTATTGTCATTTTCCAAGTACATACGAAGAACAAAGTATAAATCACTATAAATCTGTTTCAGAAAGGTTTACATGTAGCCAGTCAGATGCTTAACTACTACAAAAGAAAAAAATAATTGTCATTGTTTCTTAGTGGAAATTCTTTAAGAATGAAGTTACTGTTTCTTTTAGGAACCATTTTCATAAATCAATCTGTGGTTTAGTCCCTATGGAAAACATATTTCATTTATGAACTTTTTTCTATGTCTTTTTGTTTGAAGACAAATATGATTGATTTTACAAGACCGATTGTTTGATCAGATTAGTTTATTGGATTAGCCTTTAAGATCACTAAGATTTATTTGTTTTCCATGAAGTATTTAAGTATTTTATTGCTGTTTATCTTTGTACAATTTTGGAAGATTGAAGAAAGTGTGTTAGTATACAAGTAAACTTTCACAAGTTTTTTACAAGTAAACCTTGGATGAAGGCCATATAAGCTACATGAGAAAGACACCATTAAGTCTTACACTTCATATGGTAAAACATAGCACTTTTACAATACTGGAGACTTAAAGAGAAAAAGGACAAATTGTACTATATATTCACCTATATTCAATGAAGTAAAATGGGTGGTGGGAGAGATGTTGAGTTCCCCAATTTAAAAACCATATGTATAGTTTGCCTAATTGTGTAAGTTTAGATAATTTTCCTCTGACCGAAAAGGTAAAAATTTTTGATTAAAAATTCTGGTTCAAAGGTCAAGGATATCAAGTTAAGTTTCAGTGAACTATTTGGTAAGATTAAGCTAGTGACAGTATATGTTGAGGAGGAATTATCCATATTATGCTTTGAAGGTAAAAATTCAGAATTTTAATTTTTGTATTTCTTTAGGAAGATTCAAATTTGGTTTTTCAAAGCATTTTGAAGATGCATCATGTATGAACTACTTGCACACTAAGCATTAGTTTCAGAGGCAAAAGCTAAGTCTGTCTCACTTCTTGGGATATTTGTTTGCCTTGAACAAACCTACCCTTTAAAAGCCAGAAATGCTTGCTGAATGAATGGTCCACTACAGCAGAGGGGCATGCCACAGAATGTCAGAGCACATGCATTTGGGAACCAGACGAGTATTTTCAAGCATATGAATACCAGGCCTGGGACCTGAAGCAAATGGCTTAACTGTTCTGAGCTCGGTTTCCTCATTTGTAAAATAAGGATGATATTGCCAATTTCAGAAGACTGCCATGAGGATTCTATGACATAATCATGGCAAAGATAGTGGCAAATGCCTGACAAGTGGCAAATGCTGAGCAAATATAATTCTCACAATTCCCAGGTTTTCTAGATAATGAAGTTACCATATTTTTCAGATTTTCTAGCTTCCTAATACATTTCATATCATAAAATTGTAAAATGCACTAATCACATTATCCGGGTCCACAGATAGAATTGTTTGTTTTCACCTCTGCTGATAATATGAAAGCCTTCTTTTCCTAAAATATGAGGATCATTGGGAACAGATGCCCATTCAAGCCAATAAATGTTTCTAAGGATATATATTGACACTGTATAGAAATATGTAAACAAACCCACAAATCTAGAATATACTTAGTATATTATCATGTGACTTAAGACTGAACACCTGTGTATATTCTCTGTCTCTGAGCAGAAGGGATGGGGTAGGGGAAGAAATGGAGGACAGGCATACTCTAGGAAAAAGTCTAGGTAGGAAAATTGGTTCAAAAAAGATCCTAGAGAATCCTGCTCTTCTCTCCCCAAGTTCTTCCATGCTGGAATATGACAGGGAGGTTTCCTGTGAGACAGAAGATATGGCAGCAGCTCCAGTTGTTAAGATTGCCAACAATGATGAACAGAGCATCTGTAGCAGAATCTCCAAAGAGAACTACATAAGCCAAACATGAGCAAGTGACAAAAACAGCATCATTTTAAAGACAAGTGACCAGCCTGGAGTGACTGCATCTCAGTTCTCTTAGGGCCACTCTGCTTTCAGCATCCTAAAGTCTGTGTCCCTAGAAATCCCTTATTGTAGGCACAGCAGGGCAGTTGGTGATTGCCTTCTCTGTGTTGTTGCCTGCCTTTTGAATCATCTACAAAATATTGCCCTTGAATAATGCTTTCACATCCATATGAATGGATTGGGGTAGCTAATATATAGAACACACACTGATTGTTGTGACTCTTGATAGCACAAGAGAAGAAACAGATTGTTTGAAGTTTCAAAAAGCATTTGCTTACAGGTTCAAAATGTAGGTAGGGAAATGTTCTGATCTGGTCTACACTTTCCACTCATAGTATTCTTTGGAACACATGGGAGAGTCTAAAGTGGAAACTTTTGTGCCTGGGCAGGAACATGTGAGGCTTTAAAGTACAGTGTTATAGAACAGTGTTACCTTAACAATAAATAAAAAAAAAAAAAAAGAGGAGGCAGAGGAAGAAGAAAATAATGTAACAGAATTTAGAAATCTATAATATTTTAAATGGTAGTTCACCCTCAAAATACAGTAATAAAATGAATTCATGGATATTAAAAAATGTATTTTTTACAGCATATTTTCTTAAAAAGTACATCATTGTACAAGTGTGATGTTTAAAATACATTACCATAAAAGCCTTATAATATAATGCTCTAATTCTAAGTTTTGGTTAAATTTTCTCACTAAACATGTTGCTTATTGTACTTAAATGACTTGGTGGCAATGTCCTTGTCCTTTTGGATTCATCCAAAAGTCTGTGTACAATTTCCTGGAAAAGAGGATAGAATTAGCTTGGAGATGGATCTTTGATCAAAAAACATCTGGAGAAATTGCAGAGACTGGTAAGAAAACAAGTTAGGCTGTTCTCAGATGTGAAGTCAAGGAATTAATGAGTCAAATTTCTCAGTTGCTTCAATATTAGACCCTTACTCAGAGAAGTGAGGTGAACGCTGACCTTGATATTAATAAACTGGACCCAGTTTTAGTTTTGCATCATTCTTTTTTAAACCATTGTCCTCATTTTCATATGCTTGCAATTGTATTATATGTAATGCCACTTAAGAATGTTAATGGAGTCTCATTATTAAAACCACATTTTGGAGATGTGATTTAACATGTCACATTAGGATGAAGAAATTTGATTATAAGGTAGCCACGAATTATTCAATCTATTATGTCTACATTGTGTGCAGTATAAAGCATCAAATTACACACCATGCATACCAATTATTTCCAGTGAGCTTATTACAAATGTGAAATATTAGTAATTTTGGTAAAAGGTTACCCACTTTCATATGGTAGGACCCTCTTAAAGAATATGCTAGTTTATATATGCCATGATCTTTAGTGGTGTTGTCTTTTTGAAAGAGGAAGATTTATACAAGATGACAAGACTCTGAGACTTTTCTGACTCAAATGCCAACAGTGTAAAACTCCCCTTTGGAGAGAAAATGTTAGTTACCATGCAATATTCATTTTGCACTTTCCAAAAATGCTGGAAAATCTGTGCAACATACTAGAAGCACAGGAAGTAACAGGAGGCAAATTTTGCAAAGCAAAAAGACCACACATGAAATAGTCTATGAGATAATTGGTTGTTTATTCATTTTAAAATCATATATAAAATATCTATTAAATGCTTGGTAAAATAAAGGACTATAAGATGATTGAAAAATATTTTTACCCTAACTTAAGCTTATCTGCTAGTAAAGAAGATGGAATATTTTTTATGATAAATATAAATTAGTTCCTGAGCGTTTGGATACGAAAGAGATGTCCATCTTTCCTTCCTCCCTTCTTTCATTCCCTCACTTGTTCCTTCCTTCCTTTTTTCCTTTTTCATGTTCAGGATTTCAGGGAAGATTTACTAGAAAGAGTTTCAGTTTTGTGATGGTAAAATAATATTATATATGTTAAAGCATTCAGAGTAAAAAATATAAAATGAAAATAAGTCTCAAGTTTCTCTGCTAGAAGCACTCACTTCTTTTCCAGTTTTTTGTGCATTCCTTCAGATAGCCAATTCATGGGCAAACATTTGTACATAGTCCATCTTTTTCTTTTTATATAAATAGAAGCATCATATATACACTGTTCTGCTCTTGCTTTTTTAAAACTTGTATTTTAAAACTTTAAGTATATTTAATTAATATAATTTTAGTACAGGGAAATTAGTCTTTTGCCATATGTGCTGCAAATATTTTCCCAGTTTATCATCTGTCTTTTGACTTTGTTTAGGTATTTTTACCATGAAGAATTTAAAATATTTTACTTGGTCAAATTTATCAATTTTTTTATGACATTTGAAAATTTTTGTCTTTCTCTGTAAAGCTCTCAAATGAGGGATGAAAAATAAATCCTCCCACGTCAGCAATGTTTTTATGGCTTCAATGTTTTTTAGGGTTTTTTTTTTTTTCCAATTAAACCTTTTCTTCATCTAGGGTTCATTTTTTGAGTGAGACTTCAATTTAATCCAATGGCTAGACACTGCATCTAACACCAATTTTGGAATAAGTGAGTTTACCATCCCCCAGATATTAAGTGTCAAGTATGATAGTTTGGGAATTTTCATAGGAGGTCAAAACTTCAGGCAAAGAGGATAATGTGAGGCAGGGAAGACTAGCAGTTTTTCCAAGCTTTTTAACAGAGTTTAAAAATCTGCGATTCACTGCAGATTTCAACCTTTTTTCAGAGAAATATCCCAGAATTTAACCACTGTCACCACTGCTACCATCATTACATACTCAATCCTTATTATCAGATAAGGAGTAAATATTTTACAGGTTTTTCCCCAATCCCCTTAGCTAGCTCATATAACTGTATCAATTTCAAGGAGAGGAAACTGAGGGAGTAAAAAATTTAGTACCTTTTCGATACCACAAATCCTAAAGATAAACAATATGAATCTGAAACTTGGCAGTTTGAGACCTGATTCCGTACTCTTAATATCCCAGGTTGTACCACATCTCCATAGTCTCACTTGAACAGAAATCCAGCTTTCCCTTGAGAATGTTTGCTTCCATATGCCCTTTTAACTCATGGTTGTTCTTTTTTTAATACTGCAGGTGAAAAAAAATGCATTTAAAAGCTGGAGGCTGAGAGATGATTTTGGAGGTGTTTCAGAGTTCAGGGAGCTATGTGAAATGTCTGAACTAGACTGGAGTAACAGGGATGAAAAGAAAAAGACACCTTTCTGAAAGAGTATGGGATAAAATAGGCCAGATTTAATGGTTGAGTGGCATAAAAAGAAAAAAGAAGAGTTGAGGATGACACTTCTATTTTTAACTTGGTTGACAGATGATGTTACCATGGATTTAGAAGGACAATGTGAATCTCAGTGAGAGAAATTGAAGGTGAATTTAGTTCTTTTTTTTTTTTTAGTATTTTATTTATTTATGCATATAAGCACTGGGGTACAGGTCAGAGTCCAGGACGGTGAGAGGATTCACTAGAGACAGAGCTGGGAACAGAACAGGCAGACTGACTGACGCACACTGCAGAGGGGAGCAGCGGACAATGAAGGAGAGGTCTGCTGTGCCATGTGGGTCCCCTCCCTGGCGGGCAGCAGGAATCAAACTCATGCTGCAGTGGCTGAGGTTTGCTTCAGTGGCTGCGGATTGCTTCATAGTGCATTGGTTAACCCACTGCGCCACCAGGGAGGCCCTGAATTTAGTTCTTGATTGGAAATAATAAGCAGTTGTTTTATGTAGTTACAAAACTCAGAGTAGAGATTAAGATAGTGGAACTACATTTGGGAAATCATTAATGAATAAGTGTAAGTTGAAATTTTGAAGCAAGAGAGAATCAAGAGAAGATCTGTGGGACAAAGAGAAACTTGGTGAACATCAGTAATCAAAATATAGGTGACTCACTTAGAGAGGGGTAAAAGAAAAACTTTAAAAAACCTGGAGAATCTAGTGTCAAAAAAGATAAAAATAAAAAAGAAGAAGCCTAATTAGACTTTGACGTTAATAATTTTTCCTAAGAATGAAAGAGCTATCATGGTGTCAGTTGCGCGATAAAAGCAGTAAAATTCATTGATGCTTGATCAAGAAGGGTATTTTTAGGAATTATATGATCTGATTAAAGATATGTAAAATCACTTATTAACAGTTCTCTATTTGACAGCAGAGGTTCAGAACATTTTGTGGTACCAATTCTCACCATTGTCCTTTCTTGGTATAGGAGAAGAGAAGGTGGTTTGGTAGCATTAATTTTATGTTTATTTAATATTATATTTATTTCTTGACTTTACAATCTTTCACAATGTCCTTTCACTTAATCAGCCCTTTCATTAATGTTAAATGTTTAGTAAAACATTTCCTTTTTAAGGATTCTTTTTTTTTATGTTTATCTCTTATTGAATCTTATCCTTACCTTGTGAATTTAGTGTCTTTTTTACTGTTTATGAAATTACTAAAAAGAATTTAAGGTATCTTGTCTGGATATCTTTTTCCTCAGATTGTTCTTCTTTCAAATTATTTTGTCTTTGCTGGATATCTGGTGTTTTTTGTTTTGTTTTTGCAAATTGGTAGAGAAGGAACAATGTGATGAGTTTAACTAGTGGAGATGTGTCTCTTCCAAAGAATGTAGCTCTGTCTCTCACATAATTTTTCCCATTGACTTAACCTCCAATTCACAGTCTGCTCTTTGTATTTGTTGCTGAGATTAAGGGTACTGAGGAACTGCATTAGAACAAATGGGGAACATCTAGATAGGAGCGTTCCATAAATGACTTGTGTCACAATTTACTTAATTCTTAAATCTATCTACTTTCCCTCAAATACCTCCAGTTGCCATTGCTGGAGAATAATAATGATCTGTATCGGCATATAATGAAGCAGGAAGTTGCTAAGTTTGCTGCTGGGAGTCTGCTGCTTAGATTCCGCTGCTTGATGGAGCGGAGATGTTGCTGGGTGCACTGCTTGTTCAAGGAAGGAGCCCATGTTGCTGGGTGCACTGCTTGTTCAAGGAAGGAGCCCGAGAAAGAGCTACCTTGACCCTTCCCAACTACCCATCCCAAACCATAAACAATGCTTATGTTATGGTGGATATGCTTAGGCTGTGATGGATGGAGTAACAAGTTTCCCATAAAGCCTGTATGAAACCCTGCCATTCCTACTGTTCAGGGCTCAGACTTTTGGGAGCTATCCCACTAAGCCCACCGGTGTGACGATTAAATTTCACTCTCCACCTCCCTGAGTGCCATTTGATTTCTCTGGGAAACTGCCATAACAATAGTTGCAGATATGTATACTTAGTGAGAGCACCATTAAAATTTTAACATATATAAAGATATTTTTCTATCAAGATTGAAAATTCGTTGACCGCTATGTCTATTCTCCTGCAGAGAGACCAGGATTGGAGTATGTCTTAATATTTTGCAGCACTGAAATAAATTTATTCCTTATACACCTTTTCTGTCATTTCACTGGGATGTTGGGTACCAAGTCAGTCTTTGTTTTCTGGACACTCCAACTTCTAGATTTGCATTCATCATCAAGCTACTCAGACTTCATCTGTCCTAAACTTGTTTCATAGTGGCTTCTGTCTTCAAAAGTCTGTGGGAAATGCTCGCTGTACTATTCCCATGCACCAATTAATCATCAGCATCTGGGCTGACTGCTCTTCTCTAATTGATGCTCAATCACAGTGCCCTTCTATTTTTTAAAACTCTTCACTCTAGGATTTTGGGCATTATGAAAATTTCCCCCTAGTCATTTTTTTCTCTATCTTTCTGACTTCCTTCACACTACTAAATTTTTTTGTGATACCGTGATACAAGTTTACATTCTTCTGTCAATGAGTCATTGAGCCTATTGAATTCTCTTCAGTGATCTGCAAATAAGTACCAAGTGCATACTACACTCAGGTTTGGGTTAATTTATATGTCCTACATGAAGTGCCTGTCACCTTGATTAGCTTGGCTGAACTTATCAATGCTTCAAAAAGCCCATTTCTCTAGCCTCCATGAAGCATTTCCCAGCAATCCCAAAGTAGTCTTTTCTTTGAATATTTTAGCTGAATAGTTGCATTTATTTATCATAAACTCTTATTTATCATGGATTACCTCTAAATGTATAGTCCACACCCTTGGTTAATATCTTCAAGAGCAGAGCTTATGTCTCACATTTAAGAAATTCTTTTCTTCCACACATAATCTATAAATATGAACATAAAAACACTAATATTGCCATTGAAACAATAAAGAAGAAGGCAATTGATCTCTAAGTAGCACTAATTATTTCTAGACAAGGACAAAAAGAGATGGACATCTTGTAGTTAAGGATTAAGTCCACCTTTGAATTATTGCAGGTGAAAAGTGTTACAGTATTTAATAATGATCTAATAGGGAAAGCACATTAATCTAGCCACCAAGGTCTTGAGTAGTTAGCATCTGGTGGTTTTTTTTTTTTCTTTTTAATTTTTTTAGGTTCTGACTTTACTGTGGAGCATTGGAGTATCAGAAAACCCCTTCTGCTTATCTGGCACAGCTGGTGCCAAGAGCAATGCCCATGACCCACAGCTTAATGAGGATTTCATAGCTTCATAAAATTGCATTGAAAAAGAAAACACCTGTTAGGTCAGCTACTTTAGATAAGGATGTTCCATGCCTGCTCTCCAGGAGATAAGTTGCTATGAGAACTCAATGATTCTGGGTATTATGTTTAAAAGAATCAAGATTTTTTAAAAACATCTTTTAATAAAATTTCCAGTTTATCATTTCATAAAATAGAAAATCCCTTGCAAAATATTTTTCCAATTTATTTGATTGTCTATACTTTCTCTTTCTAAAATTTAAAAATATTGAAATTGTGTTTATATATGATCAGATTGGATATATAATTTCTAGAAAATATAGTTATATAAAAATAAAATTTTATTGCCAATCACCCAAACTTTATGATTTTTCAAGCTCTCTAAGATTTTGTGGTCCATGCATCAGTAGAGTCTGATTGAATATCTGGTTTGGAGTCAGGACACACATGGTTAAATGTCCCCCTGGACTCTAGAAAATAAAACTGGATTTTAAGAAGAAACTGCCATAAAAATAGGAACTGTCAAATCAACTTTTCTACTTAAGTTTTTCTTGTTCATTCTGTAGAATTACTAAAGTATAGTTTTTAACTAAAAACTACTTGTTTCAGCCTTCCTGAAATTTGTATAATGGAATTTGCTCTTACTTATTTTCATGAAATCTACACAAACACTCATTGCTAAGCGCAAACACTTTAGAGAGGTTATCACAAATTCTGTAGAGAGAAAATTTCTAAAGAAAGTCATTTTTCTTTCTACAAATTTAACAACTCAGGACAAATGTCATTTACTAGCATGGTGATATTATGATGGCATAGCACCATGTAAATATTTTTTAGTACTTCAGTTCTTTGGAAAAAGGACTATAACTTGGATCACCTTCTGTTAACTATTCTGAAGCTTAGTTAACAATATTAATATTGAAACCTCAATTTCATCCTGTGTTATCAGGGAGCAAATGTTTCATATTTGTCTTACATGTCTGAAAAAAATCAGGCAAGGTTTTAAACACCAAAATTGCCTTCCATAGTTTTCTCTAGATTTTCTCAAACTATTTCAAATATCCCTGGCTTTCATTCAGCATTAAACTTCTTTTTTCATGATCTAGGGCCATCAATGTAAGCAACAGTTTGTATAATCAGAATGTTCATTATCTAAAATGGGTAAGCAAACTACACCCCAGAGCCAAATCTGGCCCTTGGCCTGTTTTTGTAGATAAAGTTTTATTGGAACACAGCCAAGCCCATTCATTTACATGTTGTCTATGACTGCTTATACTCTAGTCCAGCAAAACTGAACAGTTATGAGATTGTATGTCCTCTATATCCCCAAATATATACCATTTCAAACTTTATAGAATGGGTTTGCAAACCCTGACATAAAGAAAACATGGTTCACTTTTATTCTTCTCTGGGATATTTGATGGTTTCTGGAAGACATCTTTGGTAACTTTCTTTCCACAACCTAATTTATAGTAAAACAACAACAACAACAAACTTCTCAATATCTCTTGCTTATTTTATAAATATTTACCTTCAGATGCCTTTTTAATTTCTCTACTGTCCATTTCTACTGGCAGCATTCTAGAAAATCCATCATCATCTTCAAATCTACAATAGCCTCTCACTGATTTTTCTGCAGCCAATCTTGCCCCAAGGGAATCCTTTTTTAATGAAAACCAGAGTGATAGCTTAAAAAAAGTCAAAGTAACCAAAGTGATGTTTTTAAAAAAGAGTCCCTTACCTCACATCCATAATGAAAAACTCTTCAAATGAGTCTTTGCATTTGTCAGGATAAAAATAATTTACATAGCACCTTACTTCTATTACCCACACAGCTCACCTTACAATCTTTCTTTACAGTGGTGTTCTTTCATTTCCTCAGCTTCCTTCTATTTTCTGGCCTTTACATAAGCTTTGTTCTCTGTATGAAATGTTTTTGTTGTTTATTTTTCCCCGCTCAGTAGATGTATTTTATTTTTTTAATTTAGTTTATACACACATACATATTTTTACATTATTCTTCCTTTTTGAACATTGCATGCTTTCTCCTCTAAGGTGTAGTCTCTGAAAAATTCCCACCACCAGTTCACCCAAGAACCATCACCATAGTCCCTGCCTGTTTTATTTCTTCCCTTTTCCCTTCCTCAGCAGAGTGTCTCTGATTAATAGCTACCTGTTAATTTTGTTTTTAATTATAATTTTCTTTTCCTGGTTCCTTATTTGGTTCCCCTACAATCCTCTTATAAGTGAAACTGTCTGTGAATGGCATAAGTTTATCTTTTTTGATTACTAAGTAGTATGCCATTGTGTATATACACCACATCTTCCTGATCCAGTCATCTATTTTTGGGCATTTGGGTTGTTTCCATATCTTATATATCTCAATAAACATAGTGGTGTAGGTATTCTTTTGAATGAATGTTTTTATGTCCTTTGGGTAGATGTATGAAGTGTTTTTATTCCCCTCATCTACCCTGTATCTTCTACAACATTAGTTACCAATTTCAGATAAAATTCTTTATCCTCAGGAAGGTATATATTTATTTATGTATATAAACAATACATATATTTACATTTAGCATGCCCCACAATTTTCCTTTCTACAATTTATCACAATATGAAAAATTATTTTGCATAATATTTACATTGGAATATGCCTCCTGCTTTAGCCTTAAACTTCAGAATGGAAAGGACCAAGTCTATATTTTTCATTGTTTTACTTCCAGCATCTAGAACATATAGGTCCTGATAAATACCTGTTGATTGAATTTATGTTTAAGTTAAGTTTGTTACAGTTGCTTGGGTGTTTCTGCTCTTCAGGGCTGGCTTTTTTAATTTGTCTGGTTCCTTTCCATAGATTATGTTTTCTTTCTTACTAAAGCCTAGGAAAACTGACACTTATATTTGATATATAAGGATGGTTTCCCAAAAAGTATCAGATAGGTCTTTCTCAGGATACCTAGAATACACCCCTTCCAGTAAGCATCACCTTGGTATGGGGAACTAAGGTCAATTAGGGAAGTCTATTATCATTACTTAAAGAATACAGATTAGTTTGAGGAACCTCCACACAGCTTTCCATAGTGGTTGGACTAGTTTGCATTCCTACCAAGAGTGTAGTAGTGTTCCTTTTTCTCCATATCCTCATCAACATTTGTTGTTGCTAGTTTTTTTAATATGTGCATTTCTCACTGGTGAAAAAGGTGGTACCACATTGTGATTTTGATTTGCATTTCCCTGATTGCAAGTGATGTTGAGCAGTTTTTATATGTCTGTTGGCCATTTTCTCTTCCTTGGAAAAGTGTCTTTTAATTCTTCTGCCCATTTTTTGATTGGGTTGTTAACTTTGTTTTTGTTGAGTCTTCTCAGTTCTTTGTGATCAGTCCTCTTATCATTAGCATTGTGTGCAAAAAATTTCTCCCAATCAGTGGCCTATCTCTTTGTTTTGGTTAATGTCTCTTTTGCTGTACAGAGGCTCCTTAATTTGATGTAGTCCCAGCTGTTTATCTTTTCTTTCACTTTCTTTACTTTAGGTGATGTGTCTTTAAAGATGTTACTGAGATGTATGTCATGTAGTGTTTTGCCTATATTTTCTCTATATGTGAAGGTTCCTCAAACTACTAAAAAATGGAGCTTTCACATGATCCAGCAATTCCACTTCTAGGACCAAAGGACACCTGCACCCCTATGTTTATTGCAGCACAATTTATAATAGGTAAGCTATGGAAACAACCCAAATGTCAAAAAAAAAAAAAAAAAAGCGCGACTGGATCAAGAAGATGTATATTTACACATTGGAGTATTACTCAGTAATCAAAAAGGATAACTCATGCTTTTTGCAGCAGCATGGATAAAGCTGAAAGGAATTATACTCAGTGAAATAAGCCAGAAAGAAAAAGAAAAATATCAGATGGTTTCACTTATAAGGGGAATGCAGAGGAACCAAATAGGGAATTGGGGGTGGGGAGGAGTAACTATAATAAAGGAAAAATCAAAATTAACAGGCAAATAAAGATCAGAGACAATCTGTAGGGGAGGAGGAGAGAGAAGAATTAGGACAGGGTGGGAAGAACACAAGGTTCCTATGATGGTGGTGCATGGGTGAACTGGGGTGAGAATTTTACAGGGAAATCATACTTTGTACAAATATGAAGGATGATGTAATAAATATATATTTAAAAAATAAATAAGTTAAAAAGAGAATGCAGATTATTTTAAGTTAGGGCAGTAAGACCCTATAGGTTGAGGAGTACTCTTGTCCTTGTCTCAGTCATTTGCCCTTTTCCTAATCAAAAAAGTAATTGTTGTTCTCTATATGATTTAAAGTGTTATGGGGCAGCCCCCAGGGGAAATGGGATACCCTAGGTTTGAGTTCTCACCCACAAGCTTAAAAACTCAGGACAAGACTTAAAAACAGGCATGCAGAGAAAAGTGAATAAAAGGATTATTTACAAGGAAATGAGATGATGGAGAACACAGAGAGAGGGAGAGATTAACTGGTTAACACATCCTATCAGTCACCCTATCTGAGCTGAGACTCCAGGTGCAATGAAAGCAGGAAAAGCTGAGAGACTGCAAGTCCACATGTGACCAGTTTATACCAAGTATGGCTACTCAACTCCACCCTTTGTTTCCAGCAACTCCCATCCAAGCAGTCAAGAGTCATTACAGATTTTGGGCATGGTGGGAGTTGTAACACTCGGTGCCTGAGATCTCTTTGGCATGGAAGTTGGGTGGAGTCTATTCAGGACATACTGTTCCTCCAAAAAAAGGATGTGTTTTGGGAGACACTGTGTAGGTGTACGTTTATCAGTTTTATCAGTGACATGTGAGAAACTCTTTGTTTACCTCTAAGAGTAAAATATGAGGTCCCCCTTCTTGTCATATGAAGTGTCCCCCTTTTGCCTGCTTGATGTCCCAGATCTTTTAACACAGAAGATATATATGTATATCTTATATCTTATATATATATATCTTCATTCCTCATCTGCCCCATTTTACTTTAGAATTACAGTCATGTATATTTTCTGTATGTATATTATTAAAATTTGGCCTTTTCTACTACGAATCTACCTAATGTTAGTTTGTTTCTCTGTCCATTCTCAAAAGATTCTCCAGCAAGATCACCTCCATTTTTCAATAAAACCTCCACTAGACTAAAAATTGGGAATAAGCAGAATAAAACGCTAACCCTCTTTTGTTCTTTCTCTGCCCTTCCCCTTAACCATTAACTTGCTCCAACTGCATTCCTGGGAACTTAGAAAATTGATTGCATTACATCCCTAATAAAAATTCTCTGTGCCCCTTTGAGGTTGATGGTGGTGTCAAAAATGAACATCTGCTAATTGTTGCCTAATGATGGCCCAGAGGAAACACTCCCTGCTGAGAAAGTCAAACAGCCTGACTTGTCTAGACTCCCCAGCCACCTCCTTGATCCTGGAAATGCAAAGTTCCCCACTCCCTTCACATCCTGCACCCCTTGCGTTCCTTACCTCCTTATATAATCATTACACTCTCATCATTTGGGGAGCAAGGTATTTTGGAGTGCTCCCTGAGATGTCACTTTGAATAAACTCCTCTGTGAAATGACATTCTGGAGTTTGGTTTTCTGGGCATGAGTCAACGACCTGGTTTGGGGTAGGGGAATTTTTCTGGGTCCCCAGACATATATTAGTATCTAAAATAAGAATAAATAAGGAGGGTTGTGATTCCTTGAGGGGCACTTCTATAACATCCACGTGCAGTAGCAGGTTCATGGATTGGGGGAGATGATTCAAAGGACAATTTCTCTTTAGCAATGTCTTGTTGCTGTTTATTTTGGAAAAGAGATGTTAGGATAAAGCACATGCTACTTTAATATCACACCATACGTCACACTTTGCCTCCTTAATCTAAAAGCAAATTTGGAGATTTTTCATGTCTTTTCATACTGTCTCTGAAAAATGGAAGCCCAGAAGCCCAGCATAGACTTACTTTGAAAGTCATGCACTCCGAGAAGATGTATTCACATTTATTACATTATAGAATGTGTCTCTAACAGATGAGAAATCAAAACACTTGTCTTGTAGACCCTTGATATTTACAAAGACAAAGAACACGGATTTTCTGTTATAGTCTCATCTTACTGTGGAAGTTGGAAAATTAGAATAATAAGCCTTAAAACCTTAGAAGGAGTCAAAAAAGTTCACTTAATCATTCTACCTGGATGCATTTGTACTTAAATCAACAGGGAAAAACAAAGAAACAAACAAACTCAAAGAAAAAATCAACCATAAGGGCAAGAAAGAATATAAGAAACTGTGCTCTGGGCAAAAAAAATATTTATTCAAAACTAAGACTATCATTTCTTTTTTCCACATTTACTGTATTTCCAGGTATATTTCAAAAGCTGTGTATCATCTAGAAATAATTCTCAAACAAATATTCATTGTACTGAAAAACAAAAATCTGTTTTCCGAAAAAAAGGGTAGTATGTTTCACTTTCAAACTTTTTACAATTCAATGAGGATTTTATACTGTCCCTTAATAATCGACTTGAGAGAATATCACACCTCCCCAAAGCTACAGCATTCCTCCTTATGTCTAACATAATCTCTCTGGTTATAATTTAATCCACTCCCTCTCTCCTCTTCAGAGAGGAGAGCAGCTGGCAACACGCTCCTTCCTAATAATCTTTCACATAATTGCAGATGGTCAGTCACCCAAGCCACCAACCCAGCTTTGCTTGCCACATGAAATCAGCTCAGTTTTTTTCTTTTTTAAAAGCTTTCCTCATAGGATATATATATATATATATATATATATAGGTTCTTTGATATTGTTTCTAGGCCACACTTGTCTATTATTTATATTCTTAGTATACTTTTATTCTTCATGTTTTGTTGTTGCTGTTGTTCAATGGCAAGTTTACAGAAAACAAACTGGGGTTGAAATATTTAAATGACAGATACTAGAAATAAAAATCCCATTTTAAGGGAACTGGTCTAAACACCAATCTAATTACAATGATAACTAGGCAGAGACACAGAAGAGTTAGCCTGGCTTCAATAAGTGAATGCTGGCTTGTTTAAAAATCTAGTGTACTGCTAATTTTACTCAGCTCTAATTTTGAAGATGAGAAAGTTGGAGAGGATGACTGTCCCCTATCATTTCAAGAAATCTGTCAAGAAAAGAATGATGCAAATCCAAGAGGGAGAGATAATATGAGGGAAAATCACTTTAGAGTAGAGAAGTTTGTGCAAAGTGTGTGCAAAAGGAGTGAGTGGCAAATGAAAATCAAGGAGAGCAAATGAACAACTGGTGAAATGAATGGCTAAGAGAGACAAAGGGAGAGGGACCAGGTGCAAAGGTGGATTTGAACTGGCCTAGACTTTTTAAATACAAGTCTTTTGTGTTGCTCTAACTTTATACTATTTCATTTCTCACTTTGTCCTCTGATTTTATAAGCAGTTCATTTAGATTGCTAAATTCTTGGCAATCTTTTGAGGATAAAAATAACTCCTTTTTTGTTGAGTATTTCTTTCTTCTACTCTTAGGACAATGTCTTGTAGATAATTTCTGGAGCAAACAGACTCTATTTCCTCCTCAAACCCCATGGTTCACTTAAGTTTTAGACTATGTTTTATTTTGTTTATGAGGTTTCTTTTATTGCTCCATGTTTAAATCATTGTATTATTTTAATTGCATTAGCACTTAGTTTTAAATGCAAATGGTTCTAATTAGCTTGCAACTAATTTTCTCTTTCTGAGCACTTACAGTTTTTGTCACGATTCATCTTTTTATATCTTCCATATCTCTGCAATCTTTATTAAGCAATCAGGTGTCCCATAAACCCACCCAAATACTTGGGAACCATCCCAGATTACTCCAATTTTTAGTTCCCCCTCAAATGCAACCCACTGTGTGCACAACAGCTTTCAGTGGCCTGTTCCCTCAGGGTTCTTTTTTATGGGTGATATCAAAGCAGAGGATGTGATTTGGAGTAGACTGAAGAGCAAATCCATTTTCCTACACTGGATTTTAATTAGTCAAATGGGACATGTTAATGTTTTTCATTTGAGGTTGGAGAAGAAAGGAACCAAAACACTGAGGAACACGTAGCAGGAGTGGAATCCATTTCAACTCCTCTGACTTCTCTAAAAATATGTGGAGGTGTGCCCTTCATTTTTAACCTTTTTCAAAAAAGTATTATAAAATAAAGAAAAAAAACTGTGAGCGGTTAAAGGTTAGCCAGGAATTTAGCAGCATCTGTGCCACAAAGTTGCTGAAGGCTCAAGTTTATATAGGCTTCTAGCGTTTCTTTGCAGCACTGTTGCTTATCAATGAAGCGTGTATGCAGTCTAATTAACATAATTGGAACTACTATAATTACGCTATCATTTTGTTTACTTTAGCACATTCTGTTGAGGTATATGGGTAGCAATATTTGTTATTGAAATATTGCCCCCTTGCTGCATGCAGGTTGTTTAATCATCCTGTTTATTCTACCTCCCTTGTGGTGCTGCCCTGCTACTCAAAGGTGAGGAAAGTGTTAAGGCCTTGTAACTAGGAAAGTAGAAGAGAAAAACAATGAAACTAATCAGGAGTCCACAGCCACAAAGCTCCAGGAGTGGGCAGTTCTGCAAAAGCACAATGGGAAAACGCTACTTCCCAGTTCAGAGCATGCAATCTAATAAAATGATGAAGGAAATTGATTTCAAACAGAATGCATTCATCATAAGTGGTTTGCCCCTCTGTTTTAAGCAATTGAAACAAGTTAGATCTCATTTTGGAAAACTGAGAATAAAGCCATAAAGACTCAGTGGGGTTTGTTCTAAATATCCATTACCAAAATGATACCAGAAGATTTTATTTGCTTTGACCTTTTAAGTAAGGCTGCAGGGAGGATGGGAAAATGATTCTCCTTGCTACTCAACCTCCCTGCACCTAGATCTTGCTTTTAGGATTTCGTTCCCTTAATGTGTCAGCAGAGCTAGGCAGGAGATAAGAACTTCATAGGCTATCAGGACCTTGTATAATCGCTCCCGTCCAGCATCTTCAAAGAGAAGCAGGGACCAGAGGGCTTGATTTTCAGTATCTGTTTATGTGACTATTCTATGGCACAGAAGAGGTTACACAGGTGTTTCAGGCCTTTGAAGTTTCCTTTTTGCTCATGTTGTTTCCAAGGAGAAGGTGTGGTCTGAAGCATTCCCTATGGTTCCTAGTGGAGGCGTCAAGCCAAGGCAAGCAGATGTTGGTGTCACATTCACAGCCAATGAGTGTAATATCTGGTTTTTCATAACTACTCTTCTAAAGAGCATAAACAGAACACAGCATAAAGATCAATAAAACAGGGGGAGACATGCTCTGTGCCCTCTCATCCCACTGTGCTCTCAGAACGACTCCACCTCCTCCTGCCTACATTTCCTGAGCTGCCTGTTAGACACCAAAAATCACTGAAAAAGCTGCTAATGTGCATGGTCCTCCTTAAAGGTACATCACATATTCTTTGCCGAAGTTCAAGATGTGGATCTTAATCATCTACCAGATGTTTTTATTTACTAGTTGTTATTTAAAATAGCTTATAGGGCTTTGTTATTTCATTCTGATCTCATTCCATTTGGAAGTCTTTAAATGCATGCAACACATGTATTCCCGAAGCAGAGACTCAGCAGCAATAATAAGGACTGTGAAAGTGTTTTGTAAAATCCATACAAAACCAGTCAACTGCATGGGCATGCTGAACACTATTTCATGCTAATTATAAGTAATGAATAAAACAGGAATATTTTAATCGAGAGTGAGGTCAGTGGACACTCTGCACCCAGGTCAAAATTGCCTTTTCTTGACTAGCATAGCCACCCCACCCCCACCGTTGTGAATTTTGGTGGCTAATGGTGTATAGTTGCCTCCTGCTCTGTAGAATTTCCCTAAGTTGATCCAAACAAGAGTGCTTGCCTGGAAATGACTCCGAAACACACACACATACACACACAGAGCAGGGCAACCCACTGCCAGTCACTGACTAACATCGAGGTAGATACAGCCAGTCTTCTTGGCTACGGGGCAATTCATGACTCTGAACTCCCTAGGGGAAAGCTAATATAAGACATCAGCTAGGACTACATTCTTATTGAGATATTTCCTTGTTCCCATCTTGCTCTCACTCTTTGATGCACTCAAATTCTTGCTCTGCTTCTTGGAAACCCAGTAAGACAGTGGGAATAGCTCATGATAAACACCACTAGCACTAAGATTGTAAATCTGTCAAAATATGGTCTGTAATTTAAAGAGAAAACAAGGCAACAAAGAACAATAAAGACTCTCTGGTGCTGAGCAATAATTCTATTATTCCTTAAATGGATTAACAAATAAAAAGAAACACGTTGAAGACTGATAAGTTTATTGGGAGAGACACACATAGTTAAGAGTCAGTTTCTGTCACAGACATCCCGGTGTCTCCATTCTCGGGTGATGTGATTTTGGGTAGATTATTGAACCTCATCAATCCTCAGTTTTCTCATTCATAAAATGGAAACAATAGCAGTACCTACTTTATAGACTGTTATAAGCATTAAATGAGTTCATGTATGTAAATTTTGGAAGAATGTGTGATATACAAAAGAACTCAAGGAGAGTTTTATCAATACTATTCACATCTGTAAGAACAACGCTGTCTTTATCAGTATTCTTAAAAACTATCAAATACAGCACACTCCAAACATTCCAAAATGACAGTGTCTCCCTCTGCTCTGAATCTCGGGGAGGCTCATAGTGATTGAATAAAAAGGGTTCAGATAGTAGCTCCAGTCTTCATAGGACACAACAGGATTTTATTAATTCAATCAGTCAATATTAAGTACTAGGATTTAAATTCTCACACTGAAGAAAGATAACAAACAAGTGGAAATAAAACTTCCTTAGATTGTAATAAAAATTATGAAAGTAGATAGAGGTGAATTAGAATGATGTTCTCCAGCAGAACTTTCTGGATGCTGGAAATGTTCCATGTCTGCACTGTCTAGGTAATCACTAGTTACATGCAGCTACTGAGCACTTGAAATGTAGCTAGTGGTCAGAATAAATAAATTTCTAATTTTATGAAATTAAGTGAAATGTAAATAGCCACATTTGGACTTATAGAAAGATAAATGACAATCCAAAAATAGATGCACTCATACATTAACAATGGAGTCATGACAAAAGTAACACAGCAGAAGAAACACTGCAGAGCAAGGAATGGATGAGTTTTCTGATAAATGGGACTGAGTTGTTTGAATGTAAAAATGAAGAACAAAAATTAAACTTGGCTCCTACTCATATAATAAATAAATCAATTCTAGGGCTTGTATACCCAAATATGAAGAACAGCAAAATTTCTAGAAGAAACCATAAGAGGGTATCTTTTCTATTTTGGCATAAAGATTTAAACAAAAGGACTCACAAATCACTAGACTTGAAAGGAAAATATAGCCAACTTAAGTTGATTAAAATTAAGAAACTTCATGTAGATACCAGTAAGAGTTAATTTTTAAAATAAATTAGAGTAAAAAGATATTTGTATACAAAGTATTTGCATGCTGAATATTTAAAGAACACCAATACATTATAAAAAAGAGGCAACCCTTCTTATTCAATCACTATGAGCCTCCCCAAGATTCAGAGCAGAGGGAGACACTGTCATTTTGGAATGTTTGGAGTGTGCTGTATTTCATAATTTTATGAATGGCGATAAAGACAGTAAAATAGCTTTTATTACTATCTAAGGAAATCTTATTTTCACTTGTTTATTGTCTTTCTCCAGCGTTAGAATTTAAATCCTAAAAAAAAGATATCCAATTAGTGAGCAGACATATGAAAAGATGTTTAATCTCCTCCATAGACAGGAAGTACAAATAAAAAAATAACATGAGCTACCATTGCATACCCACCATCATGGCTGAAATTAAGAAGACTCATGGTATCAAGAGTATGGGATGTGGGAGAACAGGAATCTTATGTAAACTTCTAAGAATAACAATTACTATAATAAAATTTGAAATCATTTGCTTTCTCTCTGCCCCAGCATATCTATACTTGACTCTATGTTGACTGAAAATGTATGCAAATGTATTTCAAAATATGTGTACAGTGCCTCTCACTCCCACACTGTCCATCACAGTGCCTAATAGAAAATAATGAAATGGTCATGAACCAGAAGAAAGGATGAATAGTGGTGGGTTCCTACAGGAAATCAAAAGTGAATTAACCACTGATTTACAAGCATGGATGACTCTCACAAACATAAGACAGAAGTCAATCAACAAACAGTACAGGAGTATGACCAGTAGATACACTGTTTAAGTTTAAAAACAGGCAAAACAAAATCAACATTTTGGAAAGTCAGCAGGGGAGAGCAAGAATCCTGAGGGCTGAGGATATTTTATTTTTTGATAGATGTTGGTAACATTTAGCTATGCATTATATAGATATATGTATATATATGTTTATTTTGCTCAATAAGAAGTTTATTTTTAAAAAGCACATCACTAAACAGAATGTACAGTTTGATTTCATCTTCCGTTATGAAACTATATGTGCAGGTTCCTTTTTAGAGGACTGCATTTGCTTCGGATGTTTGGAGGAAGTTACCCAGTAATTTGCTTTTACTTTGCTTATCACATTTTCTAATACATCTGCAATGAATATGGATCACTTGGTAATAAGGAATAAATGTTTCTCATATAACAACAACAAGAAGAAAAATAAAGTGGAATAGCAGGAAAGGAGAAAATGGAAGATCAAAGTGGGGATTTTCTTTTAGAAGATGTGAGAGGTCTGAGTATCTCCGTGTACTGAGTGGAAAGAGTTAGGGAGAGGCAGGGGCTGTGATATTTTTATGTATTTTGTCATTATGGAGATTCAAAGAACCATTGATATTATGTTAGAGATGGGTCTAATTTTAGTTTGGGCCAGTATGTCAGAATTTGCCTTGATATTTTTTTCTTTGTATTAGTTTTTCTATTTCCATTATACTCAGGCACTCCTGCAAACTCTACTTTTGAAAAACAGTTAATTCTCTGTGAAAAGAAAAAAATTAGATAAATAGCCCCAAACAAACAAAAACAATAAAGAAAACTACACAAAATTAACAGTATTTTTTTTTTTTTTTTTTTTGCTGAGAGCAAAATCTCCTGATATCTTAGCACAATAGTCAAAGCCCTCCATAAGGTAGTGCAATCTTTTTTTCTTCCCTTATTTTCAGCCACCATATAGATCCTGCTGTGTTCTAGGCATTTCAGAATATGAATATGCCTCATATGAGAAAGTTCCTCTTGATATTAAGGCTAAGCTAATATGATTTTATTAGAGATGGTGTCTATATTCCCCTCGTTGTAACAGTTATCATCGCTCTATATGTTTTCTGAACCCTTTGTTTGCAATAGTAAGAGCGACCAATATTCACCAGGAACTGGACTTGAGAGCAATATCGCTAATCCTCAAGACTAGTCTACTTATATCACCCCTTGTGGCTAAGATCAAGTGTAAAATCAAAACTACCAAACAGATATGATTACTACTCCTTTTAATCAGATTAGATCATAGCTGTCCAAACTCACTTAGCCACTAAGTGGATGAGCCAAGATGTGACCTAGATCTGTCTGTATAAGTGAGTATGTTTATGTATTCCCACTATAGTTTGTGTTTGAGGGCAGGAACATGTCCTGTGAATGTTGGTTTCCCTAACACCTGTCACAAAAGTCATTTAGTCAGTAAGTATAAACATTTCAGGACTGAACTGAAGTGATTTCAATTTAGGAAGCATAACATCATGGGAATAACATCCCTCAAATTCATATGCTGAAGTTCTAGGCCCCTGCACCTCGGAACATGACAGTATTTGGAGAGACAGGACCTTTCCAGAGGTGAATAAAGTAAAACGAGATCATGTGGGTTGGCCCTCATCCAAAAGGACTGTCATCCTTATAGGTGATGGTGCACTGGTGTTATGGTGATGGAGAATACATGGGGTTACAACTGATGTCAAATATATGTAAATTTAAAAAATTATATTAAAATATGTAAATAATGAAAAAATAAAACTTGAATTGTGCAAAAAAAAAAAAAAAGAAAAGAAAAGATTAGAACATTGACAGAGAAAAACACAGAGAGATTACCATGTGAGATGCTGAAGGACAGTGGCCATGGCACGGTAAAAAGTGGTCTCAAAAGAAATCAATCCTGCTAACATCTTGGTCTGTTAGCAGGAGTCTATCTTCTATCTTCCGAAGTGCCAGGAAGTAAACTTCTGTAGTTTAAATCACCTGACCTAAGGGAATTTACTATGGCAGCCCTAGCAATTGAGTACACTGAGGTCATGTCAATCCTAGCATCCTTTTTATCAAAGTTCTACAGTTAGTTTCTTTCTCCTGTCTGTCCTCTGTCCTTCTTTGGCTTCCTTCTGCTGTGTCTACAGACTTCCAGTTCTTAATTCTTCTTTACCGAACATCTCAGCCTCCCGTTATTTCAGTCCTTCTTCGGAAATTTTGGTTTCTTGTTTGTACCCATCTTCCTGATTTTTCTCTCTAGCTTTGATCTTGTCAGTCCTGCTTCAGGCTGTTTTACTTGATTCTTGCATGTGCCTTTTATATCCTTATTAGGTTTTAGTCTAACTAGAGTTACCAAATTTAGCCAATAAAAGTAATTTATCTTAAATTCAAATCTAATTGGGTGCCCAGATTTTACCTGGCAAACTTATATCTGATTATTTTTTAAATATTTATTTATTTATGCAAACAAGAGCTGGGGTACAGGCCAGAGTCAAGGGAGGTGAGAGGACTCACCAGAGACAGAGCGGGGAGCAGAACAGGCAGATCCACTGGAACACACTGCTGAGGGGAGCAGCAGGCACAGCAGGAGAGGTCTGCTGTGCCATGTGGGTCCCCTCCCTGGCCTGTGGCAAGGATCAAACTCATGCTGCAGTGGCTGGGAAGAGCTTCATAGTGTGTTGCTTAACCCGCTGCACCACCAGGGAGGCCCTATATTTGAGTCTTTACCTGTCACCATTATCTTCAGTGTCCTTGTTTTGATACAATTAACTGAAAAATGGAGGAAAATTTATACCTGCAGTTTAAAAAAAAGGAATATGAGGACATAGAGTAAGGTATCGGGTTCCAGTTCTAACATTCCCACTAACTTTCCAAATGGCATGAAACAATTCATTCTGCCATATAGTCATTAAGAAAGGAAAGACTTTATTCTGGATACTTATTTCTGTCTAAGAAATAAGAAAGGAAAGACTTAATTCTATGCTATTTATTTCTGTCCAGCCAACTTCTTTAAATTGTTGGGCCCTTTATTATTTTTCAAATCCTTCATCATGTTTTCTCAGACAGAGCTGAGGCCATGTCAGTATGCTAGTCTGCTTCATTCTTCACCACATCCATAGCTCGCCCCACCTCCCCACTCAATACTAAGGAGCCTTTTTCCATTCATTCCTTTGGTATGAACCACTGGAAACATATCCACAAGCCATTTACAACCCCCTCCCCAAAGACCTCCCCCCACCCCCGCATCAACATCTTCTACAAATACTTCTTTTGGAAAATGACTAAATCATTTACCAACTTCATAACGATATTCTGTAAATAAACCAGTTTGAGTTTTGCTTGTGATCTGCTTTTCTATTCAAAGAGCAGAATCAATAGTATGTTTTGTGACTGCTTAAAGAGAGACACAGTTAAGAAGTTTAACAGAGACAACATGGGCCATACAGCAGTTGCCCAGGCTGGGTAGATGTTGATTAACTCCCTGATGTTCCCTTCCAGACAGATGTTCCTTAGGAAACTTGCCAAAACACATGCATGCATGTTCTGTTAGCAGTGAAGAAGTTAAATAGAAAGCCACTTCCTCCTTTCCCTGAATGCATGCTTGAAAATCAGAAACTATAATTAAATGCATATGTGGCGTTTTTCACAATATGTTAAGTTGGTGGTTCTAATTATTATCATACGTACCATATTTGATCTGGTGGAACATGTGAAAATGTTTATATACTTTTACATTATGGCTTAACAACACATATAAACATTTAGGTACAAAAGGATTATAAATTTTGTTAGAGGCATTGAATTACTGTCAAAAAGAGAGAAACTTTAGCAATTATCCCTGTATTTTTTGCAAACCTTTTGTCACAGAACAAACTGTTTCAGAAAGTAAAACTGTAAGGAGAACCCAAATTGAGGAAGTGAGACTGAAATGTGTCAAATAAACAGAATCTATTTTGTTGGTGCTGTCTTCTGGGGCCCTGCAAGGATCTGAGAATCCCATGACAGGGCAGGTCCGAGCTCATCTATCTCTTGCCCAGCAGGAAGGGCTTAGACACAGGAGTGGGCAGAATGTGACCCATCCAGTATCACAGAGCAGCTACCTGCCTGGATATTATCAAGAGCCTACTATGTTCCAGACACTTTTTACCCTTGAATTCAAATCTTTACAAAAAACCAGCTCTCACATTACAAACTGGGAAAGGTTCAAAAGATTTAAACTTTCCCATTGTTCTTTAGCTGATTAAAGACAGAACATGGAAGGACAGCCAAACTAAGGTCCAAGCGCAAAAACTTCCTCCGTCTCTGGGGGATGGGGGCGGGCTTAATCTGAGCTTCTCCTCTAAAGTATTCGGAAGTTAAGTTAATTAAACAAGGAGCCCTTTAGTGGGAGGGCTCTGCTGCCTTGCAGCCTACACAAGCAAACCAAAATTTAAGTCTGTAAATGCCTCAAGGTTGTGGAATTAAAATATTAGCACAACTGATATAGACAGCCCACTAGGTATTAAACTACAATCAAGCAAAATGTCCATCTGTCCTTCTGTCCCTTCTCTGTGAAAATCTCTCCCCATCTCCTATCTGGAGAGTTCCCGCTGCTTAGAGTTCAGTGCTGCCCATTCTATAATAGGGTGGTCCCCAGGAAAAGGAGAGGTTCCAGGTTTTTTGTCCCCACCCAAAGCAGCGTGGGGCTTAGCAGGAGGTGAAGAAGCTGGAGAGGAGACTGGAGGAGGAAGGAAGCAGGACGGAGAGACAGAAGGATACACAGGATGGAGGAGGCACATGCAGATAGACATGTGAAGAAGCTGCACTTGCTCCTTGATCCTGGACTGGTTGTATCTGATGTGGATGAGAGACCATGGGGAAGTTAAATTGGCAGCTTTTATCTTGGTTTTGATTTGGCTCTTTTTCTCCCAGACTTGTCTGACTGTCTCTGATCTTGTTTTGAGAGGTCCCGGCCAGAAGGTACTTGAAACTTGAGCCAGGCTTTTGGACCTTGCTTTGGGCTAAACCTGTTTGGCTGGACATTTACCCATGGAGGGATGGGTAATTTCAGGTGCTTGATTTGGAAACTACATTCTTTATCTTTTCTGTATTGCACACTAATTGTGGTAAAGTTCCTTTCCATTAAAGGTCTTACATGCTTTGTCTTGATTTTGCAAATGACAGGATGTATTTTTAATGGGCAGTTTTGGAACTTTTTGATGCCCTTCTCCCTGCCCTGTAATAATTCCAGTGATAAAAGCTCAACCAAATTATTAAATTTTTTAGTAAACCTCAATTTATCTTTTAAGAGGGGTGTTGTAATTTTACCTCTAACTTTGTCTTGCTGTCTAGAAAGGTGACCAGTAGTAGGCAAAGTCATATTTTGAACAAATTTGGTACAATCAATGCAGAAACCATCAAAGCTGGGCAGCCTTTGTAGAACTTCTGGTCTATCCCCTTCATTTTAAAGGGGAGGGATGTGAGGTCAACTAGTTGTGTGATGGGGCATCAGAGCAAATGTCAAGGGTGTTTGGGAGACTCACCCTCTGGTACCCTCACAGCTCTGACTCCGGGTGAAGGAGTGGGCCGACACATATGGACTCTAGGCTGTCTCTTCATGAATTAGATAATGCATCTTTGTAGGTCATGAAGTCAATGAATATGATCTGGATAGGCAGCCCTGTAACTACCACAGGGATGGAGAAATCTCACTCAGGATGTTTAAGCCTGCAGATAACCCAGCCAATTAGGAAAGCATCTCCTAATGATTTTTGCTTAATGTAGAGGATCAGTTAATCAAACTCAAACTGCTTTAGCCAGTGTCGGCTATTTCCAACCTAATTGACAGAGCTGGAGTGCCCACCGGAGAAAGCCTCTATAATCCTCTGTTGTGGTTGTAGATGAACTTTGTGGTTGAAGGGAAGTTAAGATGCCCTAAAGTCTAGACACAGAGACTCATCTTGAAATGTGGACTGAGGAGCCATGGAGAGGGACAGGTATAAAAGTGTAGCACAGGAGTCTGCTGGACTAATAATGACTAGAAGAGACCATCCTAGACTCCCTTCTGACTTAAACTATTAGAGGTAACCACTGTGATTTATGGAGCAATGGAAGTAGAGATCAGCTTCCTTTCTCCCTCCTTCCTGTTCCTCTAATGCATTTTTTAAGTTTGGTGATATCATAGGAGCCACTTTCATTCATTTCTAGCTGTGAAACAGATCACAATTACCCATTATAACTTCAAAGTAGCTTAAGAAATCACATGTTAGGGAGTGTTTTTAACACCATATGGTTGGGTACTGACAGGATACATAAAGGCAACAGAAATGTGTTTGGTGGCAGAGCATTTTCATTAGATCCACCTTTTCCTTCTCCTGATTCCCATTTCTAAACTGTTGAGGACAAGGATTAATGCTGATTCCCAGGGAAGACAAGACTGCTACTAATCTCACAGTAAATGGGGCACATGTGCAGAGAAGGTGCTGGGGTAACTCCAGGACTACCTGCTTACAATGAAGATTATTTCCTTATCCTTTTTAAAAATCTCATTGGTCTAATTTCTTCTATCCTTTCCCCTTTAAAATGCCTCCATGGGGAAAACAGCTAATTAAATACAAGACATAAGAAACTATTTCAGAAGATGATTCACCAAATATCCAAAGTTACCCAAAATTAGATCCATCACAGAAGTGGATAAGTATTTATTGAGAACATGTTAAGTGTTGATTAAGAGTTGGGCAAAAATACAAAAGCACTGAACAGGCTAATAAGGAAAAAAGGGGATGACGTGGTTCAAGGGTTGTGTTTTGGGAAGGATCTGCATGAGAAACTGGTTCAGGAGAAGTCTACACCACTCTTTCTTGGATGTCTTTGCCATGGACCTGAAGTTCCTCAATATCTCACAGAAGCTTCCCAGTTGACATGTGGAGAAGAAGGTAGTTGTTCTCAATTTACACACTGAAAAATTGATCCTCAGAAAAATTTGTTTTACAAAAGTTAGTTTATAAAACTCAACCCAGTTCCAAAACATAGTTAATAAAAGTAAAACCATATTATTTGAGTCCCAAGTTGTATTTTACAATTTAATGTTTATGTGAATATACCAACACTCTGGACTTCTGGGAAAGGCAATGAGTTGAATACATTTGTTTACTAGTCCAATAGCAAGAAAGTATTTATTAGAAAGTAAATGGAGGAGATCCAAGAGGCTATGGCTGAATCTGCAAATCTCAGAGAGGGGGTTAGAGATGAGAACAGACTAAGCAACACTCCAGGAAAATCTGAATCTTATGAGAGCAACAGGATACCTTCTGGACAAAGAGCAGCTAGACAGGGTGGCATTGCGCTCATTTGCAAGGGCCATAACAAATATGCAATACAGAGGCAAAGTTACCTGCAATGAGTGCCCAGTGTTCTCGCTCAAACTCCCTTTCTTTTCCCTACTCCCAACCCCTTAAACACAGAATACCAAAGTGAGTCCAATAAACTATGGTAAATCAACTATTTTACTTTCTTCATGTGAAAGTGAAAAAAGTTAATATAGGCCCAAATTGAATCAATTTCAAATTGACTTTAAGTCCATCTTGTGTAAGCATATATTGGCTTGTGCAAGGCAAAGAAATCATCATACTTGAAAATTACATCACAGTTCAATAGAAAAGAAAAGAAAAACCTGAGCTCATTACAGGTATCTTCCTTTGAAATAGAAGAATAATCTTTTAAAATTATAATGTGGGTTTTCAAGTGCCAAAACTAGATGACTGGATCAAGAAGATGTGGTACATATACATAATGGAATACTATTCAACAAACAAAAATGATAAACTAGAGCCATTTATAGAAACATGGATGGAGCTAGAAGGAATTATACTCAGTGAGATAAGTCAGGAGGCAAGAGAAATATACTGGGTGGCTTCACTCTTAGGAGGAATGTAAAGGAACAACAACTACAAAAAAATAATAAGAGTGAGCTCAAGGAAATTAAGAATTACAGCTAAAAACAAACAAACAAATAAGCAAAAAACACAACAAGAACAAAAGGACAAAGACAAACCAAAGGGATCATTTGGGGAGGGATGGGTAGAGACCAAGATGAGGGCAGAAAGAGCACAAGGGACTGAGGTGATGGTACACGGGTGGAATGGCGGTGGGAACTCCCTGGGGACTACAAATGATGTCAAATATACATGAATACATATTTTAAAAAATTATAATGTGGGCTTTCATAGACACACAAGAAAACATGAATATATTGAATCAAACAACACATTAAGTCATAAAAAGAAAAATATCCTGCATAAGAAAATGTATACAATGTAAAAGACAAAATTTTGCAAGTCAAAATTAGAGCATAGTCTTTCCAGGATGTACTGGATATAATAAAAAATAAATTTACATGTAACGTTTTAATATAGAATTCAGAGGAACAGGATAAAATAGTCGATATTTTGATGAGCAACGACATCAGACCCAGTGAAATGTATAGGGTACATATTTAGGATATTCATTTCTGTGCACAGACACCTAACATTTCAGATATCCAAGAAAGGGCAAGGTGGTTAGAAAATATAACATTTAGGTGCTTCCTGAAGGCAACAATTTAATTATGTGCTCTAAAAAATTAAGACTCAAGTAAAAATAAAAATTCAAATGACACTATATTATAGTAAATTTTTCAAAATCAATTTTTCAAAGAGGGTGATGTCTGTGTTCATTTTATTTTGATGATAGTTAAATGAGTATACACATGCCAAAAGATGTATCATAGGCTTTGAATATGTGTATTTTACTGTATGTGTAAAAGGAGAATTTGTCAGTTGGAATTTTTTATTTTGCATTCTTATTTTAGTGATTCATTTGTTTACTTTCAGACCTATTCTAAATAACATATATTTTAATGGTCATTCTTTAAAAAAAGAGGATAGGGCCTCCCTGGTGGTGCAAGTGTTAAAGACCGTGCTATCAAGCTATTTCCAGCCTACTACATCATGAGTTCGATCCCCAACCAGGGAGCTGACCCACATGGTGCTGCAGAACTTTCCTGTCTCTCCCACTGCTGCCCTCAGCAGTGCATTTTAGTATATATCCATCTGTTCTGCTCCCCATTCTATCTCTGGTAAATCCTCTCACCCCCTAACCTCTGGCCTACACCCCAGTTCTTGTATGCATAATTAAGTAAATCTATGAAAAAATTAAATTCAAAAAGAGGGTGGATCTTACGTTAAATGTTTTGATTACAAGGAAAAAAAATGAAAAAGGCACTTCATACCTGCTGAGATGTCTATTCTTAAACTCATCAAATTGTATACATTAAATATGTACAGCTTTTTGTATGGCAGTTGGATAACCCAATAAAGTGGTTTTATAAAAGGAAATTCAAGAATAAGCAATTAAGGGTCTAAGAATAGGAGAGAATAGTGTCGATATCATTTCCAGTATGGTTATAAAACTTAATGCAAATGTGAAAGTGGTCTTTCAAGTAATCAATACTAGCAATATTGAAGTAAACTCATTTATGTGTTATATATACACGTGTTTCCATAAATGTACATATTTATGCATTCAAAAATCTTTATCAACCAGACCTGGCTTTGAATCCTAGTGTTGCCACTTAATTTTGTGTGATTTAAGCAAATTATCTTTACAACATTCACAAACGTACACTTATACACCCACACATGCATGTGACACATATAATAGGATAATTCAACAAAATGTTCAAAATAATTATCTTTAGTTAATGTGAAGATTTTCTTATTTGATGCCTTGTATTTCTAGCTTCATTCAAATTTACAAATAAGCATTTTGCACTTTAGTAATGAGAGAATGTCATTAAATTCAAGAAAAGAGATACTGAACATTAAAACAATAATTCTAGGTAAGGATTGTTTTTTCTAAAATTCAAATCTTTTGCATGACTGGGAAACTGGATTGAATTTTCGTTGCATCTGTGTTATAAGCTTATTAATCACACATGCCATTCTATATGTTTTGGAATCTCAAAACCGTATCATTAGAATTACTGGCGCTTTTGAATGTGCTGTTAGTTACTGACACAGTGAAAGACAGTAGAGAATCACTCTGTGAACCTGGTTACTGGGGTCAGGCTGCGTGGGTCTGATTCATGCTCAGTTCTTTTTCTGTCATCTCATCTGATTCAGGGTAAGATATGTAACCTCTCCGGGCCTCTCTTTTCTAATCTGTAAACTGAGAATAAGAGGAGTGCTTCTATCGTAGTTTGATGGTAAGAAAGAAGTCAGACATGACTTATGAGGAACCCAGAGGTCAGGGAGGTGGCAGGCTGGAGCAGGCCACCTCCAGAGCTGTCTCTGCTTCCTTTCTGGTCCTATGACTGCAGTTTTATTACCTCTGTCCTTCTGCCTGGGATGAAACTATGTTACAGCTTCAGTTCTGAGATGAGTTTTCTTGCACCATTAATAAATCACTTATTCAGGACTTTTAGATGTTCTGTTCTGTGACTTTCATAGTCACTATATTCTGTTGACTAATATTTTTACTCAGTGTATCACTTATGTATGATCAATAAAATAGAAAAAATACACATGTGATTTCTAATTTTGAGAATTCTAATTTTCAAAATGTATATTCTACACACATTATAACCCAGGGTGTGGTAGAGTTAAAACCTCTCAAATTCCTTTACAATTCTTATAATAGAATGACATACTTCTGTGAGGATAAGTGGATCTGTAGGGAAATGGACGGGCAAACACAGTCACTGATTCCAGAGACTTTCATTTGGAGGTAATTAACTTGGACAGCAAGCATAAACCTAACATTTGTGGAGCTGACTTGAGGCTCAGTTAACTCACCAGATGAATTATTTCATTTTTTAGTAGCTGCTCTTCCAAAGACCCATCAACAAGACAGGTGTTTGACCTCCAGTCCCACATCTGGCTCAGTCCCAGCAGAACACCAAGGTTCCTGAATGTATCAATAAAACATTTTGATGTAGTTTTTTCCATAACTGTTGCTGGGCCAACTGCTTAATTAATTCATCTTTTAAATTTATCTCTATTAATTTTACATTATTTTCCCCCTTAAGTTTAGTAAACTCTCAGAAACTGACAAAGCAGTAGAGCAGTGAAATTCATATTCATTTCTCTCACATCAGAAAATGCTATGATTGATACTCAGTGAGTAATTATGAAACATAGACACCAAATTTCAAAAGCATACATTTATATCGGGGCCTACTCGGCCAGTTCTAAAAATGTGCTCCCTCTGAGATGCACACAGCCCTTAGAACATTGCTCACAAAATGTCTTTGTGGAATTATAGCAATACTTTTGAAAAATGGTGAAGTTTGCAATCAGCAACTCAAAAATCTTCAAGGACTCACTCAGAAAGAGAACACCATATTTTCAAACCTGAAACAGATGTGCAGCTACTTGAAGCTCAGTTCCTCGAGGCCCTTTATGTACTGGGAAGTATCACCCAGATGTTGCTACCTGGAAGGCCTTCTATGACTCGCATACTTTGTCTGACATAATAGGACAGCGACCCAGCCCCTTAGTTCAGAGGTGTAACACAAATGTAGCAGAAAATGCAATTGCACAGCATGGCGGCTGGTCACTGGTCTCTGCTTTCACCTTGGTAATAACTGAATCGTGTTGTCTGACTAAGGATCGAACTCCAGTGCTCCATTTATTTTAGTCACGCTCCACTGACATACGGTTAGTCAAATGGACAGAAGTTAACCTCAACCTCTCCATCCTCCAGAAACACTTAAGTCTGTTTCATCTGATTTAACATCAGCACATATGTGCCTTACAAATCTTTGTTAAAGACCACTAACCTTAATGTTCAGACAAAGGCACTGCTGAATCTGATGAATTTAAAACATGGAAAGATAAAAACCAAGAATTTCACAGGATTACTTTTGTTAAAAATGCTTTATTAGTCAAGACTGCCAAATGAGGAATGTATCAAAGGTAATGCTACTACAAAGAAGAAAAGTGGTGTCCCCCCCGCCCAAACATATGTTTTGCAGCTGAGCCCTGTTCTCAGTTTTGAGTCTTGTTTCATGTGGCGGTCTGATTCTCTCCTTTGGCCTAAAGCCCAAACATCTCTGAAGATACTTTCTCTATCTTCCCAGCTTTAGATTCATACGCTGAAACACTAAACTGGGCACAGAATAAAGTATTAACATGAGACTGAATCTCCATGCAAAGAAGAGCTCAAATGACATATCCATCCAAAGAAAAATGACAACAAAAAAATCATTTTCACTATTTGGAGAGGCAAATTTGGGGCAAGATGCATGAATTTTTTTTCCCCAATCAATATTCCTTCCTCTTCATTTTGAAAAGTGACTGAGGTGAGAAAGGAAATGCAAAGAATGGAAAAGGATGGAGAATTTTAGAAAATTGGCAGCACAAAATGTGAAGATTTAAAATGGTGTTGATGGATAGAGAAAGGAATGTCAGCGTGAAAGGAAGAGTGGTTAGTGCTGTTAACAGAAACATTTAAGGTGCATGTGCATTAATGCTAGTTCTATTGAAAAAGATGTGACTGTTTCTGGAGGATGGAAGGTTAAGGTTAGCTTCTAGACATTCTGCTGCCATATGTCAGTGGTTTATGACTAAGATAATTGCTGCAGCGCTTCCTCCACACGGAATTAGAAAAACTACAGAGGAAAAGGAGCACATTTGCAGAGCCTACTCTTTCATGAGGTTTTATGAATCTCCAGCAAGTCTGACCGGATTCTCAATGACTGCTAACCCTAATTTTGTGTTTCTTCTCAATATTCACAATGCCAGATAGGTGATGAGTCTAACTTTACCATCCCCAACCCAAATTTTCTTAGGTCTCATTAATGCTCGGGCAACAGATGAGACCACACAAACATTTGTGCTGACATTTTTCCTTGAATCACATTCCCACTTTACTTCAACTTCAGTGCCTCCAGCTCATCCCCTCCATGCCCACATGGGAGGTCCGGTGGGCTCAAGAACAAGTGCGCTCTCGAGGCAGCCCTTGTGCTCTCGGACACCTCGTTGCTTCATGAGCAGCAGCATCTCTTCACACTCCTATGGACACCGGTGCACTCCTGTCTGTGAAAATGCTCTTCTGCTGAGACCTACGAACACATACCTGCTCCTCCAGCCCCTGCAACAGCTCTCGCCCTCCTCCCGTAAGCACAGAGCAAATGATTCTGCCTGGATCCTGAGTCCTTTTCTATGGCAGAGACAGGAATGGTGTGTTCTTCTGTGAACCACATCCTGTTAGAAACACTCCTAAAATAGAGCTATTTGGGCCAGAGTAGGATATGCCTTTTAGTAAAAATGCTCTCCTAGCTTTATTTACTGCATTCTCTAGGATTCAGATGTCCTAGAAAATTGAAGCTAGAAATATATCCATGTGGCAGACAGAATAATCAAAATCCACACTGTCCTCCAACTACCTACTTATATTCAGCAAGCTCATCGTGCCTGTTTTCTTCTTTCCTTTTAGAGAACCTTCCATTCTCACGCAATAGACTTTCGCTGGATCATTTGCCAGAACTTCAAATTTGCCAAGAAATGAATTCCTGTCTCCATCGGAAAAAATTCCTGCCTCCATGGTCTTTCCTGATGGGTCTCCCATTTATGCACCAGACACACCAAGCATGTGCCTGTGTGTGTGTGTGTGTGTGTATTTTATGATTCTCCTAAGTCATAGCTCATTTTACCTCATATTTAAATGGATTTGTCAATGTGTATGAAGTTCCCATAAATTTGATATTCTTAAAACAAGCACCAGACCAAGCTTTAAATTCATAATGAACAATATCTAAAATTGATTTCATCACAATTATCTTCCATTTTCACAATAAACCTCTTTCAGAGAATGATTGTATGATGTATTGTCACCATTCCAATGGCCTAGTGAGAGGAGTTAGCAGAGCCTCTCAAGGAACTTCATTCGAGTTTTCTGCAGCTAGAACATACACAGGGAGTCATAGACAATACAGAAATTCTACCCAACCAAGATAAACAAATCTACCCAAGAAAGGCAAAAACATGTCCATATGAAATGTCTAGAAAAGACAAATTTATAGACACAAAAATCAGATCAGTGGGTGCCTAAAGGGTGAAAGAAGGATTAGAGAGAAACTGTTAATGGAGATAGAAAATATTTGGGTGATGGGAAGATTCTAAAATTGTACCATGGTGATATCTGTATGACTAAATTTACTAAAATTCATTAATTGAAGAAAATGTTTTAGGGAACAAGGTAGGATAAAAATATGGAATAAGATTTTGTTCTTGGGCCTTCCTGGTGGCGCAGTGGGTTAAGCAACACACTATGAAGCAAACCACAGCCACTGCAGCACGAGTTCGATCCCTGCCCTGGCCACGGGAGTGACCCACATGGCGCAGCAGACCTCTCCCACCTCGCTCCCGCCCCCCCTGCTCCCCTCAGCAGTGTGTTTCAATCAATCTGCCTGTTCTACTCCCTACTCTGTCTCTGGTGGATCCTCTCACCGTCCACACCTCTGGCCTGTACCCCAGCTCTTGTATGCATAAATAAATAAATCTTTTAAAAAAAGATTTTGTTCTCTATTTCAGCAGCTCCCCCAACTTTGGTTAATATACTAATTAATGGTGACATTAGTTGTCTAATCAGTTCAAGATATTAGTCATAACATATCATTTTCATAAAAATGTGTTGTTGCAACAGGCAAGCTGAATGCAGTGCTTGCTCTGTGGGTACCAGTCTAGTGCTTATTCCGCGTGGATATCTTTGTGCTGTTTTGGACAAAGTCAGAAGCAGCAGTGCATCTTATCCTGTATCTTTCTAATTGTTAACTGACTTCTGGCTTTGCTTTTTCTTGAAAAAGAAAATAAAAAACTCATGAAAGTCAAAAGTGTTAAGACTCCTTATGAGTAGTTGAGTATTCTCAGCTCTGGGAGTTGCCAATATGTCCTGGGGTGCATTAAGTTGAGTGTTTTGATCACTTCTTCTTCAACTCCTTTTGGTAAAAGAGAGTCCTATCCTTAGGTTATGGGGATGACCAAACACACAACACCCAACTTTGGACAGATGAGATCAACAGTACTTTCCTGGCCACATACATTCTTACCCAGGGGGAGGAAGGCACTGTGTGCTCTGCAGTCAAAGTTGGGTGTGTAATTAGGAATAATGATCTGCCAGGTCCTCTGGTTCCATGTGAGGGTGTGATTGTATGTTTGTGTAATTCTACGGCCCAGGGAAATGAAACCTTCTAGTTAGGAATAAGCAGGAAGTCTACCTGACCCATTTGATAAGGAAGGTTGTTTGGAGAAACTTATTCTCAGGAGCAGAGTGAGGAAGGAACTTGCTGGCTGGTCATTTGCGGCCCTGTCAATTTTATCAGATGTTCAAGCAATGGGTAATCTCAAACCTTAATTTTAGGTCTTATAGCACACTAAGTTAAATTCATGAAATACATTACTTTCTATATTTGATTATATATCCAGAAAATGAATCCACAGTCTTGTTCAAATTCTCCATTTAGCCTCCCCATTCTCTATTTATGATTCAGTATCCATCAATCATGTAAGTTGATGAGAAGAAACATTACAAAATTAATTACCGAGAAGTGCTATATATAGATGTTTGATACACTTGCGGAGAAAAGCACTAAGCAAAATTTTACATCTCATAGATCCATAATAAATGTAGGGAACAGGTAAGCATTGTGTATGCCTCCTGTGCATCCCCACCCAGCTCCTTCTACATTCTGTCTCACTGCGTTATTAATTTCAGCTCCTTGAAAATGGAGCTGTACATATTTTCCATGATGCTTCCACCACTAAAGCTATGACTGTCAAAATGTAGGTATTGATACCTAACAGGCAATGAGAATTCACCATGTACCAGACAGTATCCTAAGCAATATGTACACATGATCCTATTTAATTGTAGGTGCTCTCATTTTAGTCTCCTAGATCATAGGTCAGCAGACTTTTTTCCGTGAAGTTCCAGGATGTAAATACTTTAGATTTTATGGGTCACATGATATTTGATGGCATAATTCACTCTACTTTTATGGCATAAAAGTGGCCAGAGACCACAGATAAGTGAATGTACATGACTGCATTACAATAAAACTTTATTTACAAAAATGAACTGTGACCTGAATTTGACTGGTAGTTTGCCAATTCCTATTATAGATGGTACACAACGGCTTGGTGTGTTCAAGGTCATCTAGCTCGCAAGAGGAAGAACAAGATTATAAACTTGAGATTGTCCAATTCCAAACTCCTTTTCCTAGCCAATATTCCACACTATATTTAATACTACAGTAGTGGGAATCCATACATATGCATTAAATAAATAGAAATTTCTATGTTTTATAAGAGAAAAATAAGAGTCATATTGCAATAAATCCGCACATAGTTAAGGCTTCTGACTCCTAGGCTGAATTGGAAATATAATGAAAAATTAATCAGTCTAGGATCAGCATCCCTCTGTCTACTGGTTTAGTGTTATATCAAGTCCAAAGACCAATTACCAGAAGAGAAACAGACTCTGGACTACTGGGTATATTTTTCATTATTTCATTATTCTCATCTTTAGTAACCCCACCTTAACTCACTTTTATTTCCTTTCAGGCTTTGACTAATGCATTTGACTTTCCAGGCCTGTTCAATCCTAAACCTATTCACATTCTCCTGTGCTAGAAGAAATTCAAATACCCCAGCAACTAGCTCCTTTTCTTTCTCAAATTAGTTACAAAAGACTAACAATGTTTTTTCACACTTTGTAGAAAAAAGTTGCTTCCCAGCTGGGATACTGTCTTCTAATTTTTAACCAAAAATACATAGGATGAAGAATAAAAAATTGCTGACACATCTTTAACTGACTGTGCCTGGAATAATGGCATTTCTAAGATGGTTCAAGTATTATTTTCCATAACTGAATAGCTACAGTGTTGTTACTTAGAATTCAGAGCTATCTGATATTAAAAAAAAAAAAAGGACATGTGGCATCCGGAAAATGTAATTAATTTGATGGTATAAGCCTTCATAAATTATCAAGTATTCCCAGTAGCAGCCATGAAAAACTTAGACAGAACATGAGCTGCCTTTAAATTGCTTAGTTTGCTCACAACCAGAATTATTTTAAGGTGGTTGAGTTGCTGTTGGTATTAAAAGATGTTTGAATTATTATTGCCATTAATGGTCGACTCCACCTTTAAATAAGGTGATAGAGATTTGGAATCACACACAAGCAAGCCTTGGTGTCTCGAGGCTGTCATTCTTCTTGCTAATGAACTGCAGCTTACAGAAATTAATTATGGGGGAAAGGTTGCTGTTCCCCCCACCAGGAATGAAGTCTCCAGATTCCAAATCGAGTGTTGCTGAGAAGGAAGGCACGGGCCCCACCTCCCAGGGCTCTGCTCGAGTCGTGCTCATTCTGCCAGGAGCAAGCACATGCTTGACTGCACAGCAGGCCGAGAATGACTAGGAAGGAGTTTTTAATATTCACCATAAATATAAAGAGTAATTCCTAAAAGACAGAGGAAGCTGGTGGCTAGGACAATTCCCAGGGCCAGAAGAGTGGGTTCTGGGATAGAGACTGTGAGTGACCATGAACCTACCTTTTAATGTCTATATGATGTTAATAAAATAAACAGGGAAATATCTGACCTTTCCAAATTGTCTTTTAATAAGTATATACTCATACACACATAAACACAAATCTTTACAGACACATATATGTTGATAAAATGTTTTATTTTTAAATAAAAATAATGCATAGCACATTTTTACCTTCTGAAATAATAGACATCTATAGTCTGAAAAGTGTTTAAGTGGAATCTGAAGACCATCTGCACTATCTGTTGCTCCTTGGTGTGGGAGAAAAACAAATAAACAAGGAAACAGAATATCTCCTGTTGGAAGATGAGCTAGGTAGCTTTAAGGGGAAGTTATTGAATTTGTCATCTCGAGATATTAAGATCTAATCTGTTGGCCCACTTTTGTCAGTGTATATGTGAATTTCAAATATCTGCATGAGGGACTGGGTAGTGCTGAGGTCTTTTTTATTCTTGTGATTCTTTCACTAGGTAATAAGATATTTGTGAAAGTGTTGGGGAATTAGAAAATTAGAAGCATGAATTATGTGACAGGTAAAAAAGTGAGAGAGATCATACATAGTATGATCCCAATTGTTTTGTTGTTAATTACATTTTTTTTCTTCTATTATTGTAGTCCCCATAATTCTCCTGCCACTGTATCACCGGTGAACCATTACCATGTTCCCTTGTATTCACCCCTCCCCTGTTTTGGCCCCTCTTAGGCCCCTCCGCCTTTGCTTGATCCTATATATTTTTAAAGCGGACAGCAGAAGATGATGTGGGGATAAACCAGCCATCATCCAAGCTGAAGTTTGGAGAATTCAGAGTTAAACTGGCCATTTTCCCAACTACACAATTGCTTACAGCTGATTTGCATTTAACAGAAATGTCCTTATCCTCTTACTTGCTGGAAACAAGAGGGAAAAGATAAATGAACTCTGTAGATCACTCATTTGGTTTAAGATGGGAGGCAGAGGATGAGGAGCACTCATTTTTAAGACATGTATTACTAACGTGCTCCCTATTCGTTGGCAATATGAGAGCTGTGAAGGAGCCAGAATAATCTTTAAAAACACTAAAACGTATTTTTATAAAAATCTCATGTCCATTAGCTCTTGAACATTTGATGCTTCCCATTATGTGTTCACTTATAATTATAGGATATGTTAAATTAGTGACAATGATTTCTTAAAAAAACCAATTATCACACATAGAAACGCATTTCTTCTGCAAGGAAAACAAAATTAGTCCAGCGCACCTCATACCAGAGATCCAGGTCTATTGAAGTCAACAAAAGCAGTGACTCTGCATGATCTCCATGATTTGCAAAGCTGAAGGCATAAGATGCAGTCATGGTTTGCTGGTGTAGAAGTTTATCTACCTTCCTCCCTCCCCCTTCCCTCCCATCCTCCCTTCCTCCCTCACCGACCTACCTACCTGCCTACTTATATATTCATCTACCTATCTATCATCAGTCAGCTCCCACCTATCTCTTTCTCTCTCATCTCTCATTATCATTCATCAATATTATCATTCATCAATAGGTAGGTGAATCTATTAATCTGGCATCTATATCTGTTCATCATAATTTGTGGACCCAGTCCTTCTGGCATAGGTCACTCACCAGGTAACCTGTTCTTATCTTACAGTTTAGCAGAAATTCACACTGAAGAGTTGTCAAAGTCCCCCATAGGAAGCTAGGAAAACACTGCAGAAAATAACTTAACTCAGTTAATTTTGTTTAAATAAAGCACTCACTAAGTTATTAAAATTTTCATCTTTTTTTTTAAAAAATGGTCCATTTAGATTGACATACAGATCAAGGAAAAGTAGCAAAATAATATTTTAAGAATAGAAAATAAAGGGACTTTTCTTGAGTACTATGAGGAATGTAAAGATTTTAAAATGTCATTTGAATCCTATGTTGAAGGACAAGGATACCTGCTAAATAATCTTAAATTAAGCCACATTGACCTTGACAGGCAAAAAAATAAGACCTCCATTATAAAGTCAGAAAAACAGAATTGATCAATCTGCTGAAACAAAAATGCATGCCAACAACAAACCAGTGAAAGAGCTTGCTGGAACTGCTTAATTTAGTAAAATATGAAGATTTGGCAATTGTTTTCTATGCTTCTGTAAAGAATAGCTTCGTTTTTACAGCTCTTCAAAAGATGTATTTTAGGGATTGATGCAGATGGAGGAAAAGGAATGTATTCATCCATCCATCCAGCATGGAGAGCGTGAGTCACAACCAAGAATGTGAACCATGCTCATTCCTGGCATGGAATAGGGGCAGCTCAAGTCCAAGCTCCTCAATCTACAGATGAGGATACCTATAACCACTCAGGAAAGAAGGACAAGTTTTCATAAACTTCAGTATTTGTACAGATTATCTTAAAATGTTGTTAAAATAATCACTGATTCACAAAGTCTGGAGAGAGCCTGGGAGTTTGCATTTTCAGTAAGTTTTCAAGTGTTGTTGCTGGACCACACCAAGAAGAGAGAAGGGCAAGAATTTCTATCTTAGTGGAAGAAATGGGTCTGAGTCTTCCCTGGTATCCCATTTTATGACACATATAATAACTACTTCTGCATGAGGAAATAGGTATAGTAAGACCAGGGTGCCCCAAGCCCAAGCCCTTCCTCTCAAGACCATTTATCAATATGAATAAGGGACAATCCATTGGAAGTAAAAGGTGCCCCCAAACTCAGACGTCCCAAGCCCATTTATCAATCTGACTGAGAAAGAATCAGTTGGAGCCAGGGTGCCCTGCAACTGAATTAAAAATAGAATATTCAGAACACCAACATGGTAACACGATGCTAAAGCAACAGACCAAAGCTGGTTTTAGGAAGACAGGTCTGGTAACACAGGAAAACTCAGTGGGCCCCAGTAATCTTGGACACCCCGTGGGCCCCACCCAATCAACATGAGTCACAACTGTAAGACACCCAATGGCCAAACCCCCACTCCTTGCCCACTATACCCATATAAAACCCTACTTCTTGATCTTTTGGGTAGCCCCCTGGGACCCTCTGTGCAGAGACCTTTCCCTTTTTATCTGGAAGTAAATCTCTTGCTGTCTTGCCTAACTTTGGGCTCCATGTTGGATTCAATTCTCCCCAAGACAAGAACCAAGAGAGCCCTGGGCCTGGGTCCCAGCACCCCCCTCCCCTACCCAATTCATTTCTATTGTTAAATTAGTAACTGGGCATCATGGTCCTCTTAGTGAAGGGATATGATATGCATATTTGATAATAGCTGGATTCTGTAATGAATTTTCTGGGTTCAGTGCAGTTTTGGAATTTACTACCTATGTGATCTTGGGCAAGTTTTTTTTTTTTTTAACCTTTTTTGTGTTTCAATTTTCTCCACTGCAAATAGTGACAATAATTTTCTGTTTTACTTTGGTTTTGTTTTCATTTTTATACCCCAAACAAGTATCAGTGCCTACCATAGGCTAGTATTCAAAAAAATTAGACTTATTAAAGAATAGAGTTTGACCAATTTTATAGATACATGTATAAGAAATTTTATAGATGACACTTATAGGAAAGCAGAGCAGAATCAGAATTATTATTTTTTCTGTTTGTGACACTAGGGGAGATAAAAGTTCAAAAGGCAGAGTATCATCTCACTCCAGAGTGGGAAGGAGAATCACATATACTGGATGCTGATTTTGCTTTAGGTAACAAATCTTATCATCTTTGTTTTTATTAACTGCTCTGTGGGATTTTACCATCACACTCGTGCTATAGATGAGGAAACCAAGACATAAACATTGAGTGGCCTAATGGTTAGAAACTTCAAAGCTCCAAGATTTGGACTCAGCTTGACTAACCCTAAAACCTATGTGGGCCTCTGAGTGTGAGCTCTGTGATGGAAAGCAGGGGTCAGGGTAAGCTAAGTAAGGCTGTGCTCCCAGCACCTACCCATCACCTCCTGATCACCAGCAAGTGATTAGATATTGGTGATTGGTTAACCAACATGTCATAACTTGTGGGAAAATGGAGAGCATGGTAACTCTCACACACCAAAAATTAAGTCACTTTTCTCTGACTGCTTGAATGTTTTTCTATTTTACGTGTTAGAGAAGACAGAAAATGGATGGAAATGTTTGATATTACCCTCTCCACAGAGGTGGCTTTCTCTTGGTCTCTCCTGGGCACTCTCAGTCTCTCTCTTGATTTCTCTCTCTTATTTTCCATCACATCCCCACCTCCTCATATTCATCTACATTTTTTTTTGCATAGAACTGGGGTACAGGCCAGAGACATGGAGGGTGATAGGATTCATCAGAGACACAGTGAGGAGCACAACAGGTGGATTCACTGAAATACGCTGCTGAGGAGAACAGTGGACAAGACAGAAGAGGTCTGCTGTGCATGTGGGTCACCAACTGGCTGGGATGGAACTCAGGCCCTAGAGCTGACAGCTTACAGTGCTGATACTTTACCACCAAGCCACCAGAAAGGCCCTAATCTCCGTTCTTGTCTGAGTCAATGTGGTTACAGAATTTATTTGATGTCTGGGTTACCATAAATAAAAAAGCCTCTCAAAAGGATTAGTGGGCAATTTAGAATTTACTGATGATTTCACAGGTGAGATGGGAGAAAAGATTTATGTCAAAGCACCTTGGCAAACTGCTTGAAATCAACCTTCTACAATTCTTTCCTCCCATGCTGCTGCATGTGTCCTTCGTCCCCCATTCCTTAGCTCATTGCAGCACTTACTTCTGCTAGTTCTATTCCTTCCTCCAACGGCGCACTCAAACGCTCCAATTTTTCTTTTTTAAAAAAGATTTATTTATTTATGCATATGAGAGCTGGGGTATCAGGCCAGAGATGCAGTTGGTGAGAGATTTCACCAGAGACAGAGTGGAGAGTAGAACAGGCAGATGGACTGAAATACACTGCTGAGGGGAGCAGCGGGTGAGGCAGGAGAGGTCTGATGTGCCATGTGGGTCCCCTCCCTGGCCAGGGATCAAACTTGCAGTGTTGTGCTGTGGAGGCTTCACAGTGTGGCGCTCAACCTGCTGTGTCACCAGGAAGGCCCTTCTCCCATTCTTCTTAAACAAAGTTCATTCAGCAGAAAGTTTGGTTCCTTTCTCAGGCAAATATTCACTGAATCTCTCCAGAGAAAATTACAGCTCTTTAATTACCAGGACTTGCATTTCTTAGAAGGCAGTGAAGTGCCTGTAGTGGTCAATAACAGAGTTTACAAGTAGTGCCACTGTGCATTGTGCAGCAACAAAATTCAGAGGTCTGTCTCTCTCCACCTTACAAACTAGTGGGAGAAACAACCCTTTTCTTTAAATATTTTATTTATTTATCTATTCATCTATCTATCTATTTATTTATTTATTTAGCTTTCTTTTCTAGGTGTAGTCCCCATAGAATTTACACCACCAATTTACCCATGCACCATCATCATTGTCCCTTGTGCTCTTCCCATTCCTGTCTTGATTCCAACCCCTCCCTCTTCCCTGCAGAATGTCTCCAATTTATAGTTGTCTGTTTATTTTTGTTTTGTTGTGGTTTTTGTTATTGTTGTTGATGTTATTATTTTTTTCCTTGATTCCCTATATTCCTTCTATGAGATCATCTGATATTTTTCTTTCTCCTTCTGACATTTCACTGAGCAGAATCTCTTCAAACTCTACCCATGTTGCTGAAAATGGCATTAGTTTATCTTTTTTGATTGCTGAATAGTATTCCATTGTGTATATATACCACATCTTTGTGTGATCCAGTAGTCTATTTTTGGGCATTTGGGTCAATTCCAAGCCTTACCTATTATAAATAGTACTGCAATAAACAAAGGGGTACATGTATTCTTCTGAATTAATGTTTTTGTCTCCTTTGGGTAGATACCTAGGAGTGGGATTGTTGAGGTCATATGGTAGCTCTATTTTCAGTAACTGAAGATATTCCATATGGTTTTCCATAGTGGTTGAATTAACTTTCATTCCCTTCCTTGCCAACATTTGTAGCTGCTAATTTTTTGAATATGTGCCATTCTTACTGGTGTAAGGAGGTATCTCATTGTGGTTTTAATTTTCATTTCTCTGATTATGAGGGATGTTGAGCATTTATTCATATGCCTGTTAGCCATTTGCATTTCCTTTTGGAGAATTGTCTTTTAAGTTCTGCCCATTTTTTGACTTGATTGTTTACTTTGCTTTTGTTGAGTCATGTGAGTTCTTTGTCGATCTTTGTGATCAGTCCCTTATCAGTTGTGTGGAGTGCAAAATTTTTTTCTCAATCAATGGGGTGTCTCTTTGTTTTGGATAATGTCTCTTTTGCTGTACAGAAGCCCTTTAATTTTATGGCATCCCAGCTAGTTACTTTTTCGTTCATTTTCTTGTTTTAGGTAATATGTCTTTAAAGATGTTACTGATATGTATGTCATGTAGTGTTTTGCCTATATTTTCTTCTATATATTTTATGGTTTAAAGTCATGTATAATTCTTTGATCCATTTTGAGTTGTTTTTTTGTGCATGGTGAGAGGTGGTAATCTAGCTTTATTCTTTCTCATGTAGCAGTCCAGTTTCCCCAGAACCATTTACTGAACAAACTATTTTTGTTCCAGTGTATATTTTATACTCCTTTATCAAATATTATTTATCCATAAGTCTGTGGGTTTATTTCTGGGTTTTCTATTCAATTCCATTGCTCTATGTGCCTGGAAAAACAACTCTGGACTTAATAACTGTCAATGCTGCAGGAGTTAAAATAGGAAGATGGAGTTAATCCAAAGGGTGAGCCCCTATCAGAAATTGCTGCCAGAACTAGAAATACATTGATTGAAAATTAAGGATGGAGTGAATAACCCTGATGAAGAGAAATGGGGACAGGAGAGTTCCAGGCTCAGTAAACAGGATGGGAAGAGCCCTCTTCTTGGGGGAACTATATATTCTGAATGATCTCACCCACTGATGTTTTACAGGCTCCACCCCCACTTCCATGCCAAAGAGATCCCAGGCTCCTAGACTAAAACTCCCATCATGCCATGAATCTGCCATGACTCTGGACCTCTTGAAGGGGGTTGCTGGGAACTAAGGGTAGAGCTAAGTGTCTATGCTTAGTATACAATTGAACACATGTGGGCGTTGGAGAGCTTGATTTTGCCTCCCTTTAGCATGTGCCTGGGGTCTCAGCTCAGAGAATGTTAACTGGTAGGACTACTGACCACTTAGTATTTCTCTTTTTCCTCCCACCTCTTTTCATTTCCCTTGCAAATAAACCTTTTATTAAAGTTTCTCAATGTGCCTGTCCTTAGGTCTGTCCTGAGATTTTTTAAAAGCACACCATGGGAACTCACACCCATGCAATCCCATTTCCCTTTGGGGGTTGCCTTGTAACACTTGACAAGGAAAACTTACACAAATTCTAATTCCTTGGTTGTCTATAGAACAGCCCTCCTTCTCACAGCCCTTGTTCACCAGCTTAGAGGTGACCAGATGTCATAAGTGGTTTCAAAGCTTATTAGAAGCCCTCCAGGGACACTTCAGAGAAATATTAATGCCCCATCTTAATCCAGAGAGAGGTGCCATGGTACCTCTCTGAACATTATTATCTATCATCTTAACTATTAAAATATTCATATAGTTTATCCCTGGAGACTTTAGGGAATAAAAAGCTATAAATACTACTTGCTGAAAACCTATATGAAAACATATATATATAAATTTATATATATGGTGATAAGCTTGCATAAATCAATAAAAGGGATATCTTTATTGCAATAATTTCCAAACCATACTGTATACATGACTGCAACTTTAAGTATTCAATGGGATGATCACATCCCTCAGGAGTTTTATTTAGGGCTCTGTCTTCATGACCTCTGGCAGTTCTAAAATCAATCAAAATTTACATTAGCTTGAAAATCTGGTATAATTTCCAGGAGCACATTATCTTTGAATATTTGTCCCTAATAGAGTACTATTACTCTATTACTCTTTCTTCATGTATCTCTTTATAAGGCAGAAAAGACCAATGATTTGCATATCAAGGCTAAAGTCAAATTCTTTGCAAGGATTGCTAGGCTGCACTGGATTTTCTTGGCTGGGTACCTCGGATTAATTCATTTCTTTCCCTCTTTCCTTTGCCTACCAAGCATGCAAAGCTTCATGAAGACATGGATTTTTATCAAGTTTTCTCACTAAATTATTCCTAGATCCTACAATAGTACCTGTAGATTATTACTCGACAAAAAGTTACTTGTAATTACTGAGATTTTCAGTCACCTTGCCTTAAGTTATTGGTGAATCTTAATTCATAGATCCTTCTCTTCACCTCCCATTATGCATGAGATGTTTTTAAATAAAAATAGCCCCAGTGGTGGAGGCTAAGAAGAGAAAATTTAGAATGGAGGCATCACAAGATCATAAACTGGAGGCAGGAATAGAAATGTTTGACATAGTCATTAAACCTGCTATTGAAATGAAACATCCTTAGGTCCCAACTGCTATAGCAAGTATCAGACAAAGTATCCAGAGGCACAAACCCCCATAGGGGATATGGAGATGAAGGGCATTGCAGGGAATCATCAGTCCTTACAAATCAACCTAGTCCACACCCTAGAAATAATTAACAATAGATAACAATTCCACAGAGGAATAAGACCCTCCCAAAGAAGAGAATACTATATCAGTGCAATTTCTTCACTGGCAAAATACAGCTCTCCTGCCCACCTGTGACTGTGCAGGTGTTTCTCTTCACCAACCTTCTCCCTTTGCAAAGCAGCAGAGGTAGCTCTCCTCCCGAGGCTTCCTGCCTGTGACTCTGCAGGCCCCTCTTTTAACAAACCTGTCCCTTTCAGGGGCAGCTCTTCCTGCCCACTTAAATCTGGGCAAGCATCCTTTACATCCTTTACAATCCTTTAAAATGTCTTTTTGTATATAACTATGGAGAAACTCACTCTGTGCTGCTGAAAGGGGATACTGGTGAAACTTTCTCAGAGGTAACCCAAGGACCCCATTACCCCAACACCTCTCTAAACAGATATCACCAGGATTTTATTCATTTCCCAGACACATGTGCGTGCGCGCACACACACACACACACACATTATTTGTCTTCTCTCCTTTACCAGGAAGTTCCTTGAAAGTGCCTATTTCTGATTTAATGCTGATTCTTTATGTTTCCTACAAAAGTGCCTGGAACATCACAGATGATGAACATTTGTTGAATGTGCATGAGAGAACAAAGGTGAGAGACAGCTAATATAAAATATAAACTATTAGCCTGATGTAACACAGTCAGCCCTCCTTCCGAAAACAGCATGACTGCAGTTAGCTCTGTGTATCCGGAGCTCCGCAGGACCGCTAAAGATTTTCATTCTGATGGCTCAATAGTCATCATTTATGCTCCCAGGTGGAAGGAGGGCAAGGTGGGAGAAGTGACCGGAGTTCCTCTCCATTGATTATGCTCGCCAGCATCTCACTGCTTCCCGGGATGGCAGGTGGCACAAACGTTTTGCTGCTCAGCAGGAGGTGTTGCTTGATGCTGGAGAGTTCTGTGAGGCTGGCAGGTGCAGCAGAAGGCTAGCTGACTTCCTCCATGTGGGTTCAACTGATTATACCAGGAGTCCCCACAGGAGCAGAGTCAGAGCAGCCCCCGGGACTAACTGCGGCCAGCTTTCTCATTTACAGGTTTCCCTTTCCATGAGGCCTGACATTTTTAAGGCTGAGCTGGCAACCAATCTACAATGACAGCCTCCAGAGAGGAAATTCATATTAAATAACTATAATAGCTTGAGTTTATGGAGAATCTTTCTTAACACTTAACAAGTCATCTTGTTTTATTCTCTCTCTGATCCTTTCCTGTAAAGCACAGAATGACTCCTGCCCTTATTTTCCAGCTAAAGAAATGAAAATGTGGAGACCAAATGTGCTTCTGACTAAATAGGATTAAAGACTAGGTATTCAGATTCCACTTGAAGATTATATCACTTTAAGTCTTGAAGATAAACTCAGGAGTTTTTGAAAGCACAGTGACAGCACTCTTTTGAAAAGAAACCAAATATGAATCACAATGCAATCATTCCCTACTTTCTTTAAATTTAAAATTTAAACTTCCTTTATTTGGCATGACTCTCCTGAATTTTTGCTATTGCCTGTTAAACATTTTTTTTAAACCAACTTTAACATACCAAGTTATTGAAAGTTTGAGGTTGACTCTAAAGTTGTATATATTTCCCCAAAGAAAGGGTTTTACTGGAGGCTTGCAGGAGATTTTTTTTTCTTGAGTCTGAGAGGCAAAATTCAAGATACCTAAACCCATTCACTTGCTATGTTTCATTTTGTAAAAAATGTGTTCTTGTAGTGTAAAGACATAGTAAGAAAGGGAGAATATTTCTATATTTAAAAAGTAAGCAATGAACCCACATCTATAAACAAATTGGTAAACAATGGGGATATGTTTTTATATTTATTTGCTTTAATGTTTCATCAACATTGAGGAAAGTAAGTAGTCAAAATTATTTTCTGAAGACAAATTTTCTCACACTTTCAAGGTAGGCTGGGCGATTAATTTTCAATTTCTATTCACTGTAGAGAGTAAAAATAAATAGAAGTCAAGCCAGGATGAAATCAGTAATCAAATGCCTATTAAAGTCCAGCTGCCCACCTGCCCTTCCTCAGGTACCAACTCAGCCACCTGCCTGATCAATTATGTCTTTATGACAGAAAGAAGAACTTGTTTATTACATAGATATTAAGCATGACCAAGGTGTCAGTCTTGTCAACCTCATTATCTGGAAGGAAACATTTTCTCCCCTTCATTATTGAGGGAAAAAAAAATGTCTCTTGATCACTCCAGACTTCTTATTGTTTGAAAACTTGAAGGCAAACCACTCTAATCTTGCAAATAGCCTCTCTGTCTACATCTAGGCTTCTGTCCATGGTCCTGAGAACTCAGAATCAATAGCGAATATTTCCACTTTTGAACTGCGGCTGTTTTCTCACAATCCTCTGAATGCTCTCACCGCTGCAGCCTCCATTGCTTTTGTACCTGAAAGATTTTTTTATCCTATTTCATCCTTTTTTAAAGAAATACTTCTCATAGTCATCAACTTTGTGTATTATTACAAGAAGGACAAGTATTATCATCATCTTACTTGAAAATAAACTAAGGGAAAAGAAGAAAGTGTAGGAGACTGTGTGAGGTCTTATTTTGTGTCAGGGAGCAACCTGAAGTTACTAATTCAGAATTTTCCTTAGAAGTAAAATCTCTTCCTATATGTGTTGACTTCCTTTCTGGGCACAGAATCATGAAAGAACTAAGGAACTTCTTATATAAGCTTTCTAGAATTTCACTGAACTTTTGAAAACAACCATGGAAAATATTTACTTAAGAGTTTTCTATCAACTTAAGTACTTGTAAATTTGTTATGGAGAGTGAGTCGTGGTAATGAAATGTGTGCTGAGGATATTGAAAAAGCTGACTTTCCTACAACTGTCGAGCATGTAGAGACAGCAATGACTGCTGGGGACCTTTTAAAGCAGCAGTGACATCTTCTGTAGCAGTAAATTAAGCCCCATGAAAATCGTTAGTGTTATTTTGAAAATGATAATAAAAAATCACAAAAATACTTATTCCTGATGACTCATTCACAGCAACAAGAAGAAAAGCTACAATTCCAATAGAGTCAGGCTTCCTAGGAGGCCTCAAGCAATCCTTCATATATTTCTAAAGATCAATATTTAAGCAGCAGCAAGAAAACAAATATAGAGATTTTTATTTTCTTTCCTATTTGTGAAATCAGTACAAGCCTTCACAGAACAAGGTAGGAAATAAAATGAAAAATCATTTCCCAACATGAAGAGAAAATAAGGCAATGGGTGGAGGGGGTAGGGGAGGAAAGAGATTTTTATAGATCATACCAGTAAGCTTTACTGAGATCCAAGAGCCAATTACTTTCAGTGCTATTTTCTAAGGGATATAAAAATACATCTCCTCCTAATGTGGTTCTAGGCCACCTCTTGAAATAAGAGATTTTAGCAATACACAGGTGCTGTGAGCAGGGAGCCCAAAAGAACAGAAGGAGCTGTTGGCTGAAACTGCATAGAGAAAAGTTATGGATGGAACCCCAGCCACCTCAAGCTTACTAAGGCACTTTAGAATAAAAATCCATAAATTATGAGTGGTTATTTGCTGCAGATGAGAGAACTGGAAGAGGTGGTGGATTCTTCTACCTTTTGGTGGTTTTCCATTCAGTATCCTCCTTTATCTATTCTCTGCCCACCCATTGCCATGCTGATCTTCCCATACCCAGGAGCAGCCCAGAATGCCGGGAGAGTTACAGCACATGTTTTGAGAGAACTCTCCACAAGTGATTTTTATTTGAGGACCTTCCACTCACATGTTCCCTTAAGACCCAGTAGTCTAGTATGTTCCTAGCTACCTTCCCTACCATGACAAAACCTAGAAGGAGGATTCCACCAATTCGTGTGACTATACACACTAATGATTCACTTATGTGTATCTATGACAGGGATATGAATACTGAATTTCAAGTGACCTCATTGAAAAACACACAGGTCCGTAAAACACAGCAAAAAAGTGAAATTAAGGCACTCTGTTCAGAGGTAGAATCCTACTTGAGTTAATTCAAGTCTAAAGGGGTTTACTAAAAGGAAACAAAACAATATCACATGAGTCCCAAGGACAGGTAATAACGTACAGACTGTGGGTGGATTTTGGCCTGGAAGTTCAGCATACATGCTTCTACTTCCACATAGTCATCATTCATCACTTGTCCCATTTCAGATGCTCTTTTTCTGTTCATATTTGTTTTCTCAGTGGCATGATAGTTTCATGTTGCTCTCAGTATTGGTTTTCTGTGTGTCTTTTTAAAGATGCTTTTGGCTATAATCAAATGACTAATTCTTCATCTCAGTGAACTAACTAAAGCCCAAGTATTTTTCTGTCTTTTTAGTCAGACATCTTGTCTGGACTACTCTTAGGATCAAAGACTACTAGCTCCCTCATTAGTCACAAGATGGTGGCCACAAGTCCAGGAATCCATTGAAAGTAGAGCTATTTTTTTTTTCAAAAGTGAGGGAAACTTAAAAAAATCCCATTCAGACTTTACCACATATTCACCAAATATGATTGCATGCCTACACCTAAACCAATTACTAGTAGACAGGAGATTTGCCATTACCTGTAATTGGAAGTGAAGGGATCAGATGGAGTCAAATTTATCCCCAGTCCTGAATTATCAGCCTCTAGTTGTCATTTGGCACTTACTTCCCTGTTCTTACCTTCAACAATTTTTCTCCTCTTTCATGTATGTCATCGTCTTCTCAAACTCATTAAGCAAATTTTCATCTCAGAGCTATCAAACATGTCTCCTACTTCATCCAGATAGTTATTCAAATATCACCTCCTCAAATCATTCCCTATTCCTACCCATCCAGCCTAAAATTAGTACCTTGTCACTTGCTAATCCCTTGCTCTGCTTTTTTTTCCCCGTCATCGCATTTATCACTATTTCATATTATGCACACATTTGTTTTTATCTGATTTTCTACTAAAATATGACACCAATAAAGGATTGCTTTTCTTTTTTTGTTCACTGGTGTATCAGCAACACTTGGAACATTTGCTGGCACACAGTTAATTCTTAGTCCATATTTTGGACTAAAAGAATTTCTCTATTTCTCAATATCAGCTTCTAGGGAGAAAGGGTATGACTGGCTAAAATGGGTAAGGTGGTTGTCCATGATCCACTCAACTGTGAACAGTAGGTGGAACCATGAGCTTCAAACATTTGGTGATCCTACACCCCAGAGCTCCAGAGTACCAGTTAATACCTGTTGTTGTGCGGTAATGGTAACAGTTTCCAGCTTTCACTCCCTAACATGCTCCAATTTAGATGATAAATTAGATGATCACCCTGTGTACAAGGAATGCTCCTTCCAGATGCTGTGGGAAGAAAGGCTGTTTCTAAGTAAAGGAATATGGGTAAGAGACAATCATTAGCATAGCTAGTACTTTCCCCAATTCTCTTTTCCACTGGGATTTGCTACCCAGAAAGCTTGTTTCCATTCACCCAGATGGCCAAACCATAAAACTATCTCCGCTGAGATTTTCAATTCTCAAAGGACATGCCATCTTCATTTACTGGGTAATGAACTTTTTTTAGATGTACTTCTTTATCACATCTCATAACTACCTCCTCCCTTGCATTCCCATTGCTAATATTTGGACTCAGAACCTCTCTCTTGGAAAGCTGTAATAACTTTATTTCTTTTTATTCAATAAATGGTTATTTGGGGCCTCCTTGGTGGTACAGTGGATTAAGCGCCTCACTGTGAAGTATCCGTAGCACTGCAGTGTGAATTTGATCCCAGGCCAGGGAAGGGAACCACATGGTGCAGAAGACCTCTCCTGCCTCACCTGCTGCTCCCCTCAGCAGTGTATTTCAGTCCATCTGCCTGTTCTGCTCCCCACTCTGTCTCTGGTGAATCCTCTCACCTCCTGCAACTCTGGCCTATACCCCAGCTCTTGTGTGCATAAATAAAACTTTTTTAAAAAATGGTTATTTATGTGTCACAGATCCTGTTCTAAGGGTTCACCAAATATTAATTTAACCCTTACAATAACCCAATGAGATAGGCATTATTCTTATTATCATTATCACCTTTATAAGTCAGAGAACTGAGGTACAAAGAAGTTGAACAATGTCACACAGCAGTGGTAGGTGGGGAATTAAGCCCAGAGTGTCAGTGAATGTAGGAGAGGAAATCAAGCTCTCAGTATCCATGCTGTGCTGAGCAAAAGAGATCTCTTTCAGTGGTCTTCCTCCTTTCCTCTTATTAAAGGAGAAAGATTAGTCAAATCTAACCTCCTTAGCATGGTGTGTAAGGACTTGTATAATAATACCTTGTTTTCTATCCTAGTCTATCTTATTATGATACTCTTTAACCTTTTACTAAACTTATGTTTACTGAAACATAAACTTATATTTTTCAAAGTTACCTTTCCCCAAATGGGCCAGGTAATTTTGTCTCTTAGTTCATAGACCTCATTCTACCTAGAATGTCATAATGCTTGCAATGCCCTATCTAGTGAATACCAATGAAACTTTCAGGCTTTGTTAGCTCTTTTAGAAGCTTTATTCTTATTTTGATTTGCTTCTTCTCTGTTTTACATTGTCCTATATCAACAACACATTATTTCGCTACCTGAAGATAGGATTCATATAATAAAAGAGGTCAAAGAAATGTTGGAAGAAGATAAAATGCTAGTCTTGAAAAAAAGTTTCCAGAGAGGAGGCCAAGTAAAATAGTCCTCTCTGGACCGACCACAGAGAGATAGCCAGGAATATACATGTATTTTCTTGAATTTTCTTGAACGGGCATTGGAAAATTATGACCCATGAACCAAATCCACCTGCCACCTGTTTTTGTTAATAAAACTTTACTGGAACACATGGAATCCTTCCCATTCACTTCTGCATTGTCTGTGGCTACTTTAATGCAACAGCAGCAGATTTGAATCATTGTGACCCTGACTGTTTGTTCTGCAAAATTGAAAATATTTAATATCTAGTCCTTTACAGAAAAAGGTTTGCAACATCAGCCCTACAATATAATGTTCAGTGATACTCACTCTGATGATGCTCCATTTGTCCCTGTAGACCTGCTGCCACAGGATAAGGCTGGAGATAAGCACCCCAAGGGAAGAGGAACATGGGTACCAGTGCAAATTCAAGTGGTTGTTTCTATTTTTATTGTGGCATGAGAGAATTTCTATCCCCCCTCCTGGGGTGTAGGACCTACCCATGCCCCTTTGGGGGTGTGGCTCAGACTAAACTAGGACACTCATAAAGACACAACTGCACATATCTAAGTGATGTTTGGAGATGGCTTATCTTAATGTGATCTTGCACATGTTTTATCCTTATCCTGGACCAAGCAGGGTGACTTTTCTTCATTATTTCCTTGTAGGTGTAATATCGGAAATGAGCTTCCCACACCATGTACCTGAACTATACCAAGGCAGGGAATGGATGGAAACAAATAAACACTCTTTAAAAACCAGGAGAAGAAGTGTAGTAATAAGAGAGGCAGAATGATGGGGAATTAGGGAGTGGTAGTAGTGAAGAAATGTGGATCATAGAAAGGACTTTCCTCCATTGGGACATTAATTTAATAAGGATTCATCAGTTTTCTGAGGGAAAGAAAAGTAAACTTTGTGTTGTTATCTGGCATCTTGATGCAGACTTATTTGTCTTATAGTTAAAGCACTGTTCTTTCCTGCCCTTTATAATCTCAAAGGCATATTTAAGGGGCTTAACTTATACTTTTAACTTAAATGCTTGGCCATTAAAATGGCAGTGGATTTATATGAAGGAAAGCAAATGAAATCAAAAGGAAACTATATCCCTCATCTCAGTGATGCTACTACCATTCTTTTGCCATTATCTCAGGCCCTGGAACAAAATGGAACAAAACAACACTGGATTTGGCATTTCAGAAGAGTGTGTTCAGTTTCAGTCCTACAGACATTTGCATGTGTGCAATGACATCTGGGCATACGTGGGCAATGCTAGCAGGTCTTTTACAAAAGCAGATGTTGTGTGAACCATTTTTGTACTACTCACCAGTATACGGGGCAGGCATGCAGAACGGTGCCATTCTTTGCCTGGCATTTGGCAAAAAAGAGAAAACAAATGCATTTTTCACATCTGTTCCTGTTCTTTTTTATAGCTTAGCTCTGCCAGCCAAGCAGGCCTGATCAGGCATAATTGATAAATTATTAAAAGCAACTTGACAAGAAGGGCAATGAAAACTAATAAGAAGAAAAAGGAGAAATGATTTCACTCATGTTTGCCAGGTGCTTTAAAGAAAAAACCAAAGGGACAAGATAATCTCAAAAGAAAAAAAAAATCAGTATAGTTTTAGGAAAACTCCTGCAGTGCCATGGTGATTAAAACAAATAACTGTTCTTTTTTGCCTCCCACAAGTTATTGGGAGCAGACTGAAAAGTTAAAATTCTTCATATCATGAAATAATAACAGCTACATTTTATTGAGCCCTCTGCAAGGTGCTGTGTGATCATTATACTCATAACAGAAATTATTCTAATTTTAGAGACTGGAAAACTGATGCCCAGAGAGTATTTCACATGGCTGAATGAACGGCAGTAGTAGGGCATGCAAGATGTTTTAAATGTGCCTTTTCAGTTGACAAGCTGTTCCTTTGTATGCGCCTGTTTAAAGAGGCATGGCTTAGTGGTCCAGAGCTTGGACTCGAGCTGGAGAGTTTGAATCCTGCCTCTAGCACATTGCAGCTCACCAATTTGGTTTAGTTACCTAACTTTGAATTCTGTTTCCTTCGTTGTATTTGGGCAATAAAATCTATTAGGCTTTAGTGTGAATTAAGTGAGGAAATATTATATACAGTGAACACTCAGTAAGAACTGTGTGTACTTTTTCTTTTTCTCATTGAATCACACCTTATATATTTATATACTCTGAGCTTGCACTCAGAGAAGATAAAAGTGGTATTCAATGTACCACAGTATAGTTTTCTAAAAATTTTCCTAAGCTGCTATACTTGATAGAAGAGCTTTCAAATAGGAAGTATTTGCACTGGTTACATGATCCAATCTTACTGATAATTATATTACTATCTTTTTTTAAAAAAGATTTATTTATTCATACAAGAACTGGGGTATAGGCCAGAGGTGTGGGGGTGGTGAGAAGATTCAGCAGAGGTAGGGTGAGGAACAGAAAAGGCAGATTGACTGAACTACGCTGCTAAGAGGGGCAGCAGGCCAGGCAGGAGAGGTCTGCTGCAACATGTGGGTTAGCCTTCTGGCTGGGGATTGAACTTGGTGTTATAGTGGCTACGGATGCTTCGTAGTGTGGTGCTTAACCCTTGTGCTACCAGGTAGACTCCTATATTACAATCTTAATAAATATTCAGTAACCTAGAGTAGATCAGAATTTCCAAACCATCTTTTAAAACCAATTTCCAAATTATCTTTAACTGTGCTGGGCTAGTGGAAAGAAGACTTTTCAATGTCTCAGTAGAGACATAACTAGCAATAAAAAAGAATACAACTAGTATCTCTACCTTATTTTGGTAATTGAAAAGTCTCCATCACATGCTTCTGGTCTCTGTCTTTTGTTGTTACCATAATTGTTAGCTGTGAGTTAGTTGACTAAGAAGAAAATGAAGACAACTTACAACAAGTGACTTTTGAAGAATTCCTTTCTGAATGTATTACCTATGCACTATGTGGCAGAAACTGAGGATGTGCAGGAGTGGAATTCTTGCCTTTGTAAGTTCTGAGATGACATTCATCCTTTGCTCTTTCTTTGTATCCTGTGGAAAACACTTTAGTAGCACTCCCTGTTGTCTCTGAGAATACCTGAGATGATTAGAAGAAGAATGAGGCCCAGCTGTATATGTTCAGCAAGGTTACATGTTGCAATTTGAATAGTATTAGAAATCAAAGATAAGTGCTATCAGTGTGTATATGAAGAGAGTAAATGAAATGCTAAGTAGCTATTTTTCTATTTGTGTTTCTACTATTTCTTTCTAATAGCAGCAGTTAATCAGGTGTTCAGCATTTATTTTTTGAACACAGTGATGCTGTAATTCAAGAAGACATTACAGGGAATGAGCCCGAAAGAAGATCCAGGTCAGATAAACTTGTGAATGATTTGAAATTGGAAAAGAAAGATTGCTTCATCGCCATGGCAGTCTGAAAATATTTTCTTGATTCTAAAAGGCATGGAAATATGTTACTCACAAACTTGTAATTTCCCAGTAGAGACATAAGTATTAAGCATCTGCAAGTGAAGATAAACCTAAGAGAAAACAATTACCTTTGAAGAGTATCTTCAGTTCCATCAAATCCTTATTCAGGAACAACTTTTTTTTTTTTAGTATAGAAAGTGGACGGATCTAAGAGTCAAGCTCTACAGTTTACTTGTTCTGTGTCAATAGTCAAATCTGTTTTCTAGTATGAACTTCCATGCCTCACCTGCAAAATACAGATAACACTTGTGCCAGGTACCTATTACTATGAAACCAAACATCCCAACCATTAATTTAGTTCAGAAACTTAATTTAGACAAACCCTACTGGGGACATCTTTGTTCCAGCTGAGGTTAGAGGAAAGCTGGAGGGCTAGCTGGATTGGAATCACCTGGAGGTTCACTTCTCATACCTGGTGTTTGTTGGTTGATGTTGAACCTGGACATATGGAGTGAGCCATATTGATTCTTTCCAAAAGGGTCATTCCAAGTGGTGCTTGAAGTTTCTCATGGCATGGAGGCTATCTTTGAAAAGTTAACTCCCCTTCAAAGTTATGTTAAGGATGGAATCTCTATACTCTCATGATTAACCTTGACCTGGGAATATGGAGTGTGTATATTGATTCTCTCCAGAAGGGTCACTCCATGTGGTACTTGAGATTCTTCATGGCATGGAGGCTATATCTGAAAAATAAATTTCCCCTCAAAGTTATGTCCAGGCTGGAAGTCCTATACTCTTTTATGAGTAACCTAGATAGTGACACATTGTAATGTCTCCCACCGTCAGGCAGTTATCTCATGGAGTAGGGAAGGAACTTAGACTCACCAGTCAGCAATTTCTCAAAATAAAAAATGAATTCAAACTTAACATTGACTAATGTCTAATCTCATGTCTTTGCCCTCCAAGTAATTGTGTCTTGGGTAAGGATGCATAGTGGCTTCAGTGCGAGAACCAGGTTCCCTACTGCCTTGGATAAGTATTAACTGTGAGTATTACATGCAGCAATACAGATGAAGCACTCTAACCACTCGATAATAAGCAGCCCTTTTGGCAAATGAAACCCCAACTCTCAGGCAATTATCAAAAGCACTGATTGGCAAGTTATACAATGCACTATTTTGAGTCCTAACACCCTTCGTTTTTAAAAATTTATTTTATTTTTATTGAGGTAACATTGGTTTGCAACATCATTTATGGTTTAGAAGTAGAGGATGCTACCTTTTAGGTGTATGTTACCATACTCCACCCACCACCACGGCACTAGAAGCACTCCAACATAGTCCATGATACCTCCTCCCCACTTTGTTCTGCCCCTGCTCCTATCCCTCTCCCCCCCCCTCTGGTGACCTCAGTTCCACAGTCTTATTTCTAGGGCTCATTATTGGTTTGGTTTTATCTGCTCTTTTGTTTTGTTTCTCTACATTTCACATATAAGTGACACCATCCGGTATTTGTCTTCCTCCTTCTGACTTACTTCACTTAGCATAATCTCCTCTAGTTCCAACCACCATTCTCAATTCTTATCAAGAGAATTACATATAAGGCCAGTTGGAAGAAATAAACAGCTCTGGCAGAAACTTTCCCCAAATGTCCCCAAATGTTCCCCAAATGTTGTAGAGAACCCACAAATAAAACTCCTTACATGTTTGTCTTCCCCTCAGAAAGCTGTTATAATGCTCAATGCCAACTATTCAAACAAAATAAATCCCCCAAATTATTTATACTTCTAGATTTTTTTCCCAAATTCCCAAATATTTAATATGACAAAGACTCAATTAAAATCTGTTTACCTCCAAGTTTTATTTTGGCATTGATCTATTAAACAAGAAACTGAGAAAGTCATTGAGAATAGTAGCAAAATGAAGTGCATTATTAAACTGTCAGCAAAACTGCCAGGCATATTTTCTAATTTGTGGGAAAAGAAAAAAATAATGTAGACAGAGTTTTCATTACTTCCATTAAACTGTTGCTTTTGTTGTTGCCAAGTCTTACTATCTATATGCAGTGCATTGCAGGCGGGTTGAGATCAAAAATCCTAATTAGCAGCCAATACTCTACCAGAGGTATTTCCCACTCTGTACACACAGTTACCTGTCTGTTGTCTTTACAATGGTAAGATTACTGGTGACTTCTATTGCTATCAAGGAGAACAGACCTGGAAGCTTATGTTGAACGCTGGAAATCAATTTTGGCTTTGGAAAACATGCATTGTAGACAAAGTTGAAGACTCACCTGGATCAGTTATATCCTATGTGTATGTCATCCAGTTTAATAGTGTGGCTTATTTTACTATTATAAGCATGATCATTGGGTTTCACCAGTGACGACAAGGTAATTAGTTAATTAACTCTTGTGAATATCTTAAATCACTAAATTAAAGATGCCACTAAATGGAAAGACCTTTTATCTCAAAAGAAAATGCCACAAAATAAAGTTGGCTTGAGAACCACAGCATCTGGACTTTTATGTAACTTCTTTATTCTGTGACTTAATGCTTTCAAATCTGTGACTCTACACTCCTGGTACAAATTAAAGATGTAAGATGATTGCTTCAGTTAACCCTCAGGTATTCTTGAGGTTGGAGAGTATGGATAAATGAAACCCTCAGATAACCCAAAAACATCTACAGTCCTGCCTTTGGGGAAGAAGCTAATGCATGGCTTGTTGTAAGGTCGCAGCCTGAACCTGAATTGGGCTGTGCTAATTGGTAAGTCAGACTGCCAGGATTTGGTTCCAATTATGCAGAATAAGGATTTTGGAAGACCTCTATTGGGAGGTATATTAGTTTTTGATGACTGAAAAACAAACTAGCATAAAGTGAGTGGCTTATAAGAAAACACATGAATTATCTTACAAGTTTCTATGGGTTAAAAAACTAATCCAATTTCTTTGGATCTTATGTCTCAGAATTTTCTACAAGACTCCAATCAAAGTATCATTCGAGATTGGAGTTTCATCTGAAGGCTCAACAGAGGAAAGATCTGTTTTCCAGAATGTTGTTTAATGGCAGGAGTCAGTTCCTCACAGGCTGTTAGACTGAGCATGTCAGTTCTTTGTACGCTGTCAGACCTTAGTTCTTCACTGGCAGTTGGCCAGAAGTTGTCCTAAATTCTTACCGTGTGGGCCTCTCTATCTGGCACAGTGCCTCATCATTGCCTGCCAGCCAGGAATACAATAGAATCTGCTGACATGATGGAAGACACAATACTTTGTAGCCTCCTCATGGAAGTGGCCTCCCATTACCTTTACTATAGCCTACTGGTAGATGCAAGCCATTATGTCTTGTTCTCACTCAAAGGGAGGCTGTCATTCATAGGCATATACAGGAGGTAGGGATCATTGTAAACTATCTGAGTATCTGCCTGCCCCAGGGTTGTTAACAATAGAAGGACTTCATAGAAGGCGAGCTGTGTTTGTCCTGGATAGTGGTTTCTGGACCTGTGCCCAAGTTCTGTGGCAAGACCCTTAGCAGGTGAACACTGGAGGAACTGCTTTCACTAAAAAACTCAAAGAAACCTGAGAAGTGTGACTTTTGTCTTATGTGACAGCGTGTGACCTTGGGTGGGGATAAAGGACATGTTCCTCTGTTCTGCATGCAACACAGCAATGCTTTGTCATTGCAGAATCTGTGTTCCTTGCAATAAGAATTTAGGCAGGGGAGCCTTGCCTCTTCAAGAGTTTGGTTGATGAGGGATTGTGGGAGATCATGTCCTTGAGTTTCTCTGCCACTATTAAATGAAAAGTTAAAAGTTACAGGAATGGATGACTGTTGTCTAGCGGTTTTGTATATGCTAAATACACAGTTGCATGATTATTTTAAGTGATATCTATGTTTTGTGAAGCAGTTCTATTTTCTTAGCATTTTTTATTTCTTTGACTCAGTGACCAAGTTTGCTGGAGACTTTAAGTATTCTAATTTGTATGTAAAAATAATAAGGAAGCCAAATTTAAGTTAATTCTCTGTGTTTCACAGCAGATGACTTGGGGAGAGGGTGGCAGCTATTCTGACTTCTTACATCCGGCAACATGTTTTGAACAGTGCTGGTGGTATTCTTATATTATTTTGAATGGCTATAAATATCACAGTATATTAATGCTAAATTCTGTGAAGAATTTTCTAGTCATTAAAGTGTGTATATTTATCCATATACAAATTGGATGACACAGAGAGGGTATAAGTGTTGATGCCCATCAAATAACAACAGGGTAAAGAAGAAGGAAAGGAAAAGGAAGAGCTGGGAGCAGAAGAAGGAGAATGTGAAGGTAGTGTATATATATATTTTTTTTTTAAATTTTTTTAGCAACCCCTGTCAGATCTCTCCTAAAAGATATACTACAGGAACCATCACAAAAGGTTCATATACTTTCTTGTTTTGAACAAAGTACTTCAGTTCCTCATGGAATGAAGGGAAGGACAAGAGATGACTGAAATCTCAGATTTCTATTGAATTGGCCCTACCGTTTCTTTTGTAAGTAATTTTATATTGATCTAACGATGGACTATTTTCTCGAAAACTTAGAGATTTCTTGATGGTGTTTCAATACCACCTTATGTCTAATATTTATCAAAACAGGAGAGACTAAAGGATTAAAATGTCTAAACTTTATCACACATTTGTGTCTGCTGGCAAGACTATAGAACAGTTGTTAATATTGAAAATGAGATGAAAGATGTTCTAAATTTATCTTATCAGCGCTGTCTTTCAACATAATGATAGTTACTTGACACTATCACATTGCTTTTCAGCCAGTTGACACCAAGTCTGCAAAGACACAAATTCATTCAGACGTCATGGTTCAGAAATATAGCGTGTTGCCAAATGAAACAGATAAGTGTTCATTCACCTGGGAACCATATTTTGACTGCATTAATGTGCAAGTTGAAAAAAAGCAATGTTCACATCAATTTAAAAATCATACTTAAAAGACCTCAGATGGAAACTATATATTTTTCCAATATCCATATATAAATTAATATGTACCATCTGGGTTACATCTGGCAACATAAAAATGTTGTCTTATGAACACGAAAGGTGTGAGAACCATCAAGCAGATCCAAGTTGATTTGGCACATTTGTTCACAAAAGAAGGCAGTTCTTTATGTGCTAAGATTTAACCTAGAAAGTAAATAGAAGTTTAAGAACTCAACCCAACATACACAGTTTTGTCAAAAATACAGAGCTAGATTACATTAATATTGATGAGATAACCAGATTGCACTCTGCATTAGAAAATTATAAAGAGGAAGAAAGAAGTTTAGATTAAATTAGGTTAATTTGGCATTTGGATCATTTTATCTAAGGTATTTTACACACATTTTAGAAATGTAATATTCTGTATAGAAATTGTGATTTTTCTAAATAGGAATACCAAGATTTAACCCTTAGTCTGTTGGTGTACAAATCTGTGCAAAATGCCAAATGAAATTCCAAAGCTCCCCAAAGTATTGCATATGCTGCCCATCACTTGGAAAACTTAAACATCAATTCCTCCCTCTACACACTTATACCAACATAAAATTAAGAATATGATGCACACTTGTTAAAATGCAATGTTACTTTAAATTTTAAAAAACTAAAACCAAAAAATGTACAGTATTTTATCTATTCCTTATTGCTGTTTCAGAAACATTTTTTATAAAGATGTGGCTAAAAAAAATTCATTCTAAATGACTGCATTGCTCCCATTTACTAAGTGTTCTAGACTAAAAGCTACTAATATGCTGAATTAAGAGTCTTTATTCAATATAAACAAGTAGATAAAGTGAGGGATAAACAGGTCTATGATTTGATACACAAAGGATGATGCAACTGTGCTAATTTATAGAAACACCTATTCCATAAATTGGAAAATTTATAAGAAAAACTAGACAAACAAATATATAAAATGCGGTTTCTTTGACCTGAAGACTAAAAGAAAATCATTAATCCTGTTCGTTTAATGGTTTAGTATCTGCCCTAAGTGGTGACCCTGAAACCAGCAGTACATGGTGGGGGGTGATGGAAGGGACAGAGAGCAGAGAAGCTGATCGAAAGGGCTGAGAACATAGTCCCGGGCTTCCCCCGACCTGTAAATCCTGCTACATTTCTGAGGCACTCAGCAGAGCCCAGATCACGCAAGACACCGTGTAGAGGCCAAACACCCCATATATTTCCTTTTCTTCTTTGTGTACCCAGTATTTGAATGCAGGTAAAATCAATTCATGGTAGAGTTAAGGGGAACACTGAAAAGGAAAACAGCTTATCGTGGGCATTGCACTCCAAAAGGTGACTACCTGTTTCCTGTCAAAGAGAAGGGAGTGAACTGGCCATTGAGAGAGCAGTTTTGGGCACATGCTGTGATAGGGAGGGCTGGCGGGAGGACTGGTCAGTGCTCATCACCTGCACAAGCCAGTCCATAGGCAGCACTGTATGAAAATAGCCATAATCAAAAGTCTGCAGACTCAGAGACCCAGTTTTGGACACAGTGAGAAGAGCGCTTCTGAGGCAGGTCCACATGAAACTAAAGTCACGAATCTGATGAATAATAGTCCAAAGGCGCTTATTTTCCTTGTCAGTGTCCTATAAAACGAATACCCACATTCCTCCACATTATCTCCCTGAGCTTGTCTGCTACCGTAGCAATTGCTCACTGGTCATTTCATAAACATCAACTTCTCAGTGAGGCTTTCACTCAGATGCCTTTTAAAAATTCTGCATTTCCCATTCCCACTCTCTTACTTTCCTCTGTTTATTCTTTTTCCATAGTTATTGTCATTGACACAATTTTATATTTTACCTATTTGTTTATTAAATTGTAAATTCTGGGAGTGGGGAGGGGTAAGAACAAAAAGGGAAGAAGCATGATGGAATATGGCAGTGGACTATGGGTGAACTGGGGGTGGGTGCACTATGGTGGCAATACCTGATGGAGGGGATCCTAATGTTACCTCAATTAAAAAAAATCAATTTTTAAAAAACCTTGTAGATTCTTATAAATTCCATTTTTGCTTATTTACTAGATCATAAATTATGACAGGGGCTTTTGTCTGTTTATTCATTATTCATTTTGTCTGTTATTCATTGCTGTATCCTCAGACTTTAAGGCCACTGCATGGAACATAGCAGATAACAAATTAAAAAAATGATTCATAAAGTCTGAAATGGGGACCCCCCCAAAGATATCAAAAGCAGATTCCCCTTTCCTCCTATTAGTAAAGCTGGGAGAGGAGGCATTGGAGATCTTCAAAGGATTCCTGTGAGTGGAGCCAGGGTTCATCTGTCTTAAAACTAACAGCCTAGTATTTCCAATTTTGGAGGGAGTAAAAACAAAAATGGCTAACTTACACAAGAAATATACTATAACTTCAGCTATGCATATTAGTCAGGGTTTTTTAAGAAAAACAGAAGCATAGGAGAGAGTTGACAGATAGGTTGTTGTCTCCATATGTATGGGGGAAGAGGGGAAAGAGAGGTTGTAGACACTTGCTCATGTCATATAGGGGCTGAGAAGTCCCATGATCTTTGTGCTATATGGAAGCTGGAGAAAAGAAAAACAGGTGGTGTTATGTAGTCTGAATTTGAACCCCCAAAAGTGGGGAAGAAAGAGATGATATACATCCAGGTTTGAGTTCAAAGTTCAAAACCCAGGATCACTCTTGTTCAAAGGTTGGAAAAGAGGATGCTCCACTTTTTTTTTTTTTTTTCTATCCAGGTCCTCACCAGATTAGATACTACCCACATGCATTAGCGAGGGCAATCTTCTTTCCTTGGTCTACCGATTCAAATGCTAATCTCTTCCAGAGACACCCTCATAGACAAACCCAGAAATGATATGTTGGTGGTTACCTCGCATCTCGTACTTATCCCTGAAAATTAGACTGATCATTTCCTTATCAAATTGACACATCAAATTAACAGTCATATTCTATAAAAGTATAAATATGATAACTTACAAGATAAATATGATGCTTTGTTGTATACAAACTATGATACTTATATATAGCACAGCTACTGTATTTATTCATAGCAGACAGTGGAGCTTGAAAAAAAAAGTTTAAAATTTTAAATTGCTTGGAGAGTATGCAACCAGACTAGGAGAACTGATTATGTAAACAGTAGTGACAAGCTCTCCAACCATAATCTTGGGTATGAGCCTCAAAAAAAAAGTTAATTTTATTTAATTACACTTAATTTCTAGCTTGAATCCCATTCTGTTTGTAGCTGAATCACTTAATTTATGACAATTCAGAGTAAACATACTCACTTCAAGGTATGTTCAATCCAAAATTGTTCTCCTTTTTCTCCCTTTGCTTCTTCTATGTCTCAGGGAGTGAATATAGTGCCACTGAGGGAGGGACTATTTGGTCCTTGGTTATCAGTTTCTACACTGCTGGCATATATCAAAAGTGCCACATTCCCACTTGGCCCTTTTATGACTCAAGGTAGCATTACCTGGCTTCCCTTTGGCTTATCCTCAGGTCCTCTTCATATCTGTCATCTATCTTTCCATTACCTTTGTGAGCGCTAGAGGAAGGATGAAGGTATACAAGAACATTTTAGATGTTCTTACATGCCATGCTGGAGATATTGGAAGCTTCTAAGGAAGTTGCTGGTAAGTGTGATGGTGTATAGGAGAAACCCCCTTTGAACTTTCCTGATAAAGATATTTTTCTTCTTTGATATTACCTGGTTACTCCAGCATGGGGAATCTCCTTGAATTACTCCCCCTTCCAGAAAGATAGATAGTAAGTAAGTAAGACAGAAAGAAAGATAGCACCTTGACTTTGTCTTAATGCCCAAACCTACCTGGTAGCTAGTGATAGAGATGACCAGCTTCCACCAAAATCCTTCATACTTCTTCCATAGTATGAAGCTTTTGCAGAAACCAGGTTATAAAAGCCAGAGGCTGAATTTCTAAGTTCTATTTGCATTCAGTTGCAAGTATGGCATTAGTTTTTGCCAACATAGTAAGAGAAGAAATGATGTATGTGATTTCTGTATCAGGTTGTTATAAAGTAGGTGTGGCTTTTTTCCTTCCTTCCTTCCTTCCTTCCTTCCTTCCTTCCTTCCTTCCTTCCTTCCTTCCTTCCTTCCTTCCTTCCTTCCTTCCTTCCTTCCGTCCTTCCTTC